>JAQFVV010012406.1:11820983-13020983 GCA_028023455.1 Epiperipatus broadwayi
CAGGCATATCAAAAACAATTGGAAACAAACAAAACATGCAATAAGTTGCTGAAAGTCTTTGAACTGATCACTGTTGTTTCTATTAGATTTATTGAAGAACTTACTGGCATTGGCAAAACCATCATCTTTCAGATTTTAATGAAAGTCTTGAAAGTCTTGAAAAATGGAAGATGTGCACACATTTTATGCTTCATTGGTTGACTATCGACCAAAAACGCATCAGATCAAAGCACTTTAAAGAAATACAAAGAACTACAATTATAACAGTACCAGACTCTTCATACAGTTGTGCCACCAAGTGCAAGCCTTCATAATCAATAGATGCAGAAAGATTTGTGCATAAAATCTCTCTAGTGTATATGCACATACTTTCCTGCATCCATTGATAATGAAGGCTTGCATGGGTGGCACTACTGTATGCATCCGTTGATTATGAAGGCTTGCATGGTGGCACTACTATATGGAAAGTTTGGTACTCTTATTAACAGCATGTGTAAGCATAGGTCATGGGGATCATGTGATGTTTTGATGGTTTTATAATTGCAATTATAGATGTAGAATCTTTATTAAACATCATAAGGGGTGATGAGATTTTTTTTTTAATATGAGTCATCGGTCAAGTCCCAGGATGCGGAATAAAGATCACAGAAGAGGGGAAAATTGTAAACGCAAAGAATCAAATCAAAATATTGCTCAAAGTGTTTTTTCTACATGAAAGGAATTATTCATTATGAATATATTCTTGAAAATCAGACAGTAAATTCTGATTACTATTTATGTATTTGAATTTTTATGGACCAAAAAATCTTAAGCAAGACTCTTGATCATTGTTACACGTCCACAATTCCAAGATTGTGCCCAATTTTTTGATCAAAAGAGCATTATTGTTTTTAAGCATTCATTTATTTTCCTGATTTAGCTCTCATTGATTTTTGGCTATTTCCAAAATTAAAATTGGCCATGAAAGAAACAATCATGATTCAATTTGGACATCCAAAAGCTTAAAACAAAGTTCCTGCAAACAAGTCTAGAGGAGGATTTCTAGAACTGTTTTATAATCATTTCCAGTGGTTTATTGAGTCGCAAGTTGACTAGTCTGAATAATCAATAATAAAAGTATAAATAATGCCTTTTGTTTTATTTTACTTTAGTTATATTTTTATTGGCGGATACACTGTGTATATGTGAATAATATTCACATTTTTTCATGGTTGATATTTGTTTAGTCTGCCTAATATATTCTTAAAACACTTTTTTTATCTTTGCCATAAAATATTAAAATCATTTATAAATAATATTATTTTAATTCAAGGATAAGAAGAAGACAAAAAAATAATTACTTAAAAAAAATGGAAAAAAAAATAAAATTTTAATTACAGTGCAAGAAATTAAAAAATGAAAATGTTGTCATGTAAATACATAATCTCACTATCATAGGAATGTTCTAAACATGACTAAATAAATCACTTTTTCTATAAAAATGTAAAAGGTGTTCATTTACAAAGGATAGACTTTTTAGCTGTATTTTTATATTGGACTATTTTCATCATCTAATATGTGTGTTGAATGTCTTTAGAAAACTTTAATTTTAGTTAAATATTCCAAATGCATTCAACTGATAGTAATATCACAGCAAACAGGTTAGTATATGCACCAACTGTTAGTAATATCACAGCAAACAGGTTAGTATATGCACCAACTGTTAGTAATATCACAGCAAACAAATGTTAGTAATATCACAGCAAACAGGTTAGTATATGCACTAATGTTTGTAATATCACAGCAAACAGGTTAGTATATGCACAACGTTTCGAGAGGTATTTTTCTCCCCTCTTCTTCAGGTGTTGCTGGTCTGACCAGTGACAGTACTAGCATGGGATTCGAACCTGGGTCCTTAGATTCTTGATTATTGAATTTTTAAGGTAATGCTCTAACCAACTGAACCTTAAAAATTCAACAATCAAGAATCTAAGGACCCAGGTTTGAATCCCATGCTAGTACTGTCACTGGTCAGGCCAGCAACAGCTGAAGAAGAGGGGAGAAAAATACCTCTCGAAATGTGCATATACTAACCTGTTTGCTGTGATATTACTAACAGTTAGTGCATATACTAACCTGTTTGCTGTGATATTACTAACAGTTGGTGCATATACTAACCTGTTTGCTGTGATATTACTAACAGTTGAATGCATTTGGGATATTTAACTAAAATTAAAGTTTTCTAAAGACATTCAACACACATATTAAATGATGGAAATAATCCAATATAAAAATACAGCTAGAACACCATCATCACAATCCTTCAGAAAAACACAATAGACTTTTTACTTTGTTTATAAGATAGATAAAGTTGCATTTTTATTTTTCAAAGTGTAAATTCAAATACTTTATATCATTGGTTGTCATTGAACTGACCAGGGCACTTTCTGTGGAGTCATCAGGCAATTTTTATAAACACCAAATTGTTTATTTGATTTAAATATTAAAAAGCTAATTAGCATATTATATAGTAAAATAAAGCAAATGATTACCCTGTATGGTTTAAGGTGATAGTAGATTGGCAGGCCTCAGCAGAGCTCAGTGAACATGGATTGCAGTTTGGTTCTATTATTTCTTGTGCCTGAAATCCTGAGCAATATATATATAAATGATTTTATGAATGGGAAATTCAAAGGAAAATAATTTTTTTACAATTCTATGACATTTATTATTTTTTGACAAAGATTTGTTGATATTTATTACTCTCCCCCCTCTAAAGCCGTAGAGGATACTAATACATGGCAGTAATCCAAGAGATACATAAGTATAGAATTGGATTACATAAAAGTTGAAAGTGAATTTTATTAGTTTAAATAAAAATTTATTAATAAAATAGTTTTATTTTCTGTGATTTATCAAAATAGATGTGAAAAGTATGTGAAGATTTAATAAGTTTAGTTGATGGTTGTGCAATTTCGTTTTTATTAAAATAGTTAATGTACTTTACTGATAGCAAGATATTTTCAAATCATATATTTTTCATGGCACATATTTTTAGAATATGAGCTTTGTTGAACCATAAGGATGTTTTTCTATGATTTTAATTTGATAAATGACTTAGCGACACAAAATATTCATAGAGGAACTTAATTCTCTAATAAAGTTAAAATAACATTTTTTTTTATTGGTTACATCTCTTAGAAACTACATAATCATATTACTTTTTTAACTACTATCATCCACATCCATATATAATTTATATGATGAGTTTGATATTAAAAGAGTGCAATTTTAAAATTATAAATTCAAATGGTCATTGGAGATTATTTTATATATGTATATGTATATTGGTATAACAATAAATCATATATTCCTATCATTCATTAGTTCTGCTGTCCATAGACAGATTGAAATTTCTATTGAGATGTATGATCTTTGATACTGTTTGCATTAATTCATCATTCAAATGTCTATAGTTTATTTATGATAGAGAAATTAGGTTTTATTCTAGCTTGTTTTCCAGGTATTTTCCTTTTTGCAATATTTCCAAGTGGAATAGGTATGACCCCATCTAATTCGATTTTTTTAAGATCCAATTTAAGAGATAATGGACATTTTCTTTTTTTGTCAGGTAAAGAATCTTATTATTTGAGTTTTATCTCTATCCAGCTTATCTTTATTCCAAAAGGCTCCAATCTTTCAATATCATTAATTTAAAGAGGCTAGATCTCTATTCCATATAGTCCAAATGGGTAAATGATTTAATAATTTTCTTGTTGAGATTGAAATGTAATGTCTATGATATTAAAGCTATCACTTTGTTTATTTCTTGCATGAATAAATAAATAAACAGAAAGTATTTATTTGACCTAGATATTTAAAATGATCATCTTAGTCTACTAATTTTATTTCTATCTTAACATGAATATAATTATAATTTCTGGATATTGGAATTGCTTTGATCTTATTAACATTGGTTTTAGTTATAGAGAATGCAGAAGTAGAGAGAGAGTGTAAGCCAGCCAGCTAGCTTTGAAGAAATGACAATTTTGCTATTAGTTTTCATGTTAGTTGAGTTCATTCAAAGTAACATTTTTGAGTTATCTCCCAATACTATATGATCTTTTGTAATATTAATAAGCCAATAAGCTAATGCACCTGTGCTTTGTAGATGTAACTATATAAATGAATACTCCCACTTTCCAAACACAAGATAAAATCTTTGGGAAAAGATAGAATCAATTCATCTATCTTTTCGACCCAAACGTTTATGTATGGGCAAATCTTAAGGGTTTGGAAATGAGAGCGTGAAGATGTTAATTGATCACTTTAAATTACTTTTTTACAATGTGAATGAATGACGCTTGCGAAATTTCTAGAATTTACAATACATCATTCTTATTAATTTAAACATATGAAAACAAGACATTTATTTTAGATCTTCTGTAAATTTAGTTTCTCCCTAGATTTGTCCAATTTCCTTTATCTCAAAATTTGAATACTCAAGTATTTTAAATAATATCAGATACAATATTAACCTTGTCAAACTCCTTTGCCATCATTAATATATTTTAAATTAAAATGTTTTAGAATTGAATTTTGGATTTTTTTTTTTTTATAGAGATTGAAAATGATGGTGAATAATATGATTTGGCTATATGTGTGTATTGATAATAATAAGTTACTCAGTCAAAAACTTATTTAAAGTCAGTGAAATGATATAGAGAAGTCTATTTAAGTTTAATATTTTTTGACCTAGCAACTACAGTATACTATAGCATCTTTTGTAGATATATCTTTAAAAGTCTAAACAGAGTTAGTTATCAAGTATGATTCATCATATTGATTTATCTTTTTTTAGATGATTTGAAGAAATATTTGGATGTATAGAGAAATAAACATATTCTAAAATCTTAGCATTTAATTGCATGAGGTTGCTCTTCTATTTTTTATGCCATAATATCACACAACCAACCATGAAGGGATTTTCTCTTTTTTATTTGTTCCTAAGTCTTTTTTATGGACAGGATAAGCAATATATTTTTAAACTTTTGTCTTGTGTTATTTAAATATTATTTGCTTGATCTAACTTTGTTTTTTAGATCCAGTTTTAAGATATGAGTTCTATATATAAATTATCCAAATAATTGTTCTGCTTCATTTTCTTTTGATTATTTGCTTTCATTTTTTAGTATTCTATAACTGTGATATTTTTCTTTTGCCGATTTTCACTTTCATGTAATGTTTTAGAAAATCGTAAGCTCTATAAAATAATTCATCAAAGTAAATATAAAAGGAATATGGAATGAATATAGAATACAGTGAATATGAGCAGAGTAAACTAAATCTAATTGTAGTTATACTAATTCCAAGTTATAACTTACAGGTTACCCAACATTGGAAAAAAATAAGAATTAACTCACCAGCAATCAACATTAATCATAAAATCAATAATCAGCAATAAACTCTGTTTGGATTTAAAGAAGTACATTATAAAGCAGGATACTGATATAGTCACTGTCAAACTCAGGGAAGAATATAACAATATATTCTGGATCCATTTACTTAAGTGCTAATCCAAATTCACAATGAACAAAAAAATAATACTGCGATACTGAAACATGCTGATCATCATCAATGTTCTGACCACATAGCACTATTAGAGTACTGGCCACTATAAACTAAAATTTTCATAAAAACACAATGCAGTGAATGGACTTCAAAGGTGATAACTTTTCACCATCTAGTGTTATCATTTGAATGTCCAAACATAAAATACCTACATCTATATAATTAACCATTATGCTTTAATCTAGTACAGGAAGCAAAAACTCTATGAACTATTACTGTGAGCAAGATACAAATAAATATAACAGCTTATTCTAATTTATTTTAAAATAACTTTGCTGGGATAATTTGATAATAATCCTTCAAATTCTAAGCTGTATTGAAATCAAGTCACACTGCCAATTTATATAACTGATAACTGGAGGAATAAAGACCTTAATAGCAGATTATTTTTTAAACAATTATTTAATAAACTGACTAATTAAAAACTTAAAAATAATATGATAATTCAAATTCATACATTTTTATCAGAAATATAATTTCTTATCAAAATCTCTGTCATGTGTCAAGGCCTGATCGATCTTAAGACTGCTGTTTAAAATCTTATTGGCTGTCTGAGAAACAACAGTATGTGAAAGACTAGCAACCTTTCAATTATTATTAATAATTGCATATAGCAAAAATAATTAACCATTTGATTTTCATTCAATAATTTAATTAATTTTTGCTTTCCTTAAACTTTTCAATGTAGTCAGAGATAAGGGCATTTTAAATTACTTAACCTTTTATATAATATTGGGGAGAAATCAAATGAATAAGAAAAAAATGTCAGATTTGATAAAAATTAAGTTACTTAAAAAAACTTTCTATAATTTTGAAAGGAAAAAATCACGAATAAAAAAATATTTCACAAAAAATGTTGCTCTACTAGAATTATTCTTATGAATTACTATTCTATAAATTGTTTTATCTCTACATGAGAGTATAATGTGCACTTGAAAAAAAAACTTATCATAGTTTTAATTTTCTTGGAAGTCTTTCTTTGTATTTATAATTTTCAGTGTTTTTATGTAGGTTTTCTTTTTGAAGGTTTTTCAATTACTGGCTACTAATGCACACATTTAGTCTATCTACTTTGCCATACAATATTTTCAGGCTAACACTAAGAATTTTTCCATTTTTCTTTCTAATAATTTTCAAAGTCTGGTTAACACATAGAGACACTCATGCTCTTGGTTAGAGACAAGGTGGCATATTATTTCAGGAGTATCTCCTCTTATATTTTTCTTCAGTGAAGCAGATTACATGGAAATAGATGATGTTTAACTTTTAGCTAAACTTAGTACATAGTTGTCTTCATTTTATAAAACATTTCTTCTAAACTTACAGTATGCTTTACACAGCTATTTTTGCATTCTTTGTCCTCTTCAGCTAGGCTAAGACTGATCTTTTACAAGACATGCCAACTGATTGACCCACACCCCTATTTGTGGAGCAAACCTGGCATTAACAAATTACAATCTTATCTCCTACATGAAAAAATTTTATAATAACCAATTAGATCAATTTTGACAAAAACAATAGTTTAACTATTTCCCTCTTTCAACATTGAGATTGGGAAACAAGTCAAAAACTTAAATTAAAATCATAGTTTTTTGACATTTCTTTTTAATTAAAAATTTTTGTCAAAAGAAAACAAAATAATCAGATTAGTTAACTTTCCTTTTGGAGAGAAACAAAGAATAAAAAAAGAAAGAAAAATAACTCTTGATTAATTAAAGTAAAATTTTAGCAAAATGTTAACATTAAATTTTCTCCTTTTTTAAAACAAATATTACTAAACATAAAAAATTATTTGCTTTATCTCCTTTAAATATTAAAATTAAAAATTATTAAATAATTTACTGAAGAGAAAACTCTTTTCGGTCAGTACATTTTTTCAGAACTAAAATCAATACTGGTAAATAGACAAAATTATTAAAAATCAGCCTTTTCAAGCTATTGTGCATGCGCTTTTTACGAGTGTTAATAATAAATGAATACTTTCCCTCCCAATACAAAATATAGTATTTATGAAAGAATAAAACATAGCGCTATAGAAATAAATGCGTATTTACAAAATTATTGAAGAGAGAAAACAAAAGAAAACTTTTTATCAGATTTTTTTTTACAATTCTCTCTCTTTTCCAAACATTTATAAATTATAGCACATTACAGATGTTAAAATTATGTCTATATGAAAATTCTCATTATGTGATACACAAAGTATTTAAATTAATTGAATGCCTATTATTATTGTGATAAAAAAATATATGGGAAAATTAAATGTTATTTTCCCATGAATTAAATAATTCTAATTAAATGTTATTTTCCCATGAATTAAATAATTCTAAATTCAAGGATCATATAGTCAATTATTTTTAATGCACAGGACTGAAAGTTTTTCATCTCGCTAAAATCTTTAATTTTTTAATATTTTATAACTGTGATATTTTTTTGGCATGATTATTATTTTTTATTCATCATAAAAAATATACTTCAGATAATGCAGATGTCTTCTTGGCTTTTGCATCATAGTTTTACTCTAGACATTTTTTTTATTAATAACTCTAGCTTAATTAATCTTCTACTTATGTATTGATACTAACTACACTGCTATTATTGCCAGGAAGAAAGGATTTTTTGTCTTATTTTTGGATATGGTTCCTCTTTTTGCCTTAAAAGCCATTGACCATCTTTACTGGTAATCTAGGTGGATCTTATAGAATACTGTTAATCAAGTCAACTGACTGTAAATTTTTTAATGGGGTATTATTTTTTTCTTTTTTTTCTCTCATCCAGATTAATAATTTTAGTCACATCATCTTATGATTTATGCTATTATATATATATCTGTTTTGCTATATGCGTAGTCTGGGATTTTTTTTTTTCATATCATAAATAGACACACAATTTTTTCCCTAGGTATCTGGCCAATAGATAACTAAACTAACCATTTTTGAATATTTAGATATTATTAGTTAAAAATTAAATCTTAGTTAACTTGATTACTTAAATGAGTATCAGCCTGACTAAAAAAAATACAATGGTAATGGTGCAAGTATTATATATTCATGCATACTGAAGTCATCATTAACCATTATATACAAAGAAGAAATAGAATATTTTTAATATATATATAACCATATCAACCTGAGTGCAGCCCACATAAACACTGCACGAGTTAATTAATAAATATTTGAACAGCACATGTGAGTGTGTGCATGCATGTATATTCAGTAAAGTAATGAAATTGCCCACAAGACTAAAAAAAGAAAAAAATAATAATGTAAGATTTAATCATATTGTATATTTGAAAGGTCAATTTATGCATGATGTTACCGACCATTTTCTCTGTAATATGAGAATATTTGAAAACCAGGCGCCCTTCACAAACCTGTAGCTTAATTGTAATTATAGGGGATTTGAACTCAGATATTCAAGCACTCACCAATTATCCACACTATCTCATACAACTGATATACATGACCACATAATATAGAAAAGGTAAATAATCACCAATATTAGTATTTCATGCTAAATCAGCATTCATCAATTGGTCCAGATTATCATCTCCCACACATATACATAATTAGTACTTAGTTTATATTAAGATATCAAATCCTCACCCTTTAATAGGCAGGCTTCAATCCACTCCAATCTCAGTGCCTGTTTTTCAAATATTTACATATGAAGCTTGTATCCTGCCCATCCCTTTTCTATCTATTTAAATGGATAAGGTCCTATACATGAAGGGTCAGAGTGACTTCAGGTCAACATGGGTGTGGCAATAATGTTGGCATCAGCATGGGATTTGGACGTTCCATCATCAGATTCAATGATATGGATGGCTGAAAAGTTGGAGATTGGAGTGAATTGAAGCCTGTCCATTAAAGTGTGAGGATTTGCTATCTTAATATAAACTGAGCACTGATTATGTATATGTGTGGAAGATGATAATCTGGACCAACTGATGAATGCTGCTTTAGCATGAAATACGTATATTAGTGATTATTTATCTTTTCTGCATGTATGTGGCTATGTATATCAGTTGTATGAGATAGTGTGGATAGTTGATGGGTGCTTGAAAGTCTGAGTTCAAATCCCTTATATCTGTAACATGAGAGTATAAAAAATAATGAGATTGCAAAAAAAGAAAAAAAAAAACTTTTGATTGAGTCAATTTGCTAGTCAAGCTTAAAATATGTAGTTCATCAATTTTAAGGCATTTTTGAGATCTTTTTGGTTTTACATGTTCTGTATCGATTTATAAATAAAATCTTATCACTTCCTATAGTAAATCAAATGGTGAATTCAAATCTAAGATCAAAAATTGTGAATTAATGACATTTGAGACATTAGAAATGAAAAAAAGAAAAGTAGGAGAAGAATTTTATATTTTCCAGCATTGGATCATGGATAGATAAAGAAAAGAAAGCAAACATCTATTTCTTTTTTCTCTTGTTATAACATATTATAATATTGTATATACTGTTGTTTTCACTACATGTTTAGAAGAGAACAATGGATAATTTTTATCCTGAGATCTGAGATTTTAGAATAGTCTACATTGTGGTTCAATTGATGGCAAATAATTTAGACAGGATAAAAAGATAACAGAGAGGTTTAAAAAGGGGTCGTTCAAAGTTTAGGGAATATTGAGTCATATATTTTGATGTTGATTTTTATTCTGGTGCTGATTTTCTATGAGAAGGCTACTCTAATTGCAAGTGTAATTTAAAAGCCATGTTGAAATAAGTGGGAGAGCAGAAACTTGATCACTAATTAAAATTGCAATACCTAGGACAGAAAGTTATCAATTGTGATAAAGTAGTTTTCAATACACATAGTCCTAACAGATAAAGAATATTTTACTCCAGTAGTGGACTGTTTACCATTTAAGGTTAGGCAAAAAGGTAGCATATCAGTCACAATACTCTTAAGCATACAGTCCAATCCAGTAAATAACATTGAAGTCTATGGAATTAGATCACTGCAGCCTCTAAGATGCCTGCAAATGAAAGAAAATGTATTATGTCTCAAATTGCTGAATGTCTATTGATATTCTACATGCTATATGTCATCATGCCACTGTAACTGCAATTCAAGACTCCAGCGTGTGTGAAGAAGAAATATACTCATCAAATGAATTTATAAAGATGACCATAATTACAGAAAAAAGAAAATCGATATCTAAAACCCAGGATTTATGACTTTACATAATTTTATTGTCAAGATATTCAATTTATAATATTAAAAGGCCTTAGACATAATACTGAAAAGACATTAATTATTGTGATATTGTATCCGCCCGGTGTTGCGTGCGTGATCGCGCTACCTCTCTGTCAATATCTTCACTATTACGAATCTGCTGTGTTCTTGCGTCCGGGGGATTACATAATGTTCTGTGAAGATAATTTCAAACATATACACGTACGCTTTATTTATTTTATACGTAAATTCGGATTGAATCCAAGTAATAGGCGCCAGGAGAACTTTTATAAGAGTCCGCCACGTATGTGCATAAGCTCACTCAACTATATCACAAAACATGCCCGTGCATCACTCCAGTCGGAAGCAAGAAACGAACACAGCCAATATTACCCTTCAAATTACATCGAATCTGTGATCTTTCACTCATAATCAACTACTTATTATATGAGGGCCCGCCCTTTATCCCACAGAATAAATTAATCAAACTTGATTTAATCTAAGAGAACATAACAAACATAAGCATAAATAAAATAAAATCCCAACACCAAAAATATCAAATGCATTCATTCATATACAAACAAATTTGATCGCTCTAACACTCATTCCTATTATATAAATGTATGTTGAAATTCCAAGCAATTAATAACAAAAAATACTAGTTAAATAAATGTTTTATTTAATCTGTTTACTAACAATTAATGCAGGTATATGATCGGCAAGCCGAGATAATTAAATATAGATTTCAAGATGACTTCGCACATATTTTAAAGAATGTTAATCCGTAGGCAAACTTATTTGGTTAGATTCTCGAATCGTTCATTAATGGTCAAGAGTAACTTTATCATCTTAGCTTAATGTTTTTTAATAGTTCTGGTTATTAAAGTTATTTTACTTTGGTGCATAAGTGAATACGACAATTTAAAGATAGCTACCTGTGGAACGTAGAAAGACTGTAATGGGATACTGAGCGATGGTTTCTTCTTTAACGAAGCATTCCGGCAATTTGCAAGGTCTCAAAAGTGTGTGTGGTCCTTATGTGAAGTTTCTCCGGTGTTACGAGCATCCTATTAGCAATCAGCGGAGCTGGACGCGGAGGTCCGGCGGTTAAGCCGCGAATTTTATGTTTAGCAACGCATCTCTGTTAGATTTCAATAGTCTAATAATAATCACTAATAGTCTAATTCAATCATAATCTGAAAAGTGCTGTCTGGCCTTTTTGATCTCTTCCTTCCCGCTCTCACACCTTGAATTTTTCTCACCCAATCACTCCCATGCACCTGTGAGTCCCTTCATCTTATAAGTCCATCGAGTGTTAACTCAATTCCATGATTTCTGGGATCGTTCACACCACCTTGGAATTTCGCTCAATTTGACCATTTTTTCAGGTATTGTTTCGCTGGAGACAGAAGTCTGAGTTGTACAATAGCAGTGTACACTTTTTCTCACCTCTGTTTCTAAATTTGGCTTATTTTATCTAGGCGTACCAGCACATATCCTGCCTATTGTTTCAATTTCTCTAATTTTACATTTACTAATTACCCCTATTTAAAATAATTTTAGATCGCTTGGAATTTCAGAACATATTGCAAATTAATTTATTCATTTTTTCCCTTTTGTTCAAAATGATTCAAATGATTTAACAAAAGTTAAACTTGCGCTCAATCATTCCTCTCTCTTTAATTAATTAAAATGAAAAAAAAAACTACAACTAATGATTATAGATTTATTCTTAACAAACAAACACAAAATAATAAAAAAAACTCTTTTACAAATTTATTTCAATAAATTTGACAGGTACTCTTATATAGCTGCGATCATGCTTTAGAAACGGCTGTTTCTCGTTTATTATTAAAGCAAGACCTCTTTTTTAAAAGTTTTGTTCCTGTCATTCATTTCGTCAATTGATTATAGTTTAACATAACCTCATATGCCTGGGTTCAAATCCCATGTAACGCTATTCCGTTACAATATGTTACATTTTATATCTGCAGTTAGAATTGCTAGTATAGACTTAAAAAACTGAAAATATATTAATTATTGTGTTTGATTTACATCCATATTTAAAATCACTAATACAGATTTTAAAACTGAAAACATATTAACTGTTGTGGTATGGTTCCTTTTATATCCTCATTTGGAATAATGGATATAGATTTGAAAACTGAAAATATAATGTTTCATTTGGGAATCACTAGTACATAGATATAAATAGTTTATGTTTGTTTTTACTTTGTTGATAAATTGTTAAATTATTGTTTTATCAATTCATTTGTTTGTTTATAACTTCATTAAAATGTTATAACATCAATACATATAGCTAGTTATGAAACAACCACAATTCTGAGATAACATGTGAATCACTGGGGATATGCTGGGGTGTCATAATAAAAATTGGCAGTGATCGCGATCATTAGTTCATTAGTATTTCAGTAGACTTTCTTTTTGAGGAGGTTTGGTGCTTGGAGTTTTTTTTTGTTTTTTTTTGATTGAAACCTAAAACAAATAAAATATTATTAGTATTTGTGATTATAAATCCCAATCATCATTATCACATTGAGTGATATTATTATTAAACTTTTGTTTCATTATTGGAATTTCATTAACCATTCAAATTATTTTATTAACCATTCAACTTATTAATGATATTTATGTACACCCTGGAAGATATCATTACATATATGATTATATCATTTAATATTTTATATAGATTTTGTATATCATTGGTTATAAGTTCAAACCCATACTGCTGATTTTGTTTTTATGTAGCATTACACAATTGTTTTTACCATTACAATATATAAGTATTCTATTGTCTAAACACTGTCTTTAAATAAAAAAAAAAAATTGTAAATTTATTTCAGATAATATAAAAAAATACTTTTTAAAAATCTTAAAATGTAAAATTTCAAATTAATATAGAACTTCGTAGTTAGGAATTAGTTTGCTATGGCTATGAATGGATATTCCTGTTTCAATTAGAGTTGGGAAATTTTCTTTTCCCACCATTTTTTGAAATTACGTGCTTCTAGTCAATATCATTTATCACTTGTATGTATCAACAGTGTTTTGGAGGTGTTTTAAAATTTAAAATGGCACCGAGCATGTACTATATTGGCACCAATTTTTTTTTTTATTCAGCTGAAGTTTTGCTAAACAGGTTAAAAAGTTTTGTTAGCTGTCCGATATCTAAATTGAATTTGCTATCCAATATTGATTGATAATTAGATCCCTAGCCATTCTTAACTAGAAGATAAAGTTAGGGAGGAAAATTATAAAATTTTTACCTCTATTATTGCCTTGACTGGTGAGTAGTGTTCATTTTCCCAATACTACTTAATATTTGCTTAGAGATTCTGAAAATATCTTTTCCCTAAAGAATGGGCTATTGACATATAAAGCTGGAAATTCAGATAAATATAGAAATCTGAACCAATTCTCTGGTAGATGACTTTAGAATGTTTTAATGTTTTGGATCATTAATTTGGTTTGGCATTTATAAAAAAAATATGAATAGAGATAAAAATTTGAAGTTTTTTTTTGTTTATATTAATAAAATGAAGAATGAATTTTGCAATCTAAAAATAAATAATGGAACTCATAGACAGATTTCTTAAGGATTACAAATCAATAGTTAGATAAGATATATTCTAAACATTGCTGGTAGGATGCACTAATCACTGGTTCACTATGTGTGCCTTTCAAAAATTATTTTATATATAATAAATATAGCTTTTATAATATTTTGTAGGATAAGCTGTGATTGTTTAGTACAATGTTTAACCAATGAGTAATGGACTCATATTTAAATAACAGAGAATTTTGTTGTCCAAACTGCCCATTATCAGGAATATTTGTTATTAAACAAATATCTTTAATGAAAGTGAATATGTATGAGCTGAATAGTAGTTATTTTTTATTTATATATAAAGGTACTTTTTCTTGGGTAATTATTCCGCAAGAGATTGGAGAAAGTAGATATTGGTCTATTAATAAACCAATGGCTGACTACTATTGATAATAATCTGTTTTTAAGCAGATATCCTTATCTAATTACTTATCTATATATATATTTTCTTCTTGGGTAACTATCCAGAAATAGGTTGGAGTAAATGCATACAAATATTGTTGGCATTCTATAGATAAGCGGATATATAATTGCCACTGATAATAATCAATTCACTTTAGAATAATTGTATTTGAATCAGTGAACTTGTTTTCAATTCAAATCACTTGTGTATATATAAAAAGTATATGATTAACAATTCACGCATGAGAATTTCATACAACTCATTATCTCATCAATCCCACTTAAAAATATAATAATTTGGAAAAATCAAGAAAATTGGAATTAATTAATGTTAAATGATTTTTTCTTTAATTTTTAGATTTTAAATTAATTATAATTTAAAAGTGGATTTTGTGATGTTGCACTTCACTGACTTTTTAAATTTTAATAACTATTAATTCCCATTTTAGATTTATTGATTAATGAGTGGAGGAGGGCTATTAAAATTTCAGTAATACTTTGCAGCAGTCTTATTTAATATTGAAATATGTGTGATATAGCTTTACAAAAATTTTAAAAGACAATTTTTACTATCTAATAAACAGTGTAAATTGTGAATCATATTACCAAAAAAAAACAAAAACAACAACTTTAGAATGAATATTAAGTGATTAATGGACTTGGAATTTTTCTGCAAGCACTGAATGTATCCCACAATGTAACATCAATAGTAACATCTCGCCATGGTCATCGTTTTATAATTAATAGTGAGCAATTATTATTTTTTTCTTAAGAATCAGAAAGTTATGCAAGCGACCATGGAGGTTGAGCAAACCATGCTCATTAACATAATTTTTTTCTAAATTTTTGGGTGCAAAAGATTAGTATACCTATTCAAAGATAAATTATGGGCTGAATGCCTGAGGCTGATGAGTTGTATTTTTGTTTTATGCAAAATATATCAACATTTAATTGGGTCAATTTGGATTAACTTTGGGCCCTTGCTCTCTAGGTAAGACACTTTTACCAACTTAAAAAATTGGATGGCTAGCGACCATTAGATGATTATCTAAAATAAAAAGTCTAGGCTTATTTGTTTAAAGAAAAATTTCTAAGATTTGAACAAGATTGTGGATATAGCAAATACATGAATTAACCATTATGCCATGAAATACTTAAAAGTTGCTTTCCAATATATCAGTATATTTTAATGTAATATTGCTTTTATATTATCAATATGGAATGATTTCAAGTCTATTTATTATAGCAGCTTCCTAATAAGGTCTTTGTTATGAGCTCAAGTCTAAATGAGGAGAGCAGAGAGTTTTCAGCATGCATGGGTCCATTTCAGAAATGTCTATCACTAAGTAATTATCTTGACGAAGTGTTGGTCATAAACATAGTTTTATACCATCTTATATATCTAAGCTTACTAACAAGAATTATTTTGCTTTTTGAATTCTTGTAGGTTTATGAAATTAAATGAAATTTATTTTGTATAGATTGAAGGTTTATAGTTTAATATTTTTTTGTAGTTAAAACCAGAATATTGTTTCAACTATTTATTTTTAGTACATCATGAAAAAAAAAAAAAAAGAAGGGAAATAATTATTTTTGAGTTGAAATATCAAGTTTTTTTTCATTCCTTTTTTCGTCTATCTTTTATTGTCAATGATTGGGGAGAAAATGCAGGAAAAATTAATTTTTAAAAATTATGTAATTGGTCGTTTTAAAAAAATTTAAAGGCCAAAATTATTCACGAGCAGATCATTGTTTATTCCCTCCTCTATTTTCCGATTTTCTTTTTATATGAAAGTCAACTCTTTTAAAAATATATGCATGTGTTTAGCAGCCTTTTTTCTTCTTTCATTCTTACAAATTTACATCTTGAATATTTGATCTATCTATCTATCCATAAATTATTTCTTTTTTTTCGTTTCATGACATTGAAGTTCTAATTTAACTCCGAACTCCGCTCTCTTTTTGTTATATTATTATTACCTTGTTGGCTCATAATTAATAAGTGGGTTTAGCAGACATGAAATGCCTTAATTAAACATGATTTTTTGTTACCTATTGACTATATACCTCTTATACTAAAATCTTTATGTGATGTTTTATCTTCTTTTCTTTAATATATCTTTTTTCTCCTTATCTTTATCATGTTATTTCTATTCTTATTTTTGACTTCCTTTTGTTTATTATTATTTTGTAATATTTTATCATTGACATCTATTTGGCAATAGCAGTTTAGAATGCACATTGCAGTTGATCACAGTTATGTCATCAGCAATTAATCAGATCATTTTTAAATTACTCAAGAGAAAACAATAATAAGTTATTCTTGTGTACTATATTAAAATTTTTATAGTAATATATTACATGTGATATGTTGGACTATTATCATCATCTATGAGTGAATGTTGAATGTATAGAAAATTTTAAACTTTATTTAAACTTTCCAAATACAAACAACTTGTTAGTAATAACACACAAATAGACAATACAGGTTAGTAATTACACAACGTTTCTAGTAGTAGTATTTTCCATTCTCTTTCAGGTTTTGCTGGCCTATATGCATGCATAATGACAATGTATTTGCTTTAAAGTTGAACTTGCACCTTTAGATTCTCGAATATCGAATTTAAGATAAATTCTCTAACCAACTGAACTATTCTGTCAAAGGCAACATATAGTAGAAATTTGATATATTTATATATGAGAGTTGGTTCAAATCCTCCCGAGTCCTTCAATTTTTTTTTTATGAGCAAGGCTAATTAGTTATTATTATTGTTTAATATTTTTCCTAACAGCAAGATTAATTAGAGGCTTCCATACATTGTGTATTGCCACACTGGGTTGACTTATAGGATTATTTATCATTGTCATATGAGCAGCTTCCTTGAATTTTTTTCTGTGCATTTTTCCCTCTTTATCCAATATCTTTGTATTTTTCCAATTAAGCATATGGTCATTAGTACAAACATGATCTACAATGGTAGACATCTGTTTTTTCTCTTTTAACCATTTGTTTGTGTTCTTTCATTCGCTGTTCAACAGGGTGACAGGTCTCACCAATGTAATTATTTCCACATTCACATGGTATTCTATTGATGCAGTTTTTGTTCTTCAGTATTTCCAGTTAATGCTTAGTAGCAATACACAATGTATAGAATCCTGTAATTAATCTTACTCTTAGGAAAAATATTAAACAACAACAACAACAACAACAACAATAATAATAATAATAATAATAATAATAATAATAATAATAATAATAATAATAATAATAATAATAATAATAATAATAACAACAACAACAACAAATAATTAGCTTTTGCTCATATAAAAAAATTGAAGGACTCAGGAGGATTTGAACCAACCCTCATATATAAATATATCAAATTTCTACTATATGTTGCCTTTGACAGAATAGCTCAATTAGTTAGAGTGTTTGCCCTAAGTTCAATATTCAACAATCTAAAGGTGCGAGTTCAACTTCTAAGCGAATATTGTCATTGTGCATATAGGCCAGCAACACTTGAAGAAGAATGGAGAATAATACTACTCGAAACATGTAATTACTAACCTATAGTGTCTATTTGTGTGTTATTACTAACAAGTTGTTTATATTAGGAAAGTGTAAATAAAGTTTAAAATTTTCTATACATTCAACATTCACTCATAGATGATGGAAATAGTCCAACATATCACATCTAATAATATACCATCATCACAAACTTTCAGACATATTATAGTAGTATATTTTTCACTTCTTTCTCCTTTACAGCTTCCGTACTTTAAATAAAGTATTTTATTAAACATTTTTTTCAAAATGTATTCTTAATCAAAAACAAAACTTATTGCATTTAACACCAATTTATTTATTGTGGTTCTGTTTTTATTTATATACTTTTTTATTAACTTGCCATGTGTGTATGTTTCTGTCTGTATGCCGACATTTTAAAAATTTGTTCTGGCTGAGATTTTTTTTTTATTTTTAGCAAAATAATATGTAAAAAAAAATTTTTTTCTACCAAATGCTTTTATGTAAACAGTACTAGCCAACTAAAAAGTAAAAAATAATAATAAAATAATATAAATAAAAAGTAGAAAGTTAATTGTCCATTCTTAGAAAATATCAAAGATCTTAAAAATCTAGATTTGATTATAAAACAATTGGAAATTGAAAACAAATTGTCATTTCAAAAAAGCATTTGAGGCTCAATTTGACTATAAAACAATTGGAAATTGCAAGAATATTGTCATTTCATAAAAGTATTTGATGTCTTTTGGTTTTTGTGATTTATTTGAGCCTCAAATGCTTTTTTGGAATGACTATTTTTTCAATTCCAATTGTTTTATAACAAGTAGATACTTAAGATTGCTGATATTTTTCAAGAAGGGCAAATTAACTGAGATTCAGTTTTTTGCTATTTTTTAGTTGGATTACTTGATTATTTTCCTATATTAAAAGCATTATTTTTAAAAAAAACTTTTTTAAATATTATTTTTTTTTAGTGCTGACATATTCATGTTTCTAAATGTTGAAAAATCTTTAATCTAATGGTACTAAACTATTAATAAAATACTTGAAAATTTTGCAAAATATGTTTAAATATTTTTTTGTTTATTAAAAAAAGATATAAACACTAATAAAGTTTACAAAAGTGTGTAATCTATTTTGGAAATCAGTTGGTTTAATAGCAGATAGCTTAATGGGGAACAAAAATGCTTCATCAATTTCCAAATGAAATTGAACTTGATTAAGATATTTGAGAAGAAACTTCTTATATTCACAAGAATTTTTCAGATGTAATCTAAGAGCTATTGTTTTTTTCTTCAGTAAGACTGATTTCAGATTCATAATTAGCCATCTAAAAGAACTGAAGACAAAGTCACATCACTGCTCTTAATGGATTATGGCTATAAATGATAAGGCTCAGGATTTTAAAGAATGAATATGAACTAAAAGTGTTTATGATTATTTTTCTGTAATGTAGAAAGCAAGAAAGAAGCTTCTGCATTCGGGATATATTTATTGTGTAATCAGTTATTCCCAAAAATGAAAAAAAAGTTCAAGAGCTGAAGTGACAAGCAATGTTGATTGAACAGACTTTTAAAAATATATATATATTAATTTCCCCCCTGTTGAAAGTCAGTCCAACAATCTTTAATTTTTGAATCAGTTATGATTAATTTGCTCAAGGTAATTCTCAAATCGGTATTGATGATAAATTATTACCCCTGAATATATTATTAGGATTATTCTACTTAAAATGTAGTGGCTAGTATTATAAATATTTTATTAATATAATGATTTTTTATATTAAAAATAATTGATTGATTCTCTGTAAAATGCTTTTTTATTTAAAAAAATAATTCACTGGAAACTGTTTTGATTATATTTTCTAATAATTGATTAAAAATAGAAAATGAAAAATAGTTTTGGTATTTGAATTGACACAATGGAGGCATTGGCAAGGAAATCCATTTTATAATTGTGATGGGAATGTTCTTGATTATGTAATTGTAATATAATCAGACCACTATATTTGTTCAATAGTTATGATTTGAAAAAGATGTTCAATAAAAAATTAGAAATTTGTAAATTTTATGCGTAATCACATGTTGTATTTTTTTGATTTGCATATAGTCTCACACAATCAGTCCTATATTATGATCACAGTGACAGTGATAGCTCATGATATGGTTTGTTGGTATGGATTAATTTGAAAATTGAAATTTTGTTTAAAATGGCCCCAAAATTAATGATGATACAATTCCGCCAAATCTGAATGAAAGCCTAAAGTTCTTTGTTTATTTGATAAAAGCAATTTTGTAATAAAACAACAACAATGACAACAAAAAACAGTCAAATGCTGAAACTGGTTAGATATTCATTAATAATGAATTAACAATTTGCAATGTGGTAAAGAAAAAAAAAGAAGAAAAGTTGTTAGTATTAGTTGAATTGTTGAAATTGCTAAACTTATATTCAAGGATAAAAGAATTATAAAATTTGTGGATGGAAGATGTGATTTGAAAGATTGTTTTTGTAAACTGTAAAATCAAAAAAGAAAAAAGAAAAAGTAGTGTATTGCATCAAAAAGAAATGAATCTGAACAAAACTTTAACAGAATGGATGTTCCAATAAATAAAAATTGTCATGAACTTCAAATTATTATATTTTTTCCATTTTATCACCATCAATTTTTATCACAGGAAGAATGAAAAAAAGTTAGTGTTTTGTTTTTAAAAGAGTGATTGAGAAAACACATTCATTCTGTACTCATTTAGATTTGAGAACATCAGTAAATACATACACAAATGTTCTCTCTTTCTCTATCAATTTATTATTCTATTTTCTTTTTCTGTAACTGTGCTATTCTATTTTTTTTATTAATTATTTTTGTCAATTTTTTAATGTGTAATTTTTAAATTGTATTATGGATAAGTATGTTTACATATATATATTTAAAAACAATCCTTTCTGCATATATATATATATTAAAAATATAAATTATATAGAATGTGCTAATATCCATGATATTTGGCATCCATTTTGATATGGCAGTCCTATTGCATTTAAAAGGCTTGATAAAGTTTGTCTGTGCATTATATTTGTCTATGTATTATAATAGTTTTTTAAGTGGTCATATGAAAATTGAACTTTACTTGGAAATAAATATTGTTGTACTTGAACTGTAATATATGTTATTAAAAAAAACCACTAATATTTTTTGGATAGAAAAAAAATATTCTCATTGAAAATCAAAATTATAAGAAATTATTTTGCATATGTAATGATAATTAATAATTCAACAGAAAATATTATTGCTCACTCTTTGCACATGAAGCCACCAGAGCCATTTTGGATTTAATTAATATAACAATCATACTGATTCTAAACTATTAATTTGTATTACCTTTAACTAAGAATGCATGAGTATTAACCACCCAATTATTGTTTGGTACATGGATACTTAGTTATTATTAGGTGAAGGGATAAATAAGCCCCCCCCCCAACAAAACTACCATCACCTGTTATTTGACTAGTATGATAATTTTTTTTCCTTCATTATTTCTCATCCTGCAGAAGCCTTTGCCCTTCAGTGTCTCTTTAAGAGACACCATATATATTAACCTTTTTATATAATAAAGAAAATAATAAATAGTATAATAAATTCTAAAAATCAGTTTTATATTATAGCACTGTACTATGATTATGTTTTCATTTTACATTTCAACAACCACTTCAGCTCAGTTATAGTTTGATTTATATACATTTTTGTGCACCATTTTGTAATACAAGCTTTATTCAATTTTCTATGTTTTATGAATATTTATACTGACAATTTTAGTTGTTTGTTATTAGTATTAAATTGACAAAGCAATACAACAAATATAAATATTCATTACATAACCTTGATTTAACCATTGTAAACCAAAACAAGTTTAGCAGAGGATGGCTGCTGAAATGCAAGTTATGTTCTTAATACTATATAATTTAACTTTATATATACAGTACATGCATGCTTAATATGAAGGACTTCATTTTTATATAACCAATCTTACTAACAGATCTTATTCATATTTTTAATGTGACTATAAATATAAACTGATATGGAGTTTTATGGGAATAGTTAGGATGTCAAATCATTACTATTGTTAATCAAATGTATCTCTGACTTTGCCATTATATCCACTTGATCAATAAACTTATATTGGCTTTATGCATGCCCTTTATTAAATGAATTTATAAGCATTTAAAGATTCTAAAAATAATTATTAAAAGAAAAATAAATATAAAGTTTGCTTATTTTATATAATTAGCGTGCTAATAGCTCTTAACAAGCTTTTCTGAATACCCCTATCTCTGGCTGTCAGCATTGAGGTGCTAGGACATTTCGGTATTAGATTTAAAAAATACCAGGTCAATTCCCAGCATTTATCTAATAGTTACCTATTAAGTAAAAAATCTGAAATTTTTAGACATCCATATGTCTGACGTCACCCTTAGCTAGAAGCCGGTCTGAGGATAGGGTTCCGAAAAGCTTGTTAAGTGCTGCTAGCATGCGCATTATATAACATTTGTAGTACAAGCTTATTAAATTAAGTCACATTATGTATGACTTGATTTCTTCGCAATTAGTCAGCCTTAGCTAGAAACCGGTATGAGGATAGGGTTCCGAAAAGCTTGTTAAGAGCTGCTAGCATGCTCGTTATATAACATTTGTAGTACAAGCTTATTAAATTAAGTCACATTATGTATGACTTGATTTCTTCGCAGTTAAAAGTTGCTTCTTTGTTTTCAGAATATTTTTTAATGATTTGCATTTGGCCAAACTAATGTAACTTAAAAAATATATATTGCTGTAATAAAGAATGATAAAAATGAAGAAAATAAATTCAATTCAAATTGGATTGTTGATTATGAAAATTTTAAACATGTAAATAGAGATGCAGTAGAAGAGAAGATTGATAACCTAAGATAGAATTTTCTAAATTAGAATTCAGGGGCCTTGCAGATCTTTAGTTCCATTATAGGAAAGCCATGTACATTTGATTTCAATATATATAAAGTGGAAATAGATTTTAAATGATTAGTAAGGTCATCTTTCTACAAAGAATGTTGAAGAAAAACTACTTACAAGGTTAGACAATTCAGGTGGAGAGTCCTATGTATTTTTTCTTTTTTCTTCTACTCTTTAATTAAGAAAAGTTAAATACTTATTATTTATTAAAAATTGTTTTATTCACTGCAATTTTACTTATAAATTATAACTTCAAATTATTAGAATAACTTTTACAATATATTATTAATATTACATTATTTTACATTAATAATTAGTAATCAATCACTCTTAAAGTATAAAATTATTGATTTGATTTTTTTTTTTTTTTACTTTACATTAATAATTAGTAATCAATCACTCTTAGGATGTAAGATTATTGATATTTTTAAAATCTATATATGTACTTTAATTTTACATAAAATATTTATTATATCTAATTAATAAAGAACAATACATTTTTACACTATGCTAGTTATAAATAAGATGTACATTTATATAAGATATAAATGATTGAAACAAATTCATAAAGTTAATTAATGAAAGAAGTATGTAAATGTTTCAATTCAATACAAATAATCTGAAACCCATGGATTATACTACACAAAACTTTCTTTGAAGAAGTGTATTTTATTTTTGATAGTGAACTGTGTTATAAGTAGTTCAGACAGGCAACAATAATTCAATTTTTCTTTGCTTTGTAACTATGAAAATAATGTTTAGCATCCTGGTGAGAAAAATGCTTATTGTGACAAGTTTTAATGCCTCTACAACATAATTATACTTATAATTTACATAAACATTTTAAAGCTCTTCAAACATTTTATCATTTTTTAAAGGGGTTCTTAGAATTTAAAGGCATTTCTTGATTGGATTCGAAAAAATAATAAGGATCCAAACGAAATTCCTAATCTAAGCTGAAATAATGGAATCAAAAAATCTACTAATGTATTAAGGAAGAAATTACATTAGACATTTGTGCAGAAACATTGTTAATAGACAAAACTCTACATACAGTAGTACCACTCAGTGCAAGCCAGTGTAATCATTGATGAAAGCCACAACTAGAAACTAGTCTGGGGATATTGGGTGAGTAAGCACTAGATAGGGATTTTATGCACAAATTTTCCTGCATCCATTGATTACTCTGGCTTGCACTGAGTGGTGCTACTGTATGGAGAGTCTTGCCTCTGTGAAAAATAGCTCGTGTAAACACAAAGAATGGTGATCATGTGATGTTTGATAGTTATTTAACCATGGATTTTTAGAATGTAAAAAAAATTCTGTGAAAATATGCTATTATTATAATACTTGCATTGATAAATCAAATATATTTTTTATAAAAATTATTATAATATAATGAATCTTGGATATTTTATAATGCAGTAGCAATTTTTTCCTCCAAACAATGGAAAAGATCATGTGATAATTGTTAATGTTAAAATGTATTATAGAAAGCATTGATAATCTTCCATTAAATGTATATTAGGATTCAGCCCAAAGTAAATTGAAATAATTAGGCAATAGGAATATTAGTCTGGCTATGGAAAATTGAAAATTTCAAAACATGGGTAAAGTTATAAGAGCCCATGTAGTTTTCACAACTTTATTATCATGACATGAATTATTCTTTATTCAAGTAACATTTTTTAAAATTTAATTTTGAATATCTCATATTAAGATAAAAATAAACACAAACCTAATTAACTTGAGGACCATATTTTTATTGTGTCTTTTTTAGATGATAGGTTTTATTTAATCCAAATTGCCAACTAAGTTTTTTTGAAACATTTACTATAATTAATAGTAAAAAAAATAGATGATTGTTAATTTGTAGAGAACTTTAACTGGAATAATCAATGAAAAAAAAACCCCAGTAATTACAGGTATGGAAGAATGTAAAAGAAATGCTTATTTTTAAAACTTTGCCTGCATTATATTAAAGTAAGTGATTAGTATATAAAATGTATTGTAAATAAAAACAGACATTTATTATTTAATAAGATGATGGAGAGAGGGAGGGATAAACACCCTAAATGGTAAAAATTTATTATCCTACTATATAAAGATGCTGTACCAACTTAAAAATTAATTTAATACACAGAATGCATTGTTTTAAATGTGTTCAAATACTGTAGATATTAAACTTAACAATGTAATTATTTAATATTTGATTTTTGTTCCTTAATATCTTCACTGATTTATAATGAGAGGTATAAATTATTTTGATGAATTATTATTACATGTTTTTTTTAAATATATATTTTAAAGCTAACAAAAGTAATAATCCAGAAAAGCTAAGAAACTAAGAGTGCTGGATTAATGAATTTGTATCTGTATTATGATCAAATGATAAAAAATGATCATCATTGCTGGCAGTTTAGTATCTCGTGGAAATGTATAATGCAACCTATCCTTAGAATATATCCTATTAGCAGCAATCCTATTTTGGAGTAATAAATAATTTAACACATGGCAATCAAAATTTAAACATAAAGAGACTTTGAAGCTCCATTTATTTTTCAACAGAAACATTTTTCATTTTACTGCCCAATATGTATGAATTAAAAAGTCTGACAACCTTAATTTAAAAGGCTAAATTGTTTAAGGAAGGAAAGATTTCAAAACATAATTTCAAAAAGATATGTATACTCATATACACTTTCATGTATGGTAATCTTTTTTTTTTAAGCAAAAGTCACATTTTGTTTTCTTTCTCATATAGCTTGGGAATAATTGAATTTTGTTGTATGTTAAACCTCCTGTCTACAAACCTTGTTTACTTTTTAGAGCTGGTAGAAAGTTTATCACTCTACAAGTAATCTGTTTTCTTCTGATAGCTTATTTAATAGTTTATAATTTTTTGACATTCTGTATGTATACAGTTATATGCTATAAATCTTCAACAATTGTCTTGCTAAATAAAAGCCCTACATACACTATTTGTAAAGTCTTTCAATAAATCTTATATGAAAAAAAAATAGGAGGGGGGGGGAGTATTACTCATCTAGCTTGCCAATTGCTAGAGAGTGAAGATTTGAGTGTTTTTCTATCTTTTAATTACTATTTTATCAATAAATATTGGACGGTTATTTGGGTTGGCTGTGAACTGGCAATCTGAAAGTAAACTTCTAAGTCTGATTAAAATTTCAAAATTTTCAAGTTTTACCTGGCCAGAATTTGAACAGAATGTGGGCATGGTGGATGAATATGTTTTCATCACACTATATTCTTTACAGTGCTTATTTGAAACAAATCACACACACATTACTTGTGTGAATATTTATTGTTTATCATTATTAATTTCCAGTAATAAAGATGACAATCAATAAAATATACATATATTTGTAAATTTTAAGAATAGCATCCTTGGAGTTAAAAATTATAGTAAATTAAAAAAAAAATTTAATTTTGTGAATTGAATGTTATATATTACCTTTGGATGAAGTAATCATATGGTTTTTATATAATATTTTGTCTGTCTTTTGTTAATCTCTTAAATCAGCAGTCAGTAGGTAGCTATAATTGATTGTTAATTTACTAAATGGAGCTGCATCCATTTTTTTCTCTCAATAAATTGTCATCATATATAATATGTTAAAATTGTCATTCTTGTACAAATTATGTTCTTTACACTGACATTTGTCTCCGATTGAAATTGATAAATATAATAGTCATAATTAAAAACTAACTGTGATAAAACACAGTTGCTGAAGCTTTAAACATAAAATTAAAAATATAAAGCTGAGCGCATTTTACTTGTGAATAAGTGTTTATATTTTGTATTTATTTTGTATTGAGCTATGATTATGGAGGCTTAAGTCCCCCGAAAGCGCTCAGCTTTATATTTTTAATTTTATGTTTAAAGCTTCAGCCATTGTGTTTTATCACAGTTAGTTTGTAATTTATTAATTTTTGTTGAAGTGTATACATATATTCTTTTTAATAGTGATAATTATATTTTTTAGCTTTTTGAATAATCTGAGAGTTAAAATGTTTTATTAATATTCGTATTTTATATTATGTACAATGTATGGTAATTGTTTAATTTTATATTTTGATTGGTGCTATAGTAGAGAACTGTAAATTGGAGATGGCAGTGAAATGCAGATTAAGTATGATTGAAGTTGAATCATGCACTACTTTCAGTGTTGAAAAGAGTGAAAAAATATTATTTTTTGAGGAAATTACGAAGAGGAAGATGAATTAGAATGAATAGGTATCTGAAGGTTTGTAATGATGGTATATCATAAGATGTGATATGTTGGACTATTTCCATCATTTATGAGTGAATGTTGAATGTATAGAAAATTTTAAACTTTATTTAAACTTTTCAAATACAAACAACTTGTTAGCCTTTGACAGAATAACTCAGTTGGTTAGAGCTTTGCCTTAAATTCAATATTCAAGAATCTAAAGGTGCAAGTTCAACCTCTAAGCGAATATTGTCACTGTGCATATAGGCCAGCAACACCTGAAGAAGAGTGGAGAATACTACTACTCAAAATGTGTAATTACTAACCTGTATTGTCTATTTGTATGTTATTTCTAACAAGTTGTTTGTATTTGGAAAGTTTAAATAAAGTTTAAAATTTTCTATACATTCAACATTCACTCATAAGTGATGGAAATAGTCCAACATATCACATCTTAGAATGAATAGGTATTTCAACATAGAGAATTCAAAAGATATGTTGGAAGGGGACTTTTAGCAATTAATTAAAAAAGATAGAAGGAAGTTGACTGACAGTCTTAAGGAGGCAAGAGGTGAAAAAGCTCTGAGGAAATAATTTTGAAAATATTTTTTTTTGGAAGAAGACTAATGTGATAATGATGATGAATGCACAAAGGAAGATTTGAAAATAATTAAAATTCTATTTTCTATAAATAAACATTATGTATATACATATAAATTGCTCATGATCAAAGGCCTAAGTGGTCTTATCTAATTATTTGAAAATGTTCTTTCTACTTGGCTTTGACCTGTGATTTCTTTTTCACTTTTGTATGATATACTTTGTAAATGGACAATTGTACATTCAATATTAAAATTAAATATTCAAATAGTTTTTTGTATATGCATATATACAAATTAATGACTTTTATTCTTTTTTTTTTTAAACCTTACTATATTCAGTCACTTAAGTGAGTGCAATATCAGGTCATTGTCAGATATTCATCTCTGCGAGCCAACTATAACAATGGAAGTACGTGTTTGTGTCATCACATTTTCATTTTTTTAATTACATATGTGGCAATTCTGATTCCAACTTTGTTTTTCATTTCTTTTTCTCTCTGTTTTTTTCTTCTGAAATTAGAATGGTCACATTTATTTATGAGTGGCTACTAATGATGATATATTAGCATGAGTTATTTATCCATTTAACATAATCATATTTCTCTGTCCTCTTTCATTTAACATTGTAAATTACTGGTGTTAATCAAATAAAACAGTTTCAGTCTAACAATTGAATAATAAAAAAACATTTAAATGCCAATTAATTTTTTATGAATTAATTTACTTGTTTTATCAACCTTACTTTAAGTATTTAGTGAATGATATAAATTAGCCAAAAATAGCTCATGCTTTGTTTATACAATATTTTGTTTGCATTATCTTTTATGTATACAATATTTTTCAACATACATAAATAATATCTAAAATACAATTTAATTAAAAAGATTACGATATGTATCCATCAAGATTATCAACAAAAATATTTAAAAAAAAAAAAGGAGTAACATAGACTTTAAAAAAGACAGTGAAATAATAGAGAGCACATAATGTATTTGCATACATAAGAACTGTTATGTCTTTCAACAACAAAAAAAGCCTTGCAGATTTTTTACATGATTGCTTGACTCTTTTTTTTTATTAACACAAGCAGCCAGATTTAAAATATATAAATATATTTTCTTTAACAATTAAATCAATCAGTTTCACTTTCATTCAAATGAATTTCACTTTTTTTTTAGATTTGGTGTAATCACTATAATCATTAAATTTAAATTTTGGAGTTGTTTTAAATGAAATTTTAAATTTAGGAGGGGGGGGATTTAATCTGATTTAGTTTATCATAACAGTATGAGTGCACACATCTATGTGAGAATAGGATATACAATACAAGAAAATAATAGTCTATATCAGAAAATAATTTATACCTAAACATAATTTTTATTTTTAAAAATCAATTTATGAATTTTGATGCTTTTATTTTTGTTAGCATATATTTGAAGTAGTGAATGTCGAATTAGTAGATGGTTTGGCCTCACTTTATATAATATTTTCATTACATTATTATGAAGTCACATTATATTTAAATAAAATTAGTAATTATGAATCTAAATATTAAATTTAAAAATGATTGTCAATTATATTTGTCATTGTTTTAAGATTATGAATTCCTTTACAACTCATCAATTGCAGATTTTTTGATTCATATCTGACTTCCTTTTTTTTTTTTACATTCTTACTTATAGCTATCTTGCTTTAAAAACTTGATAAAGATGGTATATATTTCTGCATATATTTCTACGTTTATATTTAGGTTATTCTTGGTACTAAGCCATGTAGTACATTTTACATCAAACATACTGTGAATAGTTAGTCACAAATGGCTATAAACCTCTTACCCTTTGTAATTAACTTATACATAATATATCTTCAAATGCCAATTAGTTGAAGAAGATTTGGAAAACAGAATGAAAATTGGAACCACTATTCTAATTTAGCATTGTAATGACATCCATCATTGAATATATCTACTTACACTTATGACTTGTTCATTGGGAATAAGTAAATAAAGAGAAAATTTAAAACCTAATTGCACTTTTATTGTTAAATTCTGAAACTATCAATTTTTTAAAAATAAAGAGATCAGATATAAACAAAAAAAAAAACTTATCCTTTAACCATTAGTTATAATAGACTAATATGGGGGGTGCACCATTTCAGTGGAAGATATATGTATATAACTGGCTTTAGAAACATGGTAAAGAATTGCTGTGGTAAAAATATTTTCATTGTAAATATTTAAAATACAGGTACTCTTCATATACCTGGAACCTAATTGTAAATATAGAGGATTTGAACTCAGACTTTCAAGTATTCATGAACTATCTACACTATTTCTTACTACTGATGCACATGATCACAGACATGTAGAAAAGATAAATAATCACCAATATATGTATTTCATGCTAAACCAGCACTCATCAGTTGGTCCAGATTATTATCTCCCACACACACATATAATCAATGTTCAGTTTATATTAAGATAACAAATCTTCTTCAGTCTTCCATGCCACTGAAAATCTGATGATGAAAAGCCCAAATCACATGCTGATGCCAGTATTATTGCCATGCCCATGTTGACCTTAAGTCACTCTGACTCCTCATGTATAGGACCTTATCCATATAAATACATAGAAGAGGGATAGACAGGATGCAGGCTTAATATGTAAATATTTGAAATACAGGCACTCTCCAGATATATTTACACATTAAGCCTGCATATGCCCATGCCTCTTCTATGTATTTAAATGGATAAGGTCCTATACATGAGGGGTCAGAGTGACTTGAGGTCAACATGGGCATGGCAGTAATATTGGCATCAGCATGTTATTTGGGCTTGGATGGCTGAAGAGTTAGAAGTTGGAGTAGATTGAGGCCTGTCCATTAAAGTATGAAGATTTGCTATCTTAATATAAACTGAACACTGTTTATATATGTGTGTATGTGAGATGATAATCTGGATCAACTGATGAGTGCTGGTTTAGCATGAAATACATGTATTGGTGATTATCTTTTTTATATGTGTGTGGTTATGTGTATCAGTGGTATGAGATAGTGTGGATTGTATTTGAACGTCTGAGTTCAAAAACAAGTTTTATGACAAATATATACGAAAAAAATATGTAAACTGTTTTTTTTTTTTATTTTGGGAGTGAATAAGTTAGTTTGGAGAATTTGAAGGAAAAAAAAATCAAGAAATTATAAATTGCCTTTTTTTTTTTTTTTTGTAAGGAAAGTTGGTTGGGGTTGCTATTAATAGCAAGATGAATGCTGAAAAAAAAAAAAAAAAATTTAGGAAAAGTATTGACATTTTTAATCTGTAATGCTGGCAGACATTTAAGAATTCCATGGACCGAATGAATACTTAATCAGATTAATCCAGAGTTTTCGCTTGAAGCACAGATGACCAGATTGAAGTTAAATGATTTTGATCGTATCATGAAATGAACTAATTCATTAGAAAAAATGTTTGCAAAGGGAAAGAAGATGACCAGGCATGAGATAGATAGACTCATCACAACAATTATAAATCTTAGAAATTGTGACATTTTGGATAAATGCTATTCTTATATGATCACCTGAAATCAATCTTGATGCATTCATAACCTACTGAATTTACATTAGAATACTGAGATTTTAATAAACTCAAGTGAAATCGGTCGTAATAATGGTGTGATGAGAAATAAATACACCCCCCTCCCACTTTATAAAAAAAAAAAAAATTAAAAAGAAATATATGTAATTAAAAAATATTTGTTAAACATATTTTGATATTTTATTTATCTCTAAAAAAAGACAAGGCTTAAAAATTCATAAATTGCAACTGTAATTTCTGGGTTTTTTAATAGTATTACTTTTAACGCTGTCTCTGAAATTTCCATTCTCTTCTCATAAAATATGTATGCATTTCTATTTTTCCAAAGAAAAAGAAAATGCTTAAATTTGTAGAAAAAAAAAAAATCTAAGTAAGCTGAATTGATGTATGACTCCTATTGATGTTTTTAACAGAAATTTCTGAAGAAGGAGGAAGATGACTTTCTCTTCTCTGTTTTGTTACAGTGATAAAGTAACAAGTTCTTTCATTAGGATTAATGAAAAGAGAAATGTATTGAAATGCAGTTTTAAAAATAAGAAAAGCACATATTGATGTTTACACTATGTATGTGCGTATGTAATATTTAATTATATCTGTGTGTGTGGATTTCATGTACAATAAAATTAAGTAGTAATGGTAAAATGGCCTTTAAAAATAGTTCATTATAAATTAAAGGCTATCGAAAGACGAACAGTGAATGTGAAGGCATTATTCAGCAGGTTTGATAACTGCCATGTATTGATATCTTTAGCTGTTTATTAATATGTATATATTTTTTAGTGAAGGAATTTATAAACATGTATAAGATATAATATATATTACATGTTGAGATAATGTTTCAGCAGCCGTTTTTCACCATCATAATAATTCATGTATTTATGGTGTTAACTTCAATTATAATAACGTTAAAATATTGCAAATTGAAAAAAATAACAACAAAATAAAAATAAAAGAAGTTATGTTAATATACAAATACAAACATGACTTAATTAACAGGCAGGCAACAAACGTTATGAAAGTTTGCTGGAGTGATGTTGAAAAGTTATGGATGGGGAAAAATGGATTAACTTTGAGAGATTTTTATTCACTGGCGGATTGATTAAATGATTAAAAATAATGATGATAATCTATGTACTCATGGTAATAAATAGCATGAATATGCATATATATATATTGTCCACATATTTGTATGCATATGTGAGTGTTATGTTTTTGTAAAAGTAATTACACACTGCAGTACTACGACCAACAGCAACACTCAATCATCATCGTTAGTTAAAGCTTACCGTATTCGTTAATATAAATTAAATTTCTTAATATATTGTAAATGTTTAAATTTTTTACAATATTAAAATGGGTATAAATTTTTTAAAAATATGTTTTGTATTTTAAATAACTAACTAATACTTCATTTTTTGATCACTTCTTTTTTTTTTTAATTATTAACACATGCCACCCTTGTACTTTTGTATTCTGTTAATGTTATTATTATCGTATTTAAAATAATTTATTGTAATGCATCAATAAATAAATACATATGTCACTTTGATTTTTTTTTTTCTAACAAAAAAAATAAATAATTCAAGGCTAAATTAAATATTGAGTAAAAATAAATACTGTGTGGATTATTAATTTCTGTTGATTTTTTTTTGATTAAGGATGTTTTTTTTTGTTTGTTTAAGATTAAGGAATATTTATTTAGTCATGTTAGTTCAACATATCCCATTTTCATCATATAGAATAAATCAATTGGCCAGTCATGTTTTATGTTGTTTCTAAACTTTTTTTTTCCTCTACAAAAATTCCATTATGTCAAGCGTTGGTGGCCTAATGGTTAGCATAGCTGCCTTTCAAGCAGCTGGCTGCAGCTGGCCCGGGTTGTTTCCCTGTCAACGCATTTGACACATGAAAAAAAAAGGCCATTATTTATTGAACTTTCAGTTTTACAAATTGCTTGCAGTAAATAATAGTGGAATTATTTATTTCTGGAAGAATTCATAAGTTCGAATATTGGAAATGGCAAAACTGGATTATGACCCATAGGTATTAAAGTTCAGGGTCCAGAATGAAATTCATAAAAAATTAGAACACCAGAAATGTCAGAATTGGCTGCGATGAATGCATGACCCTTATATCAAACCATGCAGGGCAACTACTTACAGATAATGGATTTTTATCCATTGTATTATGTATAAGTGCTAGATCATTATTGTTAATTGCTTGCTACTTTTTTAATATCATTTCCTATATTCTAATAGTTTAATAAATAGAGTGATATTATTATGAGTGATAGTTTTTTTTATGCTATTAAACTGCTGATATATATCTACATAAGGATATTGTATCTTGTAAAGTTTATGATTATAATAGAATAAATTTCCAATTGTTGTATATCTTAAAATTTATCTCTTAAAATTACACAGTTTGGTATCAGAAAACTTATTCCTTAAAAAATATATAGATTACTGTTGATTAAAAAGTACTTTTTATTTACAATTTGTTCCTAGATCTTTTCCCATTCTGGGTATCAAATTAATTGTAACTTTCAGGAGGCTGAAGAATTTCTAAATAATATTAAGATTTTTTTTTTTTGAAAAGCTAACCCATATCAATATAGTTAGCCATTCAATTATTGATAAATTGTATGTATATGCAAACATTGTGCAGCTGTATACTTATACACATAAATGAATTTGCAGGTTATGCAATTATAGATGACTGTTTGGATACTTTTTGGGCTTATGTTAGAGTGATAGCATATCTGTCCACCAGGTTTGCAATCTAGGGTTGAATCATTGCTAATCACCATAATATTGATTGGGAAACAAGCATCTAATTATTCTTTGAAAATGGAAAGTTGCCCTATCCCTTATTATCTTGCAATTGCCTAGCCTAATGAGTAATACCTTCTTTACTATACATTTAAGAGGGGCTATCAGAAAGGCTTTTGCAATGGGCTATTTAAACTTTGTTTTATTAATACTTGTATAGTATAGAATGTATAAAAATTTGAGGTAAGCTTATACTTATAGTAATATATAGACATGACTATATATATGGTAAGACTTAAGTTATACATGCAAACTATATATGCATATGATTCTGGTATGGTATGGAAGACAGAATTCCAGCCCATCTTTTTTTCTCCATTATTCAGCAATAATAATCCTAATTAAGAAAAAAACTAACTTGAGAATATATAACATCTCTTATTCATATGTCTGGATGGTTATATAGCTAGCTATGTATGAATTTACGTGAGAAGTTATTAATTATATATAGAGAGAGCCCTAATAATTTCTCAAAATTTAATATTAAAATATTCAAGTTTTTAAGCTTTCTTCAAAAGACCGTTACTATTTTCTGAATCACTGTTCCTTATAAATTTTTTTAGATTATTCAGTTTCAAAGATATTATTTAAGGCAAGTGCTGTATTAGACAAGGTATTTGCTGAACATTACGGGTGAGAGTTGATGAAATCATATTATGTATGTATATATGAGAGATATTTAATAATTTTTTCTTGCACCTATTCATTCAATAATTTCCTTTTGATTAAGTTTGTTACCACTTTTAGTTATGAAAATGCTGTGTTTTTTTTTTTTTAATTCTAATACATATTTCATAATAATTTTAATCATGAATCAGAAAAATGTAATAGAAAGTGAATGATGAGAAAGAAATGATTTCTTACTAAAGAGCAATAAAATTTCAGAGATGTGAATTTTTTAATACAGATTATGATTTTAAAAAAATAAGAATGAAATATACGTACAGGGAAGTGAAGAGAATTTCCAGTTAACTAATTTACTATTGCAATATTTTGAAACACATGGAAATATTTACTAATGTGGATTAATGAAAAGTAAATGATAGTATCTTTGTAATATTCAATATTTACATATTAATCCTGTGACACAGAGCACATATTAGACATGCTGCATCTATTCACATATGCGTCAATCTGCTGATAACTTTGTAATCTTGTCATCTGACCAAAATAATGTGTACACGAATCTTATACATCATACTTTTGCAAAAATTTACGAAAATAACGTATATACAAATCTTTTGTACATGATATTTTCCCAAAGATTTACAAACTTATGGATAGGTTGAATACATATGTGAATAGATGCAGAATGTCTAATATGCGCTCCATGTCACAAGACTAATATGCACTATGAATAATTTTTAAGCAATTAATATGAGACACCATTAAACAAAAAGCCATAAAATCAGTAAATTTCAACAATTTTGGAGAGTATTTTACCAGAAACATATCTTTCCTGGGATAGCAATTCCTATGTTAAAAGAAAACACATGACACATATCCTATATGGATGATGTGGTGGTGTTTCTCTCATCCCAGGACGAGTTGGCGAGGCTTGAAGAACTTCTGGATCAATTTGAGGGTGAGTTCGGTCTCAGAGTTAAGAGGTAAATCGGCTATGTGGTCAATTCTGACTGGTAAACAGATATCCAGCAGGTTTGAGGCCCCTCCAAAAATTTCTGGGGTTTCATCTGGCCTCCCCCCTTCCATCATGAGGAGAGTCCTTGAGAGCTTCCTGCTCAACAAAGTTGAAGGTTTAATTACTTCGATATCCAAAATATTTCTTTCGCTGTTGGGGAATGTCGCCCTCTTAAACTCTGTAGTATTGCTTAAAATCTTATCTCCGACACAAACATTCATAAAAAAAATTGAAACACTATGCAGGAAGTTGTGTTGGGGGAGTAAGGCCCCTGTCATCAGCTTGAATTTACTTCAGAAGCCAAAAATACTAAATGGCCTTGGGCTTCACTCGCTCAAGGTCTTCAATATTCAAAGAACACATAATATTATCTATAAAATCTTCAAAGACAATCAAGAAATGGAATGTCCTTTTTCCAATGAAGAAGGTGGCCCCTACAGATCGCCCCCCTCCAAAATGGTGCAAACTTTGAATGAACAACAAGTGACTGGTAATTGATAACATCAGTATATCCAGTATGCTATTCCAAAATAAACTGGCCTATTGGCAAGCCTTTCAACTGGTTTATGAGGGCAAAACCAAAATGGGTAATCTTCTCTGTATTGGAATATTGCTTCATACAAAAATGATTAAACTGCTTAAGCTTGGCCCCAAGTTTGTCAATTTTTTCCTGAAGGTCATTCTTGGGGCTCTACCTATGGCAGCCTTCCTCTGTTATCAAAGGTAATATAACATTAACCCTATCTGCCCCCTATGCTTCAGATCAGAAGAATCCATGGCTCATATTCTCGATCAATGTGGAGTAAGGAAAGATCGATGTAACATTGCATTGAAAAGAATCAACAAATCAGACTCTGCTAGTATATCACTAAAATATACTTTTCAAAAAAAGAAATTTGGGACAGATCAGGCTCACACAATGATAAAATTTTCAATCTGGTCCGTCAATTGCAAAGTCATTTTTAACAAGGGATCAGATTGCTCAGTTGATGAATTATTCTTAAGAATCCTTTACAAATTAAAGGAGGAAAGTATACACACGTGTCAACCAAGGCGGGAAGATAACTCTTTAATGACTTATGATGGGTCCCAGCTGCAACAACCCGAATCTGCTCCAGAATTTAAATTCCTTATTGATGCAGTTCAGGATTGTAATTACCGGAAGAGTTAGCAATCAATCTTAAGGACTCAGCAATTATGAAATGTCTCTTTGATGTACTGTACCTTTCGTTGTTTATATTTAACACTCATGTTTTGTGATCAGGTTAACAGTAATTGAATGATTTAATTGTACTAGACCTAAATATAGAAGCAAATAAATTGAATTTTGAAAGGAACATATGAATTTCACAGGAGAAATATACATTTGATATATATTAATGGGGTATTTTTAAAGCACTTCCCTGATATATAATTTTAAAAAAGAGCGAAATACATGCGACATTTTCACTAACTATATATACAGCATTTAGTCGAAAAAGATGAAATGTATGACAATATTAAAGATATCACACACTATTATAGACTGAACAATAACTAAATTACCAAAATTTCTAAAATATTATTCCTGAAAACATTATATACACATGTTACTTACTGTGGAATATATAACAGGAATTGTCACAATAAATAAGTATAAGTAGTCTCTTCAATTTTATTAATAGGTTGATTAAATTTTTTGAATAAAATGGAGATTTGATGTAAAAATTTTACACTTTTTCCTTCCAAAATGACTGCGTGTTTGCAGAGAGTATCACATGAACGGGATTTGGTTGAAAAATGGTAATAGATATAAGTATTTTTTTAAAAAATGTAAAAGAAAAAAAGAAAAAACAATTTTCCCACAAAATAAATAAATTTTTTTATTATTAATAATTCATATTGGTGGCCAATTATTTTTTGATTTCATTCATTATGCAAATGAATGTATCTTCATCCTTATGACACCTGTGCCACGTAAATTCGGCCAAATATGAATCCAGATATTGACGAGATGTTCCCCATTGTTGCTTGTTATGCCATTTTGTGGAATCCCAAAGTCTTTCTATGTTTTGAGTGTGGATTCCTGCTTCAAGATTGATAAAATTGTATTTGTAGTTCACACAAAAATGGTCATAACCAGCACTTCTCAATTCTTCAACAACAAAAAAAACCCATTTAATTACAAGAATTATGCAATAGAAATCAAAAGGAAAGTACAGTTATTTACTCACAATCAACTTAATTCAGCAATGATGAAATTAACTATGAAGAAAAAAGTACAATGATAGTAACTGTGAAGAAAATCTTGAAAAATACTCAGGTGGGGGGGGGGAATTAGATCAGAGATACGATAAGAAATGTTGAAAAATACTCGGGGGAAAAAAATTAGTCAGAGATACGATAAAAAAAACACATTGTGATACAACACCAGATAACAACATACCAGGATTTACGGATTTATTTGACCTAATCGCTATGGTACACATTTATCTTGGATGTGAAAAGGTGCAGCAGGTCTAATACATGTCATAGGACTAATACCTAAGTACCTAATATTCTTTATTATTTTAAAAGTTTGGATTTTAATTTAAATTTACATGTACAGTATAAGAAAATAAAATATAATAAAATTTCATGTGTACTTTTACACTTGGTATTTTTAATTTTGTATTATATTTTTTCCGGCTTAAGAAGTTATATCAGATGATAATTTTGTTCTAGACTGGGATAGATTATTCCTGAATAAATGCATTTCAATGTAACATTGAATTAATAGACCACTTCTGGAATTAATTTTATTCATTTACTATGTATTTATCCAATGTTTCAATCACATATTGTTTTGAATAGTTAGAAATAACTTTTACATTAGCTATAAAGTGATATAAAAACTTTCATGGAGAATATAATGAGACAGCCAAAACTCTCCATACAGTAGTGCACTCAGCACAAGCCAGAGTAATCAATGGATATAAGAAGGTTTGTGCATAAAATCCCTATCTAGTGCCTACCCATCTAATATCCCCAGACTAGTTTTTAGCTTGTGGCTTTCATCAGTGAGGAGCCTTGGATCTGAGAGTATTACACAAACCTTTTTGCATCCATTGATTGCACTGAGTGTCACTACTGTATGGAGATTTTTGTCTGTTTTAACTGCTTAAGCAAGCATAAGAAATGATGATCATGTGATGTTTAGTGAGAATATAATGACATTTATTTTTGTATAGTATGTATGTAATTGATTCATAAAATAAAAAATGTTTTGTAAAGCAATTTATGTTAAAAAAGCAAATGGTAATCTATATAAGAATATGTTTTTCCTACTATGTACTACTAAATTTAATAATAGATAACTGAAATTGTTAGATGCAGTCAAAATATTTCAGTGTTAAATAAAAAACGATATATTGCCATTTAACTTTCATTCTAATTTATAATTATTACATTGCTGTTCTTTGGAATGCAGAAGAGTAATGATAGAAATCTAAACTATTAAAGAAAAGTGTTTATGAGATTTTTGACTTTCAGATTTGGAAAAGAGTAGAAATGATTTGGTCAGTTAGAATAAAATAATTAGTTATATAGAGAGATTATGAGTAGTGTAGTGATAATAGCGAGAAAGAGTTTTTTAAACAAAATTAAAATCAAAAATTATTACAATGGTATGAGAAAAGTAGAAGATATATATGATAAGTTTTTTAGGAATGATAAGTGTGATCTGTAATATACTACGTAATGATAAGTAATATTATTTTTAAAATTCTTTGGTTTATTTTTTTAATTTAAAGTTATATACGTATTATTTGACATTAACAGGAGTAGAAAACAAATGACCATGGATATATAAAACACATGCATAAAATTGTGAGTAGAGTGATTCAATAAATTAGTAGTGCCAATGTTATATAAATATATGCATTGGCAAATAGTTGGGTGGGTACCTTAATGGATATAGGTAGTTGGATTGTTGCCTTATTTAAGTTTATAGATTAATTGTGGCTTGATAGCAGTAGGATGAATACCTAGATGCATAAGTAAATGATAATTAAATTAAATGGATGATCAGATTATTAAATAAACTTTAAAGCAAAAATATTTTTCAGCAATTCTATCAATATTGATGAGAACTGGTGGGTGGTGGTGGTAGTGATGCTATAAGCATGTTTGCTATAGACTATTTGGAACTTTGGCAAGCCCTGTCAAGATGGATAAAAATATATGGAAAATAAAAGAAACTGATAACTCATATATATTTATTATGTGTGTATGTTACTGCATTTCTACATTCATTTTTAAACATTTTTATACAGAGCTTTAAATAAAAATTAGAACTTTTTTTCATTAATGACAGCAAGAAAAAATTGGCAAATGATGGATTGAAGGTGGGGAGGTAAAGAACAGTCTAAAGTAAATTTAATTAATCATTGTTAACTTAAATGCTAGCTATTAAATTAGAAGACTTTTTGCCTTCTCTAGAAATGTAATATGTCCAAATTTTTATTTTGTTTTATCTTTCTTGTCTTGTTAAATCATTTTCTATTCAATGGTGGAGCAAGAGATTAGCCAATTCAACTAGGAGGAAAAATGAGGCTGGAATTAAATCCATAGTATTTGCCAGCTGTATCGTTTTACTTACTATGTTAAGCACAAAAATGATTTAATTTGAAAATTATTTAATATGGATCAAAGTTCAATCTTTTATTTTTATGATTATTTTCTGCAAAGCTGAATTTTTAAATTAATAATTTATTCTTGTATGAAAACGAGCTTTCCTCGCTTTCCAGTAGAAATATATTCTATCTTACTGATAAAATACGGGTTGCAAAGTTTCGTGCTGTTTACACCAGGGGCCGCCATCTCTACAGTTAGAGAGACTTTCTCAATAGTGTACTGTATAAGGAAATGGGAATTCAGTTGAATGAAGAAAAAATCGAAAATAATAATACTAAATGGCAAAGAAAGGTAATGAAAAGGATTATTTTAAGAGAGATAAATATGAAAGTGCTAAAAAAATATAATTATTTAGGAATCATTTTGAGTAAACAGGATTATTTTTGTGATTGGGAAATAAAATTAATAAATGATGCAAAGGAAATTTATTTATTATTATGAAAAATCAATTTTATTGATACAAACTATATACAAATATTAACATTTTCAATAGAATAAATTTTAGCAAAAGTATAATGAAATTTCTACCATAATGGTACAGGTAACATAATAATTGGCTTAAGTTCAATGTGATCCAAAATTGATGAGTGACATGTCCTAATATTACATAATCATGATAAGTAAGAAGAGTCCAGGTATTTGTCTCCCAAGAGTGAAATCTGTTAGGGAGTGTTAATGGTAATAAAGGTTACACTATGAGAGAGCACAACTGAGGTAGATTAGATTGTTGATTGCCAAGTTTTGGTCCTGATTTACCTGGATAAAAATTTGTGAGAGTAAATGTATAAGTTAAACCATTCTTTGTTATTGTTTTTTAGAACTTGTATTTTTTATTGTCAAATACTATGGAACAGCATGTAAGCCACATAGTCCTTAAGTGTGAGAATAATTACTGATGCATTATAGGACTGAAAGTAATTTATATATATTTTAAAGTATTTGTTGAAGTTGATTGTATGCTTATGAAACACAAATAGGCATAGAGATGAGAAATATGGGCAGGTTTGAAAAAGATGTAGCATTTCTTCTGGATATTTATTGCACAAAACACATGTAGATCAAGGTTTAGCGTAAATTCCATCATTAAAAAATATTTTAGTTAGAATTGTACCCTGCAATAAATTTAAAATAATTTTCAACCGTCATTGAGGAATACAAAAGTCTTGGAACTTGGTTAGAGTTTTAACAACTGTTTAGGGTTGTCCATAGATGTCCAGATGGATAAATTATTTTATTTAAATCTTAAAATGATATGCAATTGAGAGATTTGATGTTATACTGATCTAATAGATCAGCATGCTCAGTAGCATGATCTATGAAAAATAATTGACTTATCAAATTGAAACAAGTAATGGTATTGGGGGAAGGATGGCACTAAGTATTGGATTAGTAAGTGTCACAATATTTATTTTGGCCCTAATGTAAGTTATAAAAGATTTTGGATATATCAAATTGAGACCTCCTTTCTATATAGGAAAACATGCTGTTTTAATGGATAAAAGATGTGAAGATGAACTCCAGATAAATGATTTTATTAAGATATCCATGAGCTACAGTTGGCAAGTATTTTACAATAGTATACAGCATTTTGGACAAAATATATTTATTTATATATTAAATATGTTTGTTCAACATGAAACTATTTAAATGATGGCTCCATTGCATTTTAGGCAAAGTAATTGGGATACCAAAAAAAGATGAGGAGTTCTTTTGAAGAAATGTGTTTGAAATTTATTTAAAATATCCAGAATGATGGAAATATTTTGGATGCCTCTGAAGATTATCAAGGTATCATCAATGGAGGATATGGCTTGGATTTTGATTCCAAGATGAGGAAGGAAAAGACTTTCAATGCATTCTTCTATTTTCTTAATCAGGGGATCTATATAAATTGCAAATACCAATGAGACTAGTGATAAACCCTGTGAAATGTTAGGATTAGATTTGAAAGATATTAACAGTTGCATATAATTCTTCAGTTTAATTGATCTATTAGTGAGGTAGTTCTAGGTAACTATCAGATTGCTGTGTTCAGATGGATGTTTGTTTAATGCACTGAAAGATATTTCCAATTGACTAGATCAAAAGCTGCTCTAAATTCAACCTTCTATTGCATAATGTGAAGTTGATAGTTTTAAGTTCATAATAATCTTGATATAATAAGAATTGTTTGGAAAGGATTTGTGGTATTATATTTAACATATGAAAATTATATAGTGTGTGTTCACAAAAGAAAAAAAAAACATGCCTTGGATGCAAATATATGGACCATAAATAAAGCAGTTTGGGAAAATTGGGATGATGAATTTTTCTTAAAGAGCATGAAAAATAAGTTGAAAATATATGGTATAATGCAATTTATGGATAGTAATAGAATAGTTGAAATAGTTTTATTTGGAGGAGGCAAGAAAGATAGATAGTAAATTATACCAAAGAATTAGACAAAGGTTTTATGTTGATTTTTCTGTATAAAAAATTGGTGAATGTATTATGATAATTGTTAGTTGCCACAATTAACACTTATTATTAATTATCTGTAGCAGTGGCATGCTTGTTAAAATTATATATATATATAAATATGATGCAGTTTATAGGCTTATCATTTATTCTTAGCCTCTATGTTTTTATACTTTTAAATGGAAACAAATAGATAATTTTTCCAATGTGTGAATTGTTATTGTCATTATTTTGTGTGTATGATTTTGGCATAGATATACATGTTTTATATGCACTACTTGTTGGATATTTTTGATAGAAGTTTTAGGTGATTTGAGTTCCTTTATGCACATTTATTTACATACTTAGTAAATATTTTCACAGGCAAAACTCACTATACGTATTGCCACTCACTGTAAACTAGAGTAATCAATGGATGCCAGAAGGCTTATGATAAAATCCCCATCTAGTGCCTATTCAGCTAATATCCTCAGACCAAAGCTTCTCACTGATAAAGGCCACAAGCCAGAAACTAGTTTGGGGATATTGGATGAGTAGGCATTAGATGGGAATTTTATGCACAAGCCTTCTGGCATCCATTGATTACTCTAATTTGCAGTGAGTGGCAATTCCTTGTTTTAATAACAGTTATAAGCAAGCATAAGAAATGGTGATCATGTGATGTTTGTTGGTTATAAATATTTTCACAATTAAAAGTTGAAATTAAAACAGGTTTTATTGAATACTACATAGTAATTTTCAATGATAAATATTTATCATACACAGAACAAAAACAATATGAGGTTGTTGTAAAACTGTAAATCAAAGTCTTTTTAAAGGCTTGCAACAATCTGGTCAGTTTTCTTCTGATTATGAGAAAATTTACTTATCATTGATGTCTATTGCATGATATTCCCTAAACCTGTTATGATGTCATATATTGCAATTCTGTAGTCAAAATAAAAGAAATATGTAGGATCTATTCCTCATCCTATTAAAAGTTGCATTATGTTAATATAATCTGCATTATATTAACATAATTTTATAATCAGTATATTGGGGAAAAAGTCAAGTTTATTTGGGTGATCTTTGCATCTGTTCTCATTATATCTGTATTCCTGCTTTACAGTGAATTTGAATATAAAATTCTGTAAATAATTTTGGTTAAGGATTTTCACTCTTAATCTCTCACTGTACTAATATATTAAACTGCTCAGGAAATTACTACTGATAACTATCAAATGGTAAGAATCATAAACCTTACTTTTTAAACAAATCATTTAATAAATAACTGTGTTTGGATTTATTTCAATATAACTTATTTGCAATGGTACAGGTAGAATTACATTAATTCAAAATCTCTGTTTTCAACTTTTTTTGATTTTATAATTTTTTTATTATTTCAGAAATAAGTAATTTACTATTTCTGTAGTGAATGTTTATTTATATTCATCCAAAACTTTTTTGTAGCAATAATTAAAACAATAATGTACTTTTACTGATTAGCTTTCTTTGTTTTTAATTCCTTATTTAAATGCAGGAACTCTTTCTATTCAGCAATTCAATGTAATATTTTTATATGCTTTTATTTAACTTATTCTGCTTTTTTTTATTATCTGTTTGATAAAATCTTGTAAATTATTTTTCACTCATTTCCTAATTTTTAATCTAGTTGAAACTTTGCTTATATATATATTTCCAATGATATTTTTTTTAGAATTAGTAAATTTTAACTGTGAATTAGTGAAAAATTTTAATTTTTAATTTTATATGGGTTTTAGTACTCTTTATATACTGCCATCTAATATATTAAATTCTATCGAAACTTTCTTCATTCCTAATTTCTGGATATAAAACTAAAAAGTAGAAAAAATAATTAAAGAAATATTTAAATGCGCTAAAAAGAAAAAAAAAACAAAACAATTTTTTTTTCAGAATTTCCCAATAAAAATGTAGGGCAATTATGTTTAAAAATTCACAAGTCAAATTTTCTAAGAGCTATTTAAATAAAATTACAATTAATACCCAGTTTTTTATACAATATCAATCAATCATGAAATATGATGACTGATTTAAGAAATTAGATATTAGTTGCAACTTTATTTAAATAATTTTTTAGGAATCTGACATGAATTTTTAAACTTGATTGTGAAAGCTGAAGAAAATTTATTCATTTCACTTTTTAATATGATGAATAAAAATATTTTAAAAAATATTTAGAATAATTATAGCAGTGACATATATTCATGTTTTGGATTAAGATAGGAAGAAAAACAGTGAGCTGTCTGCCATTAAGCTTATTAACCTGTAAGTCTTATAGACTGATGTTTTATTTGTCTGGAAGTCCAGGAATTGAATTTGCATTTTTTACTCTCTACTGAAAGATTTTGAAAATCTTTTTTTTTTTTCAAACTTTAAAATTCACGTATTTTTTTCCTATATTTTAATTTCAAAAAAATTCTAAAGATGTCAAGATAATCAGAAAAGCAGGAATTTCAAAGTATGGAAAGCTCCACAATGATTATATTCTTGGTGTTATTATTTCAGGAAAATATTATGAATTATTAAAAACTTTATTTTCTAGAAAGTTTATGATTATTTTTGCATAATAATTGAATCATAATTATTAGGAATCAAGAATATATATTATTACATATTTATTTTCTACAGAAGTGTTCAATTTTTAAATATAAAAGATTATATTTTTCTGAGTAATGTTGCTATGGAAATTATGATGGCATGTAAATATGGTCTCAGATAATTACATCACTAAGACATTCTGTTAGAAAATATAGCAATATCATAAAAATTACTAAAAAAATAAATTGATAGATTTCATATTTTTAATACAAGCTTTAAACAAAGAAAGTTTTGTTCATTTTGCAAATTAACTCTGTTCCTTCTGACAGTTGAATGATAAAACGGTGTTTTGTTTTGATTAAAATCAAATTTTTAAAACAATTCCAAAAATCAAATGTCATTTTTTAAAATTTACTTACTTTTTAAACCAAAAATATCTATCAAATGAGATCAAATAAATAATAATGGTTTAATAGTAAAATGAAAATTGAAAATTTATAGTGAGAACAAAGACAACTGTCATCTTTCAGGAGGGTTAATTATAGGTATTTATTGAATTTTTCTTTAAATTTATTTGTAAATCAGGTAATTTAAATTAAACATAACTCAATGTATATGTAAACAAAGGGAGTAAATCACTTTTCCTCAACCTATGACTTAAAAGTACTCTAAATGTTAAACAAAGGAATCAGGAATAGAATGAATCCATCTATTCTTAGTTGCTCTGATGTTTATAAGCATACCTTTGTCAACATTGTTGGTAATTCAGAGTGAAATTAATTTATCTAACAGATGGAATATGGCTCTTAAATATGAGTTCAAATCCCCTATATTTATATTTACTCTTAAGAGTTATTAAATTCATAATTAACAATACAAGACTGGAGACAACATCTCACTTTTAGCACCTTGATTATAATAATTAAACAAGATTTAATATGTAAAGTTGAAATTAAATATAGCTCAATGTATATGTAAACAAAGGAACTAAATCACTTTTCCTCAAGCACTCTAAATATTTAACTTATTAAATCTTGTTTAATTATTACAATCAAGGTGTTAAAAGTAAGATACTGTCCCCAGCCTTGTACTGTTAATTACGAGTTTAATAATTCTTAAGTGCCATATTCCATCTAGTTGATAAATTAATTACACTCTGAATTACCAACAATGTTGACAAAAGTATGCTTATACACATCAGAGGAACTAAGTAAGAATAGGTGTCAAGCGTTGTTAGCCGAGAGGTTATTGCACTTGCCTTGCAAGCAAATAGTTGGTTGCAGATGGGTGTGGGTTCGCATCCCGGCCGATGCTGTGACACATGAAAAAAAAAAGTAGGAATAGGTGGATTCATTCTATTCTTGATTCCTTTGTTCAACATTTAGAGTGTTTTTAAGTCATAGCCTGAGGAAAAATGATTTACTTATGATTTTATTATGGTCAAATATTTATTTAAAATAAAAAACAAATCACTTCTGATTCTTTGCCAAATTTGTTTTATTAGGCAACTAAATCATGGAAATAAATATAATGCAAACAAAACATGATCTATACTACTTCCTCCTTCACTGACATTTAGAAAAGAATCAAAAGGAATGTTTTGTTTTTGTGATTTAATAATTATCAATGCTGGACTAAGTTTGGACAAAAAAGAACTAATATTCTGAATAACATATTTATTCTTTATATAGTTAATTTCTGAAATACTTTACAATGTTGTTATAAAAAAGCAATCTTTCTCATTATAGATTTGGTTAGCACGTAATTAATTGGGCACAATTATTATAACTAATTTCTTGCATGGTAGACTTGCAGACATTGGTCATTGCCTAGTCTGTCATGTCTAGTGCTTAAAGTTCTTATGAATCCCAGAGCAATAAAACATATGATTATTTATTATGCAGAATAATGATTAATTAATTGTTTTAAACAAAATCTATACTTATACATATAAATAAAATTTAAGACATACTTAAAATCTTTACTCCACCATATTCTTGATACTTATGAATAAAGATATCTGACGAATGCAAAAAATTCCTAAGGTCTATATTTCATGCAGAACCAGCACTCGTTAGCTAACATAAAAGGATTTTACACCTGGAAAGAAAGAGAAGTTTTTCCATGTGTTTATATGTAATTAAAAAATAGTCACATTAATCTTTAATTGAAATTTAAAGTTTATATCCGGGCTAGAGATAGTCTTATTTTATTAAATGATTAGTAATAATCATTAATATGTTTATCTGAATTGATTGGTATCGAATGTGTGAATGCAAAAAAATTTACACCTGTAGATTAATTTGTAATAAAAAAATTATATGCATCACTAGCATTCTGCTTAATTAGTTGCTAAATTAAAAAAAAGATATAAAAAAAACTTAACAGATAATTTAAGTCCTTTCCATATAATTATGGTGAAAATTTTACTTCAATAGGCAGAATGTCATATATATGATTACCAAGAGATGATGCCAACTTTATGGTACTTTTTTTATTGTTTTAATAATAACAATAATTTAACATTAACAATAAGAAAATGTTATTTATAAATATTTTTTATTTGTATAGCAAAGCCACAATAGGCAATGAATCAATATATATTGCTTCAATTATATGCTATCCAAAAAATAAATGTAGATATATAAAAAATAAAATCATTGAAATTCATAAATTTAATAAGTTTTATTAGACTGAATCATAAATGGTATGGCAGCAACCATTTTTTTTTTTATTCAACATGTTTTCTTCAGTTGAAAGCACTGATTTTTTTTTTTTTTCACTAAAAATTTAATGTAGCGCAATATTTTATTTGATAAAATGTTCTAGGAAAATTTGTTAAGTACTTTTCTTAAACAATAAAATTAAAGTTATCAATTTGTAATGCAAGAAAAAAGTCATGTTTGGAAGTTGGTTGTACGTTCAAAAAGAATGAATTGTCTATTGCAGAAATAATGAAAAGAGAGAAGCATATTGATGCCAGCATTGTTTGCATTTCTAAAATGATTACAGTGAGATAACTTTTTGATAAAGCTTTGAATCTAGAGATAGAAGACATAAACTAGCAAAACATTTCTGTAGATATTATTATTATTGCATCAGAAAGCTTAAAGTCTGTCTAAAGAACCTGGTACTTCATTGTTCATTTTATTTTTAAAAAAGAATAAAGATATACAGTACGATGTTTATTATTATCATCGTCATCATCTTTGAATGAATGTGAATGAATGAACACAATATACATGCAAATGTGCTCTCTTAATTTATTATTAATAATTATATTATTTTAAAAAAGATGTTTTTATTATAATCAGTTAAGCACACTCAGCTGCAGTTAACAAAATTAACATACAGAATAAAACGTTACTCTGCTAATGTTCGAAACGTTTAAGAAAACTAATTACAAATAGGATAATGAAAAGGAGAATAACCTGAATATTAAATCATAATCTTAATTTGCATATGCATACTATGCATATAAAAACCTCATCTGTCTTTTATGTGTGTGTATTGGAAAATATATAGAATAAACAATATATATATATATCATAGTAAACAAAATTTATTAGCAAAATATGAGTTATTACCTGTTTTATATAATATACATTAAAGAGGCTTACAATAAAATATAGCTAATGTTATAACCTTACGTATATATGATTAAAAATTAACTTATTTTTGAAGCAATTCTAAATTGAAAGTCAGAAAAATTAAAATTGCAAAGCATTAGAAATATATGTATATTAAGTCTTTCAAAACATTGTAGATATAACAAATTTTAATATGTTTTAAATGCAGTACATTGAAACTACAACAGTATTATAGAACAAATAATTACTTTGAAGTTAAGATGATAAGAGAAAACAGAAAATAAATTGATAATTATTTTCTTCTATTAAAATTTTTTTTTAGAAATAAATAACTTATGTTTGATGTTATGTGAAGGAAAATAAAGAATCAATAATTAAATATGTTTGTAAAACAAATTGTAATTAAATACTAATATTTAAACAAACAAACAAAAAGTTATAAAACATAACTATTAAGCTTATGTAAAATTTTATTAAAATAAATACCTAAAGATGATCTTAAAAAATATACTGTATAGCATTTTTTAAGCACTCTAAATACATAAATTGAATTAAAAAAATATTTATAATTAATTATGTATTTAAAAAATCCAACATTTTAATAATCAACTATAATTTTAAAAAGGCAATAAAATTAAATATAAGGTGGGAGGGGGATAAGGAATAGGCATCTCTGACTTTAGAACACTTGAGAAACTAAGAAGTTGACTAATCACCTAATTCTTGAAAAACACTACAAACATCAAAATACTTGGCTACTCTTTTTGTTTCTATGGAAATCCAAAATAAAGGTTCATTGTGAAGTTGATTCTTTTCAAATTGTATGTTTTTTTTTTTTTAAAATTATTATTAAGTAATAACTATTTGAAATCTTTATTTAATTGGATTTTAAAGCGTGTTGAGTAAAAAACATTGTTAAGAAATTTTAATTCAAAAAACTTGTCAATCAAATATGAAAGCAATTTTTTTTCCCTATTTCCTGGAAAATAATGCACTTTTTTTTTTTAAAGACAGTCTGGAAAGTTTGGAAATCAATTAAATTATTTGATATAATTACATTTCAATTTTTATATGAAAGTTACTTTAGGTATTGCAGTAGAGTAAAAAATTTAAAATATTTTATATTGAGGCTAGTTACAATTTCAAAATCAATATAACATTTTTAGAAAGTGTTAATTATCTTGTGTCAGTTGTTAGTATTTTTTACATTTATATAGTTGACTATGTTAGCTTTGTTAATAAATTAAAGTGATCTTGATTTGAAAGATGCATGAAGTCTAAAAAATCTAGGTGCATTAGGTCCAGATCCAAGCTTTTCACTGATAATGTAACCCATAAGCTAGAAACTAATCTGGAGATATAGATAAAATAACCCTGGGTATCAATTTAAATAATATTATCATCTGATATCTATTTGGTTATTTAATCGTACAATAAATGACTATTGGAGTAGAATGGATAGGCTTTCTTCTAAAAAGCATTGTGTAATCATGCACAATATTTTCTTAATTAAAAATATATATATATCTATGATTGTTCGATTTTTATATTAATTGAAAGAATCTAAGATTGTAGGTGTTTGCAAAACCAATCACTGTTTTGGGAATATCTTGCCATGTGATAGTTAAAAAATGAATTTTATATTTATTGGATACTAGAAGAAAATAAATTGATATCCATGAAGGATTTGGAGAATATTTTTTATTTAAGTTATTTATGCTTTCTAAGTTTCAAAAATATTATATTTACATTTAGCAATATTTAAATTATAAAAAATCAATAAGGAAGTTATATCCATTAATGAAAATCAGAATATATAAACTAATACAGACTAAGACATTAAAACAGATATCATGGCTAACTAATTGACTTTTTTATTTTTTTGTGTGTGTAAAGTAATATTATAAGATAAATTTGAAATATTATCCATCTTGAAGTGATTTGATTAAATTTAACATTTCTCAAATATCACTCATATTTATATAATAATGTTTTTATTGCAGTAACTTTTATTTTATAGACAGTTTTAAGCATAAATGCTTTTCAATTTTCCAGTTCAATCATCTTCTCCCCTTTATCTATATATAGTTAATGATATGTATAGCATTTTATAATGGAGATACCATGTTACAGAACATTCATGTTTTAACATATTTCGCAGAATTCTTTTGCTGGCAAATTCATAACAAATCATTTTTAATAAACTTGCAAATACAATTTTATTTTTCATTTATCAATGCCCATTCATTCAGCCTGATAAAAGAATTCCTCTTTCATCTGACTTTGAACATTATATATTGTAAATAAATCAACATTGAATGTTCTATGTTATGATTATAATTCTATACATTACATATTCATTATTGTGCTGTTGAAATGAATAATAATGCTAAGTGATATATTAAATTTCATTTTTATCTCAAAGTCATAATAATAATCTCATCAACAAATCTTTTTTTTTTAAAACATTTAATATAGTCTATACAAATTTCATCTTTTAAAGTAATTTTTTTAATGCATATTTAATACCTGATATTTATTCATCCATTTCATTTTATAATTGTCATTTGTATATTCACTCTTATCCTGGAGTATTTTTTATAAACTGGGTAATCCTTTCCCATTAATTCCAAGTAATAATATTCTTCTTAACAACAATAGTAAAGAAAATAATATATAAATTATTAATAAATAAATAAATTTCACAAGTACGTTGCACACCTTTTTTTTAAACAAACTACTAAATATGTAAGTGAATATTTTAAATGAATTAATATTACATTTTAATGATAATTAATATGGTTTTTAAATATTTTTGAACAATTTTTTTTTATCCATTTTAATTTATTCTGTGGTCTCTCTGCCTAACTGATATTTTGTAACTCAGTTTTCAACCACTTCCCAGTTTTTAATGACAATATATTTTATTTGGAATTTGCAAACAATTAAAAAAAGAAATTAGCAAAATATGTGTTAGTAAAGAGTATTCCATTACTTAGAAAAAGTACAAAGAGAAGTAGGAAGACATGCATTAGATGCAGATGTGTAAATGGCAAAGGAGGCAATTTAAGGAGAAATGGGATGGTCAAGTTTTTATATGAGAGATGCAAAATGAAAATGTTTGTTAGATTGCAATTTATGGATAATAAAAGAATAGCCAAAATAGTATTTAATTAGGTTATGAATAAAGGGCAGGCAATAAGATGGGTGAGAAAAGTAATGCAATATGCAGAAGATTTAGATAAAGAATTTATGTCAGTATAGTTATACAAAAAGTGGGATGATTGTGTTAGGAGAATTGTTGAGTGTTATAGTGTTAAGGAATTGGATAGAAGAATAGTTGCATTAATAAGGAATAGGGAGTTGGAGAAATGGAGAAATAGTATGAGAGTAAAAAGAGTTTAAATATATATAGAAGTAAACAGAATATTGGATGCGAGTTAATTTATAATAGCAAGGAAAGTAATTTACTGTTTGAGGCTCAAACAGGATCTTTAGCAACAAAGGAATATACACATAAATGAAAAAATGTGGGTGATTTAGTCTGCAAGTTGTGTAAGGAAGGCATACAAAATATTAGGCATCTATTATTTGAATGTAAATGCCTGAAAACAGAAAGGATACAAATAATAAAGTTGTGAAAGAATAAATATAAACAAAGTGATTATACAGAAAGTGGGTTATTCATTTTTATGCTGGGTTTGAGAAAAGATAAGGGGGATTTAGATATCAGAGCCATGGAGGTGACAAAAATTATGTTGAGGAAATGGTATGGAGCAAGGTAAAGAAAAATATGGGAAAACAAGGTGGAGAATGGAAATGGAAGTCAAAGTGACTAACAGGTTTCTCTGGGCATAATTGCTGAAAGATTCCTGACTTTATATAAGAAGTTACAGTGCATCACATCACAACAATGTATGAAAGTCACTCAGTCGTAGAAATGCCATATAACAATATTAAATAATAACTAAATTTTCTTCAGCTTTCACAAATAAAAACATGAAGATAGATTCACAAAGAATCAACTAACATCCTTTTGGAATAGATTGTCATGGATATTTAAAAAATGGTATAATTCTTTGAGAATTTGATTTCTAATCATAATTTCTCTACACTATTATTTGTGGAAGCGGAAGAAAATTAATTTTTTTGCTTTTTAGTGTATTTATGTGAATAAAAATATTTCTTAATATATATATTATTTACTTGAGAGGTTAAATGGAAAAAAGGGCTTGAAGAAGAATGAAAAATGATCAAAATCTGGAATAACAGTTTTATTTCATGTGCAGTTTTCAAATGTATTGTAAATCAATGACAATCTAATACAAAAAATCAACTTAAGTTAAGCACAGCTTCTAACAAATAATGTATTTATTTTCTGGGAATAAAATATTGGTTTTCCTTCCTTAAATTTTGGCATTTACTTTACATAGTTTTATTTATTTTATTCTAATGCAATTTGACATTGAAAATCATGTTAAGTTTTATTTCTGATATATAAGATAGTGTTTTATTGTCTGTTCAAAAACATCTACATTAAATTTGAAATTCTGATATTAAAAACAATAGAAATCCATAGGATTAAGCAACTAAATAAAGGTCAGATATAATTTTTCACTTCATTTTCATTTATAGCTTTTTATCAATGAAATGACCTTTTTTTTTTTTTTTTTTAAAAAAAAAGTTATCACATTTTATAACTAATAGATTGTTTTTTAAAAAACTTTTTATACAATATTACTTAACAAAAAAAAAAAAAATCATTTCCAGTATTCTGTGATGAGATTTAAATAATCTAATAATAGTTTAGTGGACTATTGATGAAAACATAGTTTTCTTATTTTTTGTTTTTGTAAGATATAATATTAAAAAAAATTATTAATATTTTCATCTTCTTTTGTAACATAATTCATTTTTGGATTCTATGTATATCTATATGAATCTATAAAATAATTAATGTATCTTCAAAAATGAATAAAAATAATAACAATGTTTAATTTTATAATATTAAGAACTATATGTAAAAAATTGAAAATTTTCATTATTGAAACAATTTTTGAACAAAAATGTATTAAAGCTCAATAAGTCAGAATAAAATCACTATGTTGGTGGCTGAGTGGTTAGCACAGTTGCCTTACAAGCAATTGTCCCAGGGTTCGCTTCGACTAGCCGATGTTTTGACACGTAAAAGAAAATCGCTATGCAGTAGAGTCGCGAACTTCATTGCATCTAACCATGCTACTTTAATTGTATGATATCCAAAGAAATAAAGAAACAAAAATGTAAATAAAGAAATTCATTAAAATTTGCAAATTTTATATTCGAGCAGCCTTTTTTTTTTTTCTGTGAACACTGTACACAAATATATATATATTAATTTGCTTATATTAAATATATATCAATAAAATTTCTTCAGTTTATGTTGAAAACTCATACATTTTACTCTTTTTTTATTATTCTTTCTGAATTTGATGTGCAGTATTTCGCATAATAAATTATTTTTTAGGAAGTTTTACAAAATTTGAAACATATTTAGAGGTAATACTGACTTAAAAAATAAAATGAGTTCATAATTTCTTATTAAATTAGTCTATTATGTTTCTATTAAGAGAAAAAATGTTATTTAAAAAAAATGCCTAGAAAAAAAATTAACATATTTTATTTTTAAAATAAAATAAATTATTTTAAAAATAAAAATGTTAATTTTTTTTTCTTAATCTTCTTGATCCAGTGAATGAGTGAACACATACTTAAGAAAATATATCTAAATGTGACTCCTTCAATATTTTATTAATAATTATATTATTTTTAAAATTTTGTTTATACATGAATATAACAAAGCATTTGTGTTATATATATGTGTGTGTTTAAAAATACTGTGCACTTGCAATTCAATAAACAATATGTATTCTATTCTAATCAGTGTTTATCAACAAAAAGATAAATTATTACTTGCTATATACATTGAATGCAAGAAGGGTTTGGAACAAAATATAGGTTGTTCACGGCTCAACTTTATTTAAATAAAATTTTATTTTAATGTCACTGAATAAGAAAATGCAATATATCATACAAATAATGAGATCTATTGTCGCTAAAGTCTATGGCAACCTAATCATATAGAAGGATACCAAATACACAAATGTAAAGCAGTAAGCAGAATAAGATTCAATTTGATTAGATTAGATGCTGATCATTATTGTCTTCCAAACAATATTTATAAAATTGTAAATGATTTTATTTTTATGTCTGCAATTGGTAAATAAAGTCATTTCATCTGAAAACATGCCATACGGGGATTCTTTTATCAAAAACTTTTATAAATAAAACTTGTATTTGTACTATTGATTCCTAATCATAATGTAAAATTGCTTTATTTTGTTTATAATAAACATGAATTTATTACTAACATATAGGAATAAAAACTGTATTTCATAAAGAATATAAAGTTTGTTTGCGCAATGATTCTTAAATTATCAGAAATTATCAAGAGCTTGTATGATTATTTTAGTATTCCTATAACACAAATCGAACATTAAAATAATTGTACACATACTCATGACAGTTTGTGATAGGTTAGTATCACCGTGTGAACAAAATTATAATGATAGTTTTATGAAATAAACAAGTGAATATGATTATAAGTATCATTTTAATTAACAGTTCACCAAATTGCAAAACTTTTAGGTAGCAGTTCTGCCAAATCAATAAGAAGTAGTTGAATTCCGTCACTTTTAATGTCTAGTTTTTAAATATCTATCTGCTGAATTTTATTAACTAGAAGAAAGACTAAAGGTTAATTTAAATAAAATATTGTATGATTATTGTTATTAATATTTTTAATTAGGGAAGTTATATTCACTTTGTTATATATTGTTATCAGATTCGTATTACATTTCTATATTTAAATGTAAAATAATATTAGAAACAATGATAAAACAAAAACTTTGTAATATAATACTGTATTTTTAGCCCACCCATTAAAGTTTGAGGAATTTATCTTAATATAAACCCAGCACAAATTGTACATATGTGTGGGAGATTATGATCGGACCAAACTGATGAGTGCTGGTTTTGCATAAAGTATATATATTGGGGATCATGTATTTTTTTGCATTTATATGGACATGTATGTCAGTTGCTTGAGATGGAGTGGAGAACAAATATAGACTAAAAAACTTATATGTATAAAACATGAATCTTCAGCTTAAGATATAGGAAAATATTTTCTATAGATACAATTTTTGGTACCAATCTAATCAGATATCTACATTCCATTTTCTCTTAATTTGCTCTTTAAACACTGCTTTGACATCATAAAAGAATACTGGAATGACTAATCAATCAATTGAAAATTCTTTGGATTTTCAAAAGGAATTTGTAGTAATTTATAAATTCAAAGTGGAATCTGAAACCTCTTCTTACTTTTCATTGATAGTCTTTTTTTTTGATAAACTTTTAATATTATTTGTCTTTTCAATTTTTTTTTTTGATTTGAGAATATACGAGAGAGGGAGTGGGATGGGAATATGATCAATTAGAAATTTTTAAGGTTTTTTGGTATTTTTTGTTGTAATACTACCTTATTGATTTGCAAAATTAATTGATGTAGAAATTTAAACAATCTCTTTTAATTTGGAATTGACAGATTTGTTTTGGAATTTTTCTTCTTATTATTTGTCTTTAAAATTTTTTAAATTTCTTCTTTGTTGTTAACTTTTTGAAAAATGAGGAAAGAGAGGGAAAGATAATGAATTGAGCTGTTAACTATGATGAAAACAGTAATTTTCAGCTACATTCAATACAAAATACAAATCAAATCAAACAATCCAGATAAAAATGAACTGGCTGGCTTTGAAACAACAACAAATTAACAAAAAAAAAAAGGAGCATAAAGTAAAAACTTCCTTCTCATTTATTTAGATTGCTTTCACCTGACTGATAGTTGTTTTTTTTTTTGGCATCACAAAAATCCAAAAAATAAAGTGTTGACACTTTCATTTTGAATCAAGTAATTTTTTTGTAGTGTGCATGGACAATGCTAAATTGCTCTAAACTCTTCTTTTCTTTTCTCAATAATAAAGAATCTGAGATCATCTCGAAATGAAGATGTAAGGAGGGTTTTTTTAAAATTAAATAATAATATAACAATTTAAATGAACACCTCTGAATCTAATGTTTCCAGTTGCTTTTCAAATAAAAACATTTTAAACAATATCAATGCAGAACACAAAGTTTATTTTTAAATTAATTTCTAATAAGTTAAAGAGGGGGGAAAAGATAAGGAAAAGAAGTATTTCTTGTAATGCATGGTGGTATGAGAAAATGTTTTTTTTTATCTTTTAGTTTTTTTTAACTCTTTATTATTTTAGATTTTAGATACACATCGAATTTATAAATTAAGTCATAGAAGTATTACTATAATAAATCACACATCCAGACTATTTCTCGACCCACCTCTCACTTTTGAAAAAGAAAAGTAAAAAGAAATTTAAACATTTCCAAAGACAGAAGGAGAATCAAAATTCTAAAACAATTTGTCAAATACAAATAAGAAAAAGTTATTTGAAATTCATCTACAACAAATAATTTTGTAAATCAGTATTAGATTATGAGAAATTAACCTTGAAAACTTACCAAATTTTCTTCCTCTATCACTCTCTCATTCCTCCATCTCCTCTCCCCTTTTTTCAAAACCCAATAAGAAATTGAAAAGAGAAATAAAAGTTCACAAAAGAAACAAAACAAAAGACTTGTTAATGAAAACTAATACTAAGAGGTTTTAGATTACACATTGAATTTATAAATTAAATCATAGAAGTTATTATGTCAATAAATTGCTATTTTTCCAAAAAATCTTCAATTCAATTGACGATTATTCACCCTAGTAAATTTTTCATAATGTCAAAGCACTATTTAAAAAAGTAAATTAAAAAGAAAACCAAATGTAGATAACTAATTGGATTGGTCCTCAATTTTTATGACTAAGGCAAATATTTATGAATATATATAAAAAAGCAGAAATACTTCATTTTATCTTTTATTTATCAAATCCTCACTTGCTTTCTTTTTTTTGTCAAATTATGTGATATTTTAAAATTTATTTCAGAAATTTGTATAGATTGTTGGATGTTGGGTAAATATTTTTCCTGCTTTTGTTTTATTTACCAATTTCATTTTTAATTGGTATATTCTTGATAACCCAGCATTATATAAAGTCATTTTCAGCTTTTAGCGATTGTTTTTTTATTTATTTTGGTCTTCTTTATATACTACAATCTCATTCCCCTCATTTTAATATGGACCATTAGTATGCAGTGAGATTATAGAGTGAGGAAACAATTCATTTTTTATTGTCAATTTAAACACTAAACAAATCACGTTTGAAGTGAAAGCGCTGATTTTAAATGTTTAACAATGTTTTTTTGTGTGCATGTTTTGACTTTTACACAGATTATTCAAATTATTAATACCAGCTACTATTGACAAATACAGAATTTTTATATTTAAAATTATCATTTCTGATTTTCGTCTTTCTATTTTTATTTTATAAATGAAATTCAAGAGATCCAAACAATCTTTGTCAATAAAGAATCAGTTATGCTACATTTATTGATAGATGTATTTATTTTGAAATTCCAGTTGTTACAAAATATAAAAGAGAGCAGATTGAAATTACTAGCATATGATAGCTTTAATAAAAATGTTTTTAATATCTGAATGATAAGTTGTTTAGGGTATGGGAAAAGATATTGTATAAATTTTACAAATACTTTTGAACTACCGAACATGCCATTGCTGGTGTTACTTTATATTGTATTACTTTGTGAAGTTAACTTAATACTTATTTCTATAAGAGAGAAAAAAAGTATAAGCTATTATCAGAACTATTATCACATCATAGAACTCACAATACATTCAATTAGTTGCTTTCATAAGACAAAGATGTAACAGTGTAACACTCAAAGAGAAGCTAGAATAAATAAATGCTTGATTTTAATTTTTTTTTTTAATGATAAAAAGTTGATAAAATTGATAAAATATTATGAATATATACAAAAGATGTAATTATTAAACGAAAGTAGTGCTTCTCTTGTATATCTAGATCTTACATCACTAATATAGTTATTCACATGGTGATGGATAAAATCCATCACCATGCGAATAACTAATTAATGTTTTGTTTATTAAGTTAGTTTTCAATTAGTTTGTTTTTGACAATCCATTGATGTTAGCAATAATTTTTTTCTACAAACTAGATTATAATTCACAAAGAAAGACATCTCATTTTTGATATAGGATTTCCACACTTCACTAGATCTTCAATTTAGAAGAATCAGCATCTATTTTTTTATTATTTCTTTTGAAGATGTGCAAATTCTCAGTTGACCATGTACATAATGGCATCAGTTTTCTTAATCTACTTTCTAATCTATAAATTTATTTAGGTATATAATATTATTTTCATCACAATTTATTTCAATTTTTTTATTGGTGGTGGTGGTGGGGGGGGGGGTATTTTTGCTTTATTTTTTAAGGATCCAATTTTTTTTGTTGCATTATTTGGATTTTACTCTTTTTGTTTTTTTCCTATTTTATTAGATAAATCTATCACAAGTTTGTTAGACAATCTGATAAGTTTTATATTCTGAAGATAGATAGATTATACTGACATCTAGCTGTCAATGAAGTTGCAGTAAGTTTGTAAAACAATGTATCTTGCTGTGTTGTATGCAGTAATAATTAAGTTCTGAATAGGATAATTGCGTTTGTTTCAGCATTATATTTCATTATTCATTAGTTCAAATAATTACTTAATAAAATAGTTATTTGTTTGCTCATAAATTAAATTTTACCTTGAGGGGGAAATTATACTGTTTAATATTTAATGCAATTTAAACTGAAAAGAATATATATATATTAATACTTAAATGCTTTTTAGCCATTTGAATAGAAATTGTTTAAAGTAAAATATTTTTTAAAAGAAAGATTCTGTTTTTGTTACAGTTTAGTACTGTATGTACTGAAGCATCTTTAATTGCTTGTTTGGGCATACAGAGTAGAGGCAACTTTGAAAAAGTTTAAGAGAAATAACATGGACTGTATTAAAATTATTCAATAAAAATTTTTTCATGTGAATGAAGTAAGTAAGAGAAAAGAAGAAAAGAAATTGGCAGAGAATGAAAATGATAGCAAAGACAGTAAGGAAAAATAATATGGAAATAGAATAATCACATTTAAAAAAGATGGTCGTATTGCAAGTCTCACCAGATAAATTATATATTCATTAGTTGTGCTAAAGTCTAAAAATGTTTGTTTTATTTGTTATATTAATACAGTATTAGCAACTCTATTTATAAATGATTATTTCAGTGAGATATATTTTGTTTTAAGTAGTGTATGCAATCATTTTGTAATTAAATTTAATTCACTTGTATGATTATTTATCTTCATAAATATGCTTCTATTTGAATATGGAAAAAGTTACTGTCAGAGAAACAGTAAGTAAATAAATAATCAAATTGCTTGGGAGTTCATAAGAAGTTTGAGTGCCGAAAGTACCAGAACTGGAAAAGATCTTGGATCAATTCCAATTCTGACAAACTTCTGAACTCCTGAGCGTTATAATCAGAAAATCAGATCTAAGCATTGAAGTCTCTGGTTATCATGATAATATATATATACATATTGTAATGCTCTCATATATGGATAGTATAACACTCATGCATATATATATATATATGCATTATATGTACTTGTTTATAGTTCGTTGAAATTGGGGGGGGGGGATAAATGAAAGAGAAGAAGTTAAGAAAAAAAGTGTAAGTCATATTTATACTTAAAATACAGTAACATAAACTAAAGTAACAAGTAGATCAATAAGATAAAAACAAGGGTTTATTAATTGAATTGCAAGCTGGAGAAAAAAAAATCTGATTTTAAGTTTTAAATTAAGATTCAGAACCCACTCTCTTCTTTTTATCTTTAATAATAGAATTCTGAGAAATAATTAATGTTGTAGAAAGAAAAGAAATAGAATATAACATCAAAACATAATGTAAATTGAAATAATGGTAATTGAAATAAAATGTAATTCAAATTAGAAATAGAAAAATAAAATAATTAATGACAAGTAATCTTTGTAAACCATCTCATCAATTAAATTTTGGAAAATTCTTGGCCAATAAGATAGATTAATCTAAAAAAAGATAGGATTAAATATTTAATTTTATAAAAAAAAAAAAAACAACAACTAAAAGCAGAAATGAATAAAAGTGAACGATAGGAGAAAGGGAAGTCTATAATAATGGCAAGTTTGATAGTTTAGGAGTTAGTTAATTTTTTTTGTGTTTAAGTTAAGAGGGAGTAAAATCTGTGAATCCACTGGGGAGTATGTCTTGCAGTTTAGCCATAGTTTGAGTTTAGCAGAGTTATTTTGAAGTTTGCCATAGACAGTCTGAGAGGAGATCAATAAACAAAAGACTGCAACTCATTAAGAAAGTATGTGAGACTGTAAAATTAATAATTGGCTAAATAACACCATGTGCTACGAAAACCACCAGAATGCCCATCTGTGCTTTGTTCTCTAATCTTCATCACCATCAATCTCTCTCTAGTGCCATCAATGTCACACTTGTAATATAGGACTCTGCTGCTTACATTCTCTCCTATTGCTGTTCCAAAGTTCTAGAAAATGAAATAGGAACCAAAGCTGATGACCAAATGGCCAGCCATGAAGAGTGAAAGGAGCATCATGAACTTAAAAGCCCATGGACCATGAAGGGATGATCATCCAAAATGGTCACAAATAGATATAACATCACATCCAAGTTAAAACCTAAGTAAATATATTGAACTTTATTGATAAATATCTAGACATTATTAGGTATAAATGAACTAATATGAAGGACTATTAAGATTACCAATGTTAGAATTGCATAACTGAAGCAGTGTGTGATAAATTAGATCTTACTAAACCATATTTATTTTTGTTTATTAATTATTATTATATGTTTTTTGTTAGTGTTAAATATATGTGTAATGGAAATATTAACATACCTGTACACATGTATATAGGAATAAAAAGTATTTGCTAAAGACTAGTTGGTCTGTTATCTTTCCTTTACCAGTATCTCCATGATTAAAAAAAATTGGGCAAGTTTGATATGTGTTCTTGATTTATGCACTGGGTTTCCTGTCTCATAAAGTTAGATCTAGTCTGGATTATTTTCCAAGCACTGGGTTCCACTGTTTGTCATCTGGGGCATTCCAGTTATATAAAGTTTATATGGCTAGATGGCGCCTGAGATTTAGCTCGAAAAAAAATAAAATGCCTTTGAAGAATTGGCGTGATCCCAGCAGTTATGGAGGAGAGTTGTGATCAGGAAAAATGATCGAGATTTTACATTCGTGCAGTCTTGATCTGATCATAGGTATGATCGATAGTTGATCTATCCGTAATATTTTGCCCCTCTGTTTGAACGTACAATCAAAGGAAAATTATCGAAATAGTTTTAAGTTTTATAAATAATTAATAAGTATGTGAGACTACATCTGTTAAGCAAATCAATTAGACCTATTCAATGCTATATTTAAGGGAAGCTATTAGGATCAGGAAAGTAAGCATAAGATCAATAAAGGTTTCAATATATATATAATAATTTTGGAAAAAAAAAAAGAAAGAAAAACCTGTGACTGTTACAATATATTTAAAGAACATCATATAAAAAATTCCTAGATGGCTCCAAATTCTAATTATGTCATAGATATGTAAATACATACAAACATATATGTAATATACTTAATATATAGCATTAATAATGTATATTTTTTGGATAACTGAACTTTCAAGTGCTATCTCTATTAAATGCCATGCTTACTAGCATCAAAGTAAAATCCATTTTCATCTGAAGTCTGTGAAATTGTATAGGTAATAGATTTAAACAATGATAACTAGAAGAACGAATATTCAATCCGATGAATATTCAAATTGATCCAAAATTATATTCACAATACAAAACAGATATTCATTTTAATGACCTCATCAACAAATGTCACATTTGAAATATTTAGTATTTAAATATAGTGCTAAATAATATGTGATATTCATGTATGTACGTCTATATAAGTTGTGCATATATATATATACCATAAATATGCTTATATATTTATGCATATATTTTTATATAATAATTATGTATATATGTATCAGTGCCACAAATGCATATGGCTGTGGTGATATGATTTATGCGTATATATATATATATAAAATGTGCATATAAGTAAATTATTTTTATCTTTGAATATAAATGAAAAATTAAAATATTGTCAATTAAAAAATGAAAATGATGTTTTAAAAATACTGAAAGCTCTGATTTAAATATAAAATCTAAGTTGCAAATATGAGTTGGGAAAATATTATTTGTTTGATAACTATGCTAATTGCAAAAATTTCTACTTCATTACATTGCAATTTAACTAGAATGAGAATTAACAAGAGAAAAAGATCAGAGGGGACTCAGGTGAATATTAAAGCTGACTGGTTAATTATCAGCTTAAAGTATACATATAATACACACAATTGCACACATATATATGATACAGACTGGCATATCTGTGTGCAGAATAAAACCACGGATTTCAAAACTATAAATAGATCATCCAATGATACGTTTTTTAGGAAGTCATGTGATGACTAAACAATGGAAATGAAATACTAAACTTTGATCTACAAATCTTGAACTAGAATCTATCACTCCATCATTATGCACAAATCATAAGTTGCTGCATCTGTTTGACACCTGTTCCTCCAGGAATAAAGTTTGTTTAGCCGAGTGCAAACACGTTAGTCTATCTAGATCAGTGGTCGGCAATCGGTGGTCCATGATGTAATTTTAATGGTCCGCAAAGAAATTCAGATATTTAAATTCGCAGAAAAAAATATTATATTGCTAATTGATTTGTTACAAAATTCTACTGTGACTTGCAAAACATCTATCTCAAAGGCATTTAATTAACCCCTATTTGGTCAGTGGCATAGAAAAAGTAACAAAATATGAATTTCGAATTCTGTACAATTGACTAGGCATCAAATTTGATTATGGCACACTTTGGTAATTGGGTGAACTAAAACTCAAAAATTTTATGAAGAATTTTGAAGGAAAACTCATCTATAACAATTATTAAAGAATAAAATACTATTCGTTATTAATCTTAAATATTTTTTGTATATACAAAGTATAAAATTACATATATAAAATGTAGCAAATACATATTTATATATTCATTTATTTTCATAAAATAAAATGAACATTAATAACAAAAAACAAAATAAAACATAATTCTTTAACATATAAATATGTGTATATCATACTCAATTCTCTTATTAATTTGTACCTTTAAAAATTATGTTAGTAGTCTGCAATATTTAAAAGATTGTGGACCACTGATCTAGATTATCTAGGATTAATCTAAATAAAAATAATCAGATATCCATTTACTGATTATATTAGATAACTATTTGATTTAATGATAAGCTGACTATTTAAAAAAAAAGGTTAGAAAAGTTTTCAAATCATCAGCATCTAATGCACTCATCTTTATCCACTGTGAGAGAGCATTTGCTTTGCAGTAAGCTAGTTTTACTTGCAAACATATGAAAAATTATATATCAGAACTTAAAATATCTAGGAAAGTATTTTATTTAGAATATAGGAGTTATTATATTTTTAAAAAAAAAGCTGATAGAGAGAATAAAAAATTTTAAACATTAAAAATTTGTTTTCTTTTATGTCAGTTCACAAATTCTAAATTTTGATAGATTAGTTTTTAAATTTGAATTTTCAGTAGCTATTTTATATTTCTTATAAAATTGTAACTAAAACCATATAAACAGCAATAACATTTTCAAAATAAATATTAAATCAGGCAATAATTTTTGTTTTCAAATATATTAAAAAGTAACTTTGCTAAATTATAATTTGAGAATATAAATATATCTCATTATCAGTTTACATATTTGGTTTTAGAAGCAGTTTGTTTTAAAAAATTCTACTCAAAGCTTGAATAACCAGTGAACAGTAGTTTATAGTAAATAGCATATCCATATTTCTCAAATCATCAATGAAGAATTTGAACTTAATGTACTTCATATTGAGTATCCAGGAAAGTGAATAGAATTGCTTCTAAAAACACATTAAATGTGAGCAAAGAAAGTTATATGTTTTTGATAGCAATATATATATACTGAATTAAATATTTCTATAGATTGTTCTTATAATAAAGAATAGAAATAAGGGACGATTATATCCATGTAAACAGAGATGACATTTAGCTAAATGTTATCTCTGTTAACATGGATCTAATCTCCTTGTATATATGTATTATTTTACAAGATCAAAAAAGTGAAATGTAAATAATTTTGGCCACTATTTGTAATTTAACTTTAGTTAAGTATATTTTCAATGGTCAGAAATCAATAAGTTGTGATTAAGGTGTTTTAGCACTGAATCTTGAATAAGAGTATTTTATTATATACAAGATAAAAGCGAAATAATTTATCAATCTTTTTTAATCTGTGGCAGTTTTTCTGATCATATTGTGGAAAAATAAAGAAATTATTCATATCTATCGGTTGTATAAGAGTGTTAAAGTCATTCTTCTTTTAATAGTTTTAAAATTGGGATGGGGATCTTTTTTTTTAAAACCATGACAGACTAGTGACTACATTGTTAAAAAAAATTATTTCACTTTAATTTATTTTGAGACTGATTTAGCATTTGACACATAATATGAACATAAGAAACACAGGCAATTTATGCTTTTATCACTGAGTCTAGTTCTAATTTTGGTTCCTGCAGCCAAAAAAGACCTATTAGCTTCTATATTTATTGATGGTATGGATTCAAGAGTATCTACTAATTTTATTATATTTGTTGTTTTTTCACAAGATGAATGTTTTTGATCTCTCCATTGTCACAATATATATATAAAAAAAAATATATGGAAAGCAGCTTAACTCTAGTCGATTCAACTAGTGACTACATTGTTAAAAAAAATTATTTCACTTATTTTGAGACTGATTTAGCATTTGACACATAATATGAACATAAGAAACACAGGCAATTTATGCTTTTATCACTGAGTCTAGTTCTAAGTTTGGTTCCTGCAGCCAAAAAAGACCTATTAGCTTCTATATTTGTTGATGGTATGGATTCAAGAGTATCTACTAATTTTATTATATTTGTTGTTTTTTCATCAGATGAATGTTTTTGATCTCTCCATTGTCACAATATATATATAAAATATATATGGAAAGCAGCTTAACTCTTGTCGATTCAATCGAAAGGAATCTCGAGGTGAGATTCGAGAAATGATAACAATGACATTTCAAAGACATGTAAGAAGGGACTTGCCTTTCATTTTCTTTTATATATATATTGCAAATGAAATGTATGAAAATAAATATTTTTCTAAATTAAAGCAATATACTTTGTATTGCTAACGATCTCATATTATGAAGAAACTTTTTCTTGCAATCACACAATGGTTGCATATATATATAATGTGTGTGTAAGACTGTAAATATTGATTATTGAAATTAGTAATTCAGACTGAGAAATCTCAGGATAAAGGAAATTTCCCGGGATAAATCTTGCAGTCAAAATCAAATGGAATTTCAGAATCCTGTGAAACATTCCTACATACTATGCAGTAAAAAAGTTAAATATTAAAAAAAAAAAGAAAACTATCTTTTTGTGTATTTTCATTTTACCAGATATTATGTTAGCTCAGAAAAGAAGAAAATTAGTAAGAATTGAATTAAGAAAGCCTAGGATATTTTTCAGATGATGTCCATAGTTAACTTATTATTAATGATAATACTGATAATGATAGGTTAGTTAGTGTCTAGTTATTTTTTTAGTAGAGACTAAAGGTTTTGAGACAAATATGTATTCGTTAGATGAGTATTGGTGCACAAATCATGAAACAAAAAATGCAGCAATAATTAATATATCTAGGGCCAACCAGTCAATTGGCAGTTGGATAATTTTGATGGTTTATTAAAACACAACACAAAGTTTAATAATAAATTCATGAGTATTTTATTTTGAATATAATAATAATATTAGTAAAGATTAATAATTCAATTTTCTGTTTGCTAGTTGAGAACAGGATCTCTTAGATTACTTAACAGTTCATATCTCTTTAACTCTGCAACTTTTTAAAGCATATTATTGTTCACACACATTATTCTCAGATAGTCCAATTAGATTCTTGACATCTTCTTTATTAACTTTCAGATCAGAGCTAACTATAGAACAAAACCTAAACTCAGTAATCAATACACCATTTTTGCACTGTTTATTTTTTCTTTCTTTATTCTTCTTCTGCCGACTTTTTTATCAGCTTTCTCATTTGCATAAAACTTTTATTAATATGCAAATATTGCCTGTTGCTTCTTGCAGTTACCAAGTTCTTTTTTCTGTATATTAATTATTTATTCCTTTTCTGGAGTATTTTAATAATATCAAATTTTATATCTGTACATGCACAAATAAAATTTGCATGTACTTACACAACAATAATAGAATGCAGCTTTTAGCATATGTGAGGAAGTTGTATTCTTACATATTTTTTCTATGTTTATTTGCATATATAATTACAATTTTAGTTTGTGATAAGTAACTTTTTTTTAAAAAAAAAAATCTAATAACTTTGTTATATTATGAGAAGAGGATTTTTTTTTTCTTTCTGGGAATAAATTTGCACATTATAGTAAAATGTTCATATTATTTGATAGTTTGCACAGTTTTTAGATTTATTTAGTCATCTAAAATTGGTTAAGATTCTTTCCTATTAATGGATGAAGGCTGATATTAGTGTAAGCAAATGACTTCAATCATCAATCTAAACTATTTAGTAATGTAAGGGATTTCATTATTTTGTTTTTTATTTCTTCAATTACCTGATCTCATTAGTTTCTAATGCAGCCATAAATATGAAATGCTAGGGTTAAATTGTGCTAAAAAAATGTCATACAATTGCTTAAAACCACAGATAGTCAAAGATATTATTTTGATGATGCTGAATCTGCTTTTATAAAAATAATTTTGTCTACAAATTCCAACGTAATATAAGTAAAATATTCTGATTATATTTTCTGTTTTTATGTAATTTATAATGCTTTATTTTCTCTCAATCATTCTTTCAAAAACAGGGCTTTATTGTATTTTTTCTATTTTGCTTAGCATTCTTCTATTTGTTTTGTCTTTAAATATCTAATTACCAGTATCTCTATTCTATAGCTTTAATATATGTTGATGTTTATGTTAATATATGTTGATGTTGCCGACAGATTATTACAATTTATCACTTCAAAGTGCACTGCAAAAAAGCATTTTAAAATTACTTTTGTATGCTATGCTTGAAAATTTTTTGACTAGATAAAATCCCATTTATACTATTGCCAGGAATTGAAGATGGCTGCAAGTTATAATAAAAATACAGCAAGTTAGAGCAAACTACAAGTAAATTTTATCAACTGCTGGGAACAATATATATCTGTCAGGAAATCAAAACTATTAAACTAACTAAATAAAAAACGCTCTAATTAAAGTAATGGTTTAATCAGTATTCTATAAACAAGTGCATATCTTAAGATTTTTTTTTTTGTAAATCATGTCTATTTTCCTGACACTTTAAAATTTATGTAATTTTTTTTATTTTGCTAATCTTTATATTTTATGGGGGGGGGGGTTAAGTATCCATTATTCCCATGTTCATTTCCTGTTCCTTGTTGATATAAGAGTTTCCTGAAAAGACTTTTGGACTGTGTAATTTATCCTTTTAAAATTTATCAGGATAAGACATTCGCAATTGATTGGGGAGTGGGGATGGGTATCACCAACAGTTTTAAAAAACAATCCTTACTCAGCTAAGGAAGTTAAATTTTATTTAAACTTTTGATTAGCACATTAAATTTTATTTTAACTCTTGATTAGCACATTATATTTAAATTTTCCCTCCATTCACTCATTTATTAATTTATGTTCAATAGATGTCTTTTAGCTATAGTACCGATGTGAAGAATTGTTAGGTGATTGTTTCAAACCTCTTGATTGTAAACTGCTGCAATATTTGCTTTTAAATTATTAATAATATATATATTCATTCAATTAAGAAGAAACTACAAAATGAATTTAAAAAAATTAGTATAATATGATTAGTATGTATGTACGTAAATCTTATTATTGCCGAATAATTTAGCCACCTTTTCTAAATATTTTTTGTCTTTTTTTCTTATATGTCAAATGCGTTGACCGGGAAGCGAACCCGAGCCAGCTGCTTGGAAGGCAGCTATGCTAACCACTAAGCCACCAACGCTTGACAACTATTTTCTTATTGATGATAAGCTTTTATCGGTGTATTTCATATCATTTGCAATTTCTTACATAATTTCTCTGCTTTCAAATACTGTGCCTACTCAGTCCAATTCCTTTGTTCTTTATAATTTCCCCAATAAATCATTTTTTAATCTTTTCCAGCCTTCCCTGTATTCACATCTGTAAACCCTTAACTGATGTTATTATTTTAACTTATTTTTTCATATTCCTCTTCATTTCTAATGCGTTACTAATCTTATCATTCTAGATTATCTCAACCATTTTAATTTATATTTTTCATTACTTTTCTAAGCTCATATTTCTAAAAGCTTGCTAATCTTATCATTCTGAGTTCTCTTATTGAACACCTCTACTTTTCCATTTTAGTTAAAGCCTTTAATCTTTTTTTTTAATATCATTTTTCTAATTATCCACCCTTCTGCTCGTTATATTTTTATAACTACCCTCCAAGTAAAACATTTAATAAGCTCCTTTCTTTAATGAAATTTTGATGGGACAGAATAATCCCCTTTTTTCTATTAAAAATGTATTTGTCCATTACAATTCTTATGCTAATTTTTTAGTGTTAATTTCATAATCAATTTAGCAAAAAGGACTAACCTGTTCTTTATCTTTTATTTAACTGATGTATTTTTTTTTTTTTTTTTGCTTATTTTCGTTGCTTTAATTATTTGCAATTATTTTCATCTTAAACTTCTATCATTTGTATATAATAGTTTAAGTTCTTCTTAACTATAAGTGAAACCATCTATTCCCTCCAAAATGCAAATCAGTGCTCTTATTTATCAAAGTGGGGGACAAACTACCTTTCTCTTAATTTATTTTTTCTGGAAAGAGAGGTCACATAATCTTACAAATATATTCTGATTTGTGTACATATTTTTTAATAACATATTTTCTATTCTTTTAATTTCTTTTGTAAAATATTCAACAACATATCTCACTTTATTATATTAAATGCCTATTCAAGATCAATAGAATAATTATTATCTTCCATTTGAAACATTTGACAACAGCATATTAAATTAAAACTCTATCAAATGGCTTTTCAAAATTCAATTAAACAATTATTATCTTCAATCATCTCTCTACATATTTTGTAACAATAATTTCCATATCTCTTGCTCCATTTCTTGTTTTTATTATATACTTTTATTTAACTTACTCTTTTTTAATAAAAATCTGTCCATCTGTCTGATAACTTTTGTAATTCAATGTATTGTTTATGACACTATCATCTAATAGTATTAAATTGCATCTAAACTTTATTATGAAAGTAAATATATATATAAACAAATTTTAAAGAAATATTTGTATTCATACATATTACTTTTTATAAATTTCCTCATATACTCTCCAATGCAAGTAGTTAATGTATGGTGCATACTTCATAAGCACACACCCACAATGCATATAGTAAATACAAATGTGTATAAGTAACTTATGACACCTTAAAATCAGATAGTATCTATCTGCATAGCTACAGAACCCAGTTCTTAAAATTAGCACATCAATCATGCTACATTAAGAGACAAAATAAATTAATAACCTAGTTCAAGATACCTGACCTGCATCTCTAATTAATAATATAGAGGGGAGAGAGTATATTTAGTGGGCAATTAACCATAATACATTATAAATATACTTTAATATTATCTCCATGGCTAGTCCTGACATTAGGCATAATAAACATATATAAAGTTAGAATTCATAACTCTAGTTGAGTAAACCGCAATATTATATTGGATATAACTAAATATAACTATAACAATGAATACAAAGCAGTTCGTTGTGATGATAATCAATAGGATCTCGAAACAGCAAGTTGAAGAGCAAATCAGCTTTATTAATATTTATTAAAGTAAAGATATGAATTATATGTAACATTGAACTAATTATTGTAAAATCTCCATATAGTACTATATTAGGCCTTTTCTCTAATCTGCAATTTCATCAATTTTCTGTGCTGTGCCAGTCTTCATCTTAGTAAAAGCTTTCACATTTCCCTCTTTCATTATTGCAAAATTTATTGTGACAATCTGAATTCCATTTTTCAGTACATTTGTTTTATTTATTAATAATAGTTTACTATTTTAAACTTTAGTTATTTTTCATTCAGGTGTATCTACTTTTCTCATCCTGTTTTAATTTACTATACAGTAGAACCACCTTATCTGGGGTCTCTAGTGGATAATAGTTTACACATTATGTACTATAATTATATTATGTACATACATCATTTTATACAAATACATAACATGTATATATATGTATCTCTGATGCAATTTAATTGAAAAATTATAATGCATAAACAAATTAAAATTATAAACAAAATTGATGCAAATATTATTATAATACAAAAATTATGTATATTTACATATGCATTTTACAGTGTATATGTATGTTCCAATCACATCATTCCAAAAAAAAAAAAAAAAATACAAAACTTAATGATTTTTTTTTTTTTGTTATGAAAACAAATTTGTTTCCATTTTTTATCATTTCATGAATGAACAATTTTTCTCAAACAAACAAACAACTTTAGAATATATATTTTTAAGCCAATAAACATCACATGGTCGCCATTTCGTATGCTTGCTTTTAACTGTTATTAAAACAGACAAAACTCACCATACATATTGCGAGTTTTGCCTGTTTTAATATATATTTTTATTTGTATATTGAATTAATAACTATCATTTTATTACTTACAGGATGCACTTTATAAAATTTTTAAGCTTGATAGAATTGTTATGATCACCAGCTTAATGTTTTTTTTAAAAATTAAATTTTTGAAGGGAAAAAAATATGTTGCTTTCATGTAGATTTCAAAAAAATATGACTGAAGGAATTTACACATTATTAGACAGATGAGACTTAGAAAGAACATTGCAAGAGATGAAAATTGTGACTCTTGTACCAAAAATAATATTTACACATAAAATTTATATATTTAAAAATAATTATGAAATTTGTTTAATATATATATATATATATATTGGATAGTATGTAAGTAAAGATGAATATTTGGATATGATGATCCCATTGTATGTTATACAAATCCTCCCTCCCTTTGTAAAATAATTCCTCAATTCTCTTAAACTTTCTTTTTTCCATTCCACAAATCAATTTGCTAATAAACTTTTATATACTTAATTCTTGTGTATGGAATTTATCTTTGTCCATTTTTTTTTCCTTTCTGGTATTTAATTCATTTCACTACTAAACCACATTTTTTTTGCTATTTTATTTATTATACAACCTACTGCTTAACAACAACAGCTTTTAAGTTTTATTTAATAATTCTTTATTTTTTTTACTGCCTTCCCTTTATTTGTTGGTTGTCTCATTTTGTATCAACTCTTAATGCTATTTCTGTAACTACTTTGAATCAATATATGTAATCTATTTGAAATTTGTTTTATCACCCCAGGCTTTCCATGTTCAAATCATCTTGAGTTTTAAAAACCATATTTTATTATTTACTACGCTGTTTTCTCTTTAAAAACATATCATTTTATTTCTCTCATTTTGGCCCTAACCCATAATATTTTACAATTATATCATCTTTCCTCTGTTTCGCTACAACATTGCCATTTTTAATTAGTAATTACATCACTTTTTAAAATTTTTTTTTATACATAATTTTTACCTTTTCTTAGAGTAATTAATTGGCATGAATGCATAAATAAGCCAGATATGCTTTCAATCTAATCCCAACAATCTATCATTCATACCATTATTATGTTCATATTTTTTTTTTTGTTGTTACTAGATTTAAAACAATGTAACTATTATTGTGTCTACTAGCAATCTCTTAATTTTCCCTCGTACATTTTTTTTTCACTCACTATTTATTTGTCTTTGAATCAATTTATTTCATGTTTCTATTTGTCTGTAGCAATAAATTTATCATTCACATTATATCAGTTCATACTATGTTTTAGTTACAATGATTTTAGATGGTTAGTGAAAACTGGAATGATATCATTCTTAGAATACTGTATTCTTCATTGGGGTAATTTTCTATTTGCTTTTCTCACAATCATATTTGAATTTTCGAATCTGTATATTTAAAAATTAATTATCCAATGTTATCTTAATAATTTTATGAGGTGTCAATAATAGACGTCATTAAAATTTATTATAATTTTAATTATTATAGATTAGATTAAACTGTTGATATTGGTTTAGAATGCGCTAATTATTAATGTTTGATATTTTGATTTCTAGAGGTATTTAATTGTTTTTTTGATTGAGCTTAGTTCTATGAAATTTGCAAGTTAATTTTTTAAATTTTTGATGGAAATTGTGATTTTTAACTATAATGGATAAAATAACTGGAACACTTTGTTTCAATGACCTCTGTATTATCTGACTTTGTTTAGCATTTAGGGTGTGTGCAGGGATTTTGGGGCTCCCCTTACAAACCTAAATGATGGAAAGCATGTACTAAACGTTATCAAACTGCTTTAGTAATGATTAATAAAATAATACAATAATGGTCATTATTTTTCTTTTGATTGTCTACTAGTACTTATTTTAGAAGCTATTCATGAGAGAGATTAGAAACTATTTTGTAAGTTTATTTTATATTTGTTGTGAACTCTCAACAGTTATTAGATTTTATAATATATATTGATAGTAGCTTAATAAAGTGATGTAATATATATATACACACATCATATGTCTATTTAAAATCAGTATTTTGGAGGACGTGAGAGTTTATTTTGATGAATATGAAATGAAAACTTCCAACTTGTTCTATTATTTAACTGCAAGTTAATATGATTTGACATATTTTTGATGTTTAGATTTATTTTGATTTGCAGGATAAAAGTTTAATTTTCAGAATCATTTAAAGGCTCCATCACTTAATTGTTGTACATATAATATATATCAGTATTTTTTAAAAACAGATTTAAAGTGTCTGCCTTCTATTTAATTAAATTGAATCTATTTACTTTGATACTAAAAGAAAGTATAAATTTAAACATTCCACTTTAGAAAGTAGATCTTTCCACATTACCTTTACCCCACATTTAATGCCTCAGTCCAACCTAAAAACCTTCCAAAATACTTCCAAAATAAATACTTCAAAAATATTTATGATGGTTCAATAACTAATGAACAGCTGCAACTGGCTTCAGTTCTTAATTAAGAAAAAGAATTTGTTTTAAAAGCATTCTATTAAATAATTCTGAAATTATTTCATTTTAAAAGTTCAAACTTATTACTCATTTCTAAAGGGAATTAAAAAATAATAATATTAATGCAAAAAAAAATTCCTCTACATGTAAACAATGTTTTTTTTATTTAAATTTGTTCATGAATTTTTATTTATTGTAGAAAAAAAAGAAGATAGAAATAATATGATCCTGAATACAGGAATAATGGAGAGCGCAGTATTCACCATACTTGACATTTGCTTCGTGATAAGGCTATGAACATTTTTGCACCTTCATTTTACTCTTTATCTAAAAATTATAAATGTTAAATGATTATTTACATCAAAGAAAAATTCTAAATCTGATTAGAAATTGAAAAAAAAAAAAATACAAGTTTACCCGGATTCGAACCTAGGTTATAGGTATAGCAAATCAGTGCAGCATGTGGCTTTTTATTCTATTGCCTGAACTAAAATAAATAAAATAACCAAACAATGACCCACTCAAAATTGTGTGTAATTTAATTAGGGTAGCTTACAATTTAAATTTGGTTTATCTTGTAAACATAATTAATCATTGTAAATAAAGTCATACATCATGTGACTTAATTTGATTAAGCTTGTAATTATAAATTAAAATAAAGAGCCTGATAATAGCTCTAATAAGCTTTATTGATAAATGCTGCAAGATAAAGCATTTAAAATTATCTAGAGATTAATCCCAACCCTAGACCAGTTTCTATTTATTGGCTTTCCTCAGGCTCTTTATTTTAGTTTATAATTAATCATTGATTCTGAGACATAATTTTTTAACAGTATATACCTATTTTGTGGATATTTTAAATGAGCAAGAGTGTGTTGATTCATGATTATTATATGGATTTGAAAGATGCAATCAAGAAATTTGAAAAACTTTGTAGTATTAAAAATTCAAAGTACTGCAAAATCTTTTTTAAAACTTAAGCTCTCAGTATGTTGTTTAAATCTTATTATTTATATTTTGGCATTTAATTTAAAAAAAAAAAAAAGAATAATAGTAGAATTCAGTTTCATATATAATATGCATTCTCAAATGAAAAAAATAATCGAATGATTATTGTTTGAGGGCTCATAAGCAGTTTGAACGTTGAAAGCGCTGGAATCAGGAACCTTACATTTACAGGGTTTGATATTCTATCACAGCACTAAACCATGCAGTGTTAAAATTATTGGTTTTATTGTTCAGGAATTTATATTAAGTTTAACCACCAGAAGTACCAGAACTGGAATCAATTTTTAAGGATCTTGGATCCAGATTCTGACACTATCATTACACAAAGCCACACAGGGCAGCCCCAAATTATTTTAAAAAGTTTACTAACATCTGGAATTTACACAGGTGCATTATTTTAGGAGTAAACATATATTTGGTTTTCTTTTTATATACATTTAGCTGACTCAATTTACTGAAATAAAGTGCCCTGCATGTGTACATATGAAGTTTTTGATTTGAAGTTAAATGTTAAATGTAGGCAGTACAATTCTATAACCAAACACTAACACTCTATCATCATCACTCAACATTTGCCAAAATTTATTCTGATATTTTACTATTTAAAAGAATGATATAGACTTCAATGAGATTTTACTTAATTAAAAAATTCAGATGTAAGATATATACATATCTATACTCATTACTAATACCATGCATTTACTCACACACAAGCAGTGTTAACTATTCTACCTAGTTTAGCATAGTGGTGGAATGGTGAATTTGAGAACTAAAGGTTGATGGACTACAGTTCAACTCTTTCACTTCTGATGTTTAAATATCACATGATCTTCGGGTACTAAGTATTTAATTATTTTTTATTTTTACAGTAATGTGGCTTATTTCATTTATATTTAATGGAAGTCAAGTTTGTGTAATTTTCAATGTAATTTTTCAAAAGTTTTTGATAATGTACAAGTTACAAAATCTTTTAAGTTTTATAATTTACCATATGTTAAGTGAATCTGCATATATATGTTTGATCTGAGATCTGTTAAAACATAGATTAGATGTAGATGATAATAATCAACCCTTAAGCTATCAACAATCTCATCTACATTTATAAACCTATTAAAACTTTGAGTAATTGGTTTTATTGTCATAGATGATAGTTTCTCACTGTATATGGTATTTGTTTAAATGTAAATAAATAGTTTAATAAAAAAAAATAATTGTATTTTGAGTTATTTTAAATTATCTTATTATTGAAAATTTAGATACCATATTACTTCAAATTTAAGACCCAGTAGGATTTTAAGCTCAAAAAATTGGGGGAAAAAAAATTAAATGATTTTATTGAAAAATAAGAAACATTTTTATTTACTTAAATAGGAACTAATATAAATACAATAAGCTTACCCAAGTTATTGCAAATTTTTTTCAGATACTTTCTATATCTTCACTTTCAAAATTTGAATTCTTATCTTCGCTATTTTACCAGGATGCTCCATTTTCAGTGCCATTTAAATTGTTAGCAATGCAACATTTAAAAAAAGATGTTTTTGATATTTTTTCATGGATATCTTTCCAAGACTGCAAAACCCAATCAAAATTAAAATTGCACATGTTTCTACACAGGATATTAATGATCATAATACTATGAGAAATACAACTTTGGCAGAAATAAAATGTTAAAATATTCATATTTGACATGCTATGATGAAAGTTGATAGCAGAAATTCATTTAATTAATACCATAGTATCTGTTAATGTTTGTATTTTTATTATACATATATTGTTTACTTTGCAAAGTTTTTTTTTAAATGTAAATAATATAACATTTTTTATTTCAAAGAAAAAAAAAGATTTTTAAATACAGTATTGACATTTAATGTTACTGGTAAATTTTTTTTCTTTGGTTAAGAACTTTTTCTAAAATGCAAATTAATAATTTGTCAGATTATTAAAGTAGACAAAAGTTTTTTAAAGAATTAATTTCTATTATAATTGTGAAAATAATCTATAGCAGCAAACATAGAACATAGATTTATCATTCAATTATTAATTGTGAAGATTATAATTTCTTTGTCAATTTGTTTTCATGTAAAATTAAAATCTGAATCATTCTTCTAAAATAAATAATATTTTCTCAAATATTTTCTGAAAAACAATTAGAATGTGTAATAAAAAAATTCTAAAACATACTGTTTTTACTTTCATAATCAAAATAAAGATATCGGAATTATCAAAATCATTGACAGGTGACCTTTTGTGTAGAGAACAAGAAACAACTAATCAGTACCTTGGAAGACAGTTTCTTATCTCATTATTTAAGTTTTATTGAGTTATTTATTGTAAAAAATCCAAAGGTTATTCATTACAGTTTTCTCGATAAAATAATAATAGAATTGTCAAAATAACATTAAAAATAACAGATTGAGAGACTTAAATCTGTTTATAAAATCAATCCCTTCACTTTTTGATTAAAAAAGATTTAACATGCTATTCTACACAGGAATATCAATCTTAATACTATGTGTATGTGTAGCATAAAGTAAAGATCCACAGAAATAAATTGTTAAAATTTTTTATTTTGAATTTAAGATGCACCATTCTTTTATGGGTCCAAAATTTGGGGAAAATATTTTTTATATTTAAAGTAATATAATATTTATTTGATATAATTCCAATAGTTTTAAAATTTTCTCGAAAAAAATGTAATTCAATATAAATAATACAACATGTATACTAAGAAAAGCTTGTTCAATACTTTAAAATAAAAATGTTAAATACATCAACATAATATGCTGAGCATACTTTCAACTAGCTAGTGTTAATTATAATTCTTCAAGATTATGAGATATAGGTATGATTGTGACTACTAGTTAGTCGAAAGCATATTTAGCATACTATGTTGATGTATTAAACAAGCCTTTCTTAATATACATGTTATATGTATTATTGATATTGAATTATATTTTGACTTAAATAAATAATCATTCTTTTTTTTTCTGTTGCATGGTATAACAAGCTTTGGAGCTGGAAGTCCATGAATTACAGTTCCAGTTTTGTCATTTCTGGAATTTGAACTTCTTATGAACTCTCAAGAAATAAACAAGGAATTATTTTTTCCTGTATGCATTGATTGAGTGGTGGATTTTTGAGTTTGAAGTCTATAAATCATAACTCAATACTGTCACTTCCAGGGCTCAGACTTCAAATAATCTGAGCTTAGAATTATTCAAGTTGTATAGACCTAAAGCATAAATAATTACCCCCCCCCACCTTCTTGAAAAGAAAATCTAATGCTTTGGTGCTAAAGTGTACTTCAGAATGTTTTTAAATAATATTATTGGAGAAAAGTTGAGTATACTTGCTAAATATATTAGACCAGATCATAATACATTCTTCTAACAGTAACATTAAGTGTGTATCACCAGTGAGAGAGGTGATAGTGTTGAGCAGCATTCATGTGGTCATATGTTAAGTATGATTTAAAAATAATTATTAAAAAATAGAATTCAAAAATAGAAAATTTTGAAAGGTGTTAAAAAAATTTGTGATAGGCAATCCAAATATCTATAGATGCTAGTCAAATGATATAGCTTGAAGATTATTCTGTTGGAGTACATACTTTGGCAGAGAACTGCATTAAGATATTAAGTAAGATTTAGTTAGAAGATTATTTCTATGTTAAAATTTTATAATTGATAAAATAATGAAAATAATGCCCTAATTAAAAATATTAATGAAAGAATAAATTTTTTACAAGTTAATTCATTTTATTGAAGCTATCAATAATAACTAACATTGGCAAGGTTCAGAATTGATTATAATGAGAATAGTTCAAATGGACATTCTACATGTATTGCATAAAATGGGAAGGGAAGGGTGAAGGAGTGCTATTGAATTTCATATCTTTGGGAAATATTTGGAAACACCCTTTGATAACTATGGATATCCAAAACCAATATTTGATAGAACTTAAAACTAACTTGGCAATATTAATTTTTTAATTGAAAGAATAAGACAGTGAATCATTTAATTTTCATAGATGTATTCATATGGTTATTCCAAGAGTTAATAATGCAGATTAGCCCAGATATAGCACTAAAAATGTGTATTTCTCTTTAAACACTATTTTTTTTCCACTTTATAATCTTTTAAGATGTCACTTACTAATAGAAGATTAGAGAAATGATGATGATTAAAGTATGTTATCTTGATTTTTGGATCTGTCTTTGAAATAAAACTTCATTATTTTTAATGGAAGATGGAAGTTTTATTAGATTATCATATATATATATATATGCATATTGCCTTTATAAATAACCAGTCCACACGTAATCTAACATAATTTTCCATATACATCTGTATTATAGTCTTTCTTTGTATTAATGAAATTATTGATTTATATTACTCAAAACTTGTTTGTAATAATTTTAATGGATTTTTATTAACTTGAAAATTGATCTCCGGTAATATAATATTGATTTTTATATGCACTTTATAATATCGACACACGTACAAGCTAGAATCTAATGGCATAAATACAGTTAATATAAAAAGACTATTTTGGAGTATATTTTACAATTTTTAATACTTTTTTTTAAAAAAAAATTATTTAAATTATATAAAATTAATAAGAATTGACACAAGACAAGCTCTTTTAGAGATAAAGAAATTGGAAGAGATGTTTTTTTTTAAAATCAAGATTAAAAAATAAAGGGGGGGGGGAATTCAAAACAAAATAGTTTTAAATGATCTTAATTATGATATTTAAGGAGTAAAGTATGATATAGAAAGGCTTGATGAAAATAGGGAGGGGAGATTTGATATATCTGCCATCAAATAACTGGCTAGTGGTAATTTTTTTTCCAGTTTAGAGTAGTGTTTCTCAATTGTCATCCATGAAGAAATGTGATTTATATGTTAAAAAATACTTTCATTTTTATAACAAAAGATGGGAAAATCAAGCCATGATATTTATTTTTGTATATTAAAATATAAATTGCCCACAATCAGTATATATTAATATTATACTATATCGTATATATATATGGATTAAATACGATCTAAAAATGAAATAAAAGCAAATTGTGAGTTTTGAAGTAAACCAAGATCTGTATTTTTGATAAATCTATAGTTTCAGGGGACCCCCCAAAAATGTTCACAAAAAAATGCCTGCTAGGAAACATCCTATTTAATATTTACATTTTATTTTTTATTACTGTTATTTTTAAAAAAGAAATCATTGTGGAAAAATTAATTATAATATTTACAGTATATATATTTTTTTGGATTAACTTATTAACAGAAAAATGAAAAAAATATAAATACAGTATTTATATTTTATTTATGTCAGCAGCGTGCAATCATATTGTGACCATTAACACACACCTTTTGGGAGGGCAGGATCCTACATCTTTGGTAATAGTTCACTGCAACATGTTCTGTAACAGAAAGGCCCCAAATTTTTATTGTTATGATAATCCCCCCCCCCCAAAAAAAAAAAAACTGCTGACAAATAGAAACACACCGAATTGAACCAAAGTACAACAATGTTAAGAGTATTTTGATGCTTTCCCCATTATAAGTAAAAAAAAAATTGGAATAAAGCTTCTTAATGAAATTTATTGGAATTTATTCTTTTTCTTAAATTATCAGTTGATTTATTAATTTTGTTTTAATTTAACAACTAACACATCATCTGTAGATTATAGGCCCTCAAAACTGTACATTTATCAAAAATACGGACTCCCATCTTGATTTACTTGAAAACTCACAAGTACCATACAATGTTTATCCTTATTTCTCCTCCTTTTCATTACCTAAAAAGTTAATTAAACATTGTCTTGCTTCTTCACCCTCCTCTTTACATTACTAAATTGCTGTAAACTCTTGATCCATTGGATACACGCATATTTTTTCACATCCTTTTTTTGGTCTGAAATCAGTGGCATAAAATACTTTTTGTAGGAACATGCATTTATCAATTTTCAAATTGTAATTTTTTTGATATCTGTCTTTGAGAGTTTTTTTTTTTTTAAATAAAAAAATTGAATCTATATTTTTATTTTATTAAAAATAATGATAATAATAACCATATTTTCTTTTTTTATTTCCTACAATTCAAAAATATAGTAACTGTTTTTTTTACTTGTTTTTTTTTTTTTTTAACTTCAAAAAGAATGATACTTTATTCATCCCTCCTTCAATCTTTTCTCATTTTATTATAAATTTAAAAAGAGGTTTTTGTTTTGATTGATAGCAATTTTCTATTAAAAGTCTCAATATTTTCTGAAATAATTGTAGCAGTGATATTTAGTGTAAGCAAATCTCAATTTGCCTTTTTAAATATGTATATAGTAAATTAATGATTAAACAATATTATTCTTTAAAAAAAAATCTAATGGCTATATGTCTTTTATATTACCTCAGTTTTTTTAAATACGAAATTATTGTTAAAACTATATATATATTGTAATGGCACCCCCATTACAACTATTTATTACCAGCACTTATTTCATACATATCTATTTATTACGTATGAAATAAGTGATGTTTTTTTTAGTTGATATTTTAGGTCTAGTGTCCGAATATTCTAGCTCTCCACTGACATGAGCCATAAGCTCGAAACCAGTTGGTCTGGAGATGAGAGTGTTCTGGATAGAGATTTTAAATATTTTCTCATACCACATTTATTAATAAGAGCTTGTTTGAGCTATTGGTACACTCTCTGTATTGCATTTTTGTAATTACAAGCTTATAAAAGTAATGTCACGTTATATATGACTTGCTTTTTTAATTATTATATCAATAATACATGCAGCCTCATTCAGCTTACATGCATATTGACCTGTTGCACATCCACATTTGGAAACAATTCAAGAAGACATCCCAACACCTCCTACAATAAATTTAAAAAAACTAAGGATGAAGACAGTATTCTTGCACCACAGGACATTTTCGTGGCAACATGATCTCTCTTCAAAATACGCTCAGTGTTATGACAAGGATGGGAATTAGTACTCCTAAAAATAAATTTAAGAAATGAGATAAGCTAACGCAACTCTTTTGATGGCCAATCATCTTAACAACATTTTTTTTTTATCTCATTAAACAAGATAACTTTTAGAGGTAAGGGCTAAATCAAAATTAAAAAGAACTTTTTCATATAACTACATGGAACTCTAGTGTAACATATTTTGATGTAATTAAATAAAGTTTGCTTTGAAACGTAATAATAATAGTAACAACAACAATAATAATATATTTACAATTAAAATTACATGATTATCATGCACGAGAGTTACAATAACTCTTTAAATTATAAATAATTACTAGTTTAAACCATGGCACATGCGCTTTACAAATGGAACACTATTTAAACAGAATACTCTCATTTCCAAACATAAGATAGTCTTTTTAAAAGATAGAATGGATCCACTCTATGTCTGCTGGCAATATAATATTTTAACTTCTTTTGGTTCATTTTGTGGCAGTTTTCCTATGAGAGTTTCCATTGCAATTTTCTTCTGAGCATTTAAGATAGGTAGATTCATAGAAAAATTTATAGTACATCTCTATTGGGATAATTACTTCTGAAATATTACCAAATTCACTACTTCCTTTATTTTGCTGTAATATCTTCTATAAATACAATTTATTCACTACTTTGAACACTTTTTAGCATGAATATAGGAAAAGGTTTTTGGTAAAAAGTGTTCAAAGTAGTGGATAAATTGTATAATCACTTTAAATGATTAGTTTCCCTTTATAGCAAGTAAGTGTCAAATATTTCTTCAGCATTAAATAATGATGAATAGATCAGCAGAATCAAGGTTAATTTTAAGGCATTTCTTTGCTTACAGTTCCATATTCAGTTAAAATACTGGAAAGATCAGGGAAAGTATTCTGGAAGCTTCTCTACTTCATAAAATGCATCATATTAAAAATTCATACAAAATTTTATTGACTTCTATATCATAAAAGACACGATATGATGAAGTAGTTACAATTCTTCCCACCATTTCTTGGAATGCAGATGAGTTTGGAAAGCTTCTATTGGTTTCAATAGTAACATTTTCCCCCTCCAATCATTTGCAACTGGTTTCTTTAACAATGTTTTTATTATTATTTAGAATAGTAATATTATTTTAAAGTAAAAAAAAATTATATATTTTAGTTTTACACTTATTGTTACATTTTAAAACTACTTTAAAATTATTCTATATTGCATGACTTTTAATATTTTATTATATATAATAAAGAAAAATATTTGCATAAAAGCATTGCCTGTGAACTCAGATATGAGAGTTACAATATATATATATTGCTGCATATTATATATATTTGGTCACATTTTTCAAATAATAAGTGTGGAATAATTTTGAAATATAACATCTGAGTTGTGTTTAAAGCTTAAGTTTAAACTAGACAGTATGTGTACTATATTTCAGTGAATAATCATTAAATTGTTTTTATCCATAATTTTTAACTTATGTTCTATCATTTTTTACTTAAGTTTATTATATTTTCAAATTTAAAACCGGTCATATATATATCTAGGAAAATGAATGATGTATTTTTGTCTCCAAATAAATGGTAATGAATATTTGGCCACATTTTTCAGGATTTTATATTTAATAAATTAAAAATTGTTTCTATCCCCCCATGTATTGCTTGATATTTTATCTTTTAATATTTTAAAAGTGAAAAAAAGTTTTTTTATTTTTTTAGTTTTTAGTCGTATGATTGATTATAAAAAATGAAATTGGGCTTTAATTGTTGAATAGAAATAACAACAAAGATCTTATTTAACCCCTTAAGTATGTTTATTTGTTTTTTAAATATTATGTATTTAGTAAGTTGTACTATACAAAAAATGAATAATTTCAGTATATTTTTATGCTCATTTAAAGTTCAGTTAAGTTATATTATGTATTTTTATATTGAAGGCTGCAAAAAATATGTATAATTTTTTATCAGGGATGAAAAAGGTTATGCCAGTTTTTACCAATTCACAATAGAAAAAAGTAGAGAACCAGTAATCTAGAAAATTTTTTGATGTTGTCTGATGCTTTGTTTTCATTTGAGTCACTTTTTATTTAAGATTAAGAAAAAATAGATACAGATAGTCTTTCCTTTTTTTTTATTTTCAAGTGTCATAGCATTGGCCGGGACGCGAACCCGGGCAACTGCTTGTAAGGCAGTCACGCTGACCTCTCGACCACCAATACAAGACTTCAATGTTCATTTTGCTATTCTATAATTACCTATTTATAGTAGATGATCCTACCAGATTTTTTTTTTTTTGTAAGTCATTTTCAATAATCAGCTCTATATATGCATATTTCAATATTGTAATTTATTGTTTGCTTATATTGGAAACATAAGTTTTTTATTATACTTTTTGCAAAGTTTGTAGATATAAATAATTTGATAAAGTCTACAGTACATTTCTTGGTTGTTGAATTCCAACTATTAACACAGTCTAATGAATAGTAGAAAAGTTTTTAAATAAAACTGCTAAAAGTAATCATTGAACTAGCCAAACCAATGGATATAACAATTGTCTATTAAGGTTATGTACTCTTACCAGAATTACATTATTGTTAGTAATAATATTCTGAGAATGAAATATGTTGCTAATATATCTATCTGTTAAAGTTATAATTTTAACAGTTGTACAATTATGACTTCTTCATTACCAGTTCTTTTACAATAAAGTGTAAGTAATAGATAGTATGCCTTGTGGCATAATACTATTACATTTATCTGTTATGCTAACAGCTTCAAGTTTAAGGTTAACTCAGCCAGTCTTTTTTAGTGATCAGTAAATGGATATCTATTATTAATTATGGGGTGGAGGTTCAAGATTAATCTTGGTTAATCAGTTAAGTGCTGATGCGTTAATTAAACTGCACTCCCCTCCCCCCAGACAGTTATTTAATATGATACTTCCTTCTGACACTATTGGAGGAAGTATCACCCCCCCCCCCCATCTAATAAAAGCTAAGGCTTATCGAATATGTTTTATTACTAAATCACTCTAATTTATTTTAGGCAAAATAGCTATTATTTGTTTAATTTTTGTAAAAGTACTATTTGTATACTATTCTAATTACGATTATATTGTTATAACTCATATTTAAATGGGTATTTCCATTTTCTCTTCAACCTTTTCCACCCAGTGATTCCACTTTTCCAAGACTCATTAAACGAAGTGGTAAAGATCAAAATTAATGTTTTTCTGGCTTTTTAAGAACACTTGTTGTTCAGCGCCAGTCATTTTCTTGCTGAAGACTCCAAGAAATTGACTGAAAATATTTACTCTATATCCTCAAATTATTTTTTGATTAAAGATAAATAAAAAAAATAGAAAAACTTCATGATGGTAGTTAATAAACAGTCGCTAAGCGTTAGAGAAAATTACTTTTTCTAAAGCTCCGCCTGAGAAAATATTATGGACATACATTAAAGCAAATGTGTCCATTAGGAAAACAGACGACGTGACCCTGCTAAATTTTAAATTTTACTAATTTCAAAATGTGAACCTGATAAAGCATATCAAATTTTATAATATACTTAAAAACTCTGCTTTAAGAATATTTGTTTCTATTTTCTTACAAGTCTATACAAACTAAATCACTTTGAATCTTAACACAAAAATTTCCCGAGAAGCTCCCTACTAACAAACTAAAATTGTAAAAGCCATATGGCACAGACCACAGTATAACATTGAGTTTCTATAGAAACAAATATTCCATCAATAAATGATGGAGGGGAAGAGGTGAAAAGTCAATAATAGTAATAACAGTCTAGAACGAAAAAAAAATAGATAGCTTTTCCCCCTATAAATATAGATGAAGAGGAAAAGAATTATTAAAAAATTACGGAAAGACAAATAGCATTGTATGAATAATTTAGTAATTTCTTCTTTTTATATATATTTCGTGAACAACACAAATAGATACTTATAAATTACCGCATAAGATGGAGGGCACTAGAGAAGAAGGGAATCTAATTATATAATTTTTTTTAAGGAAGAAAATGATTTATAAATATTGTATTTATATTAAAAGTTCTTGGAAGATTTAATTTTTATTCTCATTATTTCCAAAGGCCTTTTTCACACTCTATATTTGCTTTAAAAATATTATTTCTCCTTTTTTAATTAAAATTATTCTTCAAAAGAAAAACAATCATCTTGCAAATCTAAAGGTTCATTAAAGTTTATTAAGTAGCTTTAAAAACCGAGATGCTAAAATAATTTACGTTAAAAGATGAAAAGAAATGTCGAATTAAAATTGATGATGATTTTGATGATCAAGTTTTATTCTTGATAGAATCTTATTGCCTAGCATATCTATTATGATAATTATTTTTCACAATGATCCCTTTATTAAGAGTTTAATTTAATAAGATTCACGCTGAAACAAGAAATACAAAAATCCTCATTGAGTACTATTAGTTAATATGTTATATATAATTATGTCTGAATTGTATACACATAAGTAAATAAAGATAAACCATTTTTTTCACTATGTAGATATTTATTGTACAAACTATTCGGCCAAATAAATTGCGTGCATTAAAGTGAAAGTCTGAATTCGAAAATTGCATTTAATTTCTCTCTGTTTCTTGTAATTTTGCTCAAGTGAGAATCGATTCAAGCGCTTGAAGTCATTGCTTTCACTACTGGGCTACATTTATTAGAGCTTTCTTCTCAGTTTGCTCTTATACAGGTTATGATTTGTATTTAAAAAGACAATTAATGTTTAATAAATAAATTTGATATATTTTAGTAACATATATATAATATGGTTACTGGCTTGGTGATATATTTAAATAACTATGCAATCAAATTGGCTTGTGATCAAGACCTTAGCTTGTTATTTTATTTTTAGGCTATTAATTAAAGCAATTAAAAGAAATTTAAAACTACTTCTAGATGCTTTTAAGTACATTTCTTCCAGTCTTGGATCCTAAGTCCTCACTGATGAAGGCAAAAGCCAAAGTCTGATTTGCAATGTAGATATTATATAACACAACTATCTATTGGCCATCTAATTTCTCAAGCTTATAGTAGATGATTGTGAAGTAGCATGAATAAAACTGCTCTTGGAAACATTAACTAAGCTGAGAAGTTCGGTTATGAGAAAATATTGAAAAGTGGGTATTATAGATTCAAGTAAAGCTTCTCTTGGATTCACTAAAAAAAAGGAACCATAACTGATTTTCTGACAATGATCATATTGTCAGTGATTTAGTTAAAGAACATGTGGCATTTATCCGTTTTACAAAATAATAGATTAAATGTGGAACTTATGGATCTTAGACTCTGACACTCAATAGATAAGCAGTACAAAGATTGTACACTACACTGTCCAATATGGAGAGGTGTCATAAATGAAAGAACAAAGACAGTGTTAGTGATACCTTTGAGAGAATAAAGCATTTGAAATAGAATTAGATTACATATGTTTCTAGATGAATTGATAATGGATGGCCACTTTGAATTTTAAATTGTATCTTATGAGATCTTGAATAAGACGATGTATGAGATTAGGGGGATGAAATATAAAATGTATTTAGAGAAGTACAGAAAAACAATGTTGTTATATAAATTCTAGAGTAAACTCAGACCTTTTACAGAGGATTAGTAATGGCTGAGAATGAAAGTGATAATCAGTTGATTATCTGGATAGGTTATGTCCTGTCTGTCTGAAAAAAAATTAAATTTAGGGGGGAAATCTTAAAATCATAAGCTTGCTTGAAAATTCTCAGCTATCTGAAATAATTTTGAAGACTATTTGCATTTTAATTCTAGATCATGAACATGAAATATGAAAGTTGACATGAAGGTTTAAAAATGATTGGTGGATTAAAACTACAAAGAAAATACAGACATTCATGATCATAATCTTTCTAGATCTTTTTTTTTGATGCATTGAAAATAACATATGGACCTGAGAAATGATACCACAAAGCCTTATTAAAAGCCAGCAATGACCTTCTTTTATATGATGATAAAAATATTTTGAACAGATGGAAAGAATATTTTGATCATCTTTTGAATAATGATACAAGAATTAATATGATTACTTTTGATGATATATTCATTTTATATTTTAAATGATTAAACATCAATGTTAAAATTTGTCCATAATGTTCCTTCTATATATAAAATTAAAATTAAATCCATTTTATCTATTCTTTTATATTTGAACAAAGATATCCAGCTTAATGAAGTCAAAACAACTCTTTGTGATCTTAAAAGTGAAAAGGTTGTCGTTCCTGATAAATTATCTAGAGAAGTTTTAAAATATTTGGCCATATATTACCTTCAAAAATATGGGAATTTTTAGGAATATCTGGAAGTTGTGCCATCTGATCTTAAGGACGATTTAATTATTTCAATTTTAAAAACAAAAGGAATAGGCAAGATTATGATAATTATCATGGAATATCATTATTATTCACTATAGCAAACTACTTCAAGAATTTTATTGAATAGATTGCTTTCAATTATAGTTGCTTGGTTGGTTACTAGTGACTCAATGTAATTTTAGAGAAATAAGGCAGGCAAACAAAGAAATGATTTATATATGTGTTTATTGATTTGATCAAGGCATTTGATTCAATTAATAGGAACAGATCTATGGTGTTGTTTATCAAAATTTATTCATATTATATAGCTTCTGCATGATTGAATGAGAGCCAGTGTTATTACTACAGGTGGAAAATCTGAAACAGTTGAAATGCAATTGGTGTTAAACAAGAATGTGTACTTGCTCTAACTATGACAGTGGTCTTTGGAATTGTTTGTAGGCAGCTTAATTAGACAAGGATCAAGATATTACACAGATTTGATGATAGAATTTTTAATTTGAATCCCTTAAAAGCAAAAACAAGAACTCCATTTTATTGGATTCTAGATTTACAATATATTGATGATTGTGCTATGTTTGCCACTTTAAAAGATGACTTACAAAATGTTTGTTTCAAGTGCAATTTGTAAAAATCTTAGTTACTTTATTAGACAGTAACGGAAAAAAATCCTCAACAACTTTCAACTTGGATGTTTATCCTTGGTAGTTTTGTAAGTAGAAGGGTGGACTTATATGTTCAGATCCAACTCAGATTGCAATGTTCTGCTGCTGCTTTTAGTAATTTTTTAGAGTATTTTTTCATAGGAAAATAAGTACTGCAATTAAGTTAGCTATATATAAAGCTATTATTTCACTTAATTTCTTGTATGGATATGAAACTTGGATGCCTTATTGGCTCAGTATAAAGATGTTAGAAAAGTTTCATTTAAGAGTACTCTGTGTAAAATTTTAAAAATACAATCGTAAGGATTGTAAAACCAATCAATATGTTCTTCAGCTTGAAGGATGCGATATTATTGAGTTTACTATTGTAAAATCACATCTTTGTTAGATTGGACATACAAGACAAATGAACAATGGAAGACTTCCTAAAAAGTGTTTTATGGACCCATCTACATTATAAGAACTATTTCAATGTCAATTATTTCCATTGGGAAGATATGGCAGAGAACAGAATACATTGGAAAGCTACAATTACACATGTTATCAAAGTATTTCAGAAAGAAAAGTTTTTTGCTGAGAAAACTAAAAGACAATATTGTAAAATAAGAAATAAACAGAATTTGGATGAGCATGTTCCATATGTGGACATTTCTGGTTTATAGATTGGTTTGTATAGTCACAGCAAAAATCATTTTTAGAGTAGTTTTATTTCTGTCCTTTCTCCCTCTTTTTTTTTTTTTTTTTGGAACTTGGAGTGGTCATACACTTTTTTGAGTGACCTTTTATTATTCACTTTTTATTTGATACAAAAATTCTCAAAGTATTAACTCTTTTCATAAAACTATTTAATTCTTATGCACTCATTGACTTTGAATACTATTGAAATGGTATAATAAACATAAACGATAATTAGTTTATGTTTATTATATCTTTTCATCAGAACCCAAAGTCAATTAATGCTTAAGAACTGCTACAGAAATGTAACTGGACTTCAAGCAAAGAAAAGGAAAGTAATTTGGTAACAAAATATACGATACATTAGTTTTTAGTTTCAGTGCATAATCAGGCAAAAAGAAAACTTAGGATGATTTCATTTTGGCTTATAATTGGTATTTAATTTTGATCTTGCATTGAGATAGGTATCTCTGTTTTTATTTTAGTATCAAAATTTCACTTAATAAAAGCTAATATAAATGGGTTAGTCTGAAAAAAGGAAAGTAGCAAAGTGTAGAAACATGTTTATTAGTATTCAGAGTTTATAGTATTGTACATTATATTGGGATTGCTTTCTAGTATTAATAAAAATCTTAGGTAGAACAAAAGCATCTCAACAGGACATTGAAATCAGATATTAATTCTAAAAAACAAGAAAGAATAATGATTTATCATAAAATTATATTTTTATCCTGAATATTGAAGCATCCTTCATAAAATGCACACTTACTAAAAATTAAACTATGAAACTATTGTAGTTTTGGAATAATCTTCTTAGTAGCATCGATACTTTCAATATCGTCAAATCATATTGCAGGTAGCTATTATCATATATATATATTAATTTTTTAAATATGTCACTTTGAGTCCATAATGAAATACAATATTTAGTTGCTGAAAATACTATAGATAATGAGATGCATGAAAGTTTTATTGTTTTAATCCAATTATTTCTGCCAGTTTTTAAATTATGCTGTTACTTTATTTTTAGTATGTTGAAAATTGAGACTTAATTAAGATAACATTCTAAGACAGTTTAAGTCAAAATATCTAAATACAAAAATATTACCTAAATAATTGTTTTGAATATTATCCTGATTTAGTTTTAAAATATGTTCCTATTAATTATTAGTCCATAATAAACTTTTTATGTGATTAGTATTTATGTATGATATATTAGTCTCTACCCCCCCCCCCACACAAACATGTCAAAGGTAAAATTTTTAATACCTGTGTTACAATGACCAGTAGAATCTGCAATATATTTTGAAAAAAAAAAAAGACATCTTACTTACTAGTAGCGAAGACTGCATCATATTTACAATCATATTTTTGTTTTATGATATCAGCAGATTGCCCCTTATCTGACTAACCACAATTAACTTCCGAATAAGTAATTGACTGGCTGACTGATTAGCCATCTGACTACTTAAAAAAAATTATAGGATTTATAAAAATGCTATCTAACTTTTTTTTCTTCCTATTTCCATTTAGATTCATGTCTAAATTCATAGGTGTAATGTTAAATACAATAATCATTTCAGCATTCTTCAATTCTTTAATTATTTAAATAATTTTTTATGATTTATATATTTACATTATCATAATTTTTTTTGCATCTTTTATTATAATCATCAAAATCACACCGTAAAGTGTGAGAACTTTATATATTAAAAGATGTGATATGTTGGACTATTTCCATCATTTATGAATGAATGTTGAATGTATCGAAAATTTTAAATTTTATTTAAACTTTCCAAATACATCAACTTGTTAGTAATAACACACAAATAGGCAATACAGGTTAGTAATTACACAATGTTTTGAGTAGTACAGTATTATTCTCCACTCTTCTTCAGGTATTGCTGGCCTATATGTACAGTGACAATATTTGCTTAGAAGTTGAACTCGTACCTTTAGATTCTTGAATATTGAATTTAAGGCAAATGCTCTGCCAACTGAGCTATTCTGTCAAAGGCAACATATAGTAGAAATTTGATATATTTATATATGAGGGTTGATTCAAATCCTCCTGAGTCCTCCAATTTTTTTATTTTTATTAAGTCTTCCTACTAAAAAGAATTGTTTTTTTTTTTTTAAAAAAAAAATTCAATGAGTTATATCATGCTTGCAATCCAATTAAAACCATTCATCAGCCTAGAAGTCAGGCCAACCTCTCAGACCATAGATACATCAGAAACATACATTTTGTCAAGCAATTAATATAGCCCATGTGACATTTTAATTTCATATACACATTATTTCTAGAGAAACCATAGTATTGTTATTAATATATTTCCATTAGAGTGGGTTATATTATTGTTGTACTGCAGAAAATTTGAAACCTGTCACTTAAACTATAGTAATTTGCTATCTGGATATATACTGCATAGATGATGAGACACAAAATTTACATCTTGAGACCCATTTATCCTTTTCACATGTCTTTGATTATATGTTTCAGTAATCTGTGATAGAATTGTAATTAATAATATATATAAATTAAAGTTAGTGTTTCTCTAGAAATAATATGTATATGAAATTGAAATGTCATATGTGCTATATTACTTGACAAAGTTTATAATTCTAATATATTTGTGGTCTGAGGAGTTGGTATGACTTCTGGGCTGATGGATGGTTTTTGATTGGGTTGCAAGTGTGATATAACTCATTGGAAGCTTTAGTTATTTCCTGTTCAGTTACATATAATCTGAGTTATTTACTTATTTAAATAGTAATCTTTTTAAAATTTCTTCAAATAACTTGTAGCATTAAAGAAAAGTACTATGTAAAAATTACTTATTTTTTTAACTATTTATTGTTGTTTTTTAATTATTATTATTAAATTTTTTCAGAGATCATAATATGATATCTGTGATTTTTGTAGAAAAGGAAAATAATAACTGGAAATAGGCTGTAAATAATTATTTTGCATTATAAATTTAGTATATAAAAATAAACATTTATTTATTGTCATTTCCAGAAAAATTAATATTTAGTAAAACAAATAAAGTATTAATTTACTAAGCTTATGTAGTAAACTAAAGATTAACCTTTCAAGCTAACGTACATGCGCTTTTTACGAATGTTAATAATAATAAATGAATACTTTCATTTCCAACACAAGATAAAGTCTTTGCGAACGAGTAAATGAATCCACTTATTCATTCAACCCAAATGCTTGTTTATGGGAAAATCTTAAGTACTGGATATGAAAGCGTGAGGATAAATCAATCACTTTAAATTACTGTTTACTATATCTGAATGAATGACGTCAACAAAATTATCTAGAATTTTCAAAATGTCACTCTTAAATGAAACTAAACATATGTAAATGAGGCATTTATTTATATCTTGTGTTGCAAATGAAAGTATTCATTTATTATTATTAACATTCGTAAAAAGCGCATGCACGTTAGCTTGAAAGGCTAATCTTTAGTTTATTACAATTCATAAACATAGTGCTATATAAATAAACGCCTCATTTACATAAGCTTATGTAAAAATATTTTAGTACAGAGCAGGACAGTAACCATTAATGCCTAGTTGTATTATATTTGAAGTTTGAGAATTATGCGATGCTTAGTTTGATTAATACTATTCTTCTATCAGTGAATCAATAGAGCTTGTAGAATATATTGGATGATTTTTTTATATGAAAGAAAAAAATCCTAATCCTGCTTATGACCTGAAAAAATTTCAAGTTTCATTGAGATGATTTCAAATCCTAAACATGACAGGCGAGTGCACTATTTCTGATTCATGAGGCTCTTGTGACAGAAGTTTAGGATTTTAAAAACTTAATATTTTTAAATCATTATTTTTGTATAATATTTTTAAATCATTATTTTTGCAGCAGGAAAAAAATAGGCCATTGAATAAATGTGCTGATAAGATGGTCTTTTTGTTAAATGTAAATTGTCTAATGTAAAATAATACAGCATACTGTAATGAATTATAAAAAAAAAAATGAGCACAATCTAGTAAAGCTTCATGATAGTGAAATCTGGTAATATTTAATATAAATGTCATCTGACTGGCGGAAAAGTCTGTGGAGTTAATTCTGTGACTATTTTAAATTCATAGCTTAAAGGGAAGGTAGAATAACTAATCATTAGAATATATTACTTGATCATTGACCATTACTTACTATTTTCATATTTCATTTTAGCATCTGTTTTAGAAATACACTGCAAACTTCAATAAGTTCTTAGATCTTCTAGATATTGGTATCATTATATGAAAGTTAAAGGGAACCAAGGAGTCAGGCACTGTAGAGTCATACCACTCCTACCATTAATGAAGGTTCTATTCTATTACAGTCATCTTTTTTTAAAATTATCTAACAACTGTAATTAACTTGAGGTATTTAACATCTAAGTAAGAATTGCTAAATAATAATTTAGCAAGCATTACTGGATGGATTTTCTACTTGAATGAAACATTTTTAAAGCCTAATATGACATGAAAAAAATTGTCATAGAGCTAGTTTTAAATTCTAGGTTGTGGTATGGTAGATAAATGCATTAAATCACTGAAACATGAAATTCATATAACTGAGATTTAGAATCTTAAGATATTACACATTTAAGGCATTATTTTGGATCACAGAATAAAAATAAATTAGCTGTTAGATAAATACAGTGATAAGCAGTTCTTTATGCTGAATGAATACTTGCTAGTTTAAAACATGTAGAATTGAATTTTAAGGAGTTCAGTCTGAGTTTAGAGTAATCTTGAGAGTGGGACTCTGTTACACACGAGTTGGTAAATATAATCTGTCTGGTGAAAAGTGTGAATCCTATTTTAAATTCATGGCCTGAAGATGTATAGTTTAACTCATCAATAGAGTATCATGACTAAACAATGTCACTTAATTATCATTGATAGTAGCTTGTGGTTGCTTGTTTTTGCAAAGCTTATTAAACTCATCTTTTAGATTCTGATGTTAAGATATATAATAGGAATTATTGTTAGATCTTTATAATAGATAAGCATGTTGAATTTAATGTTTTCCTGAAGGTTTGTGATGATAGTGTTCTAGATGTATTTTAATATTGGATTATTTCCATCATTTAATGTGTATTGAATGTCTTTGGAAATAGTCCAATATAAAAATACATGTTGAATTTAAGTTTAAAATTTTAGAAAGATCAAGTTTTCATGACATAAGCATATACAGTAAAATAAAGAATAATTGATCACTGAATAGATACAGGAATTATCTTGTTGGGTAATAGATATATGACTGTTTGATATTGACAACGGATGTGTCAGACCAATGCTAGGGGCGAAGTGTATCAAGAGAAGTTGCTACATCTCTGTATAAATATATACAATATATAACAATAATGTTATTCACTTGCTTGAGAAATTAATGCTCATTGCTAAAATGGCAGGATGAATACAATATGTTTATTTAACTGACCAATCAGCTGGGAATTGATCCTGGAATCTTTAGCTTTTGAATTCAATATTCTAACTACTATGTTAGTCTGAACAGAATTCCTGTTATTTTTTCTCATTTTTGTATGTACTATTCAAAAGTATATTAAATGTATTATATTTTTAGAAACTGAAATACTCTTAGCATATTACAGTTTTATATTTTAGAGATGCAGAATGTTGATTTATTTCTCAGTTTTTTTTTTAAAACAAAATTAAAATAGCATTAAAAATAATTCTGTATATATTCTCTTTAATAGAGCTCAACTATCCTGCTAGCTGAAGTTTTTTTTTTTTAATATACTTGCATTTAAATAAAATAAATTCTTAGTAGATTTTGCATAAAAATGTAAATAACAATAATTTAATTTCCAAATGAAGTGATATATTTTAAATTGGATAAGACTTCTTTCTCATAAGAATATTTTTTATTATACAATTTTTAAATTTCATCTCTCAAATTAAAAAAAAAAAAAAGCCCATTGCATTGAGGTAACACCTTTAATACATGTATGTCTGTATTCATTTTTTATTCTATTATAGTTTGTCAAAATTAATGCTGTATTGAATTTAGATTCATAATCACATATAAGCATATTTAGATCAGTTTCCTTCAACTCTGTTTTAGATTAAAATAAATAAATAAATAAATAAAAATCAATTTTGATTTGCACCACATTAATTTATTTAGCACATTTCCATCCTTGAATTAAAAAAAAAAAAAAAATTGGTTCACTGATAAAAACAATTATTGAAGTTTAATGGAACTAAATTCATCAGGGAAAAAAAAGATCAAGAGATGTATACATGTTAATGAAAAAGATTTTAGCAGAGTTTTCTAAGTTAGCTTATAACTATTCAGATTGTGATATTTTCTGTTAATCTTAATGATATAAAAGTCCCATTAAAATTTTTAATGTATTTCTGTTTGTTGGATTGCTGGAATAAGTAGTGTTAAGTAAATGATGAGTTATGCTAGTTGGCACTGACAGTTTTCAGGTTTATTACATGATTGTAATATTGACTTATTCACTCAAGCTGTCTTCAGCTAGAATGTATATTACATACATTACAGAACAATATCTTAATAAGGATAGCATTAAAAGCCTTCTATTAATTCATTGTGAAATAAGATATAAGTTGTTATGTATAATATTTAAAATTAGAATTATAAAGTATGTCCAAAAAGAGCATGATATTTAATAATTATATTTTTTTTCTCTTTCATATTTAATGCAAGTAAAATCTGCTTATTATAATTAAATTTCACCTATATTTTGATTTGTAGTTAATGATATTTAGGTTTTTGATACAGCTAATGAAAAGGATTCCCTGAATCTAGACCTGAGCCTTGAATTGTCAGAATTTGTCTACTAATATGTGTTAATTTGTAATAGAGAGCACTTAAACACACACACACAACTTGCAGGATGAACATTTCACGTAATATCTCATCTTCAGCTGTATTGGAGCATAACTATCCTGCAGGACAAATTAGCCAATTTCTTTTTATGTGGTATGTCAACCAGATAAATATTTTCTGTTCTGTGGTTGGGCTGACATTTGTTCAGTTTTATTTGCATCATTTCTGTGTATATTAATCTGTTAATTATATATATATATTATTCTGTATCATTTTTCATTACATAATTTATTGGAATAAAATATACACCTAATTCTTTTCCTACATGATAGATTGATTCCCGAAAATTATGTATACAAGAAATTCATGTAAAAAAATACATTGTATATATATGTGAAAAATAAGGAGATTGATTCTGGATCTAAGAAATCAATGAAAATAATTAAATAAATCATATGAAAAATATCACTAGAATGTTATATTTTTTGTGTGCTATCAAATTTTACTTCATACACATTGAACGTAAATAAAAAATGTGTTATAACATAATGAAACACTCATTGGTTTCTTCACACAAGCCATCAAAAATTGTCATGTTCAAAGCATATAGTCACTTCCATATTACAAGTAAAAAAAAAATTGAAATAAAAATTATTAATATAATTTATTACTTTTATTTTATTTAACTTAGTAATTTTTTTTTAATTGACACAACTAACTCTTTCAAAAAGAGAAATTGTAGGTCTCTGGAACTGTATATTTTTCAAGAATACGGGTGCCATCTAGTTTGTTCGTAAAATAGAAAAATACCCAAGATTTTATTCGCTGTCACTATCTGATAGTAAACACATATGTTTGTGCAAGATTAAAATATCATTACTATCACTAAAACTTGCAATGCATAACTTACCATCTATTGATATTTGGCAAAATTTATGCATTAAATTTAAACAAATTAATCAATTAAATTGAAACAAAAAAAATATTTTTTTTTAACATCAACACCAACAAGGATTTTTTTTTTTTAAAAAAAAACAAATGTCGAAATACAAACAAAGCATCAATACCAAAAAGGTACTTCTCTTTCTAAACAAAATATCAAAAACATTACCATGTAGACAAACAAATTTCTTCATTTGCAGGATTAATGCTGAAAAAGGGATTTTTGTTAAAGGAATGAAACTTTTTTTAAAAATTAGATAATAATAACAGACATTTATTTATTTATTTTTTAGTTTTGTGACATAATCATAATGAACTTGACCTCAGAAACAAATCTGTAAATAAACACTGAATTAAAAACATTTAGAATCTTCTAAAAAGGAGAATAAATTATTTTATATTACTTGAAATTATTTAGAATTTTTTAAAAAAGATTAATAATAACTTAAGACAATCTAAGAATTACTTTGAGAATGCAAGATGATTTTTTTTTTTTAAGCTTTCCAGACAATAACATTCTTTTCTTCATTCCAATCATAAGTACTTCACAGCAACTCTAATCCCAAAGTATGGTTGTTGTTTTTTTATCAATCGTGTTATTTTAAAACAACTCATGTAGAAAGAGAATTTTTTTTTTAACTCATGTTATTTCAAAATCTGCAAAAAAATTTTGTGTAAAAAGGGAATTAGGTGTATTTAACAATTAAATGTTTGGAATAAAATAGATATATTTAACAATTAATTTTTTTGTAATTAGTAATGCTCAATCAATAAGAACATCAATATTGATTACTTAGTATTACAGTAGCTGGTTCTGGAATGGGGTGAAAATAACTGTTCTTGAAAGAATATAAGCAAATATATAGGAGGATCATATGATGTTTTATTTTTCAACCATTTCATACTTTCTTAATATTTTTAATCATATATACACTAAATTCACTAATATTTTTTTTATAAAAGGGCACAATCTTAAATATGTTCAAAGTTAAATTAATATATATTTTTAATAAAAAAATGTTTATATAGAAGTTAGTGATTAATTTATTTACTATATATATATGTTTAAAAAACATTTATATTTATTTAATGTACTAACTTGATTTTGATTTCAACTTTTATATACAATATAAAATAAAGATGCATAAAATATAAGAAAATTGATCTAATTATTTTCATTCAATGAATACCTTCTATGTAAGTTAGTATGTTGTTAATTGGGTTACTAAACTCAGAACTGAAAGTTATTAGATTGTTTCTGAAATGTCTGTTTTTTTAAAAAAGTCATTTGTTAATTGAAAGTGAATGTTGTGTTCTATCTATTAGTAGAGTGCTCAAACATCACATAATCTTCCAAATAACTAATTATATGGTAATTTGATGCAATGATTAATAATTGTGTCTCAAAAAATATGAATTACAAACTATCTATTGTGAATTTCTAAAGTTCATTTGTTGGATTTAATAAAAACAGAGGTAAATTTTAAATATTGAACTAATTTAAAATTTTAAAACATAAATAGCTTTGCCTTTTTAGTAACATCTTTTGTAATTTTGTGGAGTACTGTTGCTATAGTTTGTTTTTTTTAAAAATATGATTAGATAATATAGTTCAAATAATGAAATGTCTTTAAATTATTAAAATTTGATTTAAAAGTATCATATTTTCTGCACTCATAACTTTGATACCATTTACTTCATATTAAATGCATTAATAATTATTACTGATCATTTATTAGACTAGAGATCATAGTGTAATTTTTATCCCAGATTAAACATTAAACTCAGTTAAAAATTATTATATCTGTTTTTTAATTAAATGTAAACATGGAATAATTAATTCAACTTTTTTCCATATATATAAGATATATTTAAAACTTTCCACTCTATCACACATTCGTGAAACATATCTGAAAAAGTTAAATGACTCTCGCAAGACATATTTCATGTTGAACCAAAACTTCAATTGGCTCATCACAATCTCTTTCACATGTTTTCATTATTTATCAATATCAAAAGATTACTCTTTTAATTTATAAGTGTCAAACTTAATGCACTTACAGTTTTGACATCATCCATATCAAATAAATATAATATCAACAAATTAAAAATCCTCCTTTTTCTTTTCAAAAACTTTATTTTCTTATATCAATACTGAACATATATATATAATACAAAACTCCAAGTTTCAACTGTTTTTATCTTCATACAGTCATTTTCAAGGATCTGCAACAACAATGTGAAATGCATATTTATAAGTAAACCTCAATTACATAAATACCTTTATCTTACATTTACATAAACAATAACAAATATATTAAACATGCATAATTATATTTTACTTACATCTCTCTCCCACTGCTATTTTTTATTACTCTTTCTTTTACATTATTTAATTACAAATCTGTCTTAAAATCATCCAAGAAACTTTATACAAATTTAAAAACCAACCCTAATTTCAAATGACCTCTCCTTTTTTAAATCTTATCTAAAACCCATCTCAAAACTACATTCCTAAACTATAGCTTTTTTTACAAAAAAAAAAAACTATAGCTTTAAATGAATATAAAACAAATATAAACATCTTTTTTTATACAAAAAAACTTTTAACAATTTACCTAAACCTATTTAAACATTCATTTTAATTATATATTATTTTAAATTCCTTATCTACTCCATTAATTCTATTTAAAATAGGATTATATTTTTTATGTAAAAATATTCTTTTAGCATCCTTTCCCTGTAATTTTTAACCCTTTCCAACATTTTAATATTAAATTCTTTATGACCTAAAACTTTACAATGTATGTAAATATTTGAATTTCTGTCATATAAATATATTGTCTAAGTTTAGTTTTTAATGTAGTCTTTATTGTACCAATATATGAAATCTTTTCCCCCTCCCTCTTACAATTTAAACATTCAATTAAATAAATTCCATTCATTTTGTCAATTTCTATATTTTTTGTATCATTAATTAAATTTCCTAAATTCAATTTCTTTTTATATACTGGTTTAATAATTAACCTACTGTCCCCCTTGTATTTATTATTTATACTTTTTATTATCTTTTTAATCTCCATAAAAGTATCTCTAGAAACATTATAACTATTATATATAAAATTATTTACATCTTTCCCATTGTTTCTTTTCTTTATTATTCTTTTAATATTTTTTTTATTACATAATTTATCAATAACTTTAACTGGATAATTATTTTTGATACGTTCCTCTTTTATATTACAAATTTCTTTTATAAATAATTTTTCTTCAGAACATAAATTAATTGCTCTATTTATCTTATTATTAATAATATTAATTTTATGTTCATATTCAATATCTGAATCCCAACTACTTACAAACAATAAAAAGTTTCTTTTCTGAATACACTTGTTTCAATAGCAACCTTACAATTCCTAATAACTTTTTTTATTATAACATCCATATAAGTAATTACATTATTTTTCTCTTTTTCCACAGTAAAGCTAATGTCATCATCAATTGAATTAACATACCTTATAAAACATTCAGATTTTCTATAATTGCCATTGAATACTAAAAAATAATCATCAACATACCTAACCCAAAAAACAGGTTTATATTTTGTAATGCACAAATATTTATCTTCATAATCATCCATAAATATAGCAGCTAACAATCCACTCATACTATTCCCCATACTCAATCCTTTACATTGTTTATAATATACCTCATTATATTTAAATACCACATCTTTACAACAAATATTTAACATATCATACAATTGATTCCATTCCATTTTTATACTCTTATTATTATCTTTAATATACCTATTCAGTATTATATCAAATGCTTTATTTGGCACAATATTAGTGTACATACTACATATATCAAGTTTAACAGAAACACATTTTTATACTTATTTCCCTCTAAAAAAACATTGATTAAGAAATATATTAGAATTTTATATAAAGAGAAAGATGTTTTATTAAATAAGATTAAAGAAATATATGAAAAACTAAGAACATGGTTATATAATAAAATTTTTTAAAAATATGGTGAAATAAAAAAAAGAAAATAATGTAAGTAATTCATATGATTTTGTAAAGACTTTAAATGTTTTTTTAGAGGGAAATAAGTATAAAAATGTGTTTTTGTTAAACTTGATATATGTAGTATGTACACAAATATTGTACCACATAAAGCATTTGATATAATATTGAATAGGTATATTAAAGATAATAATAAGAGTATAAAAATGGAATGGAATCAATTGTATGATATGTTAAATATTTGTTGTAAAGATGTGGTATTTAAATATAATGCGGTATATTATAAACAATGTAAAGGATTGAGTATGGGGAATAGTATGAGTGGATTGTTAGCTGCTATATTTATGGATGATTATGAAGATAAATATTTTTGTATTACAAAATATAAACCTGTTTTTTGGGTTAGGTATGTTGATGATTATTTTTTAGTATTCAATGGCAATTATAGAAAATCTGAATGTTTTATAAGGTATGTTAATTCAATTGATGATGACATTAGCTTTACTGTGGAAAAAGAGAAAAATAATGTAATTACTTATATGGATGTTATAATAAAAAAAGTTATTAGGAATTGTAAGGTTGCTATTGAAACAAGTGTATTCAGAAAAGAAACTTTTTATGGGTTGTAAGTAGTTGGGATTCAGATATATAATTAATGTTCTGAAGAAAAATTATTTATAAAAGAAATTCATAATATAAAAGAGGAAAGTATCAAAAATAATTATCCAGTTAAAGTTATTGATAAATTATGTAATAAAAAAATATTAAAAGAATAATAAAGAAGAGAAACAGTGGGAAAGATGTAAATAATTTTATATATAATAGTTATAATGTTTTTAGAGGTACTTTTATGAAGATTAAAAAGATTATAAAAAGTATAAATAATAAATACAAGGAGGAAAGTAGGTTAATTATTAAACCAGTATATAAAAAGAAATTGAATTTAGGAAATTTAATTATTGTTACAAAAAATATAGAAATTGACAAAATGAAATGAATGTTTAAATTGTAAGAGGGAGGGGGAAAAGATTTCATATATTGATACAACAAAGAATACATTAAAAACTATTCTTAGACAACAATTATATGACAAAAATTCAAATATTTACATACATTGAAAAATTTTAGGTCATAAAGAATTTAATATTAAAATGTTTGAAGAGGTTAAAAATTACAGGGAAAGGATAGTAAAAAAATATTTTTACATAAAAAAATATAATCCTATTTTAAATAGAATTAATGGAGTAGATAAGCAATTTAAAATAATATATAATTAAAATGAATGTTTAAATAGGTTTAGGTAAATTGTTAAAAGTTTTTTTGTATAAAAAAAGATGTTTATATTTGTTTTATATTCATTTAAAACTATAGTTTAGGGATGTAGTTTTGAGATGGGTTTTAGATAAGATTTAAAAAAGGGGGAGGTTATTTGAAATTAGGGTTGGTTTTTAAATTTGTATAAAAAGTTTCTTGGATGATTTTAAGACAGATTTGTAATTAAATAATGTAAAAGAAAGAGTAATAAAAAATAGCAATGGGAGAAAGATGTAAGTAAAATATAATTATGTATGTTTAATATGTTTGTTACTGTTTATGTTAATGTAAGATGAAGGTATTTATGTAATTGAGGTTTATTTATAAATATGTATTTCATATTGTTATAGATCCTTGAAAATGACTGTTTGAAAATAAAAATTTGAAATGTTGGAGTTTTGTATTATATATATTGATATAAGAAAATAAAATTTTTGAAAAGGAGAAGGATTTTTAATTTGTTGATATTACTGTAGAACATATATATTTTAAAAGAAAAAGTGATTGTACATTTGCTGTGTTATAATATGACAAATAAATATACTATTTATTATTACTAATCAATTATTAGGATAGGTATGCATTCCAATTCCTGATATAAATTTTAAACCCAATTAAAGATTAATGTATCTCTTGGTGGTTTTTTAAAACCTGAAGTGGATAATGTCAAAATTGTGTGAGCAGAAAGTTTGATATTTGTAAAACAAATAATAATAATTTGATATTGATAAATACTGAATAAATAATGAAAATACATGTAAGAGATTATGACACGTGTTAACAGAAGTGTGACTGATTTAGTATAAAATACTTAGGAATTATTTATCTTTTCCAGATATCTTTATTTACATTTCTAAAATATTGGTTAAGTGGAAGTTTTAAATATATTTAAAAATGATATTTATAGAAAAAGAGGAATAAAGTTGGATTCATTATTTCATATATTTCTATTTAGTTAAAAACATATTGCTTTTTAATCTGTACTCTTAAGAATAATATGATAATCTCTAGGCTAATAACTAGTTAACATTAATCATTTTATCTGAAGGGATGGTGTCAAAGTTGCCAGTGCATAACATTTGATATTTATAAATCAATTTGCAATAATTTCATATTGACTAATACAGAATAAATTAAGAAGTCATATATAAAAAATTGTGTCCAGAGCCAACTGAGGAGAAGCCCTCACTCAGTATGAAATGCACATTGAAGATCATTCATTTTCTTCAGATGTCAATTCACGTTTTCAAGAAATAGTGGTAATAGAGCATTTAAATATATCAAACAATGAAATAATTTTGAAATTTAAACAATTACAGACCAACATATTTGTTTATAATGAGATATTTCATGATGTTGCCCAATATTGATGATTAAGTTGAACCACTAGTATTTTAAAGAACATTGCTTTAAATAATAATTGTTTTTCCATCTTAAATAAGTAATAGTCATCACTATTGTTAACTTAAACTTTTATGACCTAAAAAGGTAGTTCAAAGTACTTTTATTATGCTGTCTTTTAACTTTTTCTGCAGAAAACCTATCACTTAAAATAATCATCCATTTAATTGATTTTTTAAATTTGTGTTTGTGTGTGTGAATGTGATTTTCTTAAAAGAATTTTGTTATAATGGCACAACACTGTTTGAGGATTTAAAAAGGAAAATAAAAACTTCAACAGCTTTTACTAGCTGGATATAAATCTAAATAGCATAGAGTGTTTAAAACATTCAGATATTCTTTTTTTAAAAAACTTCCATCACATTTGTCTATATTCTTCAAAGAAGATTATTTTTTGAAAGCATCTTTATTTAATCAAAGTACAAGATATATATATGTAAATTAATTAGTTTATCTTTGACTATGAAGATCTTCAATTATTTTATTTAAATATTAATAATCTAATGTGGTAAATAAGTGATTGAATAATTAGAATAGCTAGTTAATAGGAACTGATTCTGGGTCACACTCCGTGATGATCATAGAAGAATCAGTATTGTAATTATAGTTTATTAAATTTGGAAAGAAGTAGATAAGTACAGAAGCCTTCTTATATTGCCATTTCATTGAATGAAAGAACATTTTCTTAATGTTGAAATTATTATTAACATTTATAATTAAATTAGTCATCATTGCTTTTTCTTTCATTCTCTTCATTTTATACTACTCTAACATTTCTGATCACTTAGAGACTAGTCATAACATCTTTCATGCCATTCATTATTTTTCTGATGAAAGTTGAATTGTTAATAAAATTCCAAATAAAAATGATTCACTTCAAATATATATATAATAACAAAATAATGATGATGATGATTTAAAATGTAGCACTGAAGGTTTAAACCAAGCACAAGTCCATCTAAAAGTATTTTTAATTTGTTGTGTTTTTTTAAGTTTCAAGGTACCCATTTTGAGTAGAAAGTTTACTTTTAGAAAACTTACTAACATCTGACCATCATCATTTTACAAATTATTAGTATCATCCCTGCATGTCCTCTAGGGAATTGCATGATATCTCAGGGTTGTGAATATTACTAGCATATTAAATGTTAAAAAGCATAATGTTTGGATTGAGTTTGATACACAACAAAAACTAAATGGATCAATAATAAATAAATAAAAATGTATAAAACTGCTGCTTATATACTTGGAATTATCACTAGATTTACAAAATATTAAAAAATAATAAAATAATAAAAAATATTTTTAAGTTACAGGAATTTTAATATCTATAATGATAATATCTTACCATGTGAAATATTTAAACAGTTATAAACCTGGTTTTCTGTAGATAGCATTCTTTTAATATATTTATGGATGTCTTTCATTAGTTCCTCCAATTATAATAGTTATTCTCCTGGTGCATTGGTGATATTAGATAGGAAATACTACAATTTTGGTAATGTTAGATCAGTAGATCTTGGATTGTTATTATAGCACTGTCCATTTCTTCACAGAATTATTCAAGCAGGCAGTGGCTGGTTTTAGCAAACTTTAAGATTTGTTTCTGGATCCAATTGCATTCTGGGTGTTTGTCTGGTGTGGCTTTTTGTTGTCTAACCACACAGTAGATTGTCCTCTTCTAGATAAAGATATAATATTTGCTGTTGTAACTGGAATATTGAAAAATTTAAAACAGGCAAAACTCTCTATATATATTGTCACTCCTTGCAAGCCAGAGCAGTCAATGGATGCCAGAAGGCTTGTGCATAAAATCCCCATCTAGTGTCTACTCATCCAATATACCCAGATTAATTTCTGGCTTGTGGCCTTCGTTAGTAAGGAGCCTTGGATCTGAGTACTGCACCTAGATCTTAGGATTTAATGCAACCCTCCAGCAGCCACCTTTTGTCTCTACTTAACTACAAAACCAAAAATCTTAAATTGGAAAACACCATAATATTTTTAATCCAAGCTCATTAGCTTATATAGTCATATAGGTCTGAACTCAGTTCAGTACCCTTACATTTTGGTGTCTTTGGGTTTTTAATAACCATAGTCACCACTATCCTATTAGGCAGGATTGGTTTTAAGCAAATAAATATCACATGATCACTATTTCTTATGCTTGCTTATAATTGTTATTAAAAATAGGCAAAACTCTCTGAATGTATAGCCACTCCATGCAATCAATGGATGCCAGAAGGCTTGTACATAAAATTCCCATCTAGTGCCTAGTTATCCAATATCCCTAGACTAGTTTCTGGCTTGTGGCCTTAGGCACTAGATGGGGATTTTATACACAAGTCTTCTGGCATCCATTGATTACTCTGGCTTGCACAGAGTGGCAATATATAGAGAGAGTTTTGCATGTTTTAATAACAGTTATAAGCAAGCATAAGAAATGGTGATCATGTGATGTTTATCGGCTTAAAACCAATTCTGCCTAATAGTATAATGGTGGCTATGGTTATTAAAGAACCAAAGACACAAAAATGTATAGAACTGAGTTCAGACCTACATTACTGTATAAACTAATAAGCTTGGATTGAAAATATTATGGTGTTTTTAAGACTTTTGGTTTTGTTGTTAAATAGAGACAAAAGATGGCTGCTGGAGGGTTGCATTAGATCGTAAAATCTAGGTGCAGCTCTCTCAAATCCAAGGTTCCTCACTGATGAAGGCCACAAGCCAGTGACTAGTCTGGGGATATTGGATGAGTAGGCACTAGATGGGGATTTTGTGCACAAGCCTTCTGGCATCCATTGATTACTCTGGCTTGCACTGAGTGGCAATACATACAGAGATTTTTGCCTGTTTTAATAAGTTATACACAAGCCTAAGAAATGGTGATCATGTGAATATTGAAAGTAAAATAATCAGGAAGTTACAGCTATCCAAATTACAATGGAAAATAGTTTTAATCAACGATGTTCTCTCCTCTGCACGTAATCACTGCAACACTGCTTTTTTAGTTTAGTCTTTAGATAAACTAAAATAGACTGGACTACTGAACTGGATTAGACTATATTGGGTCATTCATTTCAGACCTATTTATATCCATTTGATGTTGTTCAACAACATTTTCCAAATAACAGATTTATCAACAGCTAGTTCCAAGATTTGACCTGTGTTTTTTGTACAACATGTTTTTGGAAAATATTTTATTTATTCCCTTCACAAATTAGTTGTGGAAACAAATTTATAGATATTATATGATGATTTGATACATAAGTGAATGAAAGAAACAAGGTTTTTTTTTTTATTTCTTTACATTAAAAAAAGAAAAAATTATTGACAACTTGTAAAATATTTTTATTGCCATCAAATTTACTTTAGAAATTGACAATTTTTTTTTAAATTTAAACTTCCCATTTAATAGGCAGATCAAACAGCATAAAGCATATATCATATCCAAACAATTTTTTTTTCTGCCTTTATATTGTAATTTTATTTAATTAGAAGTGACTTGAACTTAGACTTTCAAGCTTCCTACAGCTATCTATAGCATCTTATGCAGCCAATACGCATGGCTACATACATACATATGAAAAAGATAAATGATCTCCCATATATATATTTTGTGCTGAACCAGCACTCATCAGTTGGATCAGCTCACCATCTTCTACAATTTATACAACCAGTGACCAGTTTATATTAAGATAGCAAATCTTCAAACTTTAATGGACAAGGATGAAATGCTCAAAGCCCTTGTTGATGCCCGTATTATTGTCATACCCTTGTTGACTTTAAGTCAATCTGACCCCTCACATATAGGACCTTAATATGTCCATGTAAATATACAGAAAAGGGATGGGCAGAATGCAGGCCGAATATGCAATATTTAAATACATGTATATTGTCTATACTAAACTTAATGTAATTAGAATGGACACTCAGCCTTTCAAGCTTTTTACAGCTATTCACTCCAACTTATACAATTGAGATACACGTGACCACATACATATCAAAAAGATAAATGATCTCCAGTATACATATTTATGTATTAGGGATGGTGATCTGGAGTGGTTTAGCATGAAATTTATTGGAAATCGTTTAATTTTTTTTTTTTACATGTATATGGTCATGTGTATTGGTTGTATAAGATGGAATGGATAGTTGTAGGGGTCTTAAAAGTTTGAGTTAAGTTCTTAAATATTACATATTCACCTGTATTCTGTTCATCCCTCTTCTTGTCCTATGTGCACAGGGTCAGATTAGTATAACCTCAACAAGGGCATTGAGTGTTTCATCTTTGGATTTTCAATGATATGGATTGCTGAAGGGTTGGAGTGTGGAGAAGATTGAAGTCTATCTATTAAAGTTTGAAGATTTGCTATCTTAATATAAACTGAGTACTGATTGTATGCATGTGTAGGAGAAGTTAATCTGGACCAACTGATGGGTACAGGTTCAGTACGAAATATGCATATTAGAGTTCATTTATCTTTTTCATATGTATACAGTCATGTGTATCAGGTGTATAAGATGGAGTGGATAGCTGTAGGGAGTTTGAAATGAGTTCAAGTTTCTTCTATTTACATTAAGTTTAGTATAGACAATGTATATGTATTTAAAATAACTTTATATAAGCAGAGGGATTGGAACTCAGGTTTTTTTCAGTCTATTCATCCTCCAGTCCATCTCTAGCAACAGATATACATGGCCACACACATGAAGTACTTTTATAAAATATTTAATAATATTAAATGTGTAAACTAATTTTTCTTTTAATATTTTAGATAGTATATATATTTATTTTCCAATTTGTACAAATTCTTTATTAAACATTTTTTTTTTACCCTGCAGCTTTATAATAAAACTAATTTAAGTTGCTATCAGATTTGTTTTAGTTACAATATATACGTGTAAACAAGTAAATAACTCAGATAATATGTAACTGGACAGGAAGTAACTGAAGTTTCCAATGAGTTGTATTACACTTGCAACAGTATCACAACTATCCATCAGTCCTGAAGTCAGACCAAACTCGTAGACCATAAATACATTAGAACATATTTTGTCAAGAAATTAATATAGTGATAATTCAACTTCATATACACATTATTTCTAGAGAAACCCTAACCTTAATTTTTATTTTTATTAATTACAATTCTAACACACATTACTGAAACATATGATCAAAGTCATATGAAAAGGACAAGAGATTGTGATCTGGGCCAACTGATGAGTGCTGGCTCAGCCTGAAATGTGCATTTTTGGGATCATTTATTCATTTCACATCTTTGGTCATATGTTTCAGTAATGTGTGGTAGAATTGTAATTAATAAAAAAGAAAAAGAAAAAAAATTAAAAAAAAAAGTTAAGGTTAGTGTTTCTTTAGAAAAATTTCTATATGAAGTTCAATTGTCATCTGTGCTATATGACTTGCTTGACAAAGTGTATGTTTCTAATGCATCTATGGCCTGAAAGTGAAAGGTTGGTCTGTATTCTGAGCTGATGGATGGTTGTGATAGGGTTGCAAGCATGGCAAACTCATTGGAAGTTTCAATTAATCCTGTTCAGCTAAACATATATATATATGTAAAATAATTAATTTATCTTTGACTATGAAAATCTTCAATTATTTTATTTAAATATGCTGTGGTGATCACAGAAGAATCAGTATTATAATTATAGTTTTTTAATTTGAAAAGAAGTAGATAACCAAAAAAAAAACCTTTCTATATTGCTATTTGATTCAATAAAGATAACATTTTCTTAACTTAATTTTGAAATTATTATTAACATTTATAACTAAATTAATTGTCATTGTTTTTTTTTTTTTTTCATTTTCTTCATTTTATATCACTCTACTATTTTTGATCACTTAGATTAACCCAGGGACTAGTCTTCAAATCTTTCATGCCGTTCAACATTTTTCCACACCATTAAAATTATATGTTTGTGTAATCTCATTCCCCCATTTAATGATTAGAAAGACATTCTGATTCCAATATTTTCTTAGCCCTTTTTTCTTTGCTTTTATATATATATAATATTAATCGAGTTATAATAATCATAATGGTTTATAAATGACTGCAAATGAATTAGCAGAATTATCCTATTTAGAAATGAAGAACTTGTATTCTTTTGCAATGGAGTTTAAAAGAGAGATTGGGACAAATCAGAGTATTTTCTATTGCTTTTCTTGGAGTCTATTGTAATTAACAAAATTGTTTTTCATCAACTACAAATATAAGTTAAACTGATTATTTGAAAATTATAATGAAGTAATTCTAATGTCAAACATTCTTCTATTTTGGGGTTTTTTTTTTTTTTTGTTCATTGATTTATTTTAATATCATAGTAATGTCATTTATAATCAATATCTTAATTTTAACATGAATGCTTGCTTATTCTACTGCTATGTAAATAAAGTTTCAATCTTTAATAACTAGCCAAAATCATTTTTGAGCCTGTGATTATAATGCACAACAGCAGCAGCAGCAGCAAAAAAAAAAATGCATTTGGCTATCATCAAAGATAGTAGTATATAATGATAACCAATAAGATTTTATATGACACCTGTTTACATTAAGCTGATATATGAGAATACTGTTTCATATTAGGATTTTAAATGTATTTTGTTTCATTCTGGTTCAATGTAGATAAATAGTTGTTTGAGAATTTAAAAAAAAAGGTTAATAAATTGAAATACGGAGGATTGGAGAAAGATATAACATATTAGCTTAGCTAAACTTTTTTGAATATTCATTTCATCAGGGATTCCCAACTTTTTTGGTTCCCCTACCTTTTTGGCTTCTAGTAAATTATCCGATACCCACTATTCATTATAATAAGAAATAAATAGTAATTAGATTTTCATAAAAGTGGTGAAACCTGATTTTTTTCTCCAATACTGTTTCATATTAGGATTTTAAATGTATTTTGTTTCATTCTGGTTCAATGTAGATAAATAGTTGTTTGAGAATTTAAAAAAAAAGGTTAATAAACTGAAATACGAGGATTGGAGAAGGATATAACATATTAGCTTAGCTAAACTTTTTTGAATATTCATTTCATCAGGGATTCCCAACTTTTTTGGTTCCCCTACCTTTTTGGCTTCTAGTAAATTATCCGATACCCACTATTCATTATAATAAGAAATAAATAGTAATTAGATTTTCATAAAAGTGGTGAAACCTGATTTTTTTCTCCCAACGTGTAGTGGTGGAAGCATCAGTACTAATAGATTGTACTAATTCCCATGAAAGGCCATTTGAAACAAAAAAAATCATTCACCAAATTCATAATGTCCATTGTCTTTGTTGTTTCTTTCAAGGGTTTACGAAAAAAGAAATTCCTCTTCTATTTTATTCTGATATATATATATCTGATAAAAACAAAAAGCTATGTACATTTGACACATCAGTTGATTCATCCAACTGTAAACTAATTCTTGCCAGACTTCTCTTGATTTTTTTTTACTACTTGGCAATTTCATTACTTATTGTGAATCTTAACTAAGTATTTTTAGTTATAGGACCCTGTATTGAGAGAAAAAGTCCATGGAACCTCATTGGGTCCATATCTGAAAAGAGATTTGAAATGTTGCTGATACATGAAATGGCCCAGAAATGTTGATAACATAACTATTTTTGTACTATATTAATAGTATAATATACTTATTTATCTGCTAATCTCCATATCCCTAGATAGTTGGGAGCTCTTGCACTACAATATATTAGGAGTGCAGAAGATAGTTGGAAATACATTTTAATATATTTTGATATACAATGATGGGATTTATATTTACATTATGTATGCTATTTCATATATATTTAGAGTGAAATGACAATATAAAAACAAATCCACTATATAAGTAAACACATATATAAATGCACATATAATAATAATAACCTCCGGCACATTTTAATAATCTAGTCAGGTTTCATGGAAAACTGCTTGCCTTAGCCTGTTCATTTGAATGAGATATTAGATATTTTCAGATAGTCGAAATTTCCTAATACTGTTTAAAATAGCTGTAAATAAATATGAATCTATTCTTTACTGGAGGAAAAGTGAGGGTAGATAAATTCTCTAATAGGGATTTTTCTAGCTTAATGAGAATTCTTTTATACTTATAAGATGAAGATTTTTTTTAACGAAACATTTAAAGTTGATTATTAGTTTAATTCCATGTTATACTTCGCAGTAATTTTTGCATAGGTGAACAATTAGGCAGTCATTGAATGATAATTAAGTCTTTTTAAATAATTGAATGCAATTAAATGAGGATTTTTTTTCTAATTGAAATTGCAATGAAAGATCTTATCATAACCTTTTTTTTTTAAAAAAAAAAGTTTATCAAGTGAAAATAATAGTTTTATAGTTAACCATACAAAGAGAAAAAAAAATTGTGAGGAGATTTAAGCCATTAATTGAATTAATATCATTTATAAATTTTTTTAAAATTGATTCTTCATGTGTTATTTTACTCCCGCTCATATTTCTTTTCTCATTTATTAAATACTTTATAAATGCCACTGTAGATCAAGAAATCAATATTGGAAATTGGAAATGTGGCTAAGTTAGAAAGTTGAAAGACAAAATGCTAGTGAAGCTTGGAATTAAAATACCGCAGAAATTTTAGAAAGTATAAGAAATAAATGTTTTCAATAATGAAATCACTAGTTAAAATTATTTTTTTAAAAAAGCATGTAATATCCATTTGAATCATGCTTCGTTATCTAATGTTTATGATCTAAAAAAAAATGTCTCAATATACTTTTAATTCAGCTAATTATTATTTAAATGTGGAAATGAATTATACATTGTAATTGAAAATTTAAACTGCATATAATAACGTAATTACTATTTAAGTCCAAAATTATGCGGACTTAAATGTCAAAATTAAATGCTAAACATTTAAATAAGATTATATATATATCAGGCATGGCCAAATTATGGCCTGTTTACACTCAAACTATTAAATTAGAACATTGGTTGTCGATAATAAATAGTTTTCACTTTCTGGATTTTAGAATATCTCAATCTATTGATAACTGTGCTGCTATCCACTGTTATTGTTTTAAGAATTTACTTCCTTTTAGGTAGCTAAATCTATATAAACAACTTTAGGATTTTTTTTTCTTTTTCTGGTAGATGGTCAGTAGCTCAACTAGTTAGCCATCAAATAGTAGTTAATAAATATCTGTTTTTTTAGCTGAGTTTAGAGATCTGAGATTATTCTTTATTAATCAGATGATCATCATTGTAATGATTATAAAAAAAACCCAATTATAATGGATTTGAATAGTGATTATGTGATGTTTGATGATATAATGGATTTGATTCTTATTTTTTGAACTCATGGTTATCTTTAAATTTTGTCTTTTTAAATTATGATTCCCAAATCTTTTTTGCTTACTTATGTTCATTACCAAATCTATAACATTTATTTTCTTTTACTATTATTTTAATTTATATTTTTTACTGGTTTTTTTCTTTCTATTATTACAATTGTTGTAATATTCATATAGAGAAAACACTAATGTGTAGAAAATGTAAAGAGAATGACGAGTAATTCGAGTAATAAGATTAATAGAATTAATTATTAAAAACAAAGAGCATTCTATCTTTTGTTTGAAGATTAATCTTGATATTCTGAATAAGTGTCATTCGATTTGTAGCAAGGAGTCATTATTTAGTTAAATTAACTATTCTTACATTTAATATAATGTTATTGGTTTCATGAAGTAGCAGATTGACAGAAACTGGAACTTAAAGACCATGAATTGTGACCATTTCTGTCACTTTTGATGCTCAGACTTTTTATGAAATTCCAAGCAATAAAGCTATTCAATAATAATAATGATAATTATATTATTAGTAGTATTGCTGCTGTTGTGTTACTCTCATTTAATATTATAAGCATTGACCTGCAATTTATCTATAAATCTGAGCTGTTACAATAAATTATGCTTTAAGATGATGAGCAATGAAAAATTGTAATCAATCAATAATTTTTCAATCAAGTTATATAATGGTTTACTGCTTTACCATTCAGATTGAGAATGTACATTCATGCAAAAACTATTTTTTTTTCTTTCAAGTTTTAATTTTAAATTATATTTCAGTATGATAATCTAAATCTGAATTTTTAATTTGATCTGATTGAACTATCACAGACAATGTGTTTATTACAAATCTCAATGCATTTATTTAATTAAATTATTTGAAAAAAATATGTAAAAATTTCTTGCACTATTGTTTTCATGAAATTTCAAATGAAATGATCATTAGATATGGAATCATCTTGAGAAAAAGTGTTCTCAACTGTTTTTGTGATGGTCGTAAATTGTTAGCATTAAACACAATGGACTTTAAATTATACTTGGAATTTAATGTTCAATAAATGTATATATTATTAAATACACTTTTAAAGCAAAATGATCCCTTGTTATGTAATTAAAATTACCCAGTATATCATTTTGTTGTCATGAAGTAATTTATAATATGTTCAGTGTTATTAATATGATGGTATAAAATTCCAAATGAAGAAAAATAATTAATATTTATAATTCATGAAATTAATATATTTTAAAATGAGCATTTTAAGCAATACTAGTAGATACTAATGTTATTCCTAATGACTTGTTTACACATATATTCTTTTTAAATAATTCACTGCAAGTAAAATAAATCTCCAACTGCCTTCCAAAGATGAATAGTGAAATAAGGTGTTACTTACCAGGCTTTTTAAATGTCAGATAATGAAGACTTATTATTAGTTTTGGGTTCTTATTTTATTCTTATTATAATAAGAATATCTCGTTTCTATTAAAAGGCAGAACATAGTCAGTTCAGTTTGTTATCTACAACAAATTAAAAAATGGGTGACTAGCCATTCTTATTTAGAGAATGAAACAAGAATGAATAACTGAAGCCTGTTTGGAGTCTGAAATTTTTTTTAAGTCAGATTCTACCTAGATTCAAACATATTGTGTAATAATATTCAAGTAATAATATATATGACTTAATTTACCAAATATTTTTATTGCAAGTTAAATGTATCATATTACTTTTAATAACAACAAAAAATATTTTTGAAAGAAATATGTAGTTGCTTTATACTAATATAATGTATTATATATTTAGTATATGAAAACAGATATGTTTTATTAAAAACTATCTTATTATTCTTGTGCAAATTAGATCTTAACTTTAAGTGGGGGGGGGGGGGGTAGCTACTTGATGAATTTCTATTGACCTGCAGCTAGATTTATACATTAGAAAGAAGTAAGGAAAGTGTGGGAGGGGGAGAACTAGGTTTATAGTATTGTACCTGGTTTACTGCTAGGGAATTCATAAGATATTCAAGACTGTAGGTGCAGAGCTCATAGTATTAGAATGGGAGTATCTTGAAATTCATAAATACTGAATTTAAAGAAATGCTCTAACCAATATGTTATTCTGTCAAAGATAACAGTCAGTGGAAAATTTATATACTTATCTATGAGGGATCTCCTGATTTTATCCACTTTTTCTTAAGGGCGAGTTAATGATGGTTTTTAAACATTATGGATTATTACACTAGGTGATATATGACATTATTTGTCACTGCCATATGACCTCATTGTTCAATATACATGTTTTCCCAGACAAATGTAAATTCATTAATAAATGAATGACAAGCTTCTTTAGACATAGCTGTTTTTTATTCTGTAATCATTACTTTGTGCTCATTCACATAGTAGGTTGTAGTTTGAATTTTTTAGCATTTTCTTGTGTTTTTTTTTTTAATTTGTAGTTTTCGATGTATTTGCTGTACATATTTTGCCTTACACATTTTTATTTGTCGATTTTCAGCCACTTTCGTAGCTTGTAGGGGGGAGCTCATCATCATATTTCCATGGTTTTTTTGTTTTATTATTTGAATTTTTTAGCATTTTCTTGTGTTTTTTTTTTTAATTTGTAGTTTTCAATATATTTGCTGTACGTATTTTGCCTTAGGCATTTTTATTTGTCGATTTTCAGCCACTTTCGTAAAAAAATTTATCACTGGCAATTTTCAGGCCGGTTGTTGATGGTGTCACCGCACCCTCTGATGGCGGCAGTACAGTCTCCAAACTACAAACGTATTTTATACGTAGTTTTTTTAGCATTTCAGTTTTATGTTTTATAAAAGTTAGGACTTTGTACAATAAGCTATGGTTTTGGAGAGTTGTTGTGATATTATAATGATTGCAAATTTTCATTAATTTATCTGCTATCCTGGATATTATAAATTTACTTTAATGCCTATAATTGATTTTTTTTTCTTTATTTCTTTTTTGGATTTTTTATTGCTGTTTATTTAAAGTTTTCTTAATAATAAACTGTCAAAGTTAACCATTCTTCGTGTAAATTTATTTTATGTAAGGATCCCCCCCAAAGTCACTGATTAATGAACAAAATTCTTTTATTCTGTTTCTTAATGATAGTATAATTTGACTTAATGTGTTTCTATTGGATGTATATATTAGGTATTTTGTTGAATATATGAATTTTTTATAAACTGTAATTTTGATTTTGCTACAAGGGAATTTTATCATAAGAACAATTGAGAATGTCAGTTTGCATACTTCTAATTCTATTGTGATATTTTATCATTTGGAATATTTATAATAATGCTTCACTACACTATGTAACCATAAAATAAATGTATCATGACCATAGACTAAGCAAAATTTTAAATAGAGATAGAATAATATTTATGACCATGGGTTCAAGTTCTTTATATAAATTGCACTGGTGAACCTGTAATCCGTTCCTCATTTTGTTAGAAGAATTCTGTAGTGTAATGAAAGCATATTGTTGTTTGCAGGATGTTAAGGGTTCCATTATACTATCAACAGGGTTAGTGATATACTATCTCCATTTAATCTATTTTTTAGAATAGACGAGCGATGGGCAATTCTTTGGTAATAATAATCACATAGAATACTTTTCATATATTTTTCAATGTTCAAGGGTTAACTGTCTTTTTTGGAACTAATTTTGGTAAAAGTGACACAGGCTATCAAATTTTGAAAGACTTTTTAATAATTAATATAATAAAATCCATGCCAACAATCCTTTTCACCAGAGCCATTCAAAGCTAAAAATTTAAAGTTTTAAAATGTTTTTTTACTCAGCTTTGGAACACTTATGAAATATTTTAATATTGGTACATACTATATTACTGAATGTTATTAATATAAAAGTTTAGCAAAAATGATAATGAATAAAATTGTCTCTGGATCCACATGTAGTGGCTTTATTAATGGCGTGCAGCTCACAAACCACAGTTTGCCCATTGTTGTAATAGAGAGTTTCATTACAGGTTACAGTTGTGAATAAATCTTTCCATATCAAAGCATATAATGTTTCAATTTTTTCTATTTTCATAATATTGATTAAAATACTACAAAATGTTAGGAATTCCTGATACAGAGCTGTGGCTTATATGCCAAAGAATTAAAAAAAAAAACTCAGAATAATGGAAAATGTCATGTCAAAAACTTTTCAGCCAAATTATGAGAGTAGTTAGATTTATTCACAAACTCATTTACATTTAACCAATGTTATATACTGTGTAATATGTGTATGTGTGCTGTGCATAGAGTTAACATTTAAAAATAAAAGTAAGATTTTTGTTATATATTTATTGATAATGACGTACTTTTTATTTGATTTCAAGTAAAAAAGTATGACCCTTACATCTTCTATATAAAAATTTATAATCGGGGTAATTTTTTTCTTCTGGCATAACTTTAACGTAATTTGGGAGGCGATAAAGGTCGAACGCTTTTTCTATATCCAGAGTTATTAAAACTTTTTTGTACACGTTTTTTTTTCGCTCTTGGAATTTTTTTTAAATCGGTAGAATCTAATTAAATCAAGCTCTCATTTTTGGTTGCGGTTATTTTAAATTTGATTGTTATGTTGATCCATGCTTGAATGTTAGTGGAGGCACAAAACCGTATAATAGCCTATAATCAGTGTCTTTTCAAAGACCGGGATAGCGACTAGCATTATTAAAATTTTATTTTTTCCAAATTTTCTGACCCTGTAAAATTTTTATATGACCTTCTGAGGTTGGGCAAGGCATCACTTTTAACTTTTAAGAAGCATGATTCCTTTTTTATACTTAATAAGTATGCTTTTAAGACAAAAAAGCATACTCATTAACTACTGATAGAGAGTTAATGCAAATTGAAGGCAAAGATAGGAAGGAAAAGAGAAGATTATCACCTCTGAATGTCTAATCAGACTGTATGCAATTTTATTTTTTATTTTTAGAGAATTGGTTATGAATGAAAGGAAGTGAGACAGAAAGGAAAAAGTAATTTGCTAGTATATATATATGTTCATATGGTAAGGAAAGAAGAAAAAAAAACTATGATTTTTTTTAAAGTTTTGTAGTGCATATTAATTAATGATGTAAAGAGATTTTTTTTAGCACTATTTTAATTGAAGGCTCATTAAAATGTATGTTATTGATCACAAAAGGAGACTCCAGCAAGTAATGTCAAACTGATCAGTTATTATTTTCAAATGGCATTTGCTTATGGTACATTAATGCACAAATTCTAGAGGAGCTTTTAGAACAAAAAACTTTGTTTTTGAGATTTCATTGATTCAGCAACTTCAATAACTATATATAAAAGCTATTCATTCCTTCATTTTTATTTTTTTATGGTGGATTGGAACTTTTACCTTTTATAATCACAAAATGGGATTTGAATCTGGATAATGAACATTAGAAATTGCTTAAATCACAAACGGGTGTAACATTTTTTTCAAGTGATTTGCCTATAGTCAAACTAACTAGCTTTTCATTATTAAAGATAAATTAGTATCTACCTATTATTAATTTAATTGATCAGACATGTTAGCAACCTGACTAAAACAAAAACAATACTGAAGGCATATATCTCGACATAGTTTATATATACAATATACTTTTATAATCGAGGATGTGACGATAATCAAATGTTTGTTGAAGTGATCGTTAATGACATTCTCACACATATGTGAATATTGTTTTCATATTATTGCCAATTTTATATTAATGGCACATCTAATTTTAAAGATAACCGAAGATTCATTGAGAACATTAACCTTTAATTTAAAATAGCTTTATATTTAATGGGGAAGATAGTCTAATTCAGGAGTCCCCAACCTTTTTGCTCTTAAGAGCATATTCTATAATACCGGCCACGTGGCGGGCACCATTTATTTTTTCAATGTCAATTTATAGTTGAATATTGTTAATAATATATATAATGTACAAAAAATATTTATTTCAAAAATAAAATTTTAACATATAATTAACGTTTATATTTTTACGCTGTAAAAGTATAGTATTCCTTACAATTTGATTACAATATAATACAATAATTTATAAGAAATTTTAAAAATTAAATTTATTTGTATCAGATAAATAATTTTTTATTGTGTTCGGATGGTGGCGGGCACACGTAAAATGGTCTGCGGGCGCCATGGTGCCCGCGGGCATATGGTTGGGGGCCCCTGGTCTAATTATTGCATAGTTTAATTTATTTCTTGTTCAAATCATGGAAATTATTAACTGTATATAATTGAAAACAGAATAAAATTTGAGAAGCCATGGAAAAATAGTTATAAGACATTAGCATGTAAGAGGATTAAAATAACTGGGCAATAGATTTCTATGCCCACAATCTTCTATTGTATTTTGACTTTGCTTATGATTTCCTTAAAATAATTTATTCTAGCAGTTTAGTTTTGAGAGCTACAGCATAAGCTGTACTGACTTTTTTTAATTTATATTTTAATGAAGGATGATGATTATTTTTTTTCTATTTTTTAATTATAATTGTTTAACATTTTCTATATGTTGTATTATTTATATATTTACATTATTTATTATTTGTGTGAATATAATTAAGAGGAATAAACTGTTCTCATTCAAACTATGAGCAAATGACATTCTGTATATTAAGTAGGGTCAAGAATAGATTGAATTCATCTAGTCGTTAAACTTTTTGATGTTTATAAGTTCATCATTCCCAATATTGGTCATCTTTGCTAACATACAGAGTTATTTTTTTATAGCTTGAATGAAAGTGTTTACTCCTCAATTGCATATAAATATAAACTATACTAGTACTATCACTGGTCAGGCCAGCAACACCCGAAGAAGAGAGGAGAATAATATTAAAATGTTGTGTTATATACTAATCTGTGTGCTATTACTTACAGTTGAATATAATTGGAAAATTTAAATAAAAGTTTAACATTTTTTTAAAGACACTCAATATTTAATGTTAGATAATGGAAATAATCCAACATATGAATGGTTAAAAAAAAAAACCCCATATAAAGTGGAAATTTAACTGTTAATAATGATTAGAAGCTGAAGTGAGTGATTTGTTTAAGTAAAAAGATTGCTTTGGAAAATGATAGACTTTTTAAAAAATCTTAAATGTGTAAATAGTAAATTATTAAATAGATCTAAATTTCAGAAAAAATAGTATTTTAAATATTTTAAAAAAAGAATCCCTTATCTGAAAGAAAGTTACAAAAATATTTGATAAACAAAATATTAATAGCTTGTATTACTTCAATACATACCTAAGTACAAGCCCATTTACCTGTATAAAATTATATGTAAGATTGATAGGCTGCAGAAAGGAGTTTGCTATTAACTGAAAGGAGACCCTTTGATTCCTCTTGGGGGCCTTAAATGAACCGATGTCTACTCCATATGTTCTTGACATTGCAGCTGTTATTACTATGTGATTATTTATATAGTATATAAACATGGATGGGCTGCTCACCAACATGCATTAGCCAATGTGCTGAGTTTATTGGCTTTTTACCTCTGAGTTTAAGATCAAAAAACATCCATGGTCTTTCTTGAGATGACATCATGTAAAAGAGTTCTATCAAGAATTATTATAGTAATAAAGAACAAGTACCTCCTACATCTATTATATCTTCTGAATTGCCCAGAATTTTAAATGAAGTGAGACATGCAATTAAATCTATGAAGAAAGGAAAAGCTCCAGATAATGATGGAATTATCTTTGATATATTAAAAGAAGCAGGTGAAGAAATATAATTTTTTTTGGCAAAGTTATATACCAAATGTCTAAATGATAAAAATGTACCAAATGATTGGAAAAATGCAGTAGTAATATTTAAAAAAGATGATAAAAAAGATATTAGAAATTACAGACCTATCAGCCTTGTATCAGTTTTATACAAAATTTTTACCAAGATAATTACAATTCGTCTACAGAGAACATTGGATTTCAACCAACCAAGAGATAAAGCTGGATTTAAAAGTGGTTTTAATACAGTAGATCATATCCAAGTATTGAGAGAAGTTATAGAAAAGACCAATGAATATGTGTTGCCATTATGCTTTGGATTTGTAGATTATGAAAAGGCATTCAATTCTATAAACATTTTTTCAGTGATTAAAGCATTGAGTCATCAAAGTATAGACCCAGGATATTATCATATTCTGAAGAATATTTATAAAAATGCAACAGCAACAATTAGATTACATAATGATAATAGGAAGGTTAAATTGAGAAGGGTGTAAGACAAGGTGACTCTCCATATCTCCAAAACTTTTTTCAGCAGTGCTGCAAGAAGTATTTTGTGGATTAAAATTGGAAACTAAAGGAGTAAACATAAATGGAGATTATTTAAGTCATTTGGATTTTGCAGATGATATAGTCATTTTTGATAACACTGCTTTAGAGCTTCAGGAAATGTTAGAGGAGTTAATAAATGAAAGAAAGAAAGTAGGACTAAAGGTAAACATTAAAAAGACTAAAGTAATGTTCAATGGATTTTCTCAAAAGATGAAAATAAAGATTGATTATGATGAGTTAGAAGAAGTTAACAACTACAAATACCTTGGTCAGATTAATACTACAGATGGAAATATAATGGATGAAATTAATCATAGAATTAAACTTGGTTGAAGTGCTTTTGGTAGAAATAACTTAATACTAAAAGGAAATATGCCTATGTGTTTGAAAAGAAATGTTTTTAATAAATGTGGATCTGAAACTTGGACACCTTAATAAAAGAGCAATTCAGAGACTTTAGACTACTCAAAGAAGTATGGAGAGATGCATGTTAGGAGTAACAATAAGAAATCGAAAATTTAATATATGGGTAAGAGAACAAACAGGTATTACTAATATAGTTGAAAGAATTAAAAGTCTGAAGTGGAGTTGGGCTGGGCATATTGTTAGAAGAGATGGTAATCGATGGACAATTGAAATCTTAAACTGGTTTCCAAGAGATTGTAAAAGACCCAGAAAAAGACCACTTGTGAGATGGATGGATGAAATAAAAAAGTGTGCAGAGGTGATTTGGAGAAGAGAGGCTAGAGATCAGAGAAAATGGACTGAATTTGGAGAGGCCTTCATCATGCTGTGGATTGATAATGATTGATAATAATAATGATGATGAAGATTGAGAGAGCACTCTAAAAGTCTTTATGGAAATTATAAGATAGATTATGCTCCCCCCTAATATAACTTGAATAACTTAATATTAAGTTTTTGTTTTGAAGAACTAAAGGATATAGTGATCACAATATGTGCTAAGGTATTAAAATGTAAATTTATCTATAGGAAGCACAATACTGCAGCAGTGAGTGAGCAGGGGGAGAATTTTTTAAATGGTATTCAATTGTTAATGCAAATGGAGGTCTACAACATTGATAATCTCCAATTGAATAAATGTCCTTATGAAGATAAGCCACCAGAACTGTTAATTATTCTAGGACAGATATGTCAACATTATATACATAATATTTAGTAGTTGCATTATAATAAAAATATACCCAAACTGATATCAAATTTATATCATGATTATCCATCACTATAAATACTCCAGATCACTCACTCTCACTTTTCTTGTGTTTCATGAGCAACCTTCGTTTGAATAGGGAGCTAAAGGCTTCAAACATCTGGATTTTCACTGTCACGATAATCATTCAATGTATATATATATATATATCATAAATACAACTTGTTTGAATTTAAAGCTTGAATTTATTTCAACAAAATTGACCTTTATTGTGTTTAATTCGTCAATGCAACACCAATATTAATTTCACAAAAGTGGGGATATTTCTGTCGCATTATGACTTATTACGAGATAATAGGTCATTCATATAGGGAAAAATTTATGTAATAATTAGCAGCTTTGAAGTAGAACATATTTAACTATTCTGCTTCAACAATTTCATTAGTTCTAATATCAACACGGATATTCTTCTACTTTGCACTTCATTTTATCATCATGGTTGATTTTTTAATATGATACGGCTGTATCCTCCCATGATGATCATTTTTATCCACTTTATATCACCTTGGAAAAGTGGAAAACATTAACTATAATAATTAATCATAGCATTGTAGAAGTATGTGTACAAGGAGACAAACTTTCACCATACTACTTTTATATTTGCAACTTTAAACTTGGTATCTATCACTATATCATTGTGTAAAATGAGACTAGTGTGTTGCAAGAAAAATGTTAATAATTAAAATAATTGCATTGAGCAATATCTATATAAAACCATACCTATGTTCAATTTATATTGCAATTATTCGTTGGTGTAAAAATGTAGACCATTTCTCATTATACATGTATTTTGCAAATGATCTTGATTCATTAGATAATCTAGAAACTTGAAAGACTTGGATTTTTACACTGATATTTATGTACATATAATAATAAATGTTTGATATATAAGTATTTTAAAAGCTAAAGCTGATGATAAGCTTCTATGAAGAAAATTTGGTAATTATATCATAATGTAATTGCAAAATATTCAGGTATTAGCCCCTATATATCAATAATATATTTACTACAGTGAGTAGCTATTCAAGATGCTATTTGGCCTGATATTACTTTGTTATATATAGGATTCATTAATAGCTAATAGCTTATTATTTAATGATTAGATTAAAAGTCTTTTGATATAAGTTCTGGATTTTTTAGTGGTTGATCCAGCAATTCCTATAACACAGTCTAATAATACATACAAAGATGACTCAGCTGGATTATGCCCTTGAACATAATGTAATCTGGTCCACACTAAATCTTTTTATTTCTGAGTTGCAAGATATTCTGCCATTTTAAAATACTAAATTTTAAAACCTTATAGTTTTGAAACCTGATCTTACCAAAAAAGTATTTAGTGGGGGGGTGGGGGTGAGTGGTTGATTTTATTTTAGATTATTACTATTATTGTTATTTATTATTACTTCAATTGTCATTGTTTTTATTATTGTTTTTTTTTTTTTTTAAATTATTCTTTGTTAAAGTAAGCATTTATCATAAAGCTTGTAGAGGAATTGGCAATCCTCACTGTTTATAACCTTGGTTATCTCTTAGGTATTGCAGTATTTATATTTCCTGTGATTGCTGCTTATAGTTACTAATGTTATTGCTATTATTTATTATGAATTGTTATTGTTAGTATAATTGTTTATATTGTTGTCTTTGTTATAATCATCATTGCTTACAATTGTTAATGCATTAGTTGCTATTAAGATTGTTTATATTGCTATTATATATAGTTTTCAAAAGGAATTTTATTGAGCTTAATGATTGTACAAACCAAAAAAAAAATAAAAATCCAGGAACACCGCCACATATATCAACATGCCAACTTGACATTTACATGAAGAATTGTGAGGAAAAATATATATATACAAATTATATTACTATTATTTGTTATTGTACTTTGCTTTTGCCATTATTATCTACTTTTATTGTGACTGTTACTTATAACTTTATTATAGTTTTTGTTATTATTTCAGTTAACATTGTTTTAGCATTATTATTGCTTTTATTATTATTATTCCGTGATCATGTGTTATTATTATATTTTACATTGTAATTTTTATTGCCATAGATACTATAGTTAATTATCATTGTTGGTTCTTGCAATAATTATTTTTTAACTGTTATTTACTGACATTAATTATCAATTATTAAAAATTATTGCTTGATTTAGCTATTACTAATCACTTTATTGTTTTTCTTTCTTTCTTATTTTTCTGTGTTACTATCTGACATTATTGTTGATAGTTGTATTTGATTGCACTATTTCTTCATTAGTCCAATGTCATTATTTGTAATCTTATTGTTTTAAAAAATTTGATTTTCAAATATATAAATACATCTAAAAGGGAATTACAAAATAATTAAATAACAAAATATATTTTTTATTGTATTAACATAATAAAAATTAAAAAATACAGAATGAGTTCTGATACTCTCCTACTTTTAACTGTTGAAACTTGTTAGATTGACTTTACCTGTTTGAAGAAGTCTTGTAGTGATAATTTAACAGTGCAATGTTTATTTTATATATATCTCTCATGTCTTTAAAGCACCAAAAACTGAATTGAAACTTAAGCAAATATTAAAAGAAAATTTGAAATGACAATGGTCACTTAATTTTAATATCTATTGAATATAAATTTATACATTCTGTATATTGTAATTAAAAGTTAATTTTTATCTATGTGCATTTATTTATAATCATCTATGCATTTAACTAAATTAGAATAAATACATCGATTGGTTGATTTTACTAAACTTTAAGTATTTATTCCAGTTTAGACGTATGCATATTTGGTTTAGAATATTGGATATTAATATATTAATTAATTGACATTAATATATACTTGATTTCAATTATGTATCAGGATATTTTACTGTAATATTTAAATGTTTAAATTTTGTTTGATTTCATCATGATTTTTTTATGCTCTAAGATCAAAGCAGTCTTGGATTGTGTATTTATTTGGAAAGAACTTTATACATAGTAATGAAGTATATTAGTTATCAACTCACTGATAACTGATATGTTCAGGATAAAATAGTTGCATTGGGAGACTGATTTATTGGTTATTTTCACATGATATGAAAATTTGTAGTAAATATTGCCAATGATTTGATTGGTTGGTTTCTTAAACCCTGTTAAAGTAAGTTAATTTATTTGTAATTAGTTTTATCATAAAAAATTGTGATTATTATTATTATTTTTTTGAGATATTGATTAAAATATATCTTTAAAATTTTCCTGTATCAATGTTTCTACTAGTTTTAAAATAAAATTTATATAAATTATACTGTGTAATTTGTAGAAATGCCTTTATAAAACTTAGTGATTAAAGTTTGTTTCTATTTTTTTTTTTCATTTGCTATTTTTTGGAAAAAATTAAAATTGGAATTACTAAAATAATTGGACAATTTTCTATCATATTCTAAATGGCACTAAGAAGGTTTAAAGAGAGCTTACATCTCATTGTAATATTATTTTGGACTACATTCATCATCCAATATTAATAGTTAAATGTTTTTATAGAAAAATTCAAACTTTGATAGTGCTGAGAACACTTTTTCTTGATGTTAAGATTTATACAAATGCAGATACATACAATAAACACTAAAGTGTCCAATGTCTTTGTCATATAAGGCTCAAGTTAACAATTTTTCTGGCTTGCCTGTACCTTTAGCAGTGAAAATATATTATTTAATTATTTTGCTGCATGTGTATAATATTTTTGGAATAAATCTGAAAGTCTTGTGAGTTTGAAAATTGATTATGGATTATCATGAAAAAAATTGTTTCCAAATAAAAAAAAATTGTAAAAGCAAACAAAAATATTGCAATAAATAATGTCGTTGATAGACTATATGCATATAAAATGTTTTAAGGCCTTTTCTGAAAAGCTTATTAATACTATGAGAAAAAAATTCCATGCAAGAAAGGGAAAGTAAAGTAATTTTTTTTTTTTTAAAAATTAGCATAAGTTTTTTTTATTGATTTTAGAAGATTAATTTTCATTTTTAGAAAATAATTAGAATGTAGAATCATGAGAAAAAATAAAATCCAAATGGAATCATCTAGTTCAAGTTCCAAAATGAATATTATTAAAAGCCAAGTTAAAACACTGACTTAGTCCATGAAAAGAAATATTTCCAAACCAAAAAGTGAAAGTGATTAGTGTAAATTCATATTTGATTTCAGAAAATTGATTTTAATTTTCACTATTTAACCAAAAAAAAAAATATATTTCTATTCAAATATATCAGTTTAGATAAATAATTTGCATAATATAAATATATTATGAATTGTTCACTAACTAAAGCCACTCAGCTTGAAAACAATGTCTTCTTCCTAATTACATTTAAAATATGCTTTTGCGATGCTAAAATAAAAATATTAATTGAAATATTGCTCTAAAATAAATTCTTCCTTTTTATAAACAATATACAGTAAACTTCTTTGCATACAAGGACTCTTTACATGAGGATTCATCATAGCAAACTTAAATGTTTGCCCACTCATAAGTGAACAATTATTTTATAAGACTGGTAACATAATAGAATGCTGAGATCATGAAAGCAATGTTTATTTCATAAGATAAAATAGTGAAATTCATATCAAGAAAAAAAGCACTGTATAAATTTTAATCATTATATAATTAAAAACAATACTGCTGATGTACAATAAGAAAGTCAAATTAAAATAAAGAGAAATATGATTTATCTAATTTTTATTTGGTATTGATATTATGCAGTCTGCAGTAAAATTTCTGATACTCCCAAAAGCAAATAAAATTTTCATCACAAATATAAATAATTTTGGCAGGACGAAAGCTGAAAAATTCCAAGATTTATTCAGTACACAATGAAAAATAAACTTTGATCAAATGCGATAACAATAAAGTGCACTAAAAATAAATTGAAAATATTATTTACTTATTTTATTTTTATTCACTGTCTTCTTAATACAGTCTATAATATCAAATAGGAAAAGAATAAATATATTTATGCTGTTTTTCCATAAAATAATAATCAGAAAATAATAAATTCTTACAACAGCTATATAAATATCAAATTTTTTTATATACATAAAAAGCCTTTTTCAGCATCTGATTTGGTGCTCTTTTCAAATGTTAATAATCTATTACGTTAACGAACTATTACAGACATAAAACCATCTAGTGTTCAATAATGAAATTAAAACAACCAATACCAATATAAATCATTAAAATAAATAAAAACCTACATATAAATTCAGTAATTACAAAATAATTGACTATATCATAACAATATAATAAATAAAATAAATTACATGCATTTTTCTTTTTTTTTTTTACAATTATATATATGTCAATTTATACAAATTTCCATTCATTTTTAATTAACCAATTATTAACCAAATTTATAGAAACTTATAAATATTCATACAATTATTTAAATTATTTTTAATATAATGTTTCCTATATTCGTCATCTTTTTAGATCTTTGATGTATTTTAAACATTTAATACTTTTTGTAGCATCTATTCTGTGCCCATATTTTAAGTAATGAATATATAAGGCATATTTATCATATCTTCTATTAATTGCATTATTATTATGTTCTTTGGCTCTTACCTCTAATTGGGCATACTAGCAAACAATTAGAGGTAAGAGGCAAAGAACCTAATAATGTTATTAATAGAAGAGATAATAAATCTGCATTTATATATTCATTACTTAAAATATGGGCATAGAATAGATGTTACAAAAAGTATTAAATGTTTAAATTACATTTATATTGAATTTATTTTAGCTGATATAAATATTTTCAATTTCTTTACATAATTTTTATTCAATATTCTTGCAATAATTGAATTACTGATTAATCCAAATGCTTTTTTTTTTTATAAACAATCTTGGTAAAAAAACAAAATTTATTTAATTATTAAAGCTGTAATAATTAACTGCACCAAATGAATTAAAAATATATAATGTACATTATTTCATGCTAGTACTTTGAGGGGTCAGGCCAACAATACCTGAAGAAGAGGGAGACTAATACTTCTCGAAATCTGCATACACTAACCTGTGCAATATTACTAACAGTTGAATGTATTTGGAGTATTTAAATAAAAGTTAAATTTTTCTAATTACATTAAATACTTACATTAGATAATGGAAGTAATCCAATATATAAATATAACTAAAATACCATCATTACAAACTTTCAAGAAAACATTACTCCTGTTAATTTAATTTTTATTTAATTAGCTGGATGTTTGAAATAAAACAAAATGGCAGATCATCATTATAAAATGTGACATTGCAGAAAAAAAAAACAACTTGAAAATTTTACTAATTAGGGTGACAACAAATGAATAAATAAATTAAGATGTATATATTAGAATAACTTTTAATTTAATGAATTACACTCCAATAGGATATCAACTCATAAATGTTGATTCAAAATGCTAATTGTGAAAATTGTAAAACTATTGCTTAAAATTTTTTTAAAGCAATTATAACATTTTTAATCATTATATTTAACATAGGCTAGTAATTTTTTTTATTAATAATATGCTTAGAAAAATATTTATCTATTGAATTTTTTCTTATTGAATACTTAAAATTAGCATATTTTGAATCCATTGTGGATAAGTAAAAATTTTTTTACTTTAAAAAAACAGCTCAATTGTTTATAATTTCATATGTATATATGAGGAGTTTTATGGACTTGTCTGGAAATAAAGCAATGCAAGAGGGGACCCAAAATTAACTGGGCTTATTCTCTGGTTTGCGTACTTGTTGTAGTATATGCTTCTGCTGTTTTTGCAGGGATCCTTCTACATTAATCTGCCAAATGATATCGTTGTGTGAAATTGTGGTGCCACATAGCACATTTTTTTTGTAAATTGTATTTCACATATTTGTAGATTTATATAATGACTGAAAAGTTTGAACAATGTGAAATTCTGTTTTCACTTATAGAAAACAGCAGGGAAAACAGTTGTAATACTTGAAACAGATTACAAGCAAGCTAATTTCATAAAAATACAAGTACAAGTTTATGAGAGGTTGATTAATTGAAATATTAAATTCACCACGTCCCTAAAAAGCGTTGCAAGTGAACTTCAAAGTCAAAACAGCACTGATTTTTTTTTAAATGCAAACAACATTTTTTGCTCAGATTTAGTTCTAATGGTCAGGCATTTAATCTGCCAGTTCTGAAACATTTATATGCTGTGGTAAAATGTAAACGTCTCATTTTACAGCAAAGACAAGAGTGCAAGCACCTCTACAAATATCTCAAAGCCTTGAGTATAAATACTTTTTAATTAAATTTAGCATGATTCAGCTTATCTATCAGCCATATTTTCTTGATCTTGCTTTGTGCTATTTTTTTTAATCTCTCAAATGAAAAACTGTCTTTGATTTTTTTTTTTTACGGACTTAGCAGTGGTGAAAAAAATCACCACAAACATTAAAAAGCATCACTTTGCAAGTGTTTCTGGGCTATTTTGAAAAATGAAAAACATGTTTAGACTGGTGTATTGCATGAAATGGATAGTAATTTGAAAGTGATTAAATTTATAGCACTTAAAAATAAACAATTTTTTTATTATAAAATTTTTGATATATTTGGATACTTCCTCATATTTTTGTCTCATTGTGTTTGAATATAAATGCAGGCAAACTAATATGTTTATATGTAATGAATTTTCAACAAAGGTATAGCATGACTGAAGGGCTTTATTGTTTTAATATTTATCTATCAATAAGGTATACCCATGATTTAAAGTTTAAATGCAGGTCAGGTAGTGCTTGAAACATTTTCAGGTTCCAATCGAGCTTGTATATATTTTTCCAGATAGCTGTTATAGAAAATCTAGCTAGACATTCAATATTTTTTGGTAAATGGGTGTCTAAATATTCTTTGCTAAAGAATAAAACAGGATTGGAAAACTACTTGAACTCTTACCACTCTGTAATTGGACACTTCATGAATAATATTTTCAATTTTATAATTGTTTAAAGTGTGTTTCTTCTTCTTCTTCTTTTTTTTTTACTTTATATAGACTCCAAAGGAAAAAAAACATACAAATAAAAACAAATATTTGAAAATAAGTTTTGTTATGGCTAGAAACTAACATGTGAAACAATTAAATGGCCACATATATTCCTCCGATTTTTCTTGCAATGCTATTGTTTAATTTTATCTGAAGCAAACCATTATGAAAGATTTCAAACTCTTGTTTAATCGTGGTTCTCCATTATGTATTAGGCATACTTATAATGGTTACAATCCAGAAAAAAACAATTGATATTGCATCTTTAGTAATATTTCTTTAAAACAATCTTGTAATATAAATGGATTTGCCTTTTTCATGAAAATCATGCACATGTTTATTATAAAGTACCCTTTAGAGAGGTCTTTTACTTTTTACCATGATCAAAGGTCCAAACCAATAAAAATGTGCCCTTATAATTGTACATGCAAGATTAAAACACATGACCTTAGCATTGCATTTTCTGAATATTATGGAGTATCATTGAATGAAAATTTTTCATTGATTTTATATTACATCAATAGCAGGATGGATGATGATCTGCATATTATAAATTTGGAAAATGAATGAATAGCAAATATTAGTTAATAACTGATATGTTTAATATATCTTCAAACAGTACTCCTTTTATGAAGTTTGCACAAGAAACATCTGTAAGATTCTTTAAATTTTTTATAGTAATCATGTATATAAAGATATTACTTAATATAATATAAATTAGAATCTTTTCATATCTAGTTTTTTTTCAGTCTCTGTAAATACTATCTGTAAGCATTATTTTAGTGATATTATAGTATAGATGTTGATTAGTCTATTGAAACTATTACTTCATCACTCTTCTCTTTCCCATTTCCAGTGCCAGTTGTTAGTGCATAGATACCATGCTGAATTATTACTTCTGTCACTGTTTTCATTATTCAAAGATATATGCAATAAAATGTTGATTTGAAAATATAGTATTTTTAAAATCTACAATATTTCTTTCCAAGCACTTATCATAGATATTGAATTTCATGGATAATAGCAAACTATGTATAATGTCCTTTTTTAATATATCTATTTAATACAGGTGCTTTACCATATTATATACCTATAATATGAATTTATTTAAAAATAAAAAGAGTGAGAGAATCTTTTATTTCAAAGTTGTCAGTGATGAAAAGATAAATTGACCCCCTCCCCCTTTTTGAATAAAAAGTAGAGATAGCTAAAGGCTAAATAGCTTTTTTTTTCATCTATTTTATTTAAAAAGAAAAATACTGTAAAGTTTTTATTTTTCGTATGTGACATAAAATAGAAGTGATAATTGAGGGATGGGGAGTGTATAGCTATGCTCAGCATTTTATTGGGAATTAAAAAACTAAAATTTAGAAAATTAAATTTTTTTATTCTTAATCGCTGACATTTTTATTTTTTATTTAATACTTTTTTCTAATCGTGGATAATTGAAACTCCGGATATGGATATTATGCATACAGGAGAACTTTTGTTGATTTTTTTTTTTTTTTTTTTTAGATGGGAGGGGGTATAGATGTTAAAAAAAACATAAAATTTGAGAATTTTTATTCAAAACTATTACAGTTGTAATTATTAATAAATTTGAACTTAAAATCCAATATATATATATATTTTAAATAAGGGAGAAAAATAAAACTACATTATGAATTGCTATACCTCCTTTTTTTTTTTTTAAAAAAGTGATCTTAAGGTTTTTGAAATATTTTTCTAAAAGTGGTATTTGTAATATTTTTCTAAAAGTAATTTTATTTGAAACTTTGCATTTCCACTAATAAAATTTATTTAAAAATAGTGGATTCCCTGAGCTTATTTGATAATGTCTAGAAGAAGAAAAAAGTTTCCCCATTCAATCTTTTATATTGTTCAAATGATGAAAGGAAAGCTGGAGAATATTAGAACAGCTAGCTATTTTCTCTAATCTAAAATATAATGACTATGGTAATAATTTTTAAAATTATATATAAAAAAAGAAGTAACAAATAACTTAATACAAACTTCATCATTATTTGTTTTTTGATTTTAAAAAAGTATTCATTTTTGTTCATTTATTGTTAAATCAACTTTATTTACAATTGTTCACTTAGTGCTCTTATTTTTTGGAATATATTCCAAGCATTGGCTGAAATGAGAAGGTACTTTGTTTCTACGAAATATTTTGGTCATTATTTACAAACAAATGCCTACATCAATTAAAAAAAAAAAATCGTATTTTAAAATATACCTTGCATAATTTCAATTTATTTTGAATACTTAAATAGTTAATCTTGTTTAATTATGCAACTTATTTGATTCTCTGAACTTATCTTGGTCCTATTTAGTTTGGATAATTAATAATGTATATTAAATAGAAATAGGTTAGTATTGACTAATAAGGATTGGTTTTGATAATTTACATAATAGTCACTGTAATGTTATCTAGTAATTAAGATTGTATTTTGTATTAACTATCATAATCATCAATAACTGCATGTGCTATGTATATTACCAATTTAAAGTGTCTGCTAAGTATTATATTTTTAATCCATAAGTTTCCTTTTTATTTTTCTCTTAACTTTTTTTTTTTTTAAAAGAACTTCCTTGTTTTGAATTATCTTTTCCTCTCATTTATGCAATTGATATTAAAAGTCAATTATTTTAACAATTTGGATCCCTCTTTTTTTTGTTGTCATTTAATAATGAATTAATTTTTTTCTTTTTTTTTTTAAAAAAAAAGAGGATGGGTAATCAAATCAATTTTAAATTATCTTATTAATATAATTTGGTGTCTTTCTTTCTTTTTTTTTTTTTTTAAAGCTTATTATAATATTAGAAACACTTTTTTTTTTTTAAAATTGAATGGGAAAAAAAGAGGGAAATATAATTAAAATAAATGCTGTATTTATTATAAAATAAGGATTCTACAACTCTGATGCTATATAGGGTGGAATGCTTTGATTGCAAATAGTATTTTCCATTATTTTCTGTATGTTTGTGTGTAATCTAGAGTTGAAGGATGAACATAGAATAAACATGCTTTTTTTATCATTATTAGTAATACAAAACTAATTCTGGCACCAATTTTTTTTAGTTATTCTACATATGAAACATGTATAAAAAGGCATTTGGCAGGCAGCATAATAGTAAAATTATTAGATGAATAGCTAAAAGTTTTGGGATCTATTTCTAACTTTTTAAAAAAGTTTTTTAGTTTTACCAGTTTGAATTGAGCTGTAGACTAACTGTTTTTTGGTTCTGTACAGAGTTATACTTAACATTACTCTGCCTAAACGATTAATTAATTAATCATGTTGTATATATAAATATCATTTGTTTAAGTACATTAAGATTTGCTTACTGTGTAATAAAATATTATAAGATGTTGAAACTTGATTTTCAGTTTTATATTTTTTATCATCATTTTAATTTACATATGAAATTTAAAGTTATACCATAAACTAATAAAATCTTATAGATCCTTTAAGATTTTTTATACAATAATTATAAATAATGATTAGATATGAGATTAGACATTGGTGGTTTCTATGTAAACAATAATAGGAGTTTAATTGCAAAAATAAAATAAAGTTTAATTTTTAAATTTTTTTATTTATAAAAAATTAATTTAAAATATTTTTAACTCTGAAGCTGGTGAATTGAAATTGTCAGAAATAACTATAATAAAAAGCGTTCTATAAATAAAAAGTGAAAAAAGAAGAAAATATTATATTTTAATACAAATAAAAACATTGTGAAAAGAGTGAAATATTTAACAGAATAATTTATTTAATAGAATATTTTAGAAATAATAATGCAATAGTCTCCTTAATTTGAAGGACTCATCATCCAAGGTTTCAATTATTTACAATTTGAAAAAGTATTGAATATCATAAGTTTGAATTTATAAATTTCTCAGGCATGCCCATCTGTATGAACAACAGCATGAATATCTTTCAGTCTGAAATTTTCTAATCTTGCATTCTTGCCCAAATTGATTTATTACTGTACTGTTTTTTTCATGATTGCATTATTCTAATTTTTTTTAACACCTGAGAGTGTACCATTTAAGTAGGATTCATCATTATCCACTGTTTTCAGATAATCAAAGCCAGGCTAGAACCTAATAGTTGTGAATACTGTTATAAGAGCTGCCATATTATAAATAATTTTGTTTAATATTAATGCATTTTTAGATAGAGCATTTGTAATTTTATTGTATTAGGAAATTTCACAAGTAAATGAAAGCAGTTATTAAATTATTAACAAATGTGACCAAAGTCTTGTCATACTCTTCTTGATTTAAAATATGGAGTAAAGTTCGGGGAAAAATTTTTTTCAATGATTTTTCTTATAAGTTTAGGACCCCCCCCCCAATAATAAATCATAGTTAATCTTGTTAGATATTTAAAAGTGATTGGTAATGTTATGGTCAGCAGGAGTTTGAAATTGAAATCAATGCCAAGAAAATATGTTTTACTTGAGAATAAAGAAATAATGAGGTTGAAATGTAATGCAACTTTTACCTTTATTGAAAGAGTATAATTAAATGATCAATACTTGTACAGTATTCAGGTATTCTATAGCCACTGATCACATAGGGTAACCTCACTGGCATCAATTCATACAAGACTATTCATTGAAAACATAATGTGATAAATATAAATTTTATTAAACGCTCACTATTATTTCAGTAATAGTTTTAACAAGGCTGTAAACCTTTGCAATGAGCGTCAGTAGGTCCCTAGTGACGATTTTTTCAGACGCTCATTGCTAAGGTTTACAGCCTTGTTAAAACTATTAATGTGATAAATACTAAGTGCAGCATCCATATAAGTATATCTTCTTCACTATTGAAGTTCCCATTAAATAACAATCATATATTTGTTATTACAATCAGTACATCAATATTTATTTTACAATTTATTAATCGGTGATAATTATCATCTGGTTAAGACTATTTAGATGCCCATTAATTGTGTTACCTATTATTCAATCATCTGAAAATAAAATCCTAATTATACTTGTGGAGACTATACATTAAAACAACAACATAATATTAAGCCCACTTTTTTAAATGTGCAATTACTGTGATATTAGATTATATACATATGCACCACACTTTTTTAAAAAAAAAAAATGAAATATTTAGAATTATAAAACCTAAGTTGTATTTTTCATGTCCATAATTTTTAATAGGCTATAGTTATTCCATATCTATCATTTATTTTCTCTGGCGCAATAAGTAAACAAATTGTTGTATGTGTCTACTTATGTATATATGTGTCAGTGAAAAAAATTAATAACAAGCCATCTAATTATAATATGTATGTTAATATATGAACAATAATAATAATATTTATGTCATTTCAACTTAAAACAAAGAGCTATATATGAAAAAAAAAATATTACTTTGGGATTTGTCAATGATAGATGTGAAAAATTGACTTTTTGAAAAATGACAAATCTGAAAATAAATAATTAAATAACATGTATTTTTGTTGTCACTGATTTTGCAACCAAAGAAACTGATAATGAATACAGAAAAATATTTAAATTATTGACAGATTGAGAGTTTATTTTATAATGTCATCATATCATTAAGCATCACATGATCACATTTCCTATACTAGCACATTAATTGTTGATAAACAGAGCAAAGCTCTCCATACAGTATTGCCACCTGTGCTAAACAGAGTAATTAATGGATTCCAGAAGGCTTGTGCATAAAATCCCTATCTAATGCCTACTCATCCAATATCCCCAGACTAGTTTCTGGCTTGTGGCCTTCGTCAGTGAGGAGCTTTGGATCTGAGAGCACTGCATCTAGATCTTAGGATCTAATGCAACCCTCTAGCAACCACCTTTTATCTCTACTTAACTACAAAACTATAAGAATGAAATTGGAAAACACAAAAAATATTTTCAATCTAAGCTCAATAGCTTATATAGTCATATGGGTCTGAACTCAGTTCAGCACCCATACATTTTGATGTCTTTGGCTCTTTTACAACCATAGCCACCACTATCCTATTAGGCAGGATTGGTTTTAAACCATTAAGCATCACATGATCACATTTCCTATACTAGCACATTAATTGTTGATAAACAGAGCAAAACTCTCCATACAGTATTGCCACCTGTGCTAAACAGAGTAATCAATGGATGCCAGAAGGCTTGTGCATAAAATCCCTATCTAATGCCTACTCATCCAATATCCCCAGACTAGTTTCTGGCTTGTGGCCTTCGTCAGTGAGGAGCTTTGAATCTGAGAGCACTGCATCTAGATCTTAGGATCTAATGCAACCTCTAGCAACCACCTTTTATCTCTACTTAACTACAAAACTATAAGAATGAAATTGAAAACACAAAAAATATTTTATCTAAGCTCAATAGCTTATATAGTCATATGGGTCTGAACTCAGTTCAGCACTCATACATTTTGGAGTCTTTGGCTCTTTTACAACCATAGCCACCACTATCCTATTAGGCAGGATTGGTTTTAAACCATTAAGCATCACATGATCACATTTCCTATACTAGCACATTAATTGTTGATAAACAGAGCAAAACTCTCCAGACAGTATTGCCACCTGTGCTAAACAGAGTAATCATTGGATGCCAGAAGGCTTGTGCATAAAATCCCTATCTAATGCCTACTCATCCAATATCCTCAGACTAGTTTCTGGCTTGTGGCCTTCGTCAGTGAGGAGCTTTGGATCTGAGAGCACTGCATCTAGATCTTAGGATCTAATGCAACCCTCTAGCAAACGCATTTTATCTCTACTTAACTACAAAACTATAAGAATGAAATTGAAAACACAAAAAATATTTTCAATCTAAGCTCAATAGCTTATATAGTCATATGGGTCTGAACTCAGTTCAGCACCCATACATTTTGGTGTCTTTGGCTCTTTTACAACCATAGCCACCACTATCCTATTAGGCAGGATTGGTATTAAACCATTAAGCATCACATGATCACATTTCCTATACTAGCACATTAATTGTTGATAAACAGAGCAAAACTCTCCATACAGTATTGCCACCTGTGCTAAACAGAGTAATCAATGGATGCCAGAAGGCTTGTGCATAAAATCCCTATCTAATGCCTACTCATCCAATATCCCCAGACTAGTTTCTGGCTTGTGGCCTTCGTCAGTGAGGAGCTTTGGATCTGAGAGCACTGCATCTAGATCTTAGGATCCAATGCAACACTCTAGCAACCACCTTTTATCTCTACTTAACTACAAAACTATAAGAATGAAATTGAAAACACAAAATATATTTTCAATCTAAGCTCAATAGCTTATTTAGTCATATGGGTCTGAACTCAGTTCAGCATCCATACATTTTGGTGTCTTTGGCTCTTTTACAACCATAGCCACCTCTATTCTATTAGGCAGGATTGGTATTAAACCATTAAGCATCACATGATCACATTTCCTATACTAGCACATTAATTGTTGATAAACAGAGCAAAATTCTCCATACAGTATTGCCACCTGTGCTAAACAGAGTAATCAATTTCCTAGTATAGGAAATGTGATCATGCGATGCTTAATGGTTTAATACCAATCCTGCCTAATAGGATACTGGTCGCTATGGTTGTAAAAGAGCCAAAGACACCAAAATGTATGGGTGCTGAACTGAGTTCAGACCCATATGACTATATAAGCTATTGATCTTAGATTGAAAATATTTTTTGTGTTTTCAATTTCATTCTTATAGTTTTGTAGTTAAGTAGAGATAAAAGGTGGTTGCTAGAGGGTTGCATTAGATCCTAAGATCTAGATGCAGTGCTCTCAGATCCAAAGCTCCTCACTGACGAAGGCCACAAGCCAGAAACTAGTCTGGGGATATTGGATGAGTAGGCATTAGATTGGGATATTATGCACAAGCCTTCTGGCATCCATTAATTACTCTGTTTAGCACAGGTGGCAATACTGTATGGAGAGTTTTGCTCTGTTTATCAACAATTAATGTGTTAGTATAGGAAATGTGATCATGTGATGCTTAATGGTTTAATAACAATCCTGCCTAATAGGATAGAGGTAGCTATGATTGTAAAAGAGCCAAAGACACCAAAATGTATGGGTGCTGAACTGAGTTCAGACCCATATGACTATATAAGCTATTGAGCTTAGATTGAAAATATTTTTTGTGTTTTCAATTTCATTCTCATAGTTTTGTAGTTAAGTAGAGATAAAAGGTGGTTGCTAGAGGGTTGCATTATTGCTAGAGGGTTGCATTAGATCCTAAGATCTAGATGCAGTGCTCTCAGATCCAAAGCTCCTCACTGACGAAGGTCACAAGCCAGTAACTAGTCTGGGGATATTGGATGGGAAGGCATTAGATAGGGATTTTATGCACAAGCCTTCTGGCATCCATTGATTACTCTGTTTAGCACAGGTGGCAATACTGTATGGAGAGTTTTGCTCTGTTTATGTCATCATATCATTAGCAGCCATTTGTAAATGGATATAATCTTTCTAATTTTAGAAGTAAAAAAAAATAGAAAGGTATAAAATTAGAAAATAAAGAAAGAAAAATAAGAAAAAATTAAAGTCAGAATTTCTATGCACATACAATCTCATTAACATAGAGCAGAGATATGATTGATGGCATAAAAGTCTCATGAGGGCATATTCTATTTTAAGTGACTGAAAGCAGTAAAGTAAAAGAAAATGAGAAGATATTTGAAAATATACTTAAAAGAAATATATTGATTCTTTCTAAAATGGATAACACGTGTGAAAAGTGCTTTTAAAAATTGTGTTAAAGTGATATATAACACAGTGAAATACATCAACAATCTTCATAATTTTTTTTTTAAGTTCATATTTTTTGAAGCAAGCAATTATTCATGTCTATGACATTTAAGTTAGAATTATTATCTTTCGTTTAGTATTAAATATAGATTTTACATTTAATAAAATTCAAATATATTTACAATATTCTTTAAATGGACACTCATTGTCTTTTTTCCTTTAAAAAAAGCAACCATTTTCTACTGAGTACTACATTTTTATTTAGAATTATTTTACATGTCTGCACACATGCTATTACCTGATGATTTGAGTTTGGGATAGGTGAACTTATACATTTTTTCAGTTAACAGACATAGGATTTTTTCAATCAGATACTCAGCCTATAGCCAACCAGTTTGCTATCCAATAGTGCTAGATGAAGAAATATCTTCTTAACCAGAATATAAAGATCCTAGATTAATCCGAATTGGTTAGATGAATATTGCATTGTGTATAAAAATGAAATGTGATTGTAACATGATGTTGTCTGCAGTGGCGATGGGAAAGATCCCATACTTCTAATGTATTGAGCCCATGCTGCTAAGAAATTTCTGTATTATATACATGATTGTTGTTTAACCTAATCAAGTGATTGATCAAAATGTATCTTGGAAGACATTAGATTGGTTTTTCGTTCCAATATCCACAGCTTTATGATTGGAATATAGAAATGAATCATTAATTATAAAGAAAATCAATAAATATGTTATTGAACATTCTTAATTGATGATTCTAATCCAATCTTAATATATTATTAGCATTACTAAGATTTTAAAATACCTTCTGTTACTAATTACATTCTATTATTTGTGAAGCTTAAGGTTCATACATCTTGATTCATGTTCAGCATTATTATTCTCATCCAAATTATTTGTTCAATGTCTTTATTTTACCTATTTTTAATTTTCTGCTGAATAGAACAACACATTCAAATAATTTCTGAGATAAAGAAAAAATCTATCAACTGAAGTCATGTTTACACTATATGGAGCACACCTATTTACAATTAAATATCTTTGAACAGTGCATTAACATTGGGTCAAAATAATGCAGTCTTAAATTTTACGGCCCTTATTCTTTTATGTTTTGCAGATAGAGTTGTTTGGGCACAGAGAATATTATGAACTCTTGAAAAATTATGTATATATGTGTGTGAATAATTTACATCCTGTGATGTGAACTTAGAATAAGCAGTTTAATTCAATAGTAAAGGGTTTTATGATATTTTTAAAAGTTTCTGTTAATTTGCACTCAAGAAAAAGCCAACATTGTGTATTAGAAATGATATACAATTCTATTAAAAACCATGAAACTTTCAAGCTAGGTTGATATTATTAACTGTAGAAAGAATAAAGTATAAAATCATAGTATAAATAAAGCATGACTATGAATGAATTTGTATATTGCCTCAATAACAATAGCAAGACTCATTTGCATAAAAAATCTTAGGGAAACAACTACAAAAACTATTGTTATTGATGCAGTAGATGAACATTTCTCACAGAGCTGTTAAAACATAATTATTTATAAATAAATTATGTCATTTGATTTCCATTGGTTTATATAATTAAATATGGGGCAGGTTTTTTTTTCAAAATGAGTTTTTCTTCTCAACCACTGGAATAATACCCGATTTTCTCTATTTTGGCTGTAATTTTCTTACTTTGTCAATGTATCATTATTGTATTCACTGAATATATATAAAAGTTGCTGTTACATTTTTTTATGCAGCTTAAAATCCAATAAAATTATTGTTGATGAATTGAAAATTTTTATAACTGATCTCATTAATAATCAAGATTTCAAGTTCAATTTCTAATTGATGAAATTGGTGGTGGGGGGAGGGTATCTATTTGATCTTTTGAGATTGCTGTATTACATCATCCATGAAAACTAAATTAAGTACTCATTTGAATATATTCCAGAGATCTTACTAGTTAGTTACCTAAACCATATTAGATATAAGAGCAATCATAAAATGAATTGCTTGAGCAATTATGTGATGTTGAAGCATCTAGATGGCAAGTTGAACACAACAAATTGATATTTTTTTTAGTCAGTTGAGAATTGATTTGAATATCTTTGGCTCCTATTCTACCACTGTGTTAAAGTGACAAGACATAACTGTTAAGTAAGTGAAGCTATCTATCAAGTTATCTATCAACAAATGATGTTGACGATATTCAGATGCATCAAAATGTCAGTGGAATGACTTTAATAGTCAATTTATTGTGTATCAGAAAGTGAAAAAGAAACAAGCTACATAACTTGTAAAAAATGTTTTTTTATAAATCATTCACCCAAACAAAAATCTTATAGCAAAGAGTTGCTATCATATTTAATGAAATAAAAATTAAGCCTATAACTTCTTGATAAACACTTTGAATAATTTTTGATTCCCTATTTATTGTGTATACATATATATAAAACTCGTTATAACTCCTAGCATTTCTGACTGCTATACCCACAACCTGGGATTTAAATTTAGGTGAAATTTTTTCTTTTCAACTTTGAAGCATTGGGTGTTTCAAGAATATACCCAGGTAATCAGTCCAATTAGTGGTTAGCAAATGAGTATCTAGATATTTTTACTTATAATGAAAAACAAGAAAGAAAAATTATCACCATCTTGCATTTGATTCTCTTTTGCTATTTATTTATTTTTTTGTATTAGAATTGCATAGTCTTGATCCTGCAATGTATTATTTAAAGGCGATTTTATTTTTTCTATATGTAAATGCATTGTAAAATATATTTTATTAATTTAGCAATTGTTTTAATAAATTTTCATTGTCTTTGTTTTTCTAAATTATTAATAGAATTGTAATTAAAATGTAAATACATAGAACTTTTTTTAAAAAAAAAAAAAAAAAAGGAAATATGTAATCTATCGAAAGCTAAAATTGTTTTCTTTATTTGGAAACTACAAATATATTTTAGCAATTGTGAAACAGGAATATTAAAAATATTAAAATTTAAAAATATGGCGAAAGTGTTTAAATTTTTATAAAAATGAATTTTTGCGCAAAGATCACCAGCTTTTGGAAAAGTAGGTCTTTTTATATTTATTATCAAATAAATATCATCATAGTCATTTAATAATTTAATCTATAAAAAATTAGTAATTAGGAAAGTGGATAGATCCATTTATGCAAAATATTACTTTATGCATCTATCTATTCCGGTAAAAAAAGATAGAGGGTCACTGGAATCTGATGCTAAACTATACATTTATTTATGTGTCTGTGGCTATCTGTGTGATTTAATTGCTGTTTGGAATGTTTTGCATATTGGAAATGGGAGATTTAAAGTTGTGAATTTTTTTTATACTTATGCCTCTTGAACTTTCTTTTTTAACGACTGCTTTGGTTAAATTTTTTTGGGTGTGTTTGAAAAACAAAATTTTAACATTGCCATTACAGTATTTTCAAAATTCATTAAAATTTAATAATTAAATTTACATTCATTATTATTTTGAATTAATAATATATTTATTTTGGAATTGTCTGTTGTTTTTAGATGTAGTTTCCTACTTTTGCCAACGTTGATAGTGCTTCTACTTTAACAAGCATTCCTGTTTCCTATTTAATACATATTTCTACTGAATTATGCAGAAGCACTGTTTGTGTACTTAAAGTTAACCATTAAATTTTTGGAGCCTTGATATGAAATAATCAAAACTATATTTTAAATTATCAAGGTTTATAATTTATTAAGGGTTATAATTAGCACCTGTGAAATATTTTATTTATATGCATACATCCAACAATTTGATGAAAATGCTGGTCTATTGAATACCAAAAAAATCTATAATGAATTCTTGTATTTGTATACCCAAGATATATTTCTGTAGGAAGCTGGGAATTGGACAGGTATGATTATTATTTTATGTGTGTGTGGGTGTGTGCAGGTATATGATTACATTGATGATAGTAAATGTAAACTATGAGCTTAGTATTCCAGATTTATCACTAGTGATGTAGATTCCAGCATATTAGTTACTACATCAACAATGATCTTAAAATTTGAGTTATTTTGAGATCTTGACTCTCCAATTAAAAAAAGCTAGAAACCCATTTACCAATCAATAATAAATAGCTATATGTGGGCTGAACTTGTTAGAAATTTGAAGTTGAGAAGAATGACACTAAGCATTTCACTAAAAACCCCTTATTAATTTTTGCACCTTGATAATAAACATTACATATGCTTAAATCTTTACAGATTCAATTTTTTAATACAGCCATGTTAAAAGCATAATAGATTTTATTTTTTCTTTTAGCTTATAAGATTGATGGACTCTGCTGTTATTTACTTATAATTGAGTCAAATGATAGAAGTTGGAGAAAACAATACTTTTATAGAATTCAAAGATTGGTTACAAAGAAAGAGTTATAGCAGTACCTAGTAATGATAATCATATACATTGTCCTGAACAGTTTGGGGTATTATAGTGTGGTAGACTTTGGAACTTAAGGTCCATAGATCATAATCTACTCTGCCATTTCTCAAGCAGTAAATCCATTTGATAATACCTTTATTTGTATATTAAGATTGTAGTTTTAAAAATTGTTTTTGAGTTAAAAAACAACAACAATATACTAAACAACATGCATATACATTTTTGCTATCATCTTTCTAAGTTTTTGCTTATCATTTCTTTTCCAAACACATTAAATCTGATTGAACCTCATAAAAGTATTGTTTTCTTTAATCTTATTGTCATTGGTAGAGATGCCTATGCAATTTAGCACATTTTTTGAATAGCAAATTCAGAGAAAGATAATAATCCAAATTACACTGACTGATTGAACTGTTAAATACTAAATCTGCCATTAAGGTGCTCCAACATCATAGTACTATTAAAATTAACACCTGATCCTATGTTGAAATGGAGAGAATTGTTTGACGTAAATTGAAACATAATGCAATTCATTGGAAATTTTTATCATGACAGTTAAAGTTTCTGGTTTAGTTCAAAACAAACAAACAAAAAGATGCTAAAAAAAATTGTTATAGAAATGACAAGCAAGAACAAACTTATTGATAAAGTGTTTTCATCTAATGTTTGTTTTTTATCTGAACATTTGAATCCACTAATAGATAGAAAGCATATATATATTTAGAAAGAATTGTCCAAATCATACCACTTAAGAAATTTTTTATTTATTAATTGGGATACCTTTGAGCGATAGGTAATTAATATTTGTATCTGCAAAATAGATGTCTTATGTATTTCTTATTTTCATATTTAGCATTTCTGTCTTTAAAAACCACATGCTTTAAATCATTTTTTAAAACCCTGTAATCAGTACCATTTAGGAAACCTATCTTTAAAATGATATTAGTTTGTTTCCAAAATTGTACTTAAGGAATTGTTCACTTTTTAAGAATTTTAATGAAAAAACTGCTTTATGTTTTCACTTTGTCCACTGAGGTGTATTTTAAATGTTGGCTTCAGTATCTTAAATCATCTGCAACATTAATTGAATCTATACTTTTTTCAGGTATGTTTCTATGGCTCTTTTCATATTTTCTTGAACTCTCAACCATATATATATATTTCACGCTATGAAAATAAATGTTTTTTTTTTTGTAAAAAAAAAAGAAAGAATAAAAAGTTGAATGTAATATCCTGATTGCAGTTATAGATGAATGGTGATCAGAGACTCAATATGGTTTTAGAGAATCATGATCCTATAGATGATTTTGCTGTCAGGCAAATACAATGCTAGTAACAAAATTGTTATTTATATATTGCTTTTATTGATTTGGTCAAGGCATTTGTTTAAATTAATAGGACAGATTTATGGCATTGTTAGAAACTAGTTGATTGTCATCCAAAATATGATTCACGTTATACAGTTTTACATAATGGAATAACAGGAAATGTTATTACTAAGATGGAAAATCTATAACATTTGAAATGAAAACTGGTATTAAACAAGAGTGTATAATTGCTCCAATATTGTTTTCAATTTTTATGATATTGATTTTTGGAATTGTTTCTGGCTGTCTTATTCAAGTAGATATCAAGATATAATACAGGTTTGATTGTGGATTTTTTAATTTGAATGAATTAAAAGCAAAAACAAGAACTTTTTGCCTGGATTCTGGATTTACAGAATACTGATGATTGTGTTATTTTTTTCTAGTTCAGACAACAATTTACAGCATGTTTTTAATGTTTTGAATTTTGATTTATTAATTAATGTTAATCATCAGTGATGGAAGAAAATTTTTTAATAGCTTTTAGCTTGAATGGTTATTAACTTGAGAAGGAAAATAAGTTTAAATATCTTGGAGTTTTATAAGTAGATGGGTGGATTTAGATATTGAGGTGCAACATATATTCCAATGTGCTGCTGCTGTTTTTAACAAACTAAAAGATAAAATAGTTCATTACTGGTAATAACTACTGCATCTAAGTTAGAGATGTTATTCTATTCAATTTATTGTATGGAGGTGAGACTTGGACATCACATTGAAGCAATTTAAAGATATTAGAAAAGTTTAATTTTAAGGGTGTTCAGTAAAATTTTAAAAATACTTTGGTAAGAACATAAAATCAATCAATTTTTGGTTGCATTATTACTGAGTCCACTATTGTAAAATCACATCTTCATTGGATTGGTCATATAAAATGAATAAATAACGGATTACTTTCTAAAGGTTGTTTTATAGTGAACTTAAGCATAGTGTTTATGGAAGACTTCACTTATATTATAAGATTATCTCAATGACAATCTAAAGAAGTGCAATGTCAATTGTTTCCATTGAAAAGATATGGCAGAGAATAGATCTATGATTAGATATGATGTTGAAGAATTTGAGAACTAAAAATTTTTTGTTGAAGAAATTAAAAAAAAAAAAAGCATCATATCATCTAAGCAGGAAAATGAAGTAGCACGTTTTATATGTGTATGTATTTGTGTTTCACAGATTGATTTGTATAGTTACCACAAAATTCATTTCTAGAGTAGTTTCTCACTCTTTCTCTTTGGAATTATAATGATCACATTCCTTTAGGAGTATCTAGAAATTATTGATTATTCAAGCTTATACTAAATATCATATCTAGAATGAGAGAAAGAAGTTTACTTTGAAAAGATTTATGTCAGCTGGGCTCTTATATCATTTTGTTGGTTTCATACTAATCTTGCTTCAAATGATAAAGGTGCCTACAATTATTAAAAAGTTAATATAATATTTAGTTGCTCAACTGGTGGTAGATCTATATAATTATATAAGACAACTGGCAGAGATTCAAGCATTAAGAAGCTTATGAATTTTGAGCTGATATGATGATGATGATGATGATGATGATAATAATAATAATAATAATTAAAAAAAAGATGGCTGCCAAAGGAAAGGTACATTAGATCTAAAAAATTCAGGTACACTGACACCAGTTAGAAATTAGTATGCAATTATGGATAGAACAGCACTGGATAGGGATTTGTTAAGCACTGCCATTTGGTATTTATCGATTACTAAAATTTACATTAAGTGGTATAACCGAAATGAAAGAAAAAGGATTTATTGAAAAGCATTATATAAGTGGGTTATCATGTGATTTTTTTTATTCATTTCATATATATAGTGAGACATATTAACCGAAATGAAAGAAAAAGGATTTATTGAAAAGCATTATATAAGTGGGTTATCATGTGATTTTTTTTATTCATTTCATATATATAGTGAGACATATTAACCGAAATGAAAGAAAAAAGATTTATTGAAAAGCATTATATAAGTGGGTTATCATGTGTGTTTTTTTTATTCATTTCATATATATAGTGAGACATTTTTTTAGTATAAACAAAATAGATTCCTAAATACAAGACAAAATAATGGCTGAATCTGATTTAAAAGGACATGTATCAATTAAATTCATAAATGATATAAATACTTACAAAAGAGATAGCTACTTACTTCTATACAAGTCTAAACTTTGTGAAATGATGTTTAGTTTACTGATGATTTAAAAAATATGTGTGAATGCATTGTATAGAATTTTATCGTATGGAATTGTCACTTTATATATATATATGTATGAAGTAATATCAGAAGGATTTTACAACTACATCATGAAAATAAATACTTATATACATTTCATTTCTGACAATTAGCATAAACTGATTTGGCACTCCCAAGATACTTCAGCTACGTATATATATTTTTTAATTTATTCCTTATATCTTTTGTCCTGTAATGAAAATATGTCTGGAACTTCTCTTTCACTTTTTTTCAAACTTCATAATGATGATTTTTTTTATTATCTTATTTTTATTTTATTGTCTTCTGATTATTGTATATGTTTTTTAAATGTTTTTATTATTACTATATATAATGGGATGCAGCAATGTAAAATAATGTTGGTGACAGTTGATTGCAGTAGCAACAAATCATCATTTAAACTGCTGGAGGAAGCATTCTTAAATTACTCCTATATACTGTGGCAAAAATCATAGCAGGAAATATTCACATGATCACCAGAAGTCAATATAGACTTGACAGCACTTAATTATAATATGTGTGTATAAGGTAGTATCAGCATTTTTATCATCATTTTCAACCATTATCAATTCACTGCAGAATGAAGGTCTCTTCAATTTTAATCCATTGTCTCCATTCTCTAGCCACTCTTCTCCACATCACCCCAGCACACTTCCTTATTTCATCCATCCATCTCACACATGGTTCTTTTCTAGGTCTTTTACAATCTTTTGGAATCTAGTTTAAGATTTTAACTGTCCATCTATTATCATCTCTTTTAGCAATAAGTCCAACCCAACTCCACTTCAGTTTCTTAATTCTTTCAATGATATCACTAATATATGCTTGTTCTCTCACCCATAATATTTCGTTTTCAATCTCTTCTTGTTATTCCTAACATATCTCTCCATACTTCATTGAGTGGTCTGAAGTCTCTGTATTGCTCTTTTGTTAAATGTCCAAGTCTAAGAACCATAAGTAAGAACTAATAAAATACATTTATTAAAAACTTTTTCAAACACATAGGCATATTTTCTTTTAATATTAAGTTATTTCTACCAAAAGCACTCCAACCAAGTTTGATTCTATGATTAATGATTCCATTTGTAGTAATAATTTGATTATTATAACTCAGTATTATCAATCTTCCATCATTTGAGAAAATGCACTGGACATAAATTTAGTCTTTTTAACATTTATTTTTAATCCTACTTTATTACTTTCATCTGATAACTCTTGCAACATTTCTTTAAGTTCTAAAGCATTATTTGCAAAAGCAACTACATCATCTGCAAAATCTAAATGATTTAAATAATCTCCACTTAGTTTTATTCCCTTAGCTTCCCATTTTAATTCGCAAAATACTTCTTGCAAAACTGCTGTGAAAAGTTTTAGAGATATGGAGTCACCCTGTCATGCAGTCTTCTTAATATTAATCTAATTGTCGCTGTTGCATTTTTATAAATATTTTTCAAAATATGACAATATTCTGGGTTTACACCTTGATGACCTAATGTTTTAATCACTGAAACAGTGCTTACAGAATCAAATGCCTTTTCATAATCTACAAATCCAAAGCATAATGACAATCCCTATTCATTGGTCCCTTCTATAACTTCTCTCAATACTTGGAAGTGATCCACTGTACTAAAACCATTTTTAAATCCAGCTTGTTCTTTTGTTTGGCTAAAATCCAAAGTTCGCTATAGATGAGCTGTAATTATTTTGGTAAAAATTTTGTATAAAACTAATAAAAGACTGAGAGGTTAGTAATTTATATAGCCAATCATGTTTATAATTCCAAGATGATTAAATTAATGCTAATAATTCTCTATTAGAAATTATTAGCATTTATATAATCAGTTGGAATTATAAATATGATTGACTATATATATAAATTCCTGATTCCATTTTCATACAACAAATTGCTCCTGTTTTGCATAGAAAGTCATCATTACTGGGTAAATGGCAGCATACAATGTGATCATATTATTTACTTAAAATAGAAATGTAGCTTGTCCATACTCACAATGTAATAGTAAAAAATCCAATGCATGAATTTATTGATTTGTAATATTTTCTTGAAGAAATAATCGTCATATGTGCAGTAACAGTAAAATTCAAAAGTCAGACTTTCTAGAAATCATTTTCATAAAACTTGCAAATAATAGTCTCTACTATGTTCACCTATTAAATATCTTTTGTCTGGTTAATAGACTAATACGAAAAAGCATTATTTGTAAGTTTATTAAAATTATTTCTGAAAAGTCAGGCTTGTGGAAGATTTTTATAGTATGTGTTTGTGAAGATTATTTCTTCAGAAATATTGTTATGTATTCTCCAACACTACATATTTAATACTTGATATTTATTTATTTGGTTTTTTTAAATTAATAGATTTTATTTATTAATCTAATTTTGTAGATCTTCACTTTCTTAATGCATTGACTTCAGCTCTTATTGCAAAACAAAGCAAAAATGAAAAATATTAAACAATTATGGTTTAATATGTAGCTAGTTTTAGCATTATTATTATTATTATTTTTAATTGGTTGAATAAATTTTATGATACATCTTATACATATCAAATGCTATATAAATATGAACTGACTCCCCATTGCAAGTAGATATAAATAGTTAGCAAATGGAATCTCATGCTATAATCAATAGTTAAGGCTTGAGTTCCCAATATTGAACCCCTGGGGTTAATTTGAACTTTCTAAGGGTGGATAGTTTCAATAAAAAAATTTTGGAGTCAATGACAGCAAAAAGAGACCCCTTATTACTGCTATTTGTTTGTTATTTCAAAATATCCATGACTCCAATAGTTATCCAATTAAGAAATAAAATAATTAAAAAAATATATATATTTTTTTATAGAAACACATTACATACCAAACTTGCAAATGAAAAGGTAAAATGTGTCATTAAAAGAGTCACATGTAAGAATTTCATGAAAATACATGTAGCACAAACATATTTGTGCATTGTTTTATCAAACATAGCAAAGCAAATATGGATATGAAAAATTGTTGCATGTCTGCACTTGTTCGCAGTGAGATAGGACTATATTCGATATTAGCAGAATCTATCAGTCTTGTATGGTCATGCTTTCATAAAATGCTATAAATTGGTTCATTTGATGTGGCATGTACTTATTTGTGATTGGAGCTTTGAATAGAATTATTTATTGTGGTGCACTACTATGAAAAAGAAAACCAGAGGACACAGTTTATTTATTCAAATTTGAACAAAAATCTTCTGTTTCAAGTAAGTACATACTTTATTGTTTTTTTTTTTTTGCATCATAGGGACTGTTGAAATTGTTTGTCAATAAAAGTTTTTATGTCTCATGGTAATAATATGATGGAACCAAAAAAGAAATGCAGACAGTACAGCTTGGTCTATTTGAAGCTAGGATTTGCCCCATCATTGCCAAACAAACATTTACCAATGTGTCTCATATGCAAAAAGGTCTTTAGCAATGTTACTATGAAAACATCAAAACTAGCAGATCACTTGAACAGAATTCACCCTGACAAAAAAGAAAAAGATTTGTCATACTTTCAAACTCTTAAAGATAAAATTCTGAAGAGAACTACAATAGATAATATGTTTGTTTTATCATCTAAGCAAAATAATGATGGATTAAGGGCATTATATAACATATTCCTACTCATCGCAAATTCATCATAAGGAAAAAACTGATTCTACTGGGCATCACAGAGGAATTCAACACTACAGTCCACAAACCTACACAAGATGTTATAAAAAGGATTCCCTTGAGCAATAACACAATTCAAAGACATATTGATGAAATGAGTCATAACAATGAAAACTGTTTGTGTAGTCATTTGCAAAAAAAAAGTTTTTCCTTCTAATTAGACGAGTCAACATTACATGGTAATGAAGCTTTGTTGCTGGCATACGTTCACTTTGTTTATGATCAGGAAGTGCACGAAGAGCTGCTTTTTGCTATAACTTTAGAAACTGACACTAGAGGTGAATCAATTGTTAATTTAATGAGCTACTTTTCAGGGAAAAAGCGATTTCATTGACAAATATAATATCTGTTGCGATAGATGGAGCACCAGCTATGGTTGGTCATTATTGCTGTTTCATAAGTTACTTGAAACAACATGTACCTCAAGTGCTTGCAGTTCACTGTGTAATCCATAGGCAACATTTAGTAACCAAGAACCTTAGTGACAAATTGCATCAATTGCTTTAGTTGAACAAAATTCAAAGTAACGCTTTGAATACTAGATCGTTCACTTGATTGCACGAGGAAAATGATTTCTATCAATTGGTCTCTATACTGAAGTCTACTGGCTTTCAAAAAGGTTTATGTTTGGTGAGATTTTTTGCACTTTTTCAATCTGTTTTAGTGTTTTTAGAAGATGAGGATTCCAGTTTGAAAGAAAATTTTCTTAAGAGAAAAACAGATATTGCTTGTTTAACCAACTTGTTTGGCAAATTTAATGATATTAATTTACAACTGCAAAGAGACAATTTGAATCTCATCAAAACAAAATTGGTCATTTCAGCTTTTGTTGCAGATTAATGTTTTTAAAGCAAAATATTGCAAGATCTGAGCTTTCCCAGTCCCCAACTTATTCAAGATAGGCACAATCCAAGAAGAAACATTTTTCTGTACATCAACCACTTGGATGTTTTTCACTTAGATTTCAAAACTAGGTTTGAAGATAGAATACAGACTGGATAATAAACCCATACATTACTAGTGCAGAGCCAATTACAATTTTGCATGATGAGTGATAATGATAACCATCAGCATGAATGAGGATTTCAAGGTACAATTTAAACAGGGTTATCAAAAAAAGTTTTGGATGCAACAAGATATTCCACTTCTGTACCTGGCTCTATGAACAGTTATACAAAAGTATTTGCTGGCATTTCCATCATTGTATCAGATAGAGAGAAGTGTAGTTTTAAACCTGCTTCAGAATAGACATCTATTGCATATCACTGAATGTGAAGATTTGAGAATGCAACTCACTAATCTAAAACCGGACATAGATAAATTGTCGACAGATCACCAGGTTTACCCATCTCATTAAATTCAATTTTTCAAGCTAATTTATTTGGTATTTTTATTTTTGTAATTCTGATTAAAATCTTTCCTTGTTGTAATTTACTTGATGTTTAGTTATGTCTGAGTATGTTGATTTGTTCACTTCATTTTTATGTTCAATAAAGTGATTTCAATATTTGCACTTATTTTGAATTTATATATTTATTTCATAAATGTCAAAATTTTTTAAAAAAACTCTGCTCGTATTTTTTTTTGCTTTAATTTTCGTTAGTGCAAGTTTCGTTTTTAAATGTTGTACAAGATAATGCCATATTTCATAGTCCTTTTATCTTTTTCAATCATTAATTACAAGTGATTAAAATGAAAAATTTGATATCTAGTGAAATATTTAATATTGAGTACTGTACAAATTTATAAATATTAGTAAGTAAAGTAAATGACTAGGGGGTTGACAGTTTTAAAAGCTTTTGGTAAAGTGGTCAGCGGTCGAAAAAAGCAATAATCTGTTATGTTTATGATATAGAGTTGAAAGCCAGAATAGAATTTAGAATTTTTTTTTTGGTAGCTGAGGATTTTCCAAACAAGTCTGTATTCAGGATATTTTTGGGTATCTGGGGTTTGACTAATTTGGAGAGTAAAATATCTTTTAGAGATAACTTATAATTAACAACATGTTGACATTCAACTAACTAATCAAGTCAACATGTCAAATATAAAGATTATGACAATAATATGATATCAAACATATATGGATGTCAATTCTTTGTTTTGTTTATTATAGATTAAGCCATTAAACATCACATGATCACCATTTCTTATCCATACAATAGTGCCACTCAGTACAAGCCAGAGTAATTGGTGGATGGCAGGTTTGTGCATAAAATCCCTATCTAGTGCCTACTCATCCAACATCCCCAGACCAGTTTCTAGCTTGTGGCTTTCATCAGTGAGGAGCCTTGGATCTGAGAGCATTGCATCTAGATCTTAGGATCTAATATACCCAGACTAGTTTTTAGCTTGTGGCTAGATCCTAAGATCTAGGTGCAGTGCTCTCAGATCCAAGGTTTCTCACTAATGAAAGCCACAAACTAGTCCAGGGATATTGGATGAGTAGGTACCAGATAGTGATTTTATGCACAAGCCTTCTGACATCCATTGATTACTCTGACTTGCACCGAGTGGCACTACTGTATGAAGAGTTTTGCCTGTTATAGAAGACCCTTGATAAAATTGGATGATTTTTTTAAATCAGGTTTTTTTTTTTTTTTTTTATATGTCAAACTGTTGACCAGGAAGCGAACCCCGGCCAGCTACTTGGAATGCAGCTATGCCAACCATTAGGCCACCAACGCTTGACAAGTCAGGTTATTAATACTGTAATTTTAATTTTAAGTAAAGTTTTGAGGTCAATCAAAATATTAAAAGAATGATAATAAAAAAATAGCCATGGTAACAGGCTATACAAGTATACCACATGCATTAAATGTCTAATATTGTTATTATAATTTTATGCCATTAAAAAACAAGAATTAATATTATAGAAAATTCATTTATGTTTATAGCGTAGCTGTATATATGCTTAAAATAAAAGAGTATATAGTAATGGCAGTGTGCCCCTGATGATCAAGCTAGGTTATAATACTCTGTTGCCTGATCACTGAACCGGTCGTTCGCAGAAAACATATATAAGCTAAGACAGGGCATGTGGTTATACTTTTTTTTTTGTCTGCTAAATATGGCCAATTGTATTTATTTATCTCTAACGCCGCCGTGTAGCATAAGTAAATAATATTTTTAAAATTATGATGAACTGTATTTTAATAATGATTTTTTATTATTATTATGTATTCTTGAATGTAAAGCTTGTTTCTTATCTTCTAAGGCTTCATTTCCCAGTTATTTATTGTACTTTTGCTAAAATTGTCAAGTGTAATAATCTACATTGATAAGAGAGTTGCTTGCTGATGATAAATTTATCTTAATGTGAGATAGAACCTGCACAGCCAATCTAAATAATTACTTTTATATATATAATCAGTTTTTTAAACACCATTACCCCCCCCCCTTTTTTTTTTTTTTGTTGTTTAAAATACAAATTACAAACAGCAGAGATATTAGTTAGAATTTTTATAAAAATTAAATAAAAATAGCATGATAAATATAGAATATGTAGTGCTAATCAACATACATCATTGTCATCTTTTTATAATTGTAATGCCCAAATTCCATTCTCTTTTATTATTCTCAATAGTCATAATCCTTCTATATTTTAATATTTCTAAATTTCATTCTCGTTTATCATTCTGACTTATAGGTTTTTTGAATATATATCCTATTTTATTTCTTGTACATATTTTTTTTTAGATCTTCGACTTTCCTTTTTTTTTATAGCTAGTATTCATTCCATTGTCATCTGTTTTATTTTCTGATGGTGTTCATTTCATTGACTTTCTTAGTAATCTCCTACCTTATTTTTATTTTGTTTTCTGCTGTCATTTATTTCACTATCTCAGTAGTCTACCATATCTGTTTTTATTCTCTGTATACTCATTTGATGCTTAGGTTTTCATTTCTAATTATTTTTACATATATTGTTTTCCTTTTTTTTTTTAAATGATTAGACTCAGATTTCAAATCCATATAGAAATAATTTTTACCAGCAATATTTTTTTAAGTGCCAAATATAGTAAATGAAAAAGTGAGATATGCAATTAAAGCTATTTAAAAAAAAGCTCCAAGAAATGATGGAATTATTATTATCTTAAAAATAAGGAAGTGAAGAAATGGAAACATTGTTGTCAAAGTTATATACCAACTGTACCAGATGATATATAAGAAAGATGAAAAAGAAGATATTAGAAATTGTAGACATCACTTTTCTATCAGTTCCATCCATTGTCTTTATTTTTATTAAGATCACTGCAATTCATTTACAAAGACGTTTGGACTCAAGCCCAACAAAAACAAACAAGCTGGGGTAAAAATGATTCTAGCACAATGGATCCCATAAATTATGAAAAGGGTTTGATTCTATAAACATTTTCATAGTGATTAAAGCTTTGGACAATCAGTATTTAGATCTAAGATGTCAAATTTTGAAAAAACAAAAAAGTATCGGAATGCAACAGAGCTGCTTAGATTGCACTAAGAAGATTAACATTTCCCAGCAAGACAGAGAGTCTTCTTATCTCCACAACTTTTAATAGCAATTTTATGAGAAGTATTTGGCAAATTAAAATAGAAAGCTTAGGAAATAAAGATAAATGAAGATTATTTAATTAATCTAGAATTGATATGGGGGTGTGATTGTCTTTATAAATAAAGTTTCATGTCTTCATGAAATGTTCAAAAATTAATCGGATGAAAGTAAGAAAAGAGGATTAAAATGTTCAGTGATTTTTCAAAAAGTGAGAGGGAGAGAGAAAATAAAGATGAAAATAAAAATAATCAAATGGATTTATTGTTCAGAAGAAATTAGCATCAGAAATGCCAGAACTGGAATCAATCCAAGGACTTTATGCACACAAATCTGGCACTCTTTATCAATATGCTAAATTATGCAGGTCAAAATAAAGATTGGTAGTAGCAGTAGTAAATACTTGAATCAAATTATTACAGATATAAACATTAAAGATTAAATTAATCATAGGATTAAATTTGGATAGAGTGCTTTTTGGTAGAAATAACTTTTCATTAAAAGGAAATTGGTTTATGAGCTTAAAAGGGAAGATTTTTAATAAATGCATTTTATCAGTGCTTGTTTTATGTATCTGGGATTTGCATGCTTAAAAGAAAAATATTTCACAGATTTCAGAGATGTATCTAATGAAATATGGAATGATGCATATTAGGAGTAGCAATGAGAAATTGAAAACAAAATATAGGGATGAGAAAATCATTGATATTAGTGAAAAAATTAAGAGACTGGTAGTCGAGAGGTCAGTGACAACTACTTTACAAGTAGTTATCCTGGGTTAGCGAGTTCGCTTCCCAGCTGATGCTATGACACATGAGAAAAAAAAATGGATTTGCTCTGAACTTGCTGTAAGTGATTACAAAATGACAATTGAAAATTTTAATTAGATCCTAAATGATTGTAGAAATAGCTAGAAACCGACCATATGTGAAGTAGGTGGTAATAAAGAAGTTTATTGAATTTATAAGAAGAAGTTATAGATCAGGAAAACTGAAGACTTTCATTCCATCCTAATTTACTTATAACTACTGATTTGCATGCAACTACATCATTTTCATCTGGGCGGAGCAATTTGTGTGAGCAGTATTCTCCATTAATTAAGCAAGATTCACAAAAATAACAAATTTCAATTAACATTTCTAATAATACATTGTTTATATATATTAATTAACTATAAAATTTACGGTATATTTATTATTTAAATTATTTTCCTATCTTTCAATGTTTTAATTAGTATTTTATATTAAATAGATAGAAACTTTATTGGTTTTTTTTGATTAAATGCTTATCACTCAACACATTTAACAACTTGCTTAAAAGTCATTATTTTAAGATGGTGACAAAATTAATTAAATAGAAGTGCCTCAATATAATTAAATTACTGAGTGAGAGTTAATTAAAACATTTTAAATTTGATTTGCAGTTATAAAATTGTTTAATTTAGTTTAAAATATTTATCAAAAATTTAAGCCCTCTTCCTCCACTATCACTATTGCTAAATTCAAACAAACGCCATTATCTGAAGTTTGAAAGCAAAATATATTTATACACTAGTTATTTAGATTGCTATGGAGATATTCAGATTATTACAATTTTTATGTGTTAATTATTCAGCCAGTTCATTTGCCCCACAGTTTATAAATACTCATTCTTTTTCTTTTTTTATTGAAATGGGCAGAAATAAATAGATAATAGAAAAGACTTCTGCTTTGAAGGCAAAAAATGTTTTACTAACTAACTAAAAAATGTTTTATATATATATTTGTATTTTTTAAACAAATTTATGTACAACACATGTTAAAATAACCCAAATGTTCAGAATATTAAAAATCAACTTTCAGTTAATAAAAAAAAAATAACAACAACAACAACAACAACAAAAGGATAAAACATTTTGTTGGTGACAGATTTGATTTGTTATATGTAAAGTTACAGTTGATTTATTTTGCTAAACTACTATTAGTAGAAAGTGGAATTTCAATACAAACAGAACTTACTTATACAGTAAGAAATCTTCATTATTTTACAAAATAATAATAATAATATAATTGGTTAAGATATTTACTAGCACACTTTCAAACTGTAATTTTAAACAGACAGTAATCAACCCTTACGTATGTGCTGTATTGTTATATTAAATTAACGTTTTTGTTGAATGTGAGGAAACTCTTGATCCAAACCACATGATAGAGACTTTGAAAAGATAAAAGCAGTTGTCTTATCTTTGTACTTAAATGCAATTATATAGGCCAATCATGGATTGAGAGTGTTGAATATTTTAGTTACTTCCATTTTAGTTATTATGCATATTAACATTTGCAAAATTGGATTCTCACATTCAACACAAACAAAATTGATTTAATATAACAGTATAGCACATGTGTAAAGTTTGATTAGTTTGTTTAAAATAATAATAATAACCAAATGGAGAACTTAGTTTTTCAACAATAACAAAAAAAACAAAAATGCTGTTAATGGTTAATCAGAACTTCACAATTCTTTGAAAAGTTTAAATTTGATTTTATGTTTGAATTATTCAGTTTTAAATAGTGGCTTCTATGGTATAGAATTATAATTAAAATCTGAATTTTTTTGAAAAGTGATAACATAACTTTTAGTTTCTTTTTTAGGTTTTTTTTTACCATTAATAAATGCAATGCAAAAAATGACATTAGTGTCGAACAGTGAAACAGAAGCTTCCATGTCAGTTGATAGATTTTTAAAAGTGGTTATTTTTAGATTACAGATGTAATAATTTTAACTTAGCATTGATGATGTGATTGTGAAATCATCTCTTTCTTGATTTTTTGAATAACAGTCTATTTTTATAATTGCTTTTTTGTTATTATTGTTGATATGGCTGGCAAAAAATAAACAAAACAAATGAAAAAAATGAGTTCAAATAAAACAAAGACAATAAACTCAATTAAAAACATGTAGTCCCTTTTTATGAACAATTATTATATATAAAATGCAAAATTTCATTTTTATGTTTAAAATTTGCACATTTTTTATGTTTTTCTATTTGTAAATATCTGTGCAATTATAAAAAAACAGCAACATATTTCCTCCTTTTTATTTTAATTAAAATACTTTATTACTATTATAGTGAAGAAAGATAAGGAATACAAATAGTTGAAAAAACAATTGCATTTTTTATTGATGTTGATGTTGGGTCTGAAAATGGCCAATTAGATTTGACTGAAATGTCAATATTATTATAAAAAGTTTTCTAATTTATATAAAAAAGGAGATATAATATTTGGTTGTTGTGATGTGGCCGCTTGATGGCATTGTTTCTTGCAAAAATAATGAAATGTAATGTTACAGGGCCGATATTTTTTTGCTTTCTGTTCTCTGACAATTTTTCAAAGTATTTTAAAAAAATTTACGGACCAACATTATTTTCTAAATTACATTTTTTAATTACATTATACATTTAAGTGTGTAGCACTGGCATGCAGGATGTGTGTGGTCCGATGGTTTTGCCGATCCAAAGGATCGGCCAATACATGCACTAATCTGATCAAAACAAGCTTTCAGGAGTGTGCGGAGGTAGGGTCTCCAATGGTTTTGATGATCTGAAGGATTGCCCAAGACATGCACTACTCTGAGAAAACTAAGCTTTCAGCGCATAGCGCTGGAATGTGTGGAACAATGACGATAGTTTTGCCGATCCAAAGGATGGGCCAATACATGAGCTAGTCTGAGTAAACCAAGATTGTGATTTCAAAAAACAATGTACAATGACAGCCATTTTGTTACTCTCATAGCTGTTTCCCCACATGCCTTTTCACGTGACTTGTGTGAAATGCTTCTGGGACATACTCTTTTGCAATTGTTTTCACCTTCCAAGATGTGTAGGGAAACACGCAAAGTGCTTACAATTATTAGTATGTAATAGTACATCAGGTAAGATGTAAGATCATTACTTCCAATGCACATAAAAACTTATGGCCAGTTGAATTCCATATACCATCACATCCTATGGTAGCAATCTGTTAAGTATGTGCTATTTCCATAGTAACACAAAGTACAGTGTGCAATGCCATCTAGACCTGCTAATGGCTAATATCAATAGAATTGTTCTAAAGGCTGTAAGTTGGGTAGAGTAATTGACATGTTTCTGTGCTTTTGCAGAGAAACAACGCCATCAAATGGCCACATTGGACATAAGTCACAACTACCTAATGTTTTTATGAAGACTGTTATTGTGAAAGTTGAAACTCAATATATATTTCATTCTCTTACTTTCTATTTAACAAATTTTTCAATATTGGTTTTGCTTCTGTTGATTTGTAATTTACTTTTTCTTTTTCTAAATTCTAGTGAACTATTTGAAATGTAAAACTCTTTTCTAATATACAAAAGTTTACACATCATTTAAGTTGACATTACATTATTAAAAAAAGAAACTCATTAATTTTTTTTTGTCGATGATGTGAATTTTTGTATTATTTTATATGATCTGTGACATCAACATTTTTTACAAACTGCTTAATAGCAGATTAAGTAAATATCAGAAACTTTCTACTTTTCCATATTGTATTTATCATATTGTATTATGCTTCTCAACTTGGCTCATTTGTTTAAAAAAAAAAAATTATAACTTTTAGAATCAGATGAAATTGGATAGTTTCCAACAACTAGATGACAATTTCCTGACTAATATTAGAAGATCAGCTAAATAATTGCTTAGAAACTTTCTAGTAGAAAAAAATCCTGAACTTATTTTAGAATTCATCAATTGTTTATAATTTTTCAAAATCTTTCAGTACTAAAATATTATTTTTAATTACTATTTATGAAATAAAACATCCTTCATCATTAACAAACATTTATAAATAAGTATAGTATTCTAATTCAATATATATAAAGGAAAACTTAAAAAATTGAAGATGGATTTTTTTTTTTCATATGTCAAAGCATTGTGACCAGGAAGCGAACCCGGGCCAGCTGCTTGGAAGGCAGCTATGCTATTTAAGCCAATCTGTAAAACAAATATATACATAAATTATGTTTTTTAAATCTGCTTATTTGCCATTTTGAGGTACAGTTTTTAAACTTCTACAGTGAATTTTACCTTTTGAAAGATATCAACATCGCAGCCTAATTGTAGCTCTCCATTAATTCTATTTTGAATCTCCCCAAAGAAAACAAGCAATATTGCATTTTATTAGAGTGTCCTTTGGATAATCTTTAAAATGTAAATGGGTTCAGCCTCTTTCACAAATCAGATCAAGTTCCCATTAAACACATTTTTGGGGATCTGTTATTATTCATTTAATAGCATCATATTTAATAAGCTTAAAAAGATAATTGGTATTATGATCTTACTATTGTATTTTTAGATTCTTATGAAAGCACTCTTAAAAGAAATATTTTCAGTTGCCTTTGTGTACATAAATTAGAGGTAATTTCATTAAGCAGTTCCATTTTATGGCAAATACTCTATCAATTTATTAGTACAGTAGCAGTACATTGAAGTATTACCATAATGTTCAGCTGATTCACATTCTTAAGCTGATAACATTGCAAGCATCAGGTTGCTGAAGATTTTACTTCACCATTGGCTGATGAAATACTTGAGATTTTTTTTTTTAACATTAATTCCAAGCTGAAATCTTTATAGATTGCATATCCTTCAACTGACAATAATGTGTTAATGATTGTAAGAACATTGTTAAATGAAAAAACTGTGAGATCTTATAAATGTAATAATTATGCATTATTCAGTAAGATAATGTGACCACTTACGTAAAAGTAGTTGATTCAGGATGCCATCAATGGTAGTTTTTTTTTCAGTAATGAGAGTTTATTCATAAAAAAAAAACAACAGATACAAATACAGTTAGAAAAAGGTTTACAAGGGAGTGATTGTATGATAAATTGAAATTTCAGGAGCAACATGGTAAGAGGGGAAGGATACATGTGAAAAGGGGAAATGGTGTGTAGTCCAGGACAGTCCAAAATGCATGTCTTCATTGAGCAAGCACCACATGGGTCATAAACATTTGAATGATTGAGTCCTATGACAGAGGTTAAGAGGATGGGAGTTGGAGTATTGCCCAAGTGTCTGTGAGGAGTGAAGGTGGGGCTAGTTTGGTATCTCTGGTTTTGAGCCATCAATGGTAGTTTTTATTAAATTACTAACTTATGTATAAATTAGCAACATATATTGTGATATGTAGATTAACCATTTAAATGCTTGATATTGATCCAATTTTTGGGTTTTCTGATAGTAGAAGAGATGAATGTGAAAATATCTGGAATAAAAAAAACAGCCATATTATTTAATAACTACAATTCTTACACATTTATATCCCCTAAATCTTAAATATAGATTGAAATAAGGTTATTTTTGTAGCTGGAATGGTAATATACATACATGTTAAGTCCTCCATTAAAATGTAAAAGGAATAAAGTACATGATAGCACTTGATTATTGTAAAATGGCATATTTTTTTTATAGAAACTATCAGTTAATTATATTGTGGCATAGAGATTAGTGCTGTAGATGCTACTGAGTTCATGACCTTGGTTTCAAATCCAGAGTGGAGCTTGTTTTTTTATTTTTTATAAAATTGAGAAATTCCCTCAGAAATTTTTAAGGCAGGCAATCTGTAGTAACCATCCACTGTTGATTTGTAAATGTGTATGTAAACTAACCTCAGACCGTTGTGTGTTACAGCCTTCATTCCTATGAAACAGCTATTGTGAACTCACTGGAGTTGTTTGCATGGTTTACTATGACTTTTTTTTAAAATTGTAAATTAATATAAATTTTAAATAGATTAATAAACCATAGTTTTGGATGAAATGTTTTACAAATCATACATATATGTATAATATTGAAAAATTTAGACTTGAAATTTATTATGTAAATGTATTGAGAGCAAAGATTTCCCCAACCATTGCATATAGATAATGTTAAAACGTTCAAAATTCCATGTCTAACTACCAATGAGATAAAGACAAAATGAGACTCCTTTTGTCTTTTTGGTATTTAGATATATATTTCTGCAGGATTTTAATGTTATTTATATATGATTATTGAAGTTTTCCCTCATATATATATAAAATCAAACATATATAAAAAAAGAAAAAACATTTATCTGTTGTATTGATTAAAATTATCAGTAATTTATAAATTTGTTAAATAAAATCAATAATTAAATGCTTTGTTGGTTAGGAATTCATAAGAAATTTGAACATTGGAAGTGACTGAGTGGAATCTTGATCCATGGACTTTGAATTTCAAACTCTTCCATTTTACCATTGCAGTAAACCAAGAAGAGTCATTAATTAGTTTAAATAAAACCAATACTTGATTAATGGTTTTATTGTCTACAAAGGCTTTTTAACAAAGTTGTTAGGACAGCCATCCACTATGTCCATTATTTGGGATTTGAATCTTTCCTCTAACTTTGAAAAATTTTTCAGACTACTTGAGCAAGTTTAGTATTTCTCTAAAATAATTGGCTCATAATTACTTTAGGTTGTTATCCAGTTATTCTTTGGTAAATGAGTAGTATCTATTATTCTGGATTGGTTTCATGAGTCTCACTATGCTGTTGTTTTTTTTTTTTAAAAAAATCATTTGTAATATGGTTTAGCTTTTATTATTGGTGAGGAAATACATTTCTATGGATTTGAATCTATCTTTTACTTTTATTATAATTTTTTTTTTTAAAAAAGCCAAGGAATTAAATAAAAGAACATGTTGTTTAGGAGTTCATAGTCAGTTTGAGCATTGGAAATGATAAAGCTAATTGCAATCCACAGACTTTGAGTGCCAGAGGGACTGCCTTAAAACTTGATTGATTTTAACAGTCCCACACACATTTGGCGAGTAATATTGTTGATGTATGTATACAGGTAAAAATTAATAAAGAACTAACTTTTTAATAGTTAATGGCATTTTTTATTGTAAACTACAAGTAATTAATAATAATCTTTCTTAGTAAAAGCACTCTATACGAGTGTTGAAAATTTCGTTATTTGGATTTTCTATCGTCTAGAAACTTTATTTCGCTGCCGAATAAAGAATTAAGTTATAAGATACACACTCGTGGGTGTGTTATGTTTACAAAAGCAATCAAGGAGTCTCTTTTTTTTAATGCACATTAATTAAGCACCACAATTTAAACTTGAATTACTTTCATAAATATCTGTATCTTTTTAATTAAAAGATAATAAATCTTTATATCATAATTTTTATTTTTAGGATTAGTTTTTTTTCTGATAATTCTTTCATTATTTATGGGAATAGCGATTGTTTTTAATATTCTTCATATTTCTTTTCTATTTTTTAATATTTTTTCTGCATATTTGATTTATTAAATATGTGAAACATTATACGTATATATAATAAGTGTTAGCCATATTTTGTATTATTTTTATAATCAAGTTGAATTGCTAAATGTTTCTTTAAAAAATCAACTTCTATTTATAATTTTCTAAATATATTCAGCTGTTAGTAATATATCACATTGGCTAGTATATAACTCAATGTTTCAAATATTTTTATTTCTTCCTCAAGTATTGCTGATCTGACCAGTATCAATCTAGAATGGGAATTGAACAGTGATCTTGAGATTTATGAATATCAACTTTAACGTGATATTCTAATTAATTAAATTAGAATATAATTGATTATAGTTCACAAAAGAATCTGAGGTGACAATTCTAAAAATCAGTGTTCTATATACAGTAGCATATATTATTATTATTATTATTATTATTATTATTATTATTATTATTATTATTATTATTATTATTATTATTATTATGGGTTCGAACTCAGACTTTCACACGACCCACCACTCTCAGTGCCATCTTGTTCCCACCCTATCAAACACATTTTAAAAAAAAAAAAAAACCCCCATATACGTTCTTCATACTAAACCCACCAATCTTCACCCTTGGCCCTACCAAGGGTTTGAACGTTCCATCATCAGATTTTCAATGAAATGGAAGGCTAAAGAGTTGTGAGTTGGAATAGTTTGAAGCCTGTCCATTAAAGTATAAATATTGGCTATCTTAATATAAAGCTGAGTACTGATTATATATATGTGTGAGGATAGTAATCTAGACCAACTAATGATTGCTGGTTTAGCATGAAATACGTATATTGGTGATTATTTATCTTTTCAACATGTGTGTGATCAGGTGAGTCAGCAATATGAGGTGGCATGAGAGTGGTGGGTTGTGTGAAAGTCTGAGTTCGAACCCCGCATATATTATATAATATAAATGCAGGTTTAAGCCTGTATAAAGTATTATTATTATCATCATCATCATCATTATTATTTATTTCGAAAATATAGAGTTTGAATTTTTCTAAAAACATCTATTCAACTAAATGCTGGAAATAGTCCAAGTTAAAACTACAAGTAAAATGTCATCATCAGAAACCTTGAGAAAAACAATAATAAATAGCAAAAATGTAACATATTTGTCAGTTTCTAACCTATAATACACTTGATGAGGCTATATGGCTGAAATACATATATGTATAATGTGGGAGGATTGGTCTCCTTTCACATTGAATTATTGTTTTCAAAGCTTATATATGCTATAGAGTATGTTAAAATATACATTTATTTTTATATATGCTTGTGTATACTGCATGTATTTTAAATCAACAAATCAAAAATCATTTTAATTATGTAGATGATATATATTAAAAGTGCTTTTTTATATAGGCACAAATAAAACAGTATTAAATAATATACTATCATTCCTCTACAAAAGAACAGTGGGCAAACTTTACTCAGTTTGTTAATCAAATGCTAGCTGGTGAGGATTTTTATCCTTCTTTGATTTATCTTTTAGATAAAAAATAAATAGATATTCATTTAGCAATTATTAATTAAATAATTAGTTGTTCCAACTATGGATTGGTAAGAAAAAAAAAATCTAAACTTTCTTGATTTTTTTAACTAAGTTTGAGTTCCTTATTATAGGTTATGGTAAGCAGATCCAATGTTTGTTATATGATGTGTTTGTATACTATATATTTCTGAAATAGGGATTGAATGTGCCTTTAGTTTAAATATTTTTATTATTTGACCTGTTAGATAATGGATTTCACCATAATTTATTCAAAAAGTTGTTTTGCAAAATGATTCTTGTTATAGTTATGTACATGTATGTTTAGAGAACACACATGTAAATAACTAGTATATATATTATATTGTGTTGTTTATATAACAATTTTAACTTTTCAGCATCTTAAGTTGTGATCTTCACTGTTTTCTGCGAAAATTCCTGCATCAGAGTTTATCAAAGTTTTTTATTTAGCTGTAATAATAAATATACGTCTAGTTGCCCAGGGGATCATGATATTTATATATCAAGTGATATATTGAGCAAAACTAGAGTTATCTCGTCTCTGCCTTTCTGAGTAGATCCCAGGTTTTGAAGGCTTGTATAACGCGTTCTGTAATTTTTATAAAAAATAAATTTGGATTCTCTTTTCTAAAAAAAAAATCTAAGACGATTCAAATTGTTGTAAATAACATTTTGAACTCAATGTCTACATTACAATGTAATATTCTTTTTGAGCACATATGTAGATATTATTTTTTGTTTGTTAATTCTCTGAATTTTATGATATAAATTGGCAGTTTTTATAATGAAATACTACCATGTCATTTCAATTCTTTTTGGCTCCAAATCAGAATGATAGTTCGGGTTCTATTTAGTTGATAAAGTGAGATATTTTTTCTTACTCAACTGAGAATATAGCCCTTAAGTCTGCCATTCAACCACAGGGCTAAATTATACAAGGAATTATTCTTTAAATATAAGAAATTATATTAGTTAAGAGGTGATAAGCAATGAGACTGTTCTGTCACTGATAATCAAATGTAGCAATTGTTTGTTTGTATCATTGTGATCATTGAACATACTTTTAGATAGAAAACATATATATATACATTAACGTGATTTAATTCAATTTTTTTAGATTTCCTACAACCATTGTCTTTCATGATAATTTAAAAATATATATTTGAAACATTCATCAATTCTCATTTAATGTTGCTATGAATAGATGTTTTGATCAGAGCATTAATTTTTTCCAGAGAATATGTGCTGGTGAGGAGAAAAATATTTCATAAATTGCAGTTAAATTGAGTGGATGTGGCTATTTAATACTACTTTACACGAGCCCATGTCTTAATAAAAGCATAGATCTGGGGCTCATCCTTACATCTTTTATCACTTGGGCTGCATGCGTTCCCATCAGCAAATGAGGTCTCTGTGTGATATGTGCTACATCTTTTGTAATCTATATTAGAGCCAAAACATATCAAGCATGCAACTCTATTAAACCAATACAATATCAAATCTTTTGTTAACATCTTATTTAAAGATAATCTCTCTAGACATGTATGGATAACCTTGCCAGTCACTAAGATTCTAATCAGATTCCAAAACTTTTGTGTTCCTCAGTTATGATTAAAAATTTCTGTTTAGTATTTTACAAGGTACAATTCCAACCAAAGTATTTTTCATTAATTGATTTGAGCTGAATCTTAAATCTATGTGTGTCTCTATTCAGTAATTATCCAGAAAAAAACATTATACATTTTTCAAATCTGCCCATCCTTTTTATATCTATAGGTACACAATTAATCTCAAGCAATTGCTTTAAAAACATGTAGGATACTCTTATTCCTATAAAGCATCTGTATTTTATTCACACCACTGACTTGCATGCTGCTCTATTATATTTGGCAATAAAAAGTAAAATGCACTTAAAAGCCCTAGATTCTTACCTAGGAATATCATGAACAAACTTGGCAATCTATATTCTTTTTCAATTGTGCAACTTTTATTAAAATTAACATTCCATTAAAGCATGGAATCTTGGAATAATTATAGGTTTGTTGAGCATTTCTCTACAAGAAATGCTATATTCTTTCTATTTGTCTCTACTTTTGTCAGCATGCATAACTTTTTGTATTGCTCAAGTTGGAATGTTATGGTTTTAGCATATGTTGTCTCTGCAATTTAAATTGTTTTTTGTATATATAATGAATTATTGTATATATATATGAATGAGATGGTTGAGAATCTGATCTCAGACATTAATTACAAAATTGATAATACTAACACAGGAAATATATGAGTATAATAAATTATGACTTATTTATAATTTGCAGGGTATCCATGTCATGAATAATTTTAAAGTTATTAAAGTTTAAAATTGTAGAGAGCCTTCTAAGTAACTTGGATATTTATACTGGTGTGATTATCTATATCAGCATTTCCCAAACTTTTTATGTGATGGAATACTATTTTAATGAAACACTTTTATTATTTTTTAGAGTAGATAAATATTAATAATAAATAAATTAAACAAGTAAATATAAGAGCTAAGAAACCAGAACAAACATTTATTCTCAAATTTTAACTATGTAAAATAAAATACATGAAAATAGTGAAATAAACTAGCATATATATATATTAAAATTACATTCTTGATTTTGGGTCTTTGAATTACAAACTTTTGATATTAGGCATAATATTAGTTTTCAAAATGAACACTATTGAGCTTAATAATTGTACAAACAGAAAAAAAAAAAAACCTAGGAATACTAGTACATATATCATTATGATAATTTGACATTTACATGAAGAATTGTGAGGAAAAAAAAATTAAATAAAACAAATTTATACAGGAATAAAAAAGAAAAAACAAAAAAAAAATTATATCTTTACCATTAGAAATATTAATAACAAAGAGACAAAAAAAAATTGTGTAACACTAAAGGATTTCAAGTGTTCATTCTTCAACTGTCTTTTATAGCATGATCATTTTATGTAATCAAAAGTTCTTTTATCAGATTTTTTTGTCCACTTTCCCCCCCTCTCCTTTTTTTATAGGTTTGATTGTAATCACATTAGTGACCAAGTAGATGTGTAAATGTTTGTTGATGAAATTTTTTTATCTCTTAGCCTTATTATTTCTATTTTGTTCCAAAAGGTATTTGGATGCCTTCTTGTGTTTGTATTATATGTAAATGTGCATCTGGTACACCATAGTGAAAATAGTGTAAATGTACTGGCCCTAATATGCACAAAGTTATCTTTTGCATAGGATTGAAGAAGTGTTTGTTATAGTATACTTTCTTTTTTTTGAATAAATTGGGAATTCCAGCCTGAATATTGTCTAATGTAGAACAAGAAAAAAATATATGTGTCTGAGTTTCTGATTCTTTTTTGCAAAGCCTGCACATATCATCCATGTTAATGCAGTTCCTTTTATAACAAAAGAAATTTAGAGTTGGTAATGCATATTAGCCATAATATTAGAAAGATGAATTCTTATATCTGGTATAATGTCAAGTCTTTTCCTGTATTTTGATTTGATTGCAGTATAATATGAAAATTCAGTCTTTATATAAATATGTCATTGTAAAAGGAAGCAAAACATGAATGAGATATTTTTCTGCTAAATTTTTCCAGAAATCATTTAATGGAAGTTTCTTGTATTTTGTATTAAATCAAATTCACTAATTGAATTAATTAGACTTTTATAATTACTTGATTTGAACCTATTGGTTTAGATTTTTCCATTGGCAGTTCCTTGTACTTTTATTTTAAATCAAATTCACTAATTGAGTCAATTAGATTTTCATAATTGCTTATGCTGATGCTTATTGGTCTAGTTGTCACTGTAAATGGATTCCAAATCCAGGAATGGTTCTCACCAGACTTTGAAAAATATTATAAAAAAGGTTGATGCAAGTGTTCTAAAATTATATTAAAAACTTCATTATTTACTTTAGAATTTATTTCAGTTAAAAATTCATGCAAGGTGGGAAAACAATTAAAATTATTCTGTTCAATTACAGAAATCCAGAATTATAATTTCTGTCAAAGGACACAATCTTATCTCTTGCATTAAAAACTAAAGGTTGCAATTAGTAAAAAAATCTGCCAAATAGACAAGATTCATCAAGCTTAAGGATTTGTTAAAAATTCCACGAAAATCTGACCTAAATTATTTGATGTGAAAAAACCAGTAACTCATTATAAAGTTCAAATAGTCTCAATAGGATTTTTCCTTTTGATAGCCATCTCATTTCAGTATGTAAAAATGCAATGGTCGCTACTCATTTCATTGCACAAAATTTTAAATGATCTAGATTGAAATAATTGAGATTTTAAATAGTTGATACTTTTTATGGCTTCATCCAAATTAGTTTTTAAATATGTCAAATTTTATTTTTGTTCTAGTGCTTTCCTTTGAAAAACATAGTTTTGTGGACTTGCAAAATGTGCTATAACTTCATCTTTGCTACCATTGCTTGAGCACTATCAGTACAAATTTCAACATACCTCTCCTTAACCAATTTTTTGTTATGTAATGTAAGTATATATTCTCTGATCTTTTCTTGAAGATATTCACACATGAATTAATCTTCAGTATTGTTATTAAAACATAATGAACAAACACTAATAATAGGGCTAGCCTGCAGTGATATGCAAATTCATCTTCTTGCAATATATATTCATAGCAAAGTCTAAGTTGATGAATTAGTTTTTCTGTATGTTAGCAGAAAGATTTTGATGCAGTATGAAATATTATTATCTACTAATTGTAATGTATTCATTTTTTAGCAGACTTTTTTGTTTAACATGTACTGTACAATGTCTTTTACACAATACTTAAGTGCATTACCATAACTCACATGAAAAATGTCTCTGTTGCATTTTTATTTTCAGTTTTAACAATTACAATCATTCTCGAAGTTTAGATTTTTCTAGTGAAACACATCTCTTTAAAAATCATATCTTTTTCTTTATAATCAGCATGTTCAACCATAGAAGTGTCAGAAGAAGTACTTGCCTTTCCTTCTTTAAAAGTTCCTCTCTTTAACCAAGAATCTACGAGTAATTTTTTGAGTAATATACACATTCTAACATTAAAACAGGCAAAACTCTCCATACAGTAGTTATGAGCGAGCATAAGAAATGGTGATCATGTGATGTTTAATGGTTTAAATTCTAATATTCAGAACTGTAATAGAAATATATAAAAAAGGGGTTAAAAAAAGGACTGTAACATACAAGAGAAATGTGGAAGAAAAGTATTAAAAAGTGGTAATAATATAAAAGCAATTGTAATAATAAAAATGATTTGATAAAATATGTATTAACAAAAATTAAAGATTGTGAAATAAATAAGCCTGTAATACTAAAAAACAAATGTAAAAGAGTTCAAAACTGTAATGTAAAAGTAAAAACTTAATGTCATTACAATAAGTAATAGTTTCTTATAAAAGAAAATTATAATAATAATAAAAAATGTTTAGGCACTAAATTTAATTGAGTCAATGCAAGTATATTGCCACAAAACAACTAACATTGCTAATAAAGGTATACAATAATAAACCTACATATTTAAGCAAAATAATACAATGATGTGTTTAAATATTGATGTGAATAATATATATTTAGCAGGAAAAGTTCATGGAGTATAGTTTGGGAAATGCTGATCTACATTATTTTAAGAACTAATAAGCAGAAATAAACCTGAAATAATCATATACTCAATGAATAATATATTTAAAAACTGGAAACTATTACAAATTATTGTCAAATGGAAATAAATAAATGTAAAAACAATTTATGTTTTAAATTAAGATTAAATGTTTTTTAAAATTGACAATTGAAAGTAGATTTATTGACACCAAATTTATTTCAATGATTATACTTTGAATTTTGTTAATAATCCTTTTTATATGTTCTGTATATCACAGGGTGTATCATAATTCCAGAATCATAAACAGTAGTGGAACTGCTAAAAATAATGGATCATAATGATTATTCTTTTAAGAAATTAATATCAAAGAAAATCTGCAGTAATTTTAACATATTACAATCAATCACAAGCCAGTTATGTAGGGTTGTTTTAAATTTGTTAAATGAGTTTAAAGAAACAAGATACATGCTTGATAAACCATGCAGTGGGCATTTGAGGATCTTAACTGATAATACTATTGCATATCTTGACTTATTGTAGTAGAACATTTTGTCTATTCATGTATTGTCTGCTTTTGTTTTTCCTTTTTTAATTTTTTTTTTTCTACTATGCTGAACTTATGGGTACATCTTATATTTTAATGGCTACTTTCATAGCACATTTTATTTTAGTAAGCAGTGGCAAACTGCACTGACAATGATCAACTATTATTGTTTGATATTATTAATCTTTGTCTTGAAATTTTGATGCAGTGGTTCAGTTTAAAGATCAAGGTTCATGGATCTTGACACAGCTGTCATTTCTGTTGTTCAGACTTGTAATGAACTCCTAAACAATAAACTCATTTGATTATTATTAATACTTCTTTGCTTAATTATTTTTATTCCATCTTTAGATTAAAAACTTAAAATATCAGCATATATAATATTTTTAATAATGAAATTATAATGATAATGTATATGCTATTGGAGATTAATGGCATATCACATAAAATAGAAAGATTAGTTATTCAAATTATTGGAAAATAAGAAATTCAGATAATTCAGGTTTATACCCTGACAAATTTTCATTGTGATGAAGTCATCATCATTATCAACTATTATCAATCCACTTCAGGATGAAGGACTCTCCAAGTTCAATCCATCTTCTCCGATCTTTAGCTTCTTTTCTCCACTTCACTCCTGCACACTTTTTTATTTCATTCATCCACCTCACATGTGATCTCTTTCTGGGTCTTTTACAATCTTTTGGAATTCAGTTTAAAATTTCAATTATCCATCTATTATCATCTCTTTTAGCAATATGTCCAGCCCGACTCCACTTCAGTCTTTTAATTTTTTTCAATGAGGTCAGTAGCACCTGTTCCCATATATTGTATTTTCAATCTCTTCTTGTTACTCCTAACATGTATTTCTCCATACTTCTTTGAGTGGTCTGAAATCTCTGTACTGCTCTTCTATTAAGTGTCCAAGTCTTAGACCCAGAAGTAAGAATTGGTAAAACATCTTAGAAATGTTCCTTTTCAAACACATAAGCATATTGCCTTTTAGTATCAAGTTATTTTTACCAAAAGCACTCCAACCAAGTTTAATTCTATAATTAATTACATCCATTATGTTTCCATCTGTATTAATAATCTGACCAGGGTATTTGTAGCTGTTAACTTCTTCTAACTCATCATAATCAATTTTTATTTTCATAGTTTGAGAAAATTCATTGAACATTACTTTAGTCTTTTTAACATTTATCTTTAGTCCTACTTTCATCTGACAACTCCTGCAACATTTCCTGCAGCTCTAAAGCAATATTTGCAAAAACAACTACATCATCTGCAAAATCTAAATGACTTAAATAATCTCAATTTACTTTCACTCCTTTAGCTCCATTGCTGTAAAAAGTTTTGGGGATATGGAGTCACCCTGTCTTACACCCTTCTCAATGTCTAGTATCATTATGTAATCTAACTGTTACTGTTGCATTTTTATATTCTTCAAAATATGACAATATCCTGGATCTACACTTTGATGATCCAATGCTTTAATCACTGAAGAAATGTTTATAAAATCAAATGCCTTTTCATAATCTACAAACTCAAAACATAATGGCAACTCATATTCATTTATCATTTTTATAACTTCTCTCAATACCTAGATATGTTCTACTGTATTAAAACCACTTTTAAATCCAGCTTGTTCTCTTGGTTGGTTGAAATCCAATGTTCTCTGTAGATGTGTTGTAATTATCTTGGTAACATTTTGTATAAAACTGATAAAATACTGATAGGTCTGTAATTTCTAATATCTTCTTTATCACCTTTTTAAAATATTAATATTAATACTGTATTCTTCCAATCATCTGGTACATCTTTATCATTTAGACATTTGGTATATAACTTCGCTAATTTTTTTTTATTTCTTCACCTGTTTCTTTTAATATATCAATTATAATTCCATCATTATCTGGAACTTTTTCTTTCTTCATAAATTTAATTGCATGTCTCACTTCTTTATTTAAAATTCTGGGCAATTCGGAAGATATAATAGATATAGGAAGTATAGAATTTTATATGGATGTACAAAATGTTTTTGATCAGATCAAACAACATCAATGCTAGAATTGGGCATAGAAACATCCAAATGAAGGTACTGCAGAATTGAATTATATTTTGACTAGCAGAAAATATGTATTTTAAGGTTGTAATATTCTTCAATACAGGAAGTGATTTTCAATTAATGAGATAGAAGATATATGTTAATGCAAAACTAGAGAGATGAAAACAATTACGAAAATCAGTTTTAGCAGTGTTATTCCTAACTTTCAGAGATACTCCACTGAATTTAAATTAAAACTTGCCACATCATTTTAGCATAGTAATAAATTTTGTAGTTATTTCAGACTTGCAGAAATCAACAATAAGATAAATGGTATTCTATTAAGAATTGTAAAAAAGATAACTGGTATAAAAAAGCAACAATTTACCACCAAATTTTCCACTGAAACAAAATGATATATGAGGAAAATAAGAATATGAAATTTTTTAAAAATCTATTTTTTTTTTAAAAATTTATAAGGAAAGCTATAAAAGAGAATTAAAGTCTCAAAAGTGTAAAACAATATCTTGGTATTGGGAAAAAATTATTTCTAGAATGAAAGAAAAGACGGAACTATGACTAAAAAAAAGAGATGATATAATAAAATGTATGGAAGAATTCTATTTTCCAAATTTTTTTTAAATGAAGAAATGAAACATAAAATTCTGTGAAAAAGAGAAAAACTGTAGAAAATGATGACATTATTGTTGATATTTTAAAAAAGGTGGATGTAGAAACAAAAATTGTTAGTAAAGATCAATTGTCTAAAATAAAAATGAATCAGATGATAGAGAAAATATAATAATAATATTGATATTTAAGAAAGATGAAGAAGAAAATATTAGAAATTACAACAATCTTCTATTAATTTTATGGAAATTTTTTATCGTGATAATTACAACTCATCTGCAGGAACTTTGAATTTTAACCAATCAAATGTACAAGTTGGAATTAAAAATGATTTTTAGAAAAATGAATCATATCCAAGTTCTGAGAGAAGTTATAGAACAGGCCAAAGACTATGGTTGTTATTAAGTTTTGGATTTGTAGATTATTAAAAGGTATTTGATTCTATAACCATCTCTACACTGATTAAAACTTTAAAACATCAAGACAGATTTTGGCATATTCTGAAGGCTATACCAAAATGCAACAGCATTGATATATTATATGGTGATATTGAAATTAACATGAAGTGGATATAATAAGGTGATTCCATATCTCCCAAACTTTTTATAGCAGTTTTACAAGAAATATTTTGTAGAATAAAATAAGAAGCTAAGGGAATAAAAATATATGGAGATTATTTAAATCATCCAAATTTTGCAGTTGATGTGGTTATTTTTGCAATTCATGCTTTAGAGTTTCATGAAATGTTATGAGAAATTATGATTTAAAGATAAATGCTAAAAAGTTTAAAGTAATGTTCAATCAATTTTCTCAGAAGAAGAGAAAAGAAAAATTAATAATCATGAATTGAATTAGAAAAAATTAACAACTACAAATACTTTGGTCTAATATAGACATAATGAATGAAATTAATTATAGAATTAAACTTGGAAGAAATGCTTCTGGTAGAAATAACTTAATGTTAAAATGAAAGATGCCTATGTGTTTGAAAAGAAATATTTTTAATAGATGTGTCTTATCAATTATTACTGATGGATCTGAGACTTGGACACTTTATAGAAGAGCAATACAGAGACTTTGGATGTTCGGGATAACAAAAAGAGATCAAAAATGAAATACATGGGCAAGAGAACAAACAGAGATCATTGACATCAATAAAAGAGACTGAAATGGAGCTGCATTGATAGAAGAGATTATAATAGATGGAGAGTTGAAATCATAAATTAGATTCCAAGAAATTGTATAAATCTTAGAAATAAACCACATGTGGTATGGATAGCCGACAAAAAGAAGTATGCTGGTGTGATGTGAAGAAGAGATGGTATGGATCAGAGAAACGGATTAAATTTGGGGAGGCCTTCTTCCTGCTATGAAACTTTGATAGTCGATAATGATCATAATGATGACAATTCTAAAGAATGAATAATTCATGTATATTTACTGTGTTTCTTTTACTTAAGTAATTAAAAAAATTTTTCATGTATTAATATTATTTTCTTCAGAGTCATATTAATAATATTTTTATTTTCTTTCCTTTTATTCATCTTTGTCTCCCACACAAATTTGAGTTTCAAGAAAATACAATCTTTAATCTTGCCATCAGGGATAAATTTTCCATTTTACTAAAAACAGCTAATTGTATAGAAGTTATTATTTGAATTTATTTGTAATCTTATTTATGAAAGTATATCAGACTGCTTATTTCTAAGCTTGATCAGTTTTACCCTGATTTTTTTTTAAGAGTTATTAATGAATTGCTTAATAATAGTAGTAGCTGTGAAAGTAATAATAATAGTATTTTAATTTAGTCAAACAAATACAGGCATAAATAAAAAAAGGTCTAATTATAGAACATTATCATTAACAAAAAAAAAAAAGGTAAAATAATAAAAATCAATGATAGTATTACATATAATTATAAAGAACATATTACTCTTCGTGCGAAATATGAATATATGTACATTCTCACACACACACACATATATATATGCCCACTCTTTTACAAACATTAAAATAGTTATAAAAAATAATCAAATGTCTTTATTGCTCGGGCAACTAGAAATGTCAGAATCGATCTGATGACCTTATGACCAGAATATCGATGCACCAAACCCCACAGAGCATTGAAATTATTTATATACATAAAACGACATTTTTAAAAAATTTCATTCATACATAAAGAGATGATTATCAGCACATTGATAAAAGGGATCAAATAACTATAGAACAATTGTGGAGAATATCATAAACGATTATGTCTAAACTTTGCAATGCAAAATGTCCTGCTATGTTTTAAATGCTGTCAAGATCGCTGTAGGAAATTTCATCAATGTGATTTATGATGTTATTTTGTTTTTTAACTGCTTTAGTACAAAATACAATGCCTTAAGATTTTTGTATAAAAAAACACAAACAAAAACAAGCAAACATGACTGCTCCATTCTTTAAATTATAATAATTTATATATTCTTGCTTTCACTGCATCTAATGTTTTACTGGGAGATTGATTCTCAGAGTTTCAGCTATAGTTTATAGTTTTATAGATATAAAAGATGTTCATAAGTGTTTCTCTATTAAGAAATATTTCTCCTGTAAAAATACATGCATTACATTAAATTCTTTAGAATATCAATATATATATACTATGTAAAAAAATAATGATTTAACAATTAAAATAATATCCACATCTTTACATTCATTTACTCTTGAAACAATTTTTTTTTTTAAATATATAGTATAATTAAATAATATGGGATATTTTTTCTTTTTTTGAAAAAGCCCTCATGCATTTAATATAATTGTTTATGTATTATAATTTAGATTTGCTGATATTCTTTTGTAGATAATTTATCACATGATTCCAGTTTACACATTGATGTTCAGCAGATAATCTTTTTTTTATTTATCACTCCTGTGCCATTTAATGTAAGCTTTATTACATAAAAGATGCAAGATGATAATAGATAATTATAATAATTAGATGTTTTGTTGGATTTATAAGACTCAATGTTATCAACAAAACATGAAATGCAACAGTCAAATATAACTTCATTCAAGTTGCAAGTATATATATATATATATTGAACAGGAATGCTCCTAAAACAGATCACAGAAAACAATCGGAATCATTACAAGAATCTGATTCATAACTCATATATTTAACAAAATGTTTTTTTGTGTGTAAATATGACATTTCCAGACCAACGCCAGCAATGGATGAGCCAACATTAACAAAGTGTTTTTATTATGCATCTGTACAATTTTATAATGTCAATAAATATATTTTTAAAATAAAAATAAAATAATCTAACCCTGTTTAATTAACCTGAGATAATTTAATTTACTGACAAGTATGGAGTAGGAACTCTCATTAAACGTTTCAGACAAAAACAAACAAATAAGAAGTATCACCTTGGATTTTGATTATCAATAACATACGATAATTACATTTGTAAAATATATCTGTTTCTCTTAAATTCATGCTGAAATATTGGTATTTTTTTTTTTTTTTTTTCAAGTTTAATTAGGGTTATATGCAATCAATTCAAATAATTTAGCTTCAATCAATAATGTTGAAACTAGTTGATAATTTTCAAATTTATGTTTACATACTATATAGATATATATGTAAATAAAGTAGTTTTGGGGTTAAACCATGTTATTTTTGATTACTTCCCATCATTTTGATGAAATAGCATCTGCCATTGTCAAGGTTGACTTTTCAAAAAAAAAAAAAAAACCCATTAGATCTCAAATAGAAATGAGATTGAGTATGAGATAATGAGATTGAGCATGAAATAGTTGACCATTCAGAATATATAGATTAACAAAATGTTTATTTTCTTCAGTTTTACCATTAATTGATTTCAAATTTATATTAGATGAAACAGATCAAATAAGTGGCCTTCGTAAGACTGGGATATGTTGTGCTTCATCAGCTCTCTTTAAACCAGTTGATCTTTTTAATATTTCCAACTGACTTCTTCATAATTTTCAAATCTTACTTTCCCTTTGAAATTAGCAAGTATTTTAGCATTGTCAAAATCAGGTTTGTGAATGTGAAGTAAAAGCTGATGTATTTAACTTCTGATTAAAGGCATTTTTATGTCCATTAATTCAATATTAATTCATCTGTTAAAGACATTTTTATGTTCATTAATTTGACATTAATTCATCTATTAGACTCATCTTCATAGCTAGTGTTGAAGAAGCTTTATCTATAATAGCTAAAATACACTAATTTGCCTGATTTTATTATTCAATGCATTAGCAAAACATTGTCTTGAAAATATATTTTTTATTAAGAACTTTCTATGGGATCTTCACTGACACCTGTAATTGCTGATCTCTTGTTGAATAATTTTGAAAGTCAAGTATTAAATGCAGCTACAAAGAAACCTTTCATATGGGTCAGATATGTGGATGATACATTTGTTATATGGTTTCATAGTATTGATGCTTTGATTCTTTTCTTGTTTTTCTTTAAGTTTACTATGAAAGTTGAAAATAATAAATCACTTTCTTTTCTAGATGTTTCAATTGCAAGAAAATGTGATGACTCCTATGAATACCAGTTTATAGAAAATCCATCCATACAAACAGATGTCTTAATTTTACTTTTCATCATCATCCTGTACAAATATTTTCTGTATCAAAAAATCTTTTGTCAAGAGCTTATAGTTTGTCTGATAAAGATAATCTTACTCAAGAAATAGAACTAGCAAAAATATTCTACTTTCTAATGGTTGCAATAAAAACATCATATATAAGGCATTACATAGCATTGATACTAAAAAGAAGAAATAGGATAAAATTGATAATTCAACTAGTTATAGAGTGGTTTTTCCTTATATTAAAGGAGTCACTGATAAAATCTAAGATTAACTAATTTTAACATAAAGACTACTTTTCCACAGACAAAAAAAATATCCCCCCCCCCCAATGAATCTAAAGACAGAGTACTTTTGTAATACCAGGGTGTTTATGACATTCCATGTTTATACTACTTGAAAAACTATGTAGGTCAGTCTAATAGATTTTGATAATACTAAAATGCTTGCTAATTTGGAAAAGTATGATTTGAGAACTATAAGGGAGTCAATTGAAATATTAAAAACACCAACTGCTTTAAATAGAGCTGATGAAGCATGATGTATTTCACCCTTATGGAGACCACTTATTTTATCTCTTCTAATACAAACTTGAAATCAATTAATGGTGAAACTATTTCATGCTTAATCTCATTCTTTATTTCAGACTCAATTTCATTTCTATTTGAGATCTTTATGGTTTTTCTTTGAAAAGTTAACTTTGACAATGGTGGATGCTATTTCATCGAAATGTTGGGAAGTAATGAAAAATAACACATGGTTCAACCCAAAAACTATTTTATTTACATCATATGACCATGAAAATATTAAATATAATATATATGTACTATTTTAGTAATTTTCCAATTCTTAGGAAAAAGTGCTTGTTGAATAGAAAGATTAAAATGAAAAGAAATGGTGGAGCCAAGAACATGTAATCTTTAAAAATAAATTTAGTATGCCATTAAAACTAACTGAAGATTTATTTTTTAGTTTACAAAAAGTGGACAACACTTGTTCAAAACTAAATTTTACATAAGGCAGATAATTAAAATAATAGTGGAGCCAAAGAAATTATATGAATGATTAGAAGATGCAGTATTACTGCAAGAGGAAAGAAAAATCTGCAGAGCTAGTTATCATGTTATCATTAACTTTAAGTAAAGATTCACATTTTAACTTTTTATTTCTTTTCTTAAATTTCTAAACACTTCTGAAATCCTTATTTATTCTCAGTAAATAATTTTTGACATTTGCCTTTTGTCTAGCCTTGACAATAGTCATAAGATTCAAATAGTCATTATAGTATAATAAAGAATTTGTAGACTTTAGTAAACAATTTATATTTTTTTAAAGCTTTAATTATTTTTATAAGTGTATTAGAGCAGTGGTCGGCAACCAATGGTCCGCGGAGCATTGATGGTCCATGACTTAATTTTAATGGTCCGCAAAGTAATTCAGATATTATTTAAATTCACTAAGCTCATTTAATAAAAATTTTAAATAAAAAATAAATTTTGAGAGGTATTATTCTCCCCTCTTCTTCAGGTGTTGCTGGTTTGATCAATGACAGTATTAGCATAGGATTCAAATCTGGACCCTTAGATTTTTTTTGTATTGAATTTTTAAGGTAACACTATAACCAACTGATCCATCCTGCCATGCTAGTACTGTCACTGGTCAGTCCAGCAACTCTTAAAGAAGAGGGGAGAGAATAATACTATTCAAAACAGGCATATACTAACCTGTATAATGTGCTATTACTAACAGTTGAATGTATTTGGAATATTTAAATAAAGTTACATTTTTCTAAGACATTCAATACACCTATTAGATGATGGAAATAGTCCAATATAAAAATACATACTAGAATGCCATCATTACAAATCTTCAGGAAAACAAATTATTATAAATATATTTTATTAAAATCTAATTCAGATGAATGACAACAGTCAATAAGTGTACTGCAATTTTTGCTTAATAAGAATTGAAGTATCTGTTTTAATAAAGTTACTAACAGATTTTTTACACATTTTATTACTATTATCATTCATCATACAATTAAAAGAATCACTTAGTACTATTATGCTGGCATTAATAACAACTAATTTTGTCATTAAAATTTTTAATACTAACATTATTACATAAAAATATTAGTGTCAATGGTTTTGGATTTTTCAACTTTAATAAGACAATTTACATTACCATAAAATGGAAAAATGAGTGCACTTTCAGGCCAAAAATCAGATATATAAACATCAACTGAATATTGGTCAGGCATTGAAATGTTAAAAGATGAATATTTCATATTTTTAGAATTTATTTTGTAATATACTATTATTGTATCCATTTTTTTCCTTTAAATGTTTAATTATGTGATCTTCAGTCACAACTGGGCATAATCTTGTAATAAAGTTAGAAAAAAATTCCTTTTTGATTTAATAGCTTTGAAAATATGATTGGAAAATATTCCAATTAGAGGTTTTCTATTGGTGTCATTAAATCTACTTTTAGCTTTTTAAAAAAGAAACTGTAGTAAGTCCATTATTTTTCTCCAATAATTTTTTAACTCATGAAGCAATAAATCCTATGGGTGATAATGATGCATTAGAATTATTCTTACTTCAGCAGAAATAATTTTATCATCATTACTGTTTTCATTTTTCAAAGAAGAAAAAGAATATTTCTAATTATGTTATAATTAGAGAAATCTGCAACTTAAATTTTCATTAATTTTATAAAAACGATGTTTCTTGTTTGATTATCACACATAGTTATTGGGTTAACTAGAGATTTTCTTTTTTGTCATGTTATCACTTTGTCCTTGAATTACTGCATTTGCTTTAATTTTTCTGGCAGAAGGAACTTATGAGATTAGACATTATTTGTTCCTCATAAAAATGGCATGTCTTTCATCATGAGTAGCTTTTAAACAAGAAAATCAAATCCTAATTGCAACTTAAATTCTCACAGAGGCAAAACTCTTCATACAATAGTGCCACTCAGTGCAAGCCAGATCAATCAGTGGATACAGAAAGGTTTGTGCATAAAATCTCTATCTAGTGCCTACTCATCCAATATTCCCAGACTAGTTTATAGCTTATGGCTTTCATCAGTGAAGAGCCTTGGATCTGAGAGCACTGCATCTAGATCTTAGGATCTAATGCAACCCTCCAGCAGCCATCTTTTACCTTTTTAGCTAACTATTCTAAAATGAAAACACAATAATGTTTTCAAGCTAAGATCATTAGCTTGCATACTTGTATAGATCTGAACTCAGTTCAGCAGCCATACTTTTTGGTGTCTTTGGTTCTTTGATAACCACAGTCACCATAATCCTATTGGACAGGATATAGAGAATTTTGCCTCTGTGAAAAGCAGTTTGTGTAAGCATAAAGAATGGTGATCATGTGATTTTTGATGGTTTAATACCAATCCTGCTCAATAGGATTATGGTGACTGTGGTTATTAAGGAACCAAAGACACCAAAAGGTATGGATGTTGAACTGAGTTCAGATCTATTTATACAACTATGCAAGCTAATGAGCTTGAATTGAAAACATTATTGTGTTTGTTTTTCATTTTGAACTCAAAGCTTTATAATTAACTAAAAAAAGTAAAAAGTGGCTGCTGGAGCAATGCATTAGAGCCTAAGATCTAGATGCGGTGTTTTCAGATCCAAGGCTCCTCACTGATGAAAGCCATGCACTAGAAAACAGTCAGGGAATATTCAGTGAGTAGGCACTAGATAGGGATTTTATACACAAACCTTCTTGCATTCATTGATTACTCTGGCTTGCACTGAATGGCGCTATTGTATGGAAAGTTTTGTCTCTGTGAAAAACAGCTTGTATAAGCATAAAGAATGGTGATCATGTAATGTTTGATGGTTTAATAACTTCTCTTACAGTTGCTTTATGAACATTATTAATAGATTTTAACAATATATTTTGAAAATAAGAATTTTCTTTTTTAATAAATTACTATTTTTTTTCTAAATCCCCCAAATTTACTTATAAATTTAAAATTAGAAAATTTAATTGAACACATACTATCTATAATCCCACTCGAGCAATTAACTGACTTTTCTCTCTCAGGTATACCAGAATAACATTTAAAATATTTTTTACCATCTTCAAAAAATAACCCCAAATCCTTATCAATAATCCCATCCCATTTTAGATAAAACTTTGAATCACATAATCCAAAACAGCAAATAAATTTATGAGCATCTGTTATTTGACTGCAACTGTAATTATAAATGGACAAATCTTACAGACTCACCTTTGAAATAAAATAGCAGACACATTTATATTTTATATATTCTAAAAAGCAACTTGAGCACAGTTTGCAGGTAAACATTTTCTCACTGTAACTATAAAATAATTGATCATCTTTTAAAATTCCAGCACTGTTCAAAAGAAATCTTAAATTACAAATAACTTCATAATTGATTTTAGATGATTTGCTAGCAAACTGTTTAAAACAAATTTTGCATCTTTATTCAAAGGGATCCTCCAGAATCATCACTATCATCATAAGGATGATAATGTTGGTTTAATATTTTCAGTAGGCTAAATAGAATTAAATGTGCTATAAGTAATAATTTGGGTTTGTTAATATTTCAGGGTCTCTCTTTTACCTTTATTGACTCAGTTATCAAATTGCCCTATGTGTAACATGAAAGAATAATTATTAATACTGCATGATAGATTACTTATTAGATCATGTGTTTCCAAGTTCCAAATTATTAGGAAATATTAGTTTTATATCAGTTGGCATGACTGATTTTTTTAAGTTTAAAAATCCATCAAATGACACTTGTTCATTAGAAAATTGATTTTCTTACAGGCTAATTTAAGAGTTAAATCATTCATCATGAAGGGGTTTTTCATTAAAAATATATATTTTTAATCCTTAGTTGTGTAGAACAGAGCCAGTGTAATCTTTTGATTCAGTTTAATGTCATATAGGTATTGTTTTCTGTTAGTCATATGAGTAGTTTTTCCTACAGAGTGACCAACTGTCTACTTGGTTATTCTAGCTTCTCAATAATGATATTCATTATTGTGATGATGGAATTGGACTAAAACGCTGCTGTTTTTTTTTAATCTCCAATCATTCTGAGCATATGCATTTTTTTGATTGAATGAGATCATTTTATAATATAATCAAACTAAGAATTTGTTTCATTCTGTCTCTTTATACTTCAAATGAAAATTTGTAGATATTTGATTGTTTGTTTTTCTAGCTGTCCATAATATATTCATATGTTTTTATCAATATCACTGTTTAAGAATATCAATACTATTTTTGAATATCAATACTATTTTTATCCTGATTCTTTAAAATTTATTTTTCATGTCTACAGAGAGTCAATAAGAAAATATTGTAGCTTGCCCATTGCTAATTTTCATCTTAATAATATGTTTTTTTACATCGTAAAATCTTTTACAATTTTTCATTGCACTCCTATTCCTTGTTAATCTGTGATGAATCTTTTAACTTGTAATCATTTATTGTTGATTCTGTCTATTAATGGTTTTTATTATTATTGGAAACATTTTATAAAACAGTGAATCCATTGATTAAGAAATAGCAAAACTCAAAAAATAATAATGATTTATTTGTTTGCAGTGCCGCTGTTAACAACAGAAATTTAATTATGTATATATTAAATCATTTATTGTGCTTTGGGATCGGCCTTTTTAAAATTATTTGGCTGCAAGTTACCCTTTGGTGATTCTCCACTCTTGCACTGCAACACTGTGATTCTATTTTAAATATCGAGACTGAAAATTTTTTAAATAGTGCTAGGTATAGAGTAAAAATTAATAGTAATGAAGTATTGCAACGACTGGTATAAAATTATTAAGACAAACTACAAATTTATGAAACCTGTAATAAAGTCAGTGACCAAAATGTTTGCACTTATTAAACCAGTCATTGCTAAAAGACTTTCTATGTAATGATAAATATTTTGTGTATTAAAAAAATCAAATGATTTATTTTTGGGAATTCATAAGAAATATGACTATCGAAAGTTGTAGAACTAAGCCCAAATTCATGGGCTTTAAGTGCAAAGTCTGCCACACTGTGCCAAAATCACACACAGACAGTATAATTAATTATTAGCACTGCAAACCAATAACCTTTTTTTTTTTAATTCATCAATTCTGACTTCTTTTTTTTTTTTAATCAAATAAGCTGTGTATTTATATATGTAAGTAAACTTCTACAGATTACTTTTGTAATAGTTGGATATATATACAGAGCCCAAATTGTTGTGTCTAAACACAAAGTTATATCTTACATAGTCGTCATATTTCTAATCTATATTTTCATTTCTTCCCTATTATTTAAAATTATACCCTTTTCCTTAGAACAATCTTGGTTTTTAATTTACTTTTTGGTCAATGGTAATAGCCATGAAGATATTGATGCAGCTTAATGATATAAGAATAGGTGATCATGTGATGTTTAATGGATTTAATACCAATCCTAGCCAAATGATAAGTGGTGACTATGGTTATTAAAAAAATAAGACACCAAAATATTACCAACTTCACCACTTCCTTTATTTTGCTGTAATATCTTAAATAAGCATTTATTTTATATAGCGTATGTAAACAATTGTATTACATTCAAATATCAGCCTTTCACGCTAATTGTGCATACGCTTTGCGAGTGAAAGTATTCATTTATTATTAACACTCACAAAGCGTATGCACAATTAGCGTGAAAGGCTGATATTTGACTGTAATATCTTATATAAATGCCATTTATCTACAACTTTGACCATTTTTAGCAAAAACTTTTAAAATAGCATTTATATAAGACACCAAATTATATGGATACTGACTGCATTTGGATCTGTATGACTATGCAAGTGAATTAGCTTGGGTTGAAAACATTATTGTGTTTTCAGTTTAGGCTAATAACTCTATGGTTAACCTAAAAGATAAAATGTAATTGCTGAAGGGATGCATTAGATCTAAAAATCTAGATGCACTGGTCCCAGATCCTTACTGATGAAACCCATAAGCTAGAAACTAATCTGGAGGTGTGGATACATAGGCCCTGGATATGGATTATAATGTACAACCTTCTAGCATATTTTGATTACTAGAACTCTCACTAAGTGGTAATATTATGTGGGAACAGTTTCTATTCATTTAAGTTTGTGATGTAGTAGAATAGATTGTACTGAGACAATATAAATTAGTAACAATCTATCTCCAGTAATGATTAAAGATTTTTATCTAATCATAATAGGTTTTGCCCGATATTCCATCTGTCTTTGAACAAAGAACATATATACTTTATCAGTGCTAACTATTTATTGTTTTCTATATAAATGTAAATTATGGTAGGCATAACATTTGATATGTTTTTTCATATATATATAAAGCATTTAATATTACAAAAAAAATTTCATATAATTACATGTGCTAATACTTATAAAAACAATATTTAATATATAAGGGATTCGAACTCAGACTTTCACACAATTCTCAACTTTCCAAGCCATCTCATATTGCTGACCTACCTGATCACACACATGTTGAAAAGATAAATAATCACCAATATACATATTTCATGCTAAACCTGCACTCATCAGTTGGTCCAGATTACCATCTCCACACATATGTACCATTAGTGCTCTGCTTTATATTAAGATAGCCAATCTTCATACTTTAATGGACAGGCTTCAAACTACTCCAACTGCCTTCCATTTCATTGAAAATCTGATGATGGAATGTTCAAAGCTTTCGTTACTGCCAAGGTTATCATCCTACCCATGTTGACTTTAGTCATTCTGATGTACAGGAGAATAATCCATTTTACATACATGTGCAAGATATGCGCAGACCTTAAATTCACTTTGTATCAATATATAAATTAATACACTGTACAGGCTTACACCTGCACATACAGATATATATGTAATATTATGGGGAAACTAAGACCACCATCAGTAATAAAGCTGCTCAGCACATGTACGCATACAGGAGAGTGCAAAAGGACAATGAAATTTCAATATTCCTCGAACATGAGAAGCATGTCTTCATAGATTTGAACCCTCCAACCCCAAAGAAAGATAAAAGAAGCATATTTTATCATCACTAACAATAACACAATGAATAGACGTGACACATGCTTCACTAGCTCCAGAAAATGGACAAGCTGATTAATTTACATATATATTTACATATATTACCATCTAATAATATCACAAAATTATTATTATTTTGGCTATACTTATGAGGGATGATACCTCGAAAGCGCTTAGCATGGATTAACTTATTTTGATTGTTTGCTATTAATAGCTTCTTCAACCAGCGTTTTAAAGTGCTTGTATATACCTTTGATAAGCATATAATTATTGGATAGTCAAATAGCAAAAGTCTGAATAAATTAATAGGTAATTATAAATTATGAGATGATATAAAATTCAAAAAAGGAATTGTATATAAAATTAACTGTGATTTTTGCAATATCATTTACTGCATCATACAGGGAAATGGAGGTAAGAGCCAAAGAACATAATGTAATTAATAGATGAGATGATAAATCTATTTTATACATTCATTACTTAACATATGGACATAAAATAGATGCTACAAAAAATATTAAATCCTATAAATTATATTAAAGATCCAAAGAGAAGACAAGTATATGAAACATATTACATTAAAAATAACTTAAATAATTGTGTGAATATTTACAAAACTTCAATAAATTTAGTTAACAATTGCTCAATTGGAAAGGAATGGAAAATTATATAAGATAATATATATATAAAGTTGTATAATATATGTATTATTTGTTTTATGTATTGTTGTATTATATACTCAATTTTTTGGAGTTACTATATATTGGATCTCTATATGAGGATTTTATTCTATTTTACTGTTGTTTTTTTTTATTATTATTTTATTTTCATTATGGGAAAGAGAAGATGTAGAATTTTTATTGGGGGATATAAAGTTAAGTGTGGTGGATAGATATAGGTATTTGGGAATCATCAGGAAAATTGCTTGGATGAATGGGAGAAAAAATTGGTAAATGAAGCAAAGAAAAGAAAGGGTTTGGTAAAGAAACTAACAGTATTTTCATATAATAAATATGATGTAGCTAAAATAGTATGGAAGGGAGTTGCAGTAGCAGGGTTAACATATGATAATGATGCATTATGTGTTAGTAAAAGGGTTTTAGATTATTTAGAGAAAGTACAAAGGGAAGTAGGAAGATATGCATTAGATGCAGAGATGTGGACAGCAAAGGAGGCAATTCAAGGAGAAATGGGATGGTCAAGTTTTTATATGAGAGATGCAAAAAGTAAAATTAAAATGTTTGGTAGGTTGCAGTTTATGGATAGTAAAAGAATAGCAAAAATAGTGTTCAATTGGGTTATGAGTAAAGGGCAGGTAACAAGATGGGTGAGAAAGGTAATGCGGTATGCGAAAGATTTGGATAAAGAATTTATATCAGTATACTTGTATAAAAGATGGGATGATTGTGTTAGGAGGATTGTTGAGTGTTATAGTGGTGAGGAATGAGATAAAAGAATAGAAGTATTAATAAAAAATAGGGAGTTGGAGAGATGGAGAACTAGTATGGAGGGTAAGAAGAGTTTAAATATATATAGAAGTAAACGGAATATTGGATGCAAGTTAATTTATGATAATAGTAAGGAAAGTAGTGTATTATTTAAGGCTCAAACAGTATCTTTAGCAACAAGAGAATATACATGTAAATGGAAAACCATGGATAATTTAGTATGCAAATTGTGTAAGGAAGGTATAGAAAATATTAGGCACCTGTTGATTGAATGTAAATGCTTGAAAGCAGAAAGGGTACAGATAATGAAGTTATGGGAGAATAGACATGAACAAAGTGACTATACAGAAAGTGAGTTATTAGTTTTTATGTTGGGTTTGCGAAGAAATAAGGGGGATTTAGATATAAAGGCCATAGAGTTGACAAAGATTATGTTGTGGAAATGGGATGGGGCAGAATATGGGAAGACTTAAAAGTGGGGAATGGAGAATAAAATGGCTAACAGGTTTATCTGGGCATAATTGCTGAGATATTCTTGACTTCGTTTAAGGAGAAGCCAAATACATCACATCACATAACATTAAAATAGATTATTAACATTTGAAGAGGTCACTAAACCATGTGCTGAAAAAGGTTTTTTATGTATAATTATTTTTAATATATTTATATATCTGTTGTATATTATTTTTATTTATTTATTATAATTTATATAAAAGAACGACACAATGGATTAAATTAATTTTCCACAGATAATTTAATAATTTAAAATATTTGTTTTTAAACTCAAGATAGTTATCCAAATATATTTATATGTATATATTCATGAATTAATGACCGTTAACATTTGTCCAGCTTTATATATCTAAATATATATAAGCACAGTCAGATATTCTTATTTAGCTCAATGAACAGTGCTTTGTCAATGGTTCAAAACATTGAATGAAGATTCTTATCTAATATACAATATTAATCATAATTATGTTGTATGACTTATTCAAATGAATTAAAAATTTTAATAGTAGTTAGAAGATAAGAAATAAATAAATCTTTAAATATTTGACAGGTCAAGTGATTTTTATTGTTCCTCTTTGATAAATAGTGAGTTCAAATAGTTTTTAACTTTGTTATACCATCTATAATTAAAAATAATTAAATATTAATTTACTGATTAATATTAGATAGGTAGCTGGGCTAGCTACCTGAAAACAAAATTTTCACGCCACTGAAAAATTTTCAACTGAGCTTGGTGGATGTTTTGTGCCAAAAGAATTTCCATATGCAAATATGTATAATTTCATATATTGTAACATTTTAGTTGCCTATATATATATATATAGTAAAATTGCAGTTACATAAATTTATGCCAGAGGTGGTTTGAATAATAAAAATTAAAATGTTTTTTGTTTTTGAAATATTTTATTAGAAAAGATCTAACAATGTTTAATTTTAATTGATTCAGTTGGCTGATCATTGGACATTTAGATAATATATTTCTAAGTATTAGTCACAGTTCAAAATATATATATTTAATTAAATTCTGATTTATCAAATCATATAATCTAACTCCACATGTCATGACATATTATTGAATATTAAACTAAGATTGTAAAAAAAAATATCTAGAGCATAACCTTATATTTTATTTAGGGGGTTAAAACCAGTTTCATTATTAATATAATTATCATAATAATTGTTATTACTAATATTATGTTTACATATTTTAAAGCTTAAAAGTTGAATTGAGGTAATTAATTATGGGATTAAATGTAATAAGAATTATTCAGTTATCATATGCTCAAATGGTTATGTGATGTTCAAGCACTTTAATAGAAACTTTATTAATTTAACTGAACCGATTATTTTTATTTATATTATTCAGCTAAGAATCGATGCTGAAATCTTTAATTCTTTGTCTACTACTAAGATAGTTTCTTTACATTGCAAAAAAAAAAATCCATTGCGTGTTAGTATTTGGCTGTTGTGAATATATTTATTATATTCCTTATCTATTATCTATAGTTTACATATATATATATAAAGCAAAATTGATAATTGAAAACAGAAGTTTTTGGTTCATAGGTATACTGAGAATATTTCAGTCAAAATATTAAATTTGATCTACAATAGTTTTCCAGTTTTTGCTCACTATCTCATTTAATGCATGTATATATATAGTCAGCCATTCATAAACAAGTACTGTATTGCCATTCCAACTCCAGGTATGGGAACTGCTCTAGAAACGTATTTTGTAATAACCACATAAACCAATCTGAAACACAAATACATCCACATATTGAACATGAGATCCTGAGAAGTTTTCTTCGATTACTGGCTGATAAAGAACTTGAATTTTTTGAACATTAATTATTAAACGAAAGTCTTTAAATGTTACATTATAAGTACATCGCAATGTTTAGCGCGATTACTGCTTATCGTTTGAAATTATAATTTCTTGGTTTTCATTTTAAAATTGCGGGAAAACTGAATGGTCTATGCATGTGCCAACACCATCATTCTCTGTGGTTTTATTTTACTTTTCAAATGATGTATGCCATATTGAAATCGGATAAAAATTATATTTATTATTTATATTAATACGTCCATTTAATTTTTTTAAAAAAATCAATTTACTAGATTGTATGGAGAAAACAAGGCATACATTTTTGATGGGAAAAATGTAATTTGTAAGAGGATTCAACATGCATCAAAGATTTTGCAATTTTAAGCCTTCATCCCGAAAATAAATGTAATTATGTAAGTATTCAGTTTTAGGTTTTGTTTTTTTTTGTTATTTGATTATTATTATTTTTAAAAGGTATTATTTGATGAAAGTAATTGTCAGTAATAAGTATAATTTATTAGTGTGTTTGTACTGGCATGTCTGTGTTTTTATAATAAATAAATAGTGATTTTGATTGCCTGTATAAAAATAGTCTATTATGTAAAATGTAATGTTGGGGTTTTGATCCAAGTTTGAGGCAATCTTATTTTATAGACATAATGATTTTGAGAAGGTTTAATAATTTATTAGCATGTCTGTATTTGTATTAGTGGGTCTTCATTTGTACTACTAGGTCTGTGTTTGCATAACAAAAGTGAATGCATATCTAAAATTAAACTATAATAGAGCAGTACCATATACATTTCAAGGCTGATTATCAGATGCACAGAAAGGTTATAGTTGATGAAGCAATCATAAAATTTACTGGGCATAGTAACATGTAACAATATAAACTTTTAAAACCAATAAAGAGAAATTTCAAGTAATGGGTGTGTGGTGATAACCACAATGGTTATATACATCACATGAAATTCTATGCAGGCAAACAATCAAATCCATATTCTTGCCTATGCCTTGATACTCGTGTTCTAGAATTAGTAGTTTTGCCACATCTTGTATCATATTGTTTTCAAGTTAAATGAGCTATATGTAAATAAATTATATCTCTGTGGGACAATAAATATAACAGGATAACATCACTGGTATGCACCAAAAATATAAAATGAAGAGAGGAGGCATTTTATTATTGATAAAGACAGTGACCTTCAATTTTTAGTTTGGATGAACAAGAAGCAAATTGCTATGATTACAAATGTATATCCACCTTATGGAAAGGATTTATTTTGTATCTTTTATTAGGCAGAATCTTTTTTCTTGTAGATGGCTTTAGATTTTTTAACTTCTAAGATACAATAAAAAATGACAAATTCTTATGGGTTTCTTTTACAATAAAAAATGACAAATTCTTATGGGTTTCTTTTTTTAAGTTTCTGAAGCTATGGATTATCTCAGGTAAGAAGTATTATATATGTTTTGAATCAGAATTTTGTAAGAAATACAAAGAAATTATCAATGAAAATGTAATTTTAAAACTTAGTTATGATAAATTGGAAATTATGAACAAAGAGTAAAGTAATAATTTTTTAGGATATTGAAATTTTTTTTCTTTTTCTGATTTTTTTTATTAGTAATCACTATTTTTCTTGGCCATATTTTTTTCTTAGACTTTCTAGCTTCTATCAATATATAGCAGGGGTCACCAAACTTTTAGATGTTGGGGGCAACTTTTTTGATGAAAGTGTACCTGAGGGTGATTACGTTTTTTTCAGGGCTTTGAACTGGAAACCAGAATGGAAAAAAATAATTCAAAGTCCTGGTTTTTTTAGAATGTACTTATGAATTGATGATTTTTTTATAATGGTGTTTTAAATACAAATATTGGTGATGTTTTTAGAAGATACTTACAAACTGATGAATTTTTTTTCTCAAAGATACAAACTTTCGGAAGTCATTTTACTTTGACTACTAACTTTAAAGTGATTGTTATAAAAAAGAAACATAATTTCTACATTTGCACCATCTCTCAGCCATTTTTGGTTGCATTTTTGCTATTTTATGCTTATTTTATCATAAATCATAGCTTTATCTGCGTTTAAAATTTTAATTCTAAACACATCCACTATTGGCAATATTTTTCACATAAATCAATTTTTGATCATGGTCTATTGTATATACTCCCACATCTTTTCCCTTATTAGGTGCCGCAAAGCACTGTCAACTTTGGCTGTTATTCTCCAGTTGTTTCTAACTGTCAAAGTCAGAAATCAAACCCAAATGTTTTATGCTTTTGTAATAAATTTTGAATGCAAATAAATATATTTCTCATAATTTTTTACATTCATAATTAAGTTTTTACATTAATTTGTCTCAATATAAACTTTGATTTGAAAATTTTAAAATTTTATAAGAAAAATAATCAAGGGAAAATGAATAGCACTTGGACAGCTATTTGCATATCAATGACATTTGGTGATAACTAGCAAAATGCAATTATTTTTCATAAATATTTATGGATTTTATGATTACTTTTTATACCATAGTGACTAATAATGTGGCTAGATTTTTATTTGAAATATTTAATTTTAGATGCAGAAAAGATATCAGAATAGAATAATCAGCTATTATAATTTCTAAAACACAAGAAATCACCGGCATATTCGTGTAATGATTGGTTGAGATATAATTCCTTTGTTTTACTGCAGGTTATTTTTCTTATATTTTCCTTCAGTTATTAACATTATTTTAAATTTTTCATTACAGTTAACCAATTTGAATGTAGAATAATTCAATTTTTAGAAGCTAAATTAAAACAATTCTGATTATTGTACATTCTGAAAGGAAATGGGCTATATCTGTATTTAACAAATCAAATCACTCAATTTTTTACTCAATCTGGCCAATAAGAAAATTCATCAGACAAAATGTTAAATTAACTCAGCTCCCTCTAGTATTACATTTTGTCCATGCCACTTTATAAAATATTTATTAAATTACGATTTTAAATTACCTATAAATAATTAGTATATAGAGCTGGTCTTGAATTTCAAAAAAAAATTCAAGTAAAAAAATGAAAATTATTGTTTTAGAATTGTATTAAAATAAATTAGATGCAAATTTTACAAAAATAAGAAATTACTCGATCAACTTCTTAGAGACCTTGCAGTTGACATCTTGGCCACACATGATGTATAATTTTTTGCTCTAACATTATTAAAACTGAAGTTATTGTGAAAATTGTGTCTCAAATCAATTTTTTAAAAATTCAGTATGGCGAAATATCATAGCAAAAAGTTAAAGACATTAAGTATATTCTGTAAATTGCCGGGTTTGAGCTGGCAAAATCATCAGTGTACTGTAAATCAATAATCCAAGAAGATGAAGTTTTTGATTTTACTTTTAATTGATTCAAATTAAAAATGTCATCATCACATTTGTATTTTTATCTTGATCCCTGTTTTATTAAGCTGTCTATTAATAGTTTGAAAAACTATTGTCATAAGAATTGAAAACATATAAAATGATTTATTTTATAATTTTAACTAAATCGTGGATATTAATGGTCTCTTTATAACAATATGGTAAGTTTACCTTATATTTTGAATAATGATTATTTATTATGCAGAGTGATAGATACTTTACATTTGCTGTAGTATAAATATATCTAGTAATATATTGATAATTTTTGTTAGTCATTTATTAGATCACAGATTATCCATTTAATGAATAATATTTCTGCAGTGTAATTTTCACAGCATCACTCACACAAGGTAGGAACTGGTTTTTATTTGATTTTAACACTATGTGTATGGCGTAATAATAAATTTATATCCAGTGGCATGTGAAAAAGGTGCATGATAGCCAAAATGCACATTTCATATTGATCTAACACTCATAAATTGGTCCAGACCACAATCTCTTACACATATCTTTATCATTGTTCAGTCCAGATTAATTAATAATTGTCACACTGCCCTCACAACTTTGACCCAAACCATTTAAAGATAATTAGATTGTGATCTGGGCTAACTCTGACATAACTGCTGGTTCAGCATGAAATGTGCATCTTGGGATCATACATCTTTCCCACAGTTTTGATCATATATTTATGACTACACTCCTTTACAAAGTGTTAAAAGTAGATAGAAACTCAGTCTCTGCCTTGTGCGAGATTGATGTAGTGAAAATTACATTACAAAAATATTATTCCCAGACTTTTTTACTTTAAAGTATACATTTTTTTTTTTAAAAAAAATAGTTTCTAAAGTAATTGCTCAATCAAATGCCTTTCCTAGATCAATATCTCTTAATTATATAGTCAGCATGCTATTTTTTGTTTCTCAATTCTTCTTTATTTAAATTCAAAATGCTTTTGAAATATTTTTTTTATTCACTATAATAACTTAGCTGCATGCAAAATAAAATTTAGTGTTTTAATTTTTTTGCACTGCATATATTAAAAAATCTCTCTTTATTCTTCCCATGCATTCTTCATACTGCTTTATTAAATTCAGTTATTTTATTTATTGAATTATCTAGCATTCTTGTTCAGAGTTATTATTAATTTCATTTTTTTCCAGTTTAATTTTATAAAAAAAGCATTGTGAAGAATGAAATGAGTAAAACTTATAGAAATGGTATGATTGTTGAAGGAATTTTATTGATCGTTCTCTATTATATTTACATTATAAATGCCAATTCTTTTAAATTTTTTTTTTTATAACTTTGTTTATCTTTTTAGCTATAGCTTTTATAACTTCATCTTGCCTTGCAAAACTTTGCCTTCTTACCCCCCCCCCCCCAATTTGATAGAGGCTTTTTATTTTTATTATATAATTTATTTGTATATTTTCCCAACATTTTTCATTACATTTATATATTCATTTTTAAAATAACCAGTAGATTAAGTCTTTAAAAAATACAGGCAAAACAATGGCAATATACTTATTAAGAAAGATATTGTGTAATTTAAAATTTAGATAATATTAGTTTGATATTTAATTAAATAAATCGTATGAAATAATATAATATAAAATATCTTTATATAACAGCAATAATATATATATATAATAACAATAATAATACACATAAAAGCTTTTTTCAGCAAATGTTTTTTACATTTACAGTCTATATTGCATGCATTGTGACATCTATTGCTTTATATCAAATTAATTATAACCTATTATATTAATAATACAATATGTACAAGGCAATTTGATATTGTAAATATAAGGTGCATAATTTTTAAATACTTCTAATTGCTAGTGTAGATCTGACATATGAATTGCTCAACTATATGCTTTATTCCTAATGTTTCGGAATATTAATTTGGTATTATAAATGAAGTGTACATGAATTTTTAAATATTCTAATGGCTTGGCTTGCGTATCTGTAAAGATTTGTCATATGAATTGGCCACGTAAATTTTACGGATCTTGGTCGGTCATGATTTAACACCAGACTTTATTGACTTTATGATAAAAGAATGGGGAATTGGTATTGTTTTAATAGATCTGTCTTAAGTTTTGCAATTTATTCATTGAATGATATTTTAGAAGAAAAAATTAAGCAAGAAATTAATTTTTAAGAAATTAAAGCGTACATTATATATTTCTTTGTGTGAAAATAAGAAATTGCAAATAAATTGAGTGATAAATAATAAATATGATAAATGCAATGTATTATACTGCAACTATAAAATTACCAAATTTAAAAACTGACTTTTTTTAAAGAACAATAAATTTTTCAATTTACCATTGGAATAACAACTGAAAAGCATTTCACTTCTTTAATGGTAATCAAAGCTCACAGTCTTTATTGTAGTTATTGGGGGGGGGGGGGCTAAATTAATAATGGGAAACATTTTAAAATAAGTATAAGCAATAGTAAGTTTCATGTTTAGCATGTGATATTTGAAATTAAATTTTAAATACATTATGCTATTTAACTTGTGAATTTTTTTATTATTATTATTGTCTTGCAATTTTTCTTTTTGGAGGCAAATACATATATGCATTTAATTGCTTTTGAATTACTTTTTTCATTGCTTTTAAGATTTATTTCTTATGGATTACTTTTTGTAAATATATATTTATTTCTAAGCTATAAGAAATTGATTCATGCCAATAACTGTGTTAAACAAAATCTAAAAAAAAAAACACATAAGAAATTAAATGAACGTATGTATTTGCCCCCCCCCCCTCCAAAAGAGACAGTAATCCATAACAAGTCAAATGATGACATAAGTATGTGAAATTTAATTATTAATTAATAGCAATTTCATATTCAAAAAGTATTTCTAATATCCCCCCAGAATGCACTGAATAGGCCTTTATTCATATTTAATTTGAAAATTTTCAACATATAAATAATGGAGGATGCTGGACAACATCGATTTATGAGTTTTAAAAATTTTACTGACAATATGTATATTAATAAAAAAAAAAAACAACACCAAAAATTTCCATAAGAAATTAAATGCAAATATTAAAATTTGCCCTCCTCCCCCAATTACAAAACAAGAAAAGAAAAGTAATTCATAACAAGTTAAATGATAATAATAATTATTCAAAATATATTTCTAAAAAGCACTTAACTAAAGCACGAAATTTATGGCTTCTTGGAGTTTTAAAAATGTAGACTTTTCTTGCATAATTTAGCCTAACTTTTTTCCGTTTCAGAAGTAAGATATCTCTTAGTTGTTATCTCAATAGTAACCCCCCCCCCCCAAAAAAAAAAAAAAAAAATCATTAGTCTTTTTTTTCTTTTTTTAAAAAAAGCCTGTTTTTCATTTGCTAAGAAAATATTTGTTAATTTTATTGTTATAGTTTAATATTAGATTTGCCACACTTATTATCATTATTCAAGCTGAGTTGCTATGTTTATCTTTTTTTTAAAAAAAAAATTTGCAATTCAATTAACTTTTAAACAAATAAGTATTTATTATATTGTACATTTAATTTCTTATGAATTAATGTTTTTATTGTTTTTTTTTTCTAAAGCGCCATCCGGTATGTAGAATAGGAAGCTTAAGGTAGATTATCTAATATGACTAAGCATTCACTACTTTGACTAATCTATTTTTCTAATTTATCTAAAGTTAGATCCAAATTAATTTTTGGGATTAATCTTCTTAGAAATTTTCTGGCACTATTTGGGAGTGTGACACTTCTTTAGCACTAGCATAGTATGCTGTTTAATAATGTGGGCCTGTTTGGAAAAAAAATTCCAACACTAAATTTTTGGATAGTTAATTAAATATCACCATGAAAAATATTTCTAGCACACTCATATACATTCTATTGCAGTGGGTTTTTTTTTTTTATACATATTTCTTTATTATATATCATAAGAGAAATTGCTTCGCATAACATATATATATATAAAGTTGTTAAGCAGACCATCTGAGACATTTCAAATCAAAATCACCCTTTTGGATTCCTAAATAAGAATCGACAGTGAAAAGATTGTCATATGAAAATGGAATAATGTTCCAAGTCAATTTCTATTTCCAGATCCAATAGAACAGTAAAGCCAAGTGTTCTTTGATCTTTCTAGATAGAATTGGAGTCTCATCAATAAACAGTTCATAATTGTTGCACTCATCCTCTTCATGAATGAAACTTGACAGTCATTGACTCTTATAGATGTGGACAAACATAAACTATGAGCTATAACATTAGTAACTGTCAAATCTATGGATACACTGGCAAAATTGAAGAACTTACTAAAACCACTAGCATTTCTATCTCCTGATTGCCTTTATAATCTTTTATTAATAGTAAAGCTGTCAAAAAAAGAAGAAAAAAAAAGCTAAATAAATTGCCTTTCTTTTTTATCTTACACTATTTCACATACAAAAGTGAAGAAAAAAGTAATTGAATGAAATATGCAATCATTGCTAACATTTTAAACTAAATTAATTGGTATTATTTTCCTCTCAGTTTTTCTTCATTTTTGGCTTCTTTTTATTGTCTTTAAAGACTTAGATTAGTGCATGATCCAATTGTTATGTGCCTCTCATAGCAACAATCATCTACTTGCATTAATTGTTGTAATAAGATTGTGGGTTTTGTGCAACTACACAATTTCCCTTCTTTAATTACATGCATAGCAATTCTTATATCAGCCTTGTTTTTTCTTTCTTTTCTATTTTTTATTTTTTTTATATATAATTACTATTGAATGTTGAAAATATTTTTATTGTAACATTCAAAAATGTGCATTATGAAATATTTATCAATATTAATTCCTTTTTGACAAAATTACAAACCAAATTGTAATGAAATTCTGTAGTGTTTCAATCTCCTCACAATAGTATTGAAAATAAGTGATGAATAAGTTCCTACCTTGCATGAGAATGGTGTATTGAAGATTACACTACAAAAATATTATTCATTACTGAATAATCTCTAGTCTAATGAATGACTAATAAAAATTATTAATATATTTTCATTAAGAGATTTATGTCAAAGTTGTGAAGGCGGCACATTTGATACTTATCAATCACACTGTAGTAATTTTCTATATATATACTGAACAATTATAAAGATATGTGTAAGAGATTGTGATCTGGGCCAATTGATAAATGATGGCTTAGCACAGAATACGCAATTTGGATATCATAGATCTTTTTCCCACGTTTTTGGTTGCATATTTTTGAAGACATTCCTCTATAGGGTGTTAAAAGCATATAGAAATCAATCCCTATTTTGCATAAGAGTTGTGTAGTGAAAATTATATTACAGAAATATTATTCATTATTGGATAATTACTAGTCTAGTGAATAACTAATAAAAATTATTAAGTAATTTTTTTTTATATGAAAATCTGATAGCATTTCTCTATAATTCATTTCTGAAAAGTGATTATTATCCATTCAAACAATGTATTTTTTGTTAGTTTATCAAATGGTTTTGTAAAAAAAAAAATAAAAAATCACTGTATAAACATTACATTCATTACTATTTTTCCTCATTTTTTTTTTTTAAAAAAAAATTATATACAAATATTTCTTATATATATTTTAAGGTAAAAGAAAGAAGGGGTATGTGTGTCTCATATATATATATATTACGCTTAAGGCCTCGTCCTTGTTTTATTGATGCCTGGAGATGTCTACTTTCTTCTTGAATTATATTCTTAATTAAGTAAAAAGATTACCAAAAAATTATTTAACAACTTTGTCCCAGATTTATTTATCTGACCTGATTGTAATTTTTATTTACAAGAATTTGCATAAAAGGGATAAAGAAAGTAGAGCAAGAAATGTAAACAAAAATAATACCATTTTACATAATTATAATATTTTTAAATTACTTAAATGGAATAATATAAAAAAAATCACATCCACAAATAAAATTTCTGTTTGTAAGTCATTTTATAAAAAGCAAGTTTAAAAAATCTATTTGTTTTTAATGTAGAGAAGCCAAAAAACTTGTGCTTTGTGAAATGATTAAAACTGTTTGCTAGTTGTAAAATGTTAGATTTTACTGCTGCTTAGTGTCAATTAAATAAAAATAATCATATGCTTAATTGGTCAAGAGATCACATGACAAGACAACGTAATCATTTTTTTTTTTCAAATGTGATCCCCCCCCCCCTTTACTGTATTCAACTTAAAATTAATTAATCCAATAAACTTTAGCTCTTGAGCCCATCGTATATAAAGCAACCATTCCTGAACGAATAAAGAAAAGTAAAAAAAACTGTTCTAGAAATGAATTTCGTAATGACTATACAAATCAGTCTAGGAAACATAAATATGTCCACATATAGAACATGGTCTATTTTTCTGTTTATTTGATACATCATGATTCTTTTTTTTCTTCTTCAGTATACTATTTTTTTAAAAAAAAAATTTCATTACCATGTCTAATTGTAGCTCTCCAATAAATTCTATTCTCTGCCATATCTTTCCAGTACAAACAATCATTATTGCTTTTCTTTAGAATCTCTTTTGGATAATCATTATAATTCAGACAGAATTTATCTCTACCACAAATATCATGTTCAAGTTTATCCTGTTAGAAAGGCTTACATTATTCATTCATTTTACATGTCCGTCCAATCCATTGAAACATTATTTTGCAGTAGTGGATTCTATAGTTTCACATTCAGTAAAATGAACGTATAGATTAATTTTATGATCTTTCCAATGTCTTTTTTAAATTTGTGTAGCATTCTTAAATAAAACTTCTGCAATGCCTTTTATATTGCATTAATAGGGTGACCATGTTTTACTTCCATATAATCAATTAGGTAAAATAATAGCTTTATATACAGCTAATTTAATTGTAGAAATTATTTTCTTATGATGAAATATTCTATATTTTTACTTGTTAAAAGCAGTAACAGCACATTAAAGTTCATGTAGGATTTCAAATCTATGCCCACCTTTCTAATTATAAAACTAACAAGATATTTAAATTGGTCTACACGCTAAAGTTGACAACCATCCAGGCCAAAAGTTTCTGAGGATTATTTACATCACTGACTGATAAAGACCTTAAGTTTTTTTAACATTAATTATTAAATCAAAACCTTTAAATGTTGCAATCAAAAAATTAAGAATATTCTGAAAATCATTATTTGAATTGGCAAAAACAGCACAATCACGAGCATACAATAAATTCAGAATCCAAGAAGTAGAAATTCTCTGTTTCATTTTTTAATTGATTCATATTAAAAATTCCATCAGCAAACCTTTATTGTATCTTGATCACTTTTCATAAAGCTACTTAATTCCAATGATCCCCGTCATCAAACTTGAAAACAAAGTTGGAATAATTATACATTCTTGTTTTTCACCAATTTTCATTTCAAAAATGCATCAGATTTTCTATTTATATGAATAAAATCAACTAATTTCAAATATTTCATAAGCCTGGTCAACTAACTGAATCAAATCATCATAAAAGCAATATATAAATTACTTTTTATTATTATTATTGATAACCATATCTATAATGCTTCTTGACTCTCTAAGACTTCATTGAATTTTTGGTAATCATTTATCTCTGTTTGGAAGCAACAAAATTCTTATAAGTACTTTTCTGTAATGTATACTAATGATGTGCATTATAATCACTACAATCTTATCAATTTTCCTTCTTTTCGAAAATTGAAACAATAAAAGATTCCTTAAAGGCAGGTGGCACAATGAGCTACGTATTCCTAAAAAAATTCCAATGGTTTCGAAGCTAGCATACCACTACTATATTTTAAAATGTCTCCAGATATTTTATCAAGGCCAGCATTTTCATTTTTAAGATTATAAAGAGCTGTTTTGACTTCACTAAACAGGATATCTTTATTCATGTCTAAATGAATAGATAAAATGGATAGGTCTTTAAAAGTCTTTATCTCAATTCTGATACATTATTCAAAAAATGATTAAAATATTCCTTCCACCTATTCAAATATTATTGTCATCATATAAGAGAGTGCCATTGTTGGATTTAATAGGATTGTGATACCATTTCTGAGATTCATGGATTACTTTTAATGCAGTAAAAAAAAATTGGAGTGACCATAATCAATGAATGTCTACCTTCATTGCAATTTTGTCAGCCATTGAACTTTTATCTTCTTTATATTTTTTACAAGTGCCACATTTAATTTAGGATTCTGCCAAGTAGAAAATGTTAAGTGCTTCCTTTTAATCAAATTACTAATAATAAGAAAACTAGTCATAATTTTTCTTTTTAGTGAAACTAAGAAGAGATTTGTATCCATAGTGCGCACTTTAAGAGAATTCCATGTTTTAGTAATTTGACAATGCTGGAGGTCCGAAAGTAGCAACTTTATCCTTAATAACTAATGAAATTTAATACATGCAGTAGATACTTCTAAATAATAAGCATCAATTTTTTTGTGAATGTGATTAGAAAATTTATTTTTTAATGCATGCTGTTATTTTGATCTTGGAGCATAGTTAATCTATGATCCATCCAAGTGCTTGAGTAATATAAACTTTTCTTATATTCTGACTCTAACTATATAATCTATTAAATGCCATTGTTTTTATATATTTTATAGTGATATTTCTGAATGAACTAACTGTTTGTGATGATCAGTCCATGTGTTATATGAAAAGATTCAATAATGACAGATCATTTGAATTTAAAGAACAACTTTTTGACCAAAGTCTGATTAAAATCTTCAGTGAGAAAACTTTGTTCTTTTAATGATATTGCAATAATAATGCTATCCATCAAGGAATAAAAGCTTTCTTTCTCTGAATTCTCTGGATCTAAGGGTGGACTGTAAGCATTAAAAAAATGATCACTAGTATGCTTGTATAAGGCAAGTTTTAACAATAGAATATACTAAATTAGAATTTACAGCAAATCCAAGACCATGCATTTTTCTTTCATTGACTGATCTGTTATTCTTAAAAAAAAAAAACTTGTAGCCTATTCTATTAAACTTTCTTCCTTTGTAAGACTAGTTTAATTAGAAACAATTATATTGAATTTAAATTTTGACAGCTCTTTAATATCCACTGCAGTCCTTCATAAAGTTTGTTACTTATATTTAGAAAAAAATTAGATTTCTAATACTTATCTTTAGTATTACACTACCTCCTGATTGACTACTACTACTACTTATTTCTATCACTGTAATGAAGAATCTATTAGATACAACAACCTAAGCAGAGTATGTGAGACAGGCCAAATGTAGACCATATTTTCTAGGGCTCTTCTACTTTCATGGTAGACAGAGAAATCTCTAAATACAACAGACTAAACGTACAATCTTTGACAGCTGCAATTTCTGTCTCAAATCCAGTTACAGATCCATTAGTGATTGTACTGCCTCAAGCAAAGATCACAATTAAGGATTGGTAGTCTGTTAAGCCTATTTCCATAATTGTTTTATTCTTATTGATAATTAGTGGAGAAATTTATTTTGTTCATGGTATATTGACATTGATTTTAATTTTTTAATGATATGTGTTCAAGTGTAATGTTAGTATATAGATGCATTTTAAACAGCCATGCAGAAGAAAAAAATAAAAGTGCTAATTAAAAAACAATTACTAATAATTGCGCATCAAAATAATAAAAAAACCGTTTATAATTTATCAAAGTCTTTTCTACAGATGAGTTTTCAATTTTAGAGAAAGGTTTTAATTTTGCAATTACATCTTCCCGAATACCATTCGAAAAAATTATTTGTGATGTTGAATTGACTCATGAAAAAATATAGCCGACATAGCTAGAACAGAGATTTGTAATATTTTTTAAAAAGCTAAACTTCCTAGGAATAATGAATCAAAGAAAGAAAGACGTGCCTTACAAAACCTAAAATCGGATAAACCAGTTATTATATTTCCGACTGGTAAAGATAATGCTACGGTAGTCATGGATCGTGTCACAAGTAATAATAAAATCCTAGCTTTATTAAATGATAAAATTAATCTAAAAAAAAAAAAAATCATACAACTTATTTAGAAAAAAACTAGTAAAGCTATCATTAAATAAATCACCAATTGAAAAAAAATATAAAAACATAAAAAATAAAATTATTCCTCTAGTGTCTATCAAAAATTCTATGGGCTTCCTAAAATGCATAAAGCAGGTACCCGTCTCCGCCCAATAGTAAGTGAATAGGATGCCTATTCACAATTTAGCTAGGTTTCTATCTGATTTAATAAAACCTACAATTCCATCCATTAAATCATACATTAAGAACTCAGTTCATTTTGTTTCTCTTTTAAAAAATGTAAAAGTTAATACAGATGATATTCTGATCAATTCCAATGTTACTCTTTATTTACAAATAATCCAACTGATGAAGCTTTGAATATCATTTCTCAGCAATGCAATTTGCCTAACTATATTTTGCTTTGAGTAAACATTGTCTTTCAAACACATATTTCATGTATAATGGACAATATTATAAATAAACCTTTGGTATTTCTATAGTTTCTCCTATTTCAGGAATAATAGCTGACTTATTTATGGAACATATAGAAAATCATGCTCTAGAATCAGCACCTTCAAAACATTTTGTTTGGCTGAGATATATAGATGACACATTTGTTATCTGGCAACATAGTAAAAATAAATTGGAAGATTTTTTTATCACATTTAAATAATATCCATCCTAATATTACATTTACAATGGAAATAGAATCTGATGGGAAACTTCCCTTTCTTGATGTTCTTGTCACCAAGAAATAAAATAATTTTTTTACCATTCTCAGTTTTTGAAAAAGCTACACATATTGACAGGTACCTCCAATTTTTATCATCCAGCTCAGATTTCTGTGGTCAAAACACTATTTACCAGAGCAATTAACCTTTCAGATAAATCATATCTAAAAGAAGAATTACATCATATAAATAATGTATTGTTAGCAATTCCTTATTTGAAGCTAAAAATACAAATAAAAAGCAAAAAGAAGAATAAACTATTAGGGTTTCTATGCCTTATATAAAAGGAACCACAGACACATATCCTAAAACACTATGATATAAAGACAGGATATGCTCCTTATCAAAAAATTTAGTGATTTTCTAACCAAGTTTAAAGATTCAATCTTTCTTGAGGCTCAAGGAGTTTATGAAATTTCATGTGGTGTTTGTAAGTCTTTTTATGCAGGTATGAGCAATCATTGCATCAGTGCTAGAAGGTTTGAACATGCTAATGTAGTGAAACAACATTCTTCATCATTAGCACTCTTGATCCATGCTATGGATTCAGATCACAATATTGATTTTTCTAAGATCAGTATCCTTTCCAGATGTAAAAACCTACACCAGTGTAAGATCAGAGAAGCTATTGAGATACTTAAAAACCCAAATTGTATCAACAAACATGATGATACATGTAAACTTACTCCTATTTGCTAAAATTTAAAAAAAAAACAAATTCCCCTGAATTTTTATTTATTATTATTGTTTCAATTTTATACATTTTTTAGTTGTGGAATTTCCAGTGCCTCTACAACTATTTGTATTAACACTGTTTACAGCACCTTTACAATTATATAGTTTTCATTTCCCAATTGAGGACTTATGTGATCAAGTTGAAACATTGTAATTTTAAAATTAAAATCTTGCACGGATGAACCTGCAAAATGTTTTTTATATGCATATATAAGTATATACATTTTTATATTATTCTTGCATTTGCTCTGTAGCCTATTAAGTTGCACATATTCACGTTATTATATTCATATTAAAAGCTTATTTATTATTGGATTAACAAAGATATGGAAAAATTATTTTTAGTGTTTAAATAATATTTTTTAAAAATATTTATGAATTAAAATAGTGTTTAATAACACTTAAGTAGTGTAATATGTGGATGAAAAGGGAATACATTTTGTTTTGAAGTTTAGATGTAGTGTTGCATGTTGCTCACACACAGTATAAATGTTATTGTAATCTTTGAGAAACTTTGACCATGTTGCTTGATTTTCTATCTACCAATTCTTTGTGGCTATCCACAATGATTTGATATTCAGTTATGTGGTTAAATTTGATTTAAAAATGTATATATAAACAAATTTTACAGAAAGCAGAGATATGACTTATATTTAATTAAAAGAAATACAATTTTATAGTGTACTAATTCTAATTAATTGCCACAGATATCATATAAGTAATTGGAAGGAAATGGATTGGGAATTGGTTTATTATTAAAGAGTTATTAACATTAGAGCACAAATCTTCAATCCAATTTTTAAAAAAGAGTTTTAAAAAAATTTGGCTAATGAATTAAATTGTTATCTGCTATTTGCTTTGATGTTGGAAATATCATTGGTTTATCCCATACAACTAAACCCCTGATATTAGATAATGGGGTGTTTATTTTATTTTTCTTGTTTAGAATTGTTTACTTTATTAAGGAGTAGATATTTAGAACTATTTTAAAATATTGGTGATGGGGGGTTAAATAAAATGATGGTATATACCATGCAAATTTTTTTGTTTAAAATATTGATGCTCATTAAGATTTATGAATTGCCCTTCCTTTAAAAAAACAAAAAAAAAAAAGAGTAAAATGTATTAATGTGTGAACAAACAACGTCAAACTACCACTGACAATAATTAAATTTTATGTTTTGTTTATAATAGCCTAGATTTTTATATTTCTCTTCAGGATAAAACTCTGTATTCTGTCAATAAATTATTAATTGAAAATTTTGATAATGTATTATTTGTAAGGTTATAATCTTTCATAATAAAGTAAAAATCATTGTCTTAATTTTGAAATTCCCTTAGAACAGTAATATTTTGTAGTTTTTTTTTTTTTTTTAAACAATGCTTTTTGGAATTTAAGATTTCAAAATATACTTTGAAAGATCATACATTTAAAAGTAGTTACACATATACATGGTTAATTTTCAAATAAGCATATTCTTTGATTCGCTATATATATATATGAAAGAGAATTTTTTTAAAAAAAAAAACGAAATTTAATCTAACCACGAACTTTACTGTTTACATTATGACTTATCGTTATTGCCTTTTTTTTTTTTTGTCTTTGATTATTTTTCCAGTGTTTATATTTATCAATGAAAATGTAATAATTTGCAAGAAGAAAAAGTCAAACATCTTAAATTTAATTCTAATGGATTGACAATCAATATTGATTTAGAAATGCAGTGGATTTCAATAAATCAATTAAAAAGGTGATATTTATTTTGAATTTTTAAAAAAAAAAGTTATTCAAATATCCATCTTATTTGTACTCCATTAAACTTCACCGAGTAGTTTTGTTATAATAGATATATATTATTCAAAGTTGGATTTAAAAAAACAATGACGCCCCTCTAGGCAGCATTGAAAGACACATTGTATTACAATATTTTTTTTACTTTTTTTACCATCAACAAATTACTACTCATCTGACCATTTCAGATTTACCTGCTATCTTTATTCTCTGTTTAAGAATAGTTTGATACCTATTTATCACTTACCATCTAATATATCTGGGTAGGTTAAAACTTTGTGCTTCATAGATTCCCAAACTATGAATCTCAAACTGATCTTGAGTGGGTCACATCAAAAATCATCCAATGAACAATTCAAAATTGATTCATTATGACAATTACTATTTCTTTCTAGTTTCTCTCAGTTCATAGATCTATATCAAATCAATTTTGAAAGGTTTATCAATTGATTATACTTTGTTTTTGCACATATTAAGAAATGTAAATGAGTATCATGCTTGATCGAATGAACTTGTAGCAATGTATCACAACATACTTAGTATAGCTGCATATGGTCACAAATAAAATAATAAGCACATTGCTGCAAGTTAGTTATTTGTAATTGCAAATTGTTTTGCTGTTACAAATAAAACATTGTCTTCTCCCTTCTTTATTAATAGCCAACCTGTTTCATTCTTATGTACTTGATTTTTTTTTACTGTCATAAACGACTTGATTTTTTCATAGAACTTACTTATCATATGCTTTTCTATCATTTCATCGCATATAATTTATAATAATTAACCATTTCTGTTTTTGATTACAACTTTATTCCTATGATCCTGATTTTCTTATTAATACTTTATCTTTTCTAAATATTAATTAAATCAAACTTATATATATATATTTTCTTTAGTGTACCTTTTTTTTTTGTTCTAGCGACTTTCTTCTAGTTGTATATATTTCCTCCATCAATTTATTGTTAAACCTTCTGTATGTTTTTCTATCTTCTCTAGAACTAATGTTTTTTCATATATTCTATAGTTTTATTCATCTCGTCATTAATTAAAATATTTTTTTTTTTGGATTTTTATGGTTTTATTACAACATATTGCCTGTATTGCAGATAATTTTAAATTTTTATTTTTATGTCAATAGATTTTTTTTTAAAAAAAAAAAAGAAGAAGAAAATCCTTTTTCAATTTGTTCAGTGATTTTTTTAAAAAACTTTTTTTGATCTTTTAAAAGATGATTTTAGTCTCATTACTACTAAGTTGTGAAATCTGTTGATACACACATCACTCTCAACATTGTTTCAAATCATTATTTGAATAAAGATAATATAATTGAAATTAAAAAGTTTATTTATTACTCTGCTATTTTGTGTCAATTTTTTCACTTTTTTTATTTTACAACGTTGTCATCTCTTCTTTGACTCAGCTGTATATATATTTTTCAGTTCTTTTCTAATTTTTTTTAATATAATTTTTAATTTTCTCTTATAATGGTTACTTGTAATTATGTGTGCCCCAGTAGCGACTAGATCCCTTGAAATCCTTTTTAATCTGAACAATAATTTTATTTTTATAGGAGATACATACACTTTTAAAATTCTTATGATATTGGATCCAAAACAACACTTAAATTACTGTACATCCAGAATGACATTTTTGTACTTTCTTCACTCTTATCATCACTGTCTATTCACATGATTTACATAAGCTAGCTTTTTATCTTTCTGACAATTTATCTTCACTGGCCAATATTTATAATCTCAATATTCCTTATCTTGTTTCTTGTATTTTAAAAATTCTATTAGCTTTAGATGGGAAGTCATGGTCACTCCTGGTAGTTGATATGTATAGTAGGACCTATTTACTATCAGTTCACAGTACCATCAATACCATTTTTTTTATTATATGTTTTTTATCAATACCATTTTTTTTTGTCTGTTGGTAAGATAATCTGATGATGTATAGTAAACATAGGTTATTAAATTATTTGTACTAGTCTAGTATTATGTATTGATATGTTTGATATACATGTGTGTATAAAATATTATATATATGTATGCGTGTATATGCACATATCAGCGTATTATGTCCAGGTATGTGTTTTGCTTATATATATGTGTACCTATTTAGAATACATGTGTAGGGAACGTTTGATCTTTCATTAATGTATGTATCATTTCTGGAAATTATATGTATGTTTCGTTTTAGCCTTGAATTCAATGCTTTTAAAATACATATTCTAATAATTTCGATCCATAATTTTTCGAATTGTTTTTTTTTTTCATATTTGTCATTGACAATCATGAACTCGATGTAATATTTTTCTCTACGAATATTATTAATGTGGATATACAGTATATTATTATAATTAGTTTGCTTGTCATTAGATACTATCACTGTATTCATATATACACACATATATTATAATTAATTTATTCATTATTGTTCTCATAATTATTTTTTTTATAAATTTCATTTATAGATAAATTTAAAATATATAAAACAATCTTACAATTTTCCCAAATATTTTTATGGTTTCATTTCTAATTTTCAAATGTTTTTATTTATTTTTAAGAGCTTATTATTTTCCTACAATCACTCCTTTTTTTTTTAATAAGTGATGCTTTAAATTATCTTAATCTTTCCAAATAGAATCGGCTACAAGTACATTTAATTGTAAATAGAAGCAAAAATTGAAATCCTGTGATATATGCGCACTTTTTTTAAATAAATATAGAATTCTTTTAAATGATAAAATCTGAGTTATATTTTACGTGCATATTAGTGAATAAGCATTGAATTGGCCTATCTATAATTTTAACAAGATTCCATTATTTTTTTCCCCCATATTGTTTATACTTCTCGGCATCCTTGAGAAACAATGGATCGAGGTTTCACTGCACATATATATATATATATGAAGGGACGTGTATGGATATAAAATATAAATCAATGCCCATGTGTCTATGCATATATAGTTTACAAAAATTTGTCTGCCTGCACATGTGTACAATTTATGTGAATGTGTTCGCTTGATTATGTATGTATTTCTTTTTATATGCGAGAAAATTACAATAAGAACATTTTTCAAGAATTAAAAATCCAAGTTATCTTTCTTTGCACTAGCGCAAAAAGCAAATAATAGAATTACAATATTAAATTTACTATTGGAATAAAACAATGTTTGCAGTTGTTGGTAGTTTATTTATACACCTTAAAATACTAAATAAAAAATTGCTTTAATGGTTTAAATTGAAGAATTTTTCTAATGTTTTTTTTTTATTATTTGCAGAAGTTTATGAAAAATCGGTATGTTTGTTTTCTAATAAAATCAATAATTTTATATTGCATGGATTCCTTTTTTATATCAAGTTATCCAATTTAAAGATTAAACTAGAATAAATTATTGAAAATGTAACTCTTCATTGACCACATTGAAAATATAATAGAAAAGCAAATGTACATTATATATATATATGCTAGATTTTGTGTCTGAAGACCAGTTGAGATAAACTAAGTAATAAGGTATTATAACAATGTGCTAGCACATGATCACCATCCCTGGTACTTTTACAGTTTAAATACAGAAGCAGAGGGGCAGATGTGAGAGCTAACACTTTCTCAATCATAGTTCAACCTGTCACACTCAAAGTCATTGAAATGTCACATGACCACATGAGTAACAAATTTGATTATTTTTTGTCATCAGTGTTAATAATTCATTTGCTGTCTCTTAACATTGTTAATGCTTTTACTTTAATTTAGAATATCTATTTGTTAGTTGGTGTGTTTGTTTGCAAATTTTTGTAATCACTTTTATTATTTGAGTTAGAATACAATTTTAAAATCAAGGTTTAATAGATTTAAATTCAATAGAATTGGTTCAAATTTGCTACATAAGTAAGAAATACCAGGCAAAACAATATGGGATTTAATATTTTAGATAGATAGATGACCTAGTTTCTTATATATGAAATAGAGGAATGGGATATTTTTGAATATTTTGATATCAAATTTAAAAATTGTTTTTTTTTTTTTAATATGTTTAAATTAAGGTTCACAAGAGGTTGGTATAGACATTTTTTTTTGCTTTCAATTTAAATTATAATAACATTTTAAAATCAAAGTTTAATAAATTTAAATTTAATATAATTTATAGAAATCTTGTATATATTTTTAAATCTCTACAAAAATAATAGTGTACAATAATAATTTAGGTAGATGACATACTTTCTTAGATATGGAAGAGTTGGGAGGGGAGTTTTGAATATTTTATACCAAAATTAAAAATTATTTCGTTTAAGTCAAAATAAGAAAGTTGGTTTACAATATAGTTTTGTTAAGTTTTTTTTAAACAAAAAACAATTTAAAAAAAAAAAAAAACAATTTCCAACAGAAAAATAAATTACTTAATACTTTATTATACATATAATTATGTACACATACTAAATATAATATATACATAAGTGGGTGGTATCATATTTAATGTATAGCAGAAATATCTAGGAATATATATATATAGATCAACTATAACTGTCAAGTCGATTTACAATACAATATAGTTTTACATTTTTATTTATTGTGCCAATAATAAAAAGTTAAAAATAAGAGATAATTTAAATATATATTAAATGCTATAATTTATCATGCACTATAAAAAGAAAAAAAATTGTTTCTTTAATTACAATTGAGGTTTTTAGATTTAACTTGAAATAAAAGCATGATGAGTTTTAAGTATTTCTGGACATCCACCCCCCATGCTTTTATTTCAAGTTAAATAAAAAAAAACCAATTATGGTTGAAGCAACATTTATTTCTTTTTAGAGCATGGTAAATAAAAACATTTAATATATATTAACAAATTATCTATTTTTATTATCTGAATATTTATTTTTTATAAAATGGATTTATATTTACAATAATTTTTTTAAAAAATACATGTAGACAAACTTTTATGAGTCACAGAGATCATATTAACTCTACAACAATCCATATTTATGCAAGTAAAATTTAACATTAGAATAACTCAATATTTAGAGTTACATACATCATAAGCTTTAATGACAGGATACCCAATTCCTAGAATTTCAAATTCCACTTCACCAAAATACCAATTTTTGTTCAGATGAAAGAGAGGTGAGGGAACTATTAATTTATTGGTTTTAAATTAATTATTTGGGGAGGGGATTTAAAAATGTATTAATAATTAATTCAAATAAGCAGAGTAAATGGCAATTGAACTACAATTTTGTTTTTATTTTTTCAAATTTCATGTGTTATATATTCATTTATCAATACCATTTAGCAGAGATTCCTAACTTTCTTGGTTTCTGTATTCCTTGACTTTTAGTAAATTATCCACACCCCATATTCATTACAATAAATAAACTATGGAAAGGTTACCCTTTTTATTATTTATTGTAAGTGGATATTTTAAAAAAATATATATAATGGGAACTTACCTTTCAAACTTTTTTTTTAATGTCTTTTTTTAGCCTATCTTTTTATTATTATATCTATATTAGTATTTTAGTTAATTAATGGAGGTTAATATTTTTAAAATCAGGCAAATACATCATTTAAAAATTTTCTTTCTCATGTGTTACTTAAATATATTTAAAGCTTGCTTTATTATATGAGAATATACTGAAAGGAATATGTAATTAGAGGGATTTGAACCCAGACTTTCAAGCTCCCTTTAGTCATTCACTCCATCTTATATAGTCAATATGTCTAGCTTAATTATTTATATTGTATTTAAAATATTAAAAGAAAAGGTATATTCATATTTAAATATTAAAGGAAAATAGTAAAAGTGTGTCAAATTTATTGCTTTTGCTATACCCATGTCATTTTAAATTTTACTTTAACACATGTTCAATAAGAAATACAACATTTATACTATATTCATAATGGTGCACAAGGTATACTTATCTTTACAATAGTAATGAAAGAAATTTTAACACTTTTAAAAACAAATTAGAGACAATAAAACAAACAGGTAAAAAAATCACCCCATCACTCATTTTCATAGCCATTTGGTCACTGGTCCATCAGTGCTCTAGTCTCTAGTGAGATGTATTTTCTGTTTTCTATTTTATTATAAATGTTTTTAATAATAGTATAATTCAATGAATGCTATTGAAAATTAGTCTTGTATTATTTTTTTTTTCTTTTAAACTGAAATATCTATATATCCCTTTAAACTGAAATATATGTATATATATATTTCCCTGAATAAAATTTCTTTTAAAAATAAATATATATTTAAACTAAAATCCTAAGAGTTTATTAAATTCATTATTAGAACTAATATAAGTTGTCATTATTTAAATGAGAAATTAAATATGGTACAAATACAATTTAATTAATTTAAAAGATATTGACCAAATCAAATTTTATCTTGCTTTACCAAAAATTATGTTTAAAAAACTTTCCAGATCAGTAATCTTTTAATCAGTGCTGCCCTCTTTTTTTTATAATTTCATTTAAAAACAGTTACAATGTAGATTTCCATTGATTTTTATATCACAAATTTAAAATAAATTTTAAACAATTAACCCAGAAAATTATATGATAGTAAAATTTTATATACAAACACAAAGAAAATTATATAAGATTCTCAAGATTGGTATAATACTTGTTGACTTATAAAGTCACAACAAACAAACAGACTTTCACATTTATGCAGCATTATATAGATCAAGCAATGCAAAAAGAATGAAAAAGTATTGAATCTATTGGAATAATTGTTATTATTATTGATTGTTTAAAAAATATGTTTTAATTGTAGTTTATATTTTCTTTTACTACTTGAATAAATTATCATATTTCAAATGTAGTCACTTTGGTAAATAAAATTTCAATTTTAATCAGTAGTTAGAGGTTGTAAGCTATTTTTTGTTTTAAAGATTATCTCATTAATTAGATAGAGTAGATCATTCACTTATGCATAGTTGCCTATAATAATATTTCTTGATATATATAAATTATATATGATGTTATAATGGTTTAATGCCAATCCTAGTCAAAGAATGAGGGTGACCATGGTCATTAAAAAAACCAAAGAGACCAAAATATATAGATATTGAATTGGACTCAGATCTATATGACTATTCAAGAAAATTATCTTGGGATTGAAAACATTATGGTGGTATTTGGCTCAAAGCTTGATAGTTAACTAAAAAAGTAAAAGGTGGATGAGGGATGTAGTTTTTTCAGATCCATAATTTCGAAACTAGTCTGGGGATATTGGATAAGTAGGGTCTAGATAAGGATTTTGATGCATTAACCTTCTAACATCCATTGATTACTATGGATTGTATTAAGTGGCAATATTGCATAAAGAAGGTTGCTACTGTGTAAATAAGTTATATTGGATTATTATCATTTAGTTTAATATAAATTAGTAGTTTATTTTGTCATTTAATTAGCTATTTTTTGTGTATATGTGGTGGTATATTTTAATCTACTACAATGCACACAGCTAATATATTATTTTAGAACAAATGAGAATACATAATGCAAACTTATAATAATATGATCTGAATATAAATATTACACAATTAAAATACTGTATTACACTTTCTGATATATGGTAAAACAATCACGTAACAAATTCAACATTTGAAAGATTTACTATTCCCTCATGCCAAACTATGTAAACTATTTCAGGCATTGTTTTTATAAGTTTATTATAGTAAGATCAAGAACAAAAGTATTCTATGTTTATAGGAACAAAAAGATTGATTATGATAAACTGCTTCCAATATTAGTAAGTATTTATATTGACAAAATTTCTCTGTTTCCTCTTAATATGTTCTTGTAGGAATTTCAATCTACTCTAGAGCTACCTATTGTAAGCTTGACTAATCACTGATTTTAGATGGTAGTGCTGTTATATCCACTTCTCCAGACAAGCCTCAGACTTGTGCTATTGTCAGTCTGTTTTGAGCTATAACTTTCTGGGAATTGTTATTAGAAACTGATAAAAAAAAATTCAATAGTTTATTGCTAGAAAGTTTATTAGAACTTTAATCTACTGCTCCAAATCGCACAAAGCAAATAAAATTGATTAATTACTCAATAGAAAATTATATTGCACTTACTCCATTTATGTCACCTACCAAGTAAGTTTAGGTAATCAGTAGAGGCTACTTAGTAATGCCTAATAAATCCTTATCCAGTTGTGTGTTGTTTTATTGGTGTTAGTTAATTTACTAATTTTTTTAAAATATTCATTTATTTTTGTCATTATGTAATATATTATGTATATATTGAATAATAACAACTTCCATGTTTTACTTCATATAGTATTTAAATCACTGAATATTAGAAAATCATATAAAAGGATTTTCAAGATTATTGTTCTAGTTGCATGTAGTTGTGCAAAAGTTGAAAAGAGATTTATCATTGATTAAGGGGATCTTATGATGTTTATATTCAGGATATATTACAAATAAAATGTCCGTTAATTAAAAAACTATTGTAAAAATAATAAATGTAACGGTAATTAACTATTATATGCAGTCTTTCAATCCGCAGAATTACTTTTGATTAAGGAATTAACCGAACTTCTACTGATTGAAAGACTGTATATAATTAGATTCTTCACACTACATAATGACTGTATATAAATACTATCTTTTTACCAAAAGCTTAAAAGTGTTTTCAATTTGCTTATAAATAGATGTAAGTGAAATATTATTAGAGTTAGACATATAAGAAAAAAGAAAATTCTCTATATATTATTTTTTAAAGGATGTAGTCATTTCTTATATTATTCATATAAGTTTAAATTATATAAAGATGTATAAAAGTACCAAATGTCAGACAAATATTATACATAAAAACATTTTTAAAAACTGTATTGGGAATTCCTATTTATTTATGTATGGAAGAGAGGTTAAAATATCTAAACAATATGAGTTTTATTTTTTCCCAGCAAGCTAATGTCATTTGATCTCAGACAGTTGTAGTTTGCTAGAAAATGTTAGTTTGTATATATATATATTTGTTTCAGCATCTCAGTATTTAGAGTTTCATGTAAACTTTAATGAGTTTTTTTTTTTTATTATCTCATTAACATGCGATTAATGATATAAGAACCTTTCTTATTTAACACTACAAATTCTTGTGGATTTTTTAAAAAAAAAATTTCTATGCTCTTAAATATTTGATAAATTTTGTTATAATGTATAAAATCATCATTGTATATTATGAAATGATGATAATGATTATCACCATCAGTTGTCAGTTAAAAAGTCATATCCTGTGTGACAAATCCCACAATCTTCTTCAAATCTTTCTGCCTATTATTTTATCCTTCAGATGCTCTTCATTACTTCCTTCATTTAGTTCATCAATCAATTTTTTATTTTTTTTTACCTTCCACATACATATATCATTCATTTGTTTCTATATATGTCCAATCCAGTTACTTTTTTCTCTATATAATTTTCTTAATAAATAATGTCGCTTTATTTCATTTACTGTTTGCAAATTGTATTCTTTCATTTATTTCTTTTTATTCTTTTCAAACCTACAATTTGATAACTTTATCCATATTTCTGTTCTATATTAACCACACTTTAAAAACAAAAAAAAATCTTGCTTGACAATAGGACATGATTTTCTCTACTTATATTTAACATGTACTGTCAGGAGCATTTCCTTTCTCTCTTCTCCAAGACCATCTAATGTAAACTTGAGTAATCAGTGGATGCTAGATAGCAGCACTCTTATATCCACACACTCAGACTAGTTTTTGACTTATGCTTTTTTCAGATGAGGACTTTGAAATTAACAGAATCATAAGACTTTGAATCCAAACTTATTTGCTTATATAATTATATTGGATCTAGTAACTAGACCAATAACTAATGAACCACACAATACTTTTTTATTCTTATTAAAAGTGTGTTAGCTATTGCAATATCTACTCTGATATCTGCATTATTATTTCCTTCACAAGATGAACCTTAACTGATTTTAAAACTTCGTAATCTTTTATCAGCTTTGTTAATTATTGCTTTAGTTATATTGGTTTTCATTCCATATTTTCTATGAAACTTCATTGGTCGTAATTAGTATTTTATTTAGCTCAACTTAAGTATTTATTTATTTTGTATTTTTTAAAAGCCTATACTTTGTGCTCTAATAATAATACTTTATAAAAAGAAATATATAATAAACTCATTAAACCTGATTTTGTTTCAATTAGTTATTAAATTAGCAATGACTAAAACTTGTTGGAAATATTGGTAGTATTTGGAAAAAACAAGAGGAAAAAAAAAATGGCTCCCCAATAATGCTGTTCTAAAATGCTACAGTCCAAACCGTCATAAAAGAATCTCGTGATGTAATAGTTAGCATTTCATTCCATGACCTGAGATTCTAGTTAGGGAGGTGAATCTTGAATTTTTTTCAGGAGACAAATAGACCCCCCCCCTCATGATAAATTGTCTCAAATCGAAGTCAGCCATATGGTATTTATTAGTAGATATGTATTTAGTTTTTGTTAGTAGAGTGGTGAAACTTTTAGGTTAGTTGATGTAAGAAGTGTCATACTTCTGTGAGTGCTCAGTCATTGTTTCCTATTATTTTTTTACATTACAGCATAATTGTTGAGTGGATGTAATTATGATTTTTAATATATTTACTTCCTAAAATGATGAGAAGATGAGTTAAAATATATCAATTTGCATACTCGGTCTACATCAAAGAAATCACTATTTGAATTTATAATCCTCATATTATATGTAGTGAGTGAATCATTTGCTAGCATGTGTTTATTTAATAATTACATTTTAACATTTTATGTACATAATTATCATTACATGTATTTAGAATAAATATGGATATTTTCATTTAAAATAAATTTTGAATATTGAACCAATAAAACCAATTTTGAGGGGAATTTTCTGTGAATACTTGAAGGGTAACGGTTTATTTTATAATGTCAGCAATTTAACATTCCTATCAATTAGACATGTTCAGTAAGTAGTATGATAGAACCAAGCAAAGCACAGTAATTGGCCAAATTCAGATTTGTTTTAACATTTTTCACTTGGCAATTAATACAATATCATTATACAGGCCTTTTTTTCTCTCACATTACTCTTGATTAACTGATGCATTGAGATTATTAAATTCAATAAAAACACACACTATTTAAAATGATGAAACAAAAAAAAATCATTAACATTTAATAACAAAACCATAAAATTAAATTGAATGATATTAAACTATAAATAGAATTTATTTAATTATTGTCCAAGAATGCTTGATGGTAATTTGTTTATATTGTAAAAATGTCTTTACACATAAAATAGATATATTATAAGAGCTTAAATAAATCTTTAAATTCTATAAACTGTAATTAAGAAAATGCTTAGTTTTGAGTGTGAAAAAATGAAAAAAATTAACCCTCTAATTTGCTTGTATTTTCAATTTAATTGAAAAATAAAAGGCTCATATTGATAATAACTGATATATTAATCTTATTAATTCTACACTTAATTCCAAAAATTTTGAAATAACATTCTAATAGATATTTTTTAAGGTATTGAATTGTCATTCATTTTACAAGAGTGAGTCAAAAATTATTTATACTCTGGCTGTAGAATTTATTTTAATCAACTTTCAGAAAAAGAAAATATACTTTTACCCTAGTTAATGACAGACCTTTATGCAAGGATTCACCATCAATTTGTATCCATCATTTCATTATCAATTTGAACTCATTGTTTTATTTACAATTGATTATTCATTATTAAATATTTTTTCAAATGGCCATTATTTTGTAAAATTGATGACATCATAGAATAGTGACTTTTTAAAGTTAAGTCTTCTGATGGTGACTTTGATTGATTTTATTCACTATACAGCATCCAGTATTATATTTTATTGTAGAATTAATATATGATTAATGTAGTTTTATCTGATTTTATTTATTGTCCTTAATTATTAATGATTTATTTTGCTCATGTAATCACATAAGCAAAATAATGTTTGATTTATTTAGTGTACAACAACAAAGTTTTATGGATCAAAATTCTTATGAAAGCTATTTTGTTTGTGGCAAAAAGTATATTAATTTTCTCATCGATTGATACAATTTTTTACATGTTTTTTAGTAATTCACTACCTATTGAAAATTTTTGCAAGCTTTATTTTTAAATACATGTATTTTATCATATTTAGTTTGGAAAAAAATCCATGTGATCAGGATAATATGGCTTTACCTCTAGTAGACCTTGATGGCTATTACTTATATTTCTGACAGCTTCTGATGTCACAAATTTTTCTGGTATTGTTTAAAGAAAATAGTTTGAATTAACCAAAAATGTGTTTATTTGTGAAATTATTGCAATTTAAAATTATCTTTGTATAATAATTGTGCAACATTTCAAATCAAGAATATAAATTATTAATAATTTATTTTGAATGGAAATAATTTATTTTTAAAATATATATTTTTGGACAATGTAAATATATCCTAAAGCTATTTACAGGTATATAATCAGAGGAATTGTAATAGTAAGTAGGAAAATATTGTGATATTGCAAAAAATATTAAATTTTTTTAAACATTTAAAGCATAATTCATTAGATTTAAGAGAAATAAATATATATTTATTCAGATTTTAAAAAGAAATGATAAATAATAAAGATTTCATTGATTTTGGAAAATGAAAATAAACTTTCTAGAAATGATAATGTACAAGGCCTTTTATTTTTATTACAAATTCCATTTTTTAAATATTTTCAGAAATAAAACATGAATATTTGGAATTTTTCCAGTAGTAAACAAAAATATCTATTAATTTGAAGTCAAATTTATTATTTTCTGATAAATAATAATGGTTTAATCTTAAACTTGATGGTGAATGTTTACAGCAACTGAGACTAAAGTAAAACAGCAACTTGTGAGAGAGTTAATCATAATAGTAAAATAGTCATTATAATTGTAAATTATGTTGAGGGGGGGGAATTAATTCATACATTATGCAAATAATATTCAACTGTTTAAAATATCATTTATTTGATCAATTTAAATATATAATCTTATAATTTGTTACTTGAAAATGATAGCTTTTATTATAAATATATTTAAAAATTGCTTTAAACTGGCAAAAAAAAAAGATTTAATCATTTACATTATTAAAGCTTCACTAATCAACATATATATAGATTGCATTTCTTCATTAAATTTTTATTTTATTTCACTGCATTTTTATAAAATAAATTTGCAAAGTTTTCTTTTTTAAAAAAAATGGTTATCTGTTACAAAAATAAAAAAAAACTTTAACAATAGAACATAAACTGCATCAAAAATGAAATTTAAAATGTGCATTGTGTTATATATATATTACATTATGGTTAGTTCTTCCCATCCCACTTCATGCTTTAATTAAACCCAATTATCAATTAGGAAATATTATTTTACTGCATAAGAAGCAAAATGGCTCAATAAAGAAATTGTATATATATATATTTCAAATTGTCACTGCCAATATGTATATTTTTAATAACAATCTGCTTAGTAAACTGTTCATTCATTAATTAACACTTTTTTCCAATTTAAGCTTTAATTTTTTAATCAATTCTTTTTTATCTTTTGAATTTAAAGTAGCAAATTATTTTTTACCCTGTAGGAACTCATTAATATTAGCTTATTTTTTATGTGAGGTCTCTGATTTATGATGCATTTTGGGACCCTAATTGTCCCACTAAATGTGTTAAAGGACACTTTGCCCATATTTCAACAAGTTTTTATATTTCTTCATTAAAAAAATGTTTTAGATTGAGCTGTGAGCCATGAATGTACTGTTGTCTTCACCTATTCATCAAAAATGAATCTTCATTTTCACAGGCCTTTTTTTGGAAGACCAATAGGTTTTAGTCAAATGGGGAAAGATTAGAACTAGATATTCCAACACCTCAAAAAGATCTGGAGAATATTAACAGTGTTAGTATGTAGGCTTGCATTGTCATGCTACAAGACACTGTCTTTGGATAGCACTCCACTGCATTTTTTCTTAATTTTAGGCTTCAGCTTTACAGTGAGCATTGTTGATTGTTTGAATCATTACCTGATAATGATCCAATACTGGTCTTTGAGAATTCCAGAAAACTGTAAGCATCAATTTTTCAGATGATGGTTGACTTTTAAACTTTTCTTCATTGGCAGTTAAGGATGCTTTTATTCCACACTGCTATTTATTCTCAGGCTTGTAGTAATAAATCTATGTATCACCACCAAAAATGATTCTTTTTAAAAAGCTTTCACTTTCCTTAGAGTATCGATCCAAATTTTGTTTGCAGATGTCAAAACGCTTCTGTTTAGGCTCTTCCATAAGTTGTTTCAGTAGCCATCTCCAAGTCTCTCATAGATTATAGCATAGACAGGATTATGGCTGAATTGCACATGATATGCCACATAATCCACTGTTAGTCATTTGTTTAACAGAATTGTTTTACATGCACACTCAATTTATTATCAGTTGAATAGATATCCATCTATTTATGTCTGAAACTTGTGCAATCTTTCTTGAACTTTTTTTTTCCATTTATACATATTTATTTGTGACAAAACATTTTCTCTATACTGTGCACCAAGTCTTTGATAAATATTGTGCCAGATACTCTTTCAGACAACAAAAGACATATCTCTGCACATGATTTTTTTTTCACGCAAATCACAAGTGGTGTACCCATTGTTTTTTATATTGTAGTCAGATTTCAACTGACTTAACATGTTCAAAACTGGACAGCAATAATGGGAGAGGCAGTGATCTCACATAGAAAGTGCTGATATCACGATGCAGCCAATGGAAGTTTTAATACAACTGGAGTGTGAATAATTTTTGAGTCACTCTGACATATAAGTGCATATATAAGCAGTTGTGATTAAAATTATAAATGAATATAATGATTATCTCTAATATTTTTATGCGATGAAAGTTCACAAAGCTTAATTTTCATGCAAAATAAATCCTTATTAGAAATTCATTCATGTTTTTGTTTTTGGAGAGCTAGTTATTTGACAATGGGAGCATCAAATTCCATAATAGCTAGAACACTTTAAAAATAAGAATATACCATAATAAAACATTGAATTTTTAACACATATTTCTTTAATCTTCACTGTTTATAAACTAATTTATGTTGATTGTAAGCATTATGACAGTATTATTCTTGTAAGTGGAATAGACAAAGCATTAGCAATCAAGTAATTTAAATAATTTCAAAAATTAACTTTTTTTTTTTCACAAATATTAATAAACAATTTGATTTTTATTCTTTAAACATAGATAATATTTTATTTTTAAAATAATTTGTTTTTATAATTCATGACAATTTTAGACTGATAAAATACAAATTCCATTATTTTTATGTATTTAAATGTTAACAATGTTTACTCCATTAGAAAAAAATAAAGGAAATTTTAAAAATTTGATATTAAATTAGACTTTACATCTAATCAACTAAGTGAATATGTCACTATTGACCATGTATCAAATATAAATATACCAAGCAATTACACCAAGTTTTATATAAGTGACTTTTGAACTCTTCTTTTCTGCTCTTATCCGATATATTTAATTTACCTTGTTTGTTTAAGGATTAAAAAAAAATGAAGTTTTTATTTATTTACAATATCAAAAATATAATTTGTGACAACTCAAATATAGATTAAATTTATGCTAAAGTACAAGTGGGTCCATTTTGTACTTTTTCGGTTATTGATGAGTTGTATTAGCTTTTTGGCAGTTTTCCACATAAATTTAATATAAAAATTATTATAATACTATTCATATAAAACTTGTTTGATAATATATTTAAAACATTCTTTGAGGGTTCAATCATATTTTATGGTCTTTCTCAAGGGAAATAAATTTCCTGAAAAAAAAAAAAAAATTATACAAATACATATGGATATATACTTATATTTGTTCAAAAGAATACCAAAATGAAAAGTCTTTAAAAATTTATTAAACACACCAATTCATAATCACATTTATGTTATATTTATATTTATGTAAAAAAAAAAAGGTTTTTTGATAAATAAACATTAATTTCGATTAATATTAGAATAGAAATGTCATTTAAAATAAAGTCGCATTTTAATAATTAAATTCTATTATATTTACTTTCCCCTCTTTTAAAACCATCCTAATTAATTCAAACGTTTATATGCATTTGGAACATGAAGCTTCAATATACCCTATTTTAATTTTATTATTAAAAAGTATATATATTATAGAAGTAGTATGTTTAAATTTTTGTGGAAGTATTTATTACATTATAAGCTTATTAAATTACAAAATACTTTCAATATATAGAATCTAAAAGTTTTATTTTATTTCATAAAATCTATTTTTTTCTTTAGCATTCGTTTGTATATAAATTCAAAGTTTTGTAGATGGCATTCATAAATCTTATCTGTTTTGTGATCAATTTCTTAGCAGAATTAAGTAAATGATCTCAGTCATACCTTTTTATTAATGTAAGCTTATGTATCACAATTATCCACAGATTGTAATCCTCTAATAGATGCTCATGCATTCAACTTTCTATAAAATATATTCAGTTGTTCTTATTATTATATTATATGCATTAAGAATAGTGCTACTCTTATCATTACTCCAGAGCCATTTATTGTAATCATAAGTTATCTATAAACAACCAGATAGTCCCAACCAAATCCCCGGACTTTTTCTAGATATTGTCCAAAATTAATTATACATACACATCTAGAAGCTTTTTTTTTACTTTTTATTTATTTATTATCAAAGCTAATAAATTGATTTTTTATATACAGTACTTTAAAATTTAGAATGCTTACTGACTAAAGTCAGTGACACGATTGATTATGGTTATACTAGATGAATATGGAATAAAGTGAATTATTACTTTTAATGCAGGCATGGAATATAAGCTCAGAAAGTCATTTGATATATTTTTAGACATTTTTTTGCATATATCATATATATCAGATCCATTTTTCACACCCCTGATTTAAAAATCTTATTCATATTTTTATATCTGCATCATCTATTTTAAATATTTAATATTATTTAGAAATTGTCATTCAACTTGATATGTTATTATTGACGACTGGAGTTTAAAAAAATAAATATTCTGTAGAATTTTAAATTCCGAAATGTGATACTTAATTAAGATTTTTTGCTCCTCTCTTTTTGTGTATATATAGAATCAAATAAAGTTTAAAAATAAATACTTATTAGCTTTTTTAAAAAAATTCTGTTTCATAGTTTCAAACTCTCTGCTCTTCTAATCAATCTAAACTAAATCACTTTAGGCTCCATTTTGATTCTAACAATATTTATCTCTGTTGCTATAGTAATGTGATCCCTTGATGTTCCTATACTGTAGATGTACTAATCTGTTTAACTTTTCTGAAATTGCTATAGGCCTTTACTCTGTTTAAAGTTTCATATGAGTTGAAAGTTTAATCAACTTTTCACCTGCTTCTTCACATGTAGAAAATCTTTTACGACATTTCATCAGAGCAGAACGAGATTTGGCAGCTTCCCGATGAAATAAATGTTTGAGTGAAAAAGGAGATGTGGCAGCATCTAGCCGAGATGTTCTCAGGAAAAATGATGAAAAATCAGCTGGGAGGTATTAAAGTAGAAGATGCAAGATAAGAAGGGATGTTTCTGAAAATAATATTTTTTGAAGAAAATAGAAGAGTAAAACTTCAAAAATATATTCTTGACGCTATTTTTTTAAAAGCACACACACACTCATCAATGCACATAAATAAGCGTGTGATTAAATTTTGATCAATTAACTATATTCGCATGGATTTTTATGTTGTTTTTGAAATTGTCAATTTCACCAAATGCTCTCAGTGTTATTCCTGGCATTATCTACATTTCTATTACCCCCGAAAGTCATAGAAAATATTGATCCTTATTGATCTATTTTATTTAAAAAGACAACTATTCGTAGTACTGATGGCATTTTTCAATCCGTTGATGGCCTTCTACGTTCGATGTTATACATAGTGGTGAGAATGATAGATCCAATAGTTAAATGTTCCTGGATCGATTCCCAACTAATGAAAAAAAAAATTAGTTGGTAAGTCAATGGAATGAAATTGTTGTTCTCAATCTGCCACTAGGTGCTTGAACATCACTTACTCTTTGTAGCAACGTAAACTGCTCACCTGCCATTTTATTGCTCAAAAATCATTTGACCTCCCTGGCAACCATTCATTTTTTAAGTGTTTTTTATTTTTAAATATTTTAATAATTATTTTGAAAATCTTTCCATTTTAATTTCTATTTTAATAAATATCAGTAGATTAAACAAACCACTTTCATGGGGCAGGAAGAGGGAATTCTCAACAATTTTTAATGTAAAAGAATTTCAAGAGCAAAAAGTGTGTGCGCGCGGGGAGGGGGGTATTTTTGTAATAAATCAGGGAACAAGGAATTATAATAATTTTTGTTAAGGATTGATAGAAAGTAGTGTCAACAAGTTTTAAGTCTTGTTTTAGATTGACTTATGCTGCAGCAGTAATGATGAATTAATCATTCTTACTGAACTGTGCTTACTAATTTTTGTTTTTACTGAAAACTATATTATGTCTATTTTTTTAAAAACAAAACATCTTAATCTTTAGTGAGAGTAGAAATTAAATGACTGCATATTAGGAAAGCTTTGTTTTAATTTCTCATGGGAGCAGATCTGATCAGTTAATCTCATCATTCAGTTAATTTGTCTTTTTACTACTAATGCTTGCCAGTCTAAGTAAATCCCTTGCTTTCTTTCCTATCTGATCTTACATTGCTAAGTCAAAATTCAATTTGTTCTATTTCATTTGTTAATTATAATTAAAATATTGCAAATTCATTTATGATTTCTATTTGAATTTTAAGGTTATGATACTTTTAATTTTTATTAGTCATTTGTGAGATTAGAAATTGTGTACCTAATGAACAATATTTCTGTAGTGTAATTTTCACCACACAACTCTCACACAAGATTGGGGCTGTTTTCTACCTGCTTTCAACATCTTGTGGGGAGGTGAAATAATAAACATATGACCAAAGACATGAAATACATGTATGATCCCCAAGATGCACATTTCATACTAAGTCAGCACTCATTAGTTGGCCCAGATCACAATCTCTTAAAAAATATCTACAGATATACAGATAAGGAATTGCTATATTTTATTTGCTAAGTATCAAACTTATTGCTGAGACCACTTTGACACAAACCATTTGATAGAAATATATTAAACTTTCTTATTAATCATTCATTACACTTGAATTTATCCACTTAATGAATAATATTTCTGTATTGTAATTTTCACTACACCACTTCCACATAAAGTATGGATTGGTTTTTATCCACTTTTAACATCTTATGGAGGAGTATAATCAAAAACATATGACCAAAGATGCTAAGATGCACATCTCTGAACCAGCACTCATCTGTTTAAATTTGTGAAATAAATTGCTATGAATAGTGGTTTTGTTTGACAATTGTTTTAATGACATTATTTATAGATAGTTCTTGAATATTATTACTTATATAAAAATGATCTGAAAAGCACAGAGTTTAAAAGATGTGCAAAACATTCTAAGTATATCATACCATTTAGAATTTGATAAATACTTCAAATTAATAGTAAGAGAAAGAAACTATTACTAATATGCAAATTAATTTTACTTTTTTATTGTACTTTTCAAAGTTCATCTTTACAGTGCAAAAAAAAAAAAAAGATAGAGAGAGGGAAAAAATCATTTTTTTTTTTTTTTTTTTGCATTTATTAGTAATCAAATACTTCAGAGCTACAAAGTTGTTAATTACAGAACATCTGTCATTTAAAAAACTATTAAGAAAAATCATTCCAAATAATATGTCTTGTAAAAATGTTATCAATGTAGATATATTTGAATACATTGCAGTAATAAATTTTTAGTTTTTTAATTTATGCATAAATTTACTGATGCAAAAAGTTGTGGAATGAAATACTACATAAGTCGTTGAATCACCTACAAATATATCCAGTAATATAAAAGTTTCTGTTTTTTATAAAATATTTATTTATAGCATATAAATATTATGAATAAATGATGAACCCAAAACTGCCATAATATTAATGATTTTTAAAATTTTCTTTATAAGTCGTTAATTTTGATGAATAAATTGATATAAGGAATATTACTGATTGGTCTTCAAGGTCACATATATTGGTAGTAAAGTATTGATTCACTATCTTTTGTAGAAAGAAATCTAAATTGGTTGAAGAGCATCTTTAGAAATATAAGTAGACTCATATAGAAATAATAACATCACAATGTGTGGTTTTTATCTTTTATATAAAGTTAGTTTTGCTTTGTTTACTTAAATATGAAATCTTAATCTTATTTGATGGTTCTTTTGTGTATTAAATTATGGTATACTTTCTATTGAAACAGTTACAATTCATTGACACAGAAATGACAGGTTCAGACTCTAATATTCTTTTCTTTTAATGTATCAAAAATTTAATGTCATTTCTTTTTTCTTTTTCCAGACACTTGATTTCGACAGGGATGGTCTCACAAAGATGAAGAAAGCTGTCAAGGCAATATACAATAGTGGAAATTGTGAGTTTATTTTTTAATGTAAACACTTTTTTTTAATGTTAAATATTTTTATACTACTGTGTATTTCCAGACTTTCTGAACACAAGGACTACTTATGTAAATAGAAACCAGTTCTGATACTTAATAAATATTTTTTGTTTATTTGAAAATTTGTTTTTGATGGCATTTTACTTTTAATTATATATTGGACTATTTTCATCATCTACTTTAATTGTTAAATGTCTTTTGAAAAATTCAAACTTTATTTATACTGTTCCGAATATATTTAATAGTTAGTAATAAAACCCAGCTTATTGTAAAACATGTTTCAAGTGATATTTACTTCTCATCTTCAGACATTGCTGGTCTGACTAGTGATAGTACTATCATTACAATCCAACTGATGGCTTTCAGATTCATTAATACTGTATTTAAGGTGATACTCTAACCAACTACATTATCTGACAAAGGCATTTATCAATAGAAATTTTATAAACTTATCTGTGAGAATCCTCATGATTTCTCTTTTTTTTTTTAAGGGCAAGGTTAATGCATACTTTCCAAACAATACAGACATTTACATTAGATATTATTTATTAGTTTGATTTTTCCTGTAATCATTTATCAGTTAAATTAGATAATGAAAATAGTTCCTCACAGAGGCAAAACTCTCCATACAGCAGTGCCACTCAGTGCAAGCCAGAGTAATCAATAGATGCTGGAAGGTTAGTGCATAAAATCCCTATCTAGTGCTTACTCATCCAATATTCTCAGACTAGTTTCTACTAGCCTGTGTAATGTTTGATGGAAAATAGTTCCACAAGTAATTACAGATAAATATATTTTTCTTTATATTTTTTGAGTACTATGGCACATTTCTTTTGCTATTTATAAAAAATATTAATCTTATTATTAGTTACTGAAATTTATTTTGATTTTAAAGTATATACATTTTGACTACTTTGCGCAGCGGACCTGTCTTTACTATAATTTCTGTTATCATTTCTACATTTAACCATTTATAAATACGACTAAATATATCCAATGAGCTGATTAAAATAACAGATTGACATTCTTGTAAAACAGTTTCAGTAATGGTTAGTGAAAATAACTGGATAAAGTGAAAACAAGTGCTATTATTTTATTTTTAAGGTTTAAAAAATTGTAAAAATCTATAGCCATTATGGTAAGGTTTAGTTAGACATTTGAACAGATTTGAATAAACTCTTCACAAATATTAATATTAACCACTATTATAGAATATCAGTTTGTGGAGAATTAAAAATAAAATAAATTAGCAAGAAAATAGAGCAGGGAATATTTGTTTTAAGTCCTAATTGTTGCTGCCAATATTACTTATTTCTAATGTAGAATTCTAAGAGAACTACAAGTAGGATCATCAGAAAATCATTGATTATTTATTCACTTGAGTATATGTCCTGGATTCTGTATATAGTCAATGTAAAGTTTGTTGGTGCTGGTTCATATAAGAATGAAGATATTTCTATATGAGTTTTGAAAAGAACTGTGTTCAGTAATTGATTAATTGTGCTTTCCATAAATATTTTTTAACAGAACTTGTTTGTATATCATAATGCAATGCGTGCCACAAACATTATGTTCCATGTGGACAACTATTTTAATTTCAAAAAGAATTATTTGTTTGAGATGGATGTTAGAAAAGTATAGTCACCCAACTGTGGGAAATTATATCAAAACTCAGAACAACACTTGTTCTTTAAAAGTTATATATTCTACTGGTATGTAGATTTTTCATAACTTGTTTTAAAAACAATGAATATTAGGTGCCAATGCATTTAATGTTTGTAGAAATCTGCAATTTGCTGGCAATCTGTTTTTGCCTTACTTTAAACCAGCATAAGGGTCTGCAGCAATGATTAAACTTATTTTTTTTTATACCAAATTTAGTGATGATAGATGTCACTACTATATTTTGTATACAAAGTAGGTTGATAAAAAAGAAGTTAAACATACAAATCTATTCACAGAACAACTAAGTCTGAAAATGTTAGTATGATAATTCACAAGGTAGATTACCAAACAATCATTTAAGTAAAATTGAAATAAATGCACACTTTATTATACCATTGTCAATCTTGATACTAGAAAATGACCATTATTTATAAAATTTATTTGAATGATTCTTTGGGAATTGAACTAGTGAATTATCATTATATCATTTTTGGATTTAGTTGTTCCATGAATAGATTTATATTATCAGCATTACATATTTGATAAGCCATAACCTATTTATGATCTTTTATAATTTTTCTGCGCTCTCTAAAGGCACATCAGTGAAGCTATATATTTGACAAAAAATTTTAAGCTTAGCGCTTTCGGGACTTACTTGATCCCATATTCATAGCTTGTGCTACTAATGTTTTTTTATTAGCAATAAATTATGCAAATATATGTAAATTATTTAACCAGTCCATTTCTTAGAAATCGAGAAGCAGGCATCTCTTCTGTTGATGGGTTGGTTAAATAATTTACATACATTTGCATAATTTATTGCTAATAAAAAACTATTAGTAACACCAGCTATGAATATGGGATCATGTAAGTCCCGAAAACACTAAGCTTGAAATTTTTTGTCAAATATGCAGCTTCACTGATGTGTGTTTAGAGCGCAGCATAAAAATTACGAAAGATTGGTGAAGTAAATTTAAGTATTATGATCTTTTAAAAATTATTAGAATTACAAATATAAGTATGTATATTGCAAGTTGCATAGTTGGTGCCCCATATGCCATGCACACATTTTGATTACAGATGGAATTTAGTTTAAATCCTAATGCAAGTTTAGGATTTAAATTTAATGAGCAATCAAATCAATTATTACTCCCCAATGAGTACCTAGTTATTCAAGAATTAGAGGTAATGAAGAAAATATAATCATAAAAAGCTTTATCAGCTGGCAAATGACTAGATAATTATTCTTTTTCATAATTCCTTTATGGAGAGATATATGGAGAGGTTGCTTTTTAATGTGCCATTTAAGATGATGTATTTATTTATTTTTTCTTAAATAAGTAATCTTTAGAAAAATATGTGATTTAAAAATTATTTAAAAATGCTATGAAATTTTTAAAATGCATTTATTTCATATTTTTATCAGTAGAGAAATTAAATTGGAGCTTGATTTAAAATTTCTGAGATTGGTAGTTTTCTCTTAACTGCAGTTAAATTTTAAATGCATATTCAAAAACTGGTTAACTACTGAACCACATTCAAGTTTCTCATTTATAATAAAAATAAAATAGAGAACTTCTTATGCCAGACAAATCTTTCATTAGTTATTTTGGAAGGAAAAAAAAAACTTTAATTAAGAAAAGGTTTAGATTTACTATTTTGTAATAAATCTTATGGTTGTGCTTTATTAGTTTTTTCCTCCGTTTTCAAAATTAAAATGCTTAAATATAGAACTTTTTTCTCCTCTCGACTGCAATACTGTTGCTAGAATCATATTTACATTCTTAAATAAGATGTTTACTGGATAAAGGATTAAAATTTGAAATAAAAAAAAATTGATAGATTCCATATAAAATCTATATGTACAAGTAAATGAAAATGCTTAATTTTATTACATATTTTTTTGATGTTATACTTCAGGCTAATAAATTCTATTTTAGATATAATATTTCATTCATCTAATTGGTTTACGAAATAAACTCAGTATGTTTATCGTATAGGTTTGTTGGATATAAATATCTGAACATATGTGAAGAGATCTCTACTTATATAAACCTAATTAATATAAATCCCAACTTATATAAGCAGTTATCATATATATTAGAAGGGACTTGAACTCAAACTTTCAAGCTCCCTACAGATATGCACTCCATCTTATACAACTTTTACACATGACCACATACATGTGAAAAAGATAAATGATTTCCAGTATATGTATTTTGTACTGAAACAGCATTCACCATGTTGGTCCAGATCACCATCTCTCATACATATATACAATCATTGCTCGGTTTATATTAAGATAGCAAATCTTCAAATTTTAATGGACAAGGTTCAATCTTTTCCACCCTCCAACTTTTCAGCCATCCATATCAATGAAAATCCAATGATGGAATGCTTAAAATTCTTGTTGATGCCAATATTATTGTCATACCCATGTTGACTTTAAGTCACTCTGATTCCTCACATATAGGACATTAATATATTCATTTAAATATACAGAAGAGGGATGGGCAGAATAGAGCCTGAATATGTAATATTCAAGTATATTGTCTATACTTGAATATATATATATTGTAAACCCCACGATCTATAATGCTCCTAGTTTAGCCACAATAGCATGAGAACATGGTATATAATAGAGTACGAATAAAATAAAACAGAGTAAATATGAATATAAGAACAGAATGGGTTAGCTATGATGAACATGAGCATATGAGTAGAGCATGAATAGGAGAGATTACAGTACTAAAGACATTACAGTACATTGACTTGAATCTCATCATTCTAACATTACATAGAGCACACACGGATTAAGCTAACTTTCAATACAGGAAAAGACAGTGATATGAAGATACGTATGTTTAATTTGGAATATAGAAGATGATTAGTAATCAGGAAAATATCTGCTTAGGAAATGATCATGAAATTATCAAAATGAAATGAATGACAAATGCATAAAGATATACAAAATTGAAAGGGTAATGAAGAGCAAACAATAATTAACTAACATAAATGAATAATGAATAGACTTAAGAATGAGCAGAAAAGGAAGAGGATGTGTTAAGCTAATGAATAGTTAATTTTACAGTGAAATCGGGATCAATGAAGGATGAATAAATTATGTTGGTGTAATAAAATAATGACAGAACTAAAAGAAATAAAAATATGGATGAACTATTATGACAATGTTGGTGATGGTGAATGGGATCCTGAAACATTTATTTGATACTACTAAAATAAAAGCCAGGAGTTCTAAGTTTGAATAATCAAAGAAGAAGGTTTAAATCTTTGGGATTTTGATTAATCTACAAAAACAATAAGAGTAAAGATAAACGACTTAAGAAATAAAATATAACAAAACAAAATCAAAATTTAAAATTATTAATCAGTAATTTCTCAGGGTTCGTAAGATTTTAGAGTTTAAAAATTTCATAGCATATATCTGGAACAGAGAGAGGGATTTTACAGCTACCCAAATATAGAAAATTAAGATAAATTAAATTATAAAAGGGAATTACTAGATGATATTTAACTCCCTTCATTAATAACAATAAAGACAAACTCTACATTTTATAATAACTCTACAAATCCATGATAATAATGTAAGCATAATCATGTTAGCCTTTAGATAATTTTAAAATATTTTGATCATAATTACAAAAATAATAGAAGGGCAATAATAACATCATCTAAGGATAACTTAAATTTGATCTCTTTAATCAATATGACTAAGTTTGGTGAATGATTGTATACAATTTATTAAGATATCATTATTTAAAATCAGACATTTGTTTTTAAGATATTTCAAAATATCATCTCAGCATAGTATCCATAATACTTTAATCAGTCAATGGTAAAATTTCATATGTTCTAAATACAAGAGTTTAATAAAATTTATTAGTGATTTGTTGAATATATAATGCAGTTCATAATATTGACTAATGACGATGGTGATAGGGAATAATAATAATATAGATAGTGTTTAGCAATAAGATTACTGACAACTTCTAAATTTCAAAACAAATTTTATTTACAATTAATATTTATACATTCAAACAATATATATATATATCCAAAGGAAATTTTATAAAAAAAAATAATTTATTAGCATGACTAATAACTAACTAAAGAATATCTCCTTAAATCAAAATTATAATATATTATTACATTTTACAGTATCATCATTATTTACACTTATTTTTTAAATTTGAATCTTTTTAACTTATTACAGATTTGTTAAATTTTGTTTACCATGTGTAGATTTATTAGTGATTTCAACACCAAAATTGAATATATAAGTATGATAATCACAAGGGGACTATTCAACAAATGGTAGGCTAACACTCCTTAAGGCATCAATAATTATGATTTCATGACATTAAAAAGATTATGTACCTTCCCAATTCTATTTATTTAAGATGTTGGACTGGTAATGTAATTCAATTTACCCCCCTCCTCCAATAATTAGTATTACTATAAATCTACCTTTGATAATCTAATATCCTATTATAAAACTTTTATAACACTATTGAGAATTTAGCTTACTAATGCTTAAATAATAGTAGCAAACAATAAATAAGGTATGGACATTTGATATCACTTTGAGCTGATAATAAACTGATGCAATAATATAATATTATAAATTAATACTTGTTAGAGATATTACTATTTGATATCATTGTTTGCTTAATGCTAAGATGGTTCACAGATCTAATTCATACTTTCTCAAGGATGATTTTATTGTCACTAAATATTAAACCATCAAGAATTAATGGGATGAAAGTTAATGCCATATGTAATGTATCCATAAATATAACAGTAATGAGCCAAGATAGGTAAGCAAGTAAATAACCTAGACCACATTCATCCCATGACTACAGATGGTCTGATATCCAGGTGCCACTATTGGGAACACCTATAGAAATTTGAGAAAAAACTGACGGTTAATCCCTTATTTAAGAAAATAAATAGAATTCTTTGTAATAGTATAGACCTTAATTAGCTCAAAAGTCCATGGGCATTGATATGATAATGACTTCAAGCTTTCACAGAGGGTAAATAAGGTATTAAACATGCCTAGATTCAATCAAAAATGAATTTTACCTTCTGTACTCTATTGATAATGGTAGCCTTACTAACCAAACAACAACAAAACAATGATATAATAAAGTTTAAAATTTTATCTTAAATGATTTTATCTTCCTTATGGTCAGTTTTTAATAAAAATATACAGTTGAATATAAACGTTACTTCAGATCCCCTTTGTTTTATGAGCAAGTTGACTGCTAAACACCTATGAATATTAAATACACATAGGATTATAATAAAATACTATATAACTAAAAAAAAATATTAAATAAGGTTTCTTTATATTTCTATGAAGAAAGAGAAGACTTGAATGTAACAATTAAACTGCAGAATTGTTTTGAATGCCTTGTAATGTTCTTTGTTTTCTATAATATCATAATTACTTTGCATTTCTCACAACATTTTTCTTCTGTAAACGTCACAATTAAACTATTTCTTCTAATTGTAGAAAGTCATCAACTTTCATTTTTAACTTTGAGTACATAATAAATGTGGAAAATTATTTTCCATAATATCGTCATTATAAATTTTATTATTTATCACAAATATTTATAAGTATCCATCTTCAATGTATTTACTAGAATCATAATATTTTAGATGTTTCAAGTAAACATTTATTACTCATCTATTACAAATTATAGAGAAATTGCCAAAACATTAACTAATTATGATTTTCTTTTTTTTCTTCTTCAAAACTTTTAAACTGGAAGAAAATACAATGCTGAACATGAACATTGATTTAAAATATTATGGTTGTGTACAATTATTAATTTAAGGTATAATCTAGCTATCCAATAAATATCCTATTATACTTTTAAAATACACAATATTATTAATATAATGAATTACCAATTTGAAATTAAGATGAACTGAGATAATATTAGAAGATAATATTATTTTATTTAATAATCATGACAATTCCACTATAGTTAAGTAAAATCGTATCCTGTTTTTTCGTAAATTTTATGACATTTAACATTAAGAATTTCAGTAAAGTATTTCTGAGAACGCTAACATTAATAGTTTATTCATTCATAATTAACAAGGCTTAGACAAGCATGAGTTGTTATTATTACTAATTTTAAACATAATAAAATAATTTAATCATTTTCTGCCTATTCTGTAACGTTAAGCTGAAATTAATGGTATATACACCTAGTTTAAAATAGCATTCCATTTTAATAAGAACATTTTAAACATGTACCAGGAGAATTATTTAGCAATCAAAGTCAGATACAACTTTTAATATAATTCATTTGTAATTTTCTTTTATTGAGGTAAGTTCCAAAACTACTTCCTATCATAATTTTAAATTCATAATATCAACATTCATTACAGTTTTTACAGCTATTATAGATAAAGCAATTATAATGTAATTTATGAAATTTAATGCTTATGACTTTCTTGACTTGCCTATGGTTTAACTTAATCTTGGTAGCCATCTTCTTGTTTCAACCTTGATTCTGTCCGTGTACTCCAGTTTTTCAAATTACCAGTTGGTAGTTATGAAAGGTATTTTAGAATTTACTCCATGCTTTATTAATTAACAACAATGAGTAATTTATACTTTTCACTATGGAAAATAATAAATTTTAAATAATTTATATACTTTAAACAATAGATAAGTTTCTTTGACGGTCGGAAATGATCTCCCATGTTCATTTAAAAATAATCTCCCCTTCCAATTTATCATTAGCTAATTTATAAACTTTTAGCCAAACCAATAAGCCAATCAGATTCTTTATTGTCTATAGAGATTTTTGCCTAAATTAGCAAATCTCCACCTTTTAACCTTGATTATAATTAATTGAACTCTTTACTAATATTCTAGAATACGGTAAAAAATATTCAGTGATTAATTATATTGTTTAGTGTAAAATAATTATAATCTTAAGTTTATTTATAAATTATTATCTAACAATAAAGATATTAAATTAATTGTATGGTTTTATTTAAAGTAAAGTTAGATTATTATATGATAGATATTGAAACTAACTTATCTGTCAAATCGTATGTGAACATGCCCATAAGCTGGCAGAAAGCCGACATATATGTTCAACAGTCTGACTATTTATTATCCTAGAGAGATTTATCTATTCAGTTTTCCTATTCTCATCCACTAAAATTAATAGCCATTAAACCACATCACTGACTCAAACAACATGTTTAAATAATTAAGGTTACAGTTGATAAAATTTAAAATTTTAGTTCATAAAGGTTTGATAAAATATAATTTGATGAACATCAAGCCAATCATAAGGCTACAATATATATATATATATATATCAATGGTACAGATGGCTAAAAAGAAGATTGAAGCCTTTCCATTAAAAATTAAAGTGTGAAGATTTGCTATCTTAATATAAAACGAGCACTGATTATATGTATATGTGGAATACGATGATCTGGACCAACTGATGAGTCCTGGTTCAGCATGAAAAAATGTATCTATATTGATTATTTATCTTTTTCACATGTGTGTGGTCATGTGTATTGCTTGTATGAGATAGAGTGGATATCTGAAGGAAGCTTGAAAGTCTTTGTTCAAATCCTATATATATATATAAAATATTAAACTTTCAAAAAATTGATATACAAATCAGTATATCTTCATTTCTTGAGTAACTTAAACTATATGAGATATTGCAATGCTTATTTTCATTTGTTTTAAAATATTTTATTCTTCAACACCAGGGGTCCCCAACCCTATGCCTGCGGGCACCATGGCGCCCGCAGACCATTTTACGTGTGCCCGCCGCTATCCGAATACGATAAAAAATTATTTATCTGATATAAATAAATTTAATTTTTAAAATTTCTTAAAAGTTATTGTATTATATTGTAATCAAATTGTAGGCATACTATACTTTATTTTTGAAATAAATATTTTTTTGTACATTATGTGTATTATTAACAATATCCAACTATAAATTTACATTAAAAAAATAAATGGTGCCCGCCACCTGGCCGGTATTATAGAATGTGCTCTTAAGTGCAAAAAGGTTGGGGACTCCTGTTCTACACCATGGTTTAAAAGTAAATAAATATTCACTTAAAGGAAAAATTCAATTTATGCAAAAAATCGTGGAATACTTCTTGTATAAGTTAAGAGTGCATATCAATATGTATATTTATTTATATGTATACATAAAAATAAAATAAATAGCATAGTAATATGTACACTAGTTATTATTGTCATTATGCGAAAGCAATTATTTTTCAAACCAGATTACTGTTTAAAATGTGAACATAATTTCAGTTAAATTTGAAGAATTCAGCAGCAATAGAGTTAGACAGTAGATTAATACTATTAAATCCCACAGACACTAGCTCTTTCATTTGTAATTAGTATAATAAATAACAAGAGAATATGAATTTAAGCATGGTCGTAGTTATTTTTTGTTTTAATTTCAGATATAATATAATAGTATTCCAAAGGAATAAAAACGATTTTTAAGCCTTTTTCTGGAAATTTCTCTATAAAACCAAAATGGAGTACACCTTTACCCTGCTTATCAAGAATGATTGATTCGTAAAGCAAAGATATCATATAAAAAACAAGGTTTTATAATGGTTTTCTATTGGGAAAAAATTATCTTGTTCCTGGGAATAAAAATTTACCAAAAATTATAAATTTTATATTAACAAATAATTTAACTTAGTATATATAATAATTGAAAAAAAAAACTCTTAATGTACAGTGTATATATATATGCAAACTATGCGATGTGTGTAATTATGCAGGTATTTATTTAAAATATGTATTAAGACAATACAGCCGATTACTTGAGGCTTTAATAAATTTATAAATGTAGCTGATAACAATCAACCATTAAACTATTAATGATCTCAACCTGTAGTCAAGGCAGCCTCCTTTAACAATAAAATAAAGGTGATACCACTTTTATCTATGTGCCTATATGTTTATATAGACATTAAAGATTGCAACTTGTCAAAGAGTGTGAGATTAATAATGCAAAAAAGTTTAAACAAACCTCATTAATCAGGCAAAGTAATAAATAGTCATTTATAACTTACAAATTTCATATAAAGTATACTTATACCTCGTTTAGCACTTAACCTTTATGTAAGGATTCACAATAGTGATCATCATCAATTTGTATCCACTATTTTGATTTACAATCAATTATTCTTTATAACGATCTTAAAAAAATATTTTTTTTACATTTTTGGTGGCCATTTTGTAAGATTAGTGATATCATGGAATAATTATTAATGCTATATCAACCAAAAGCAAAATAGCAGCTTTCATACTGAAACTATACAGTACAGAGTTATTTATAATACAGTATATAATATTAGTGCTGTATACAATATTTTGATTATAAACTTAAAATATGATTAATGATTGTACAGTGTTTTATTTTCATCCTGCATTTTTGCAAGACAATTAATTCAATAATGATAGCCCAAAGTAATGATTTTCATCATTAATGATTACAAAGCTTCTAAAAAGTGTTTCATTCAATATAATCAAAATCATATTTTAATGACATACAACAACGAAATACATTAATATTGTATTAAATTCTAAAATGTGTTCATTAGTTTAAAAACTATACAGTGTATTTACTCACTTTTATGGTTTAAAATTTTTAGTAACAGTACTTTATGTTCACTGTATTGTAATTTATTTAATTTAATTGTTATTTTGGGATGAAAAAATGATTTCATAATAATGAACTTTGTATAATCAAAAATTACTAAATCTAAATTCAAAATAATCTATTAGCTAAATTTTGAAACATCTTATAACATTATTGCACATTTGTAAAAATGAAAATTTTATTCAGTATAAAACTGTTAAAAAATGTATGCAAAATTGTATGCAGATAAACTGAAAAAGATTCATACCTTTAATATTTATTCAAATAGTTCGATGGCACATAATCAAAAAGTTTTTAAGTCATTTCAAAGAACATGTCTACTGAACTTAATAAAATGCGATACCGTGTGATAAAAAAAATTCCATTACTAGTGCGCATATTTAAGTACCACATAAAGTGATTTTTATTTAGATATGTATAATACATGTTGTAAAAAAAGCCTTAAATATTGATTACAATATGCAAACACAGAATACATTAAATAATTTTTTTTTACCTTTTTAATACGTTTATTTTTTTTTAAAGTAGTTTTGACATTATGCAGTATGCTAATTTTACTCCTCTTACAGCAATGATAAATAACAAGTCTTTATGATCAATTAAATAAGTTGTTATTAAACATTTTTTTAAAATTCAAAATAATTTCATGAAAATAATATATTAAATACAAATTTTAAAAAAATTAAAACTTCAATATGAATTTTTTTTCACTCAATGAGAAACTGTTGTGAGGAAGAACACAAAAATTGTTAGATGCTGTCCTTTTGGACAATGAAAACACTTTTTTTTTTGTAGCAATACTAACCATTTTTTTTAAAGATTCTGTTTAAAGTCATCATAGCAACTAATATGACCATGAGAACATCAAGAAAATCTTTGAACTTGGAAACCAAACTGGTTAACGATGATTAGTGAATGGATTACAGAAAGTAACAACTTTAAGCTAAGTGGGTTTTTTCTTTTTATATAGATTTAAGTTGCATTGTCATAAATACATATTTTAACAACCGAAACACACAGACTTATTATATAGCTATGTCTATATATGTAATATATATGGTATATGAGCACAGACTTTCACACGCCCCACCATTCTCCACACTATCTCATAACACTGATTCACTTGAACACATGTATGTTGAAAAGATAAACAATTACCAATATACGTATTTCATGCTAAACCAGCAATCATCAGTTGGTCCAGATTATCATCACACATATATGCTATAAGTGCTCAGATATATATTAAGATAGCCAAATCTCATGCTTTAATGGACAGGTTTCAATCCACTTCAACCGTCCATCCAAATGAAAATCTGATGATGGAACGCTCGAAGGCCACCCTGAGGCCAAGATTCTTGTCACACCCATGTCGACTTAAGATCAACATGGGTGTGACAAGAATCTTGGCCTCAGGGTGACAAGCACATAATGTACATTAAGAGTTTTTAAAATTTTTATATATACTTAATAAGTTATTTTTTTAACATAATATTTCCTTCTTATAGTATAATTTTTTAGCTGGAGTAACTGGCCAATTTTTTCCCTATGGACAACCATTATAAATACTTATTCTCTATGCAGTATTCTTGCATAACAATGAGTTTTAGGGGACTAATTGCCATTGCTAAGTAGGATAAAGGAATATATATTTACTAAGACAATAAAATGATTACTAAAATTTTAATAGGTTTTTAAATGTAGTTTACAACAATCAACCCTTAAGCTGTCAACAATCTCAACCTGTAGTCAAGGCAACCTTTTTTAATATTAAAGGTGGTACCACCATTATCTATGGTCTGATATGTTTATATAGATTCTAAAGGTTGCAACTTGTCCAAGGAGTGCGAGATTACTAATGTAAAAAAGTTTAAACAAACCTCATTAATGCAGATATGACCTTTTCTGAAAACAGACTAATAAATAGTCAATTATAACTTCCAGATTCTGTAAACAGACTAATAAATAGTCATTTATAACTTCCAAATTCCATATAAAGTATATATTTACTAAAACAATAAAGCCTATTACTCAAGGCTTTAATAGTATAAATGTATATAATACGTTTATAGATGCACGTAAGATTTTATATAAAAAGAAGAAAAAAACATTTAACTTAAAGTTGATGTTTCTTATAGACATCTATTTGCAGTCATTGTCATCCTGTTTTCTGAGTCATCAGTTGCTCTTTTTAAAAGTCCATAGTCTTCTAAATCCTTTAATGATTGTGATTTTTTTTGGAGGTTACAGCAGATATAGATGGCTGAGGATCTCTCTAAAAAAGTTTAGAATGAATGGTTGATTTACTTCTTTGATTTTTTTTTTGTACATCTTATAAGATTTCATTTGTTGACTATATGTGGTTCATAGCCTCATGCCAGTTCTTCTCTTCAGGCTTGTCAGTTTTTTTTTTCTTCAATGTCTTTCTTTTCTTTATCTAATTGCATTAATTCTTCATTAGTTAATTTTTTCATGTATGATTCCAAAAGTTCTTCAATATTTCATCATCAATTTCTGTAAATCTTGTCTTTTTGGTTAAGTCAAATAGAGTTTTTCATATGATTGAAATAGGTTCCTATGGAGAAATTTTTTCTATGTAAGGTTAAAGTTGCATTGCCTATAAAATCAACAGTTTTTATATTGGAACCATTCCAGAATTGTATAATTATCTTATTGGCATTCTTGGTTGTAGAAAGTAGTACATCTTGAAGATTGCGATTAGTCTTTTATCCATAGGTTGAAGAGATAATGTGATATTAAGTGATATTAGTTGCCACTATAATTCCAGTTGAAAATATATGTAGCTGTAAACTTTTTAAAAAAAATTTCAATATTGCTAGAAAAAAAAAAAGTATCATAAAATGGATGAGAAAGGGGGATTAAGTTTGCAGTTGATAATTTTTTGTGTTCTTCACAAAATTGTTTCTAATTGCATTTGAAAAAAAAAAAGCATACTGAAGTTTTATTTTTAAAATTCATAGTTTATTTGAAATTATTTAGTATTTAAAAAGCAATGTTTAATAATATTACACTTATCATCAGTATAGGATAACCAAATTCCAGCACTGTATATTAACCAAAATCTAATCATGCAGTTATCTTTCAAAAAAAAAATTCTGACATATTTAAAAAAAAAAAAGTTTTTAATGCATTATAATCAATATTTAAGATTTTTCTAAAGAATCAACACAGTATATTTAAATACAGTAGTTGTGGTCTTTTGTGTGGAATGAAGTATCACATTTTATTATGCATGGTAAGCCATCTTCTTGGAATGATGTAGCAATTTTTCAAATAATAGCTGGACTGGCAGAGACACAAGCCATTTCAATAAAAATTAGGAGCATGAGACCTTGAATTTTTATTATAAAAAATTTATTATTAAATGCATAATGTAGGAAATCTCCCTCTTTTTTTTTTATACTGAAAATGCATTTACGATAATAGCAGCTTTGATTTGGCTGAAATTAGTATTCATAAATAAAATTGCTCAACTGATTCTTTTAGCTAATACGTATGCAATACACAATTTAAAATTAATTATTAAAAGTATGCAACCAAAATTTATTTTTAGTTTTATGCTAAATGAAATTTGTATTTTTTTTTTTTGGTAGTGCAACTTTTTTAAACATATGATAATACAACTTTGGCTATATCTGAAACAAATTATGGTTTATAATTTAAAGTCAAGTAAATGAATATTATTTTTAACTTAGATTTAGTATCTTTTGATCATATAAAACTGATTATTATTTGCATAATGCACAAAATAACTTGCAATTATGGTAATTAAAGTGAAAGGCTGAAAAGCTTTCGCATGCGTTTTTAGAATGCTCATATGAGCCAATCCGGTATAACGATGACTGTATAAGGAGCTCTTAAGTCACAACATAAGACAGAGAGTTTATAAGAAAAAGGTGGTTTCTCCCTTCTCTTTATTTAAATTTCTATATATATATAAGCCAGTCTGAAACATTTTGATTTAAGAGCATGAAGTTTTAAACATCTTCACATTTAATTCACTGTGTATTATTTATAAATCAACAATATGAAATCTTTTGATTTATTACGAAGTGATTTTTCAGCTCTTATGAATTGACAGTAACATATATAAATATTATTTATTAACTAAATTTTACAATTGCCATGCTCATAATTTTTGCCATATCAGCACCATTCATAAGAATTTTAATCCATAAAAGTGAGTTAAGTATACAGTTTTTAACTTAATATACACATTTTAAAATGTAATATTAATACATCTAGTTGTTATACATCATCAAAATAATCTTTGGATTATTTAATCTAGTTGTTATACATCATCAAAATAAATCTTTGGATTATTTATCGTACTGAATAACACACTTTTTTTTTGCTTTTTCTAATTATTAATGATGAAAATCTTTACTTTGAATATGTCATTAATGAATTTATTGATTGTCTTGTAAGGACACTGAATGAAAATTAAAGTACTGTACATTAATTGTATTTTAATTTTATAATCAAAATACTATATATTCTAATATTGTATCCTGTACTGCATATAATGAATAAACTTTGTTCTTTCTATTTTTATCATGAATGTAACAATTTTTCTTTTGGATGATATAAGGTCATTATCCTATGATGTCATTAATCTTACAAGATGACTAGTATTTTCAAAATAGCAGTTTTTAAAAAACATTTTTTTTTTTTTTTTACAATCTTTATAGCGAGTTATCAATTGTAAATCAAAATAGTGGGGATAAATTGGGGATGATTATTATGGTCAATTCTTGAATAAAACTCTGTTTTCTGTCAGAGAACTTAACAGTAATTAAATTAAATACTGGCATTCATCAGACTAAAAATAGCGATTAATAATTTCAGAAATGGTCACAATTTTAAAAAACTGCTTGCTAAATTTTTATTTTCATTAATTCCAGTTTATTAAAAAGAAAAGAAGGCATTTTTTAACATTCTCAAATTCATTTCAAGTTTATTAGTCTACTCTTAAAGATAATATAAAGAATATATATTTCTAAGTATAATTATCTATCTTTCAGCATTTGTTCCTGGTATGTATTTAAATGTACATAGCTTCTTAGTATATCATGATCTCCAAATGAATAAATATTTTGAGTTACTACTTTCAGATTATAGTTGTGTTATCTATAATTAATAATATAATTATAAAAGTTAGTTTATCAGAAGAACTATTGTTTTAGGGGTTTAGCATATCCTGTCTTCTATGCTCAAGATTTGATATTTTGAATCTGCACAAGTGAAACTTAAAAATGTTTGTATGCAATTACTAAACTTTTATAAATGTTAATACAGAAAATTTTCACTTAATGTTTATAAGTTCAATTAATAAAAGATTTACCTATATATGTTTTATTATTTTATTGAGTCATATGTGCCTTATGGGTTGGTCTTTAATTTATACTCAGGTCCTGGGTTCTAATTTGTATGAAACTTGAATTTTTTTCTAAAAATTCAAATATGCCTGATATTTCCTTTATTTAGCAAATTTATTATTTGTAAATAATATATAGCATAGTATGTTTTTAGCTAGAGAATACAAATTCTCACCTTTTGACATTTGTCTATCCTAGAAGAATGCCAAAGTGGTCTTTTTTGAAGTGGAATATTAAAAGCATATGCTTAGTTTACCAGAAACTACAACTTATGAATAGCAGTCTGAAATTTTAACATTAATCACATTAATAATATGAGAACTGTTTAAATTATGTAATATTATCAAGGCATTTCATTATCACAAGTGAACTTTAAATATTGTATGGACCATATTACTTATTATGCATTGATTAAAACATGGGCATTGTGTGAGTTTAATTTTCTATACATGTTTATTTTATTTTTTAGTGAAATGTTTATCTTAATGAAAAATTGCTGTTCCAGTTTTTGAAAAATTGTCATATTTCAAAAAGGGAGATAAATCTTTTTGACATAAATTTTAATCATCAATTTAATATCATTGATTATTATATTAACTGTTTGTTTTAAAAAGAATATTTGGATTGTTGTTTCTAATAAGTTAAAGGTAGTGTTAAGATATGTTTGATGAGTACTATTATTTAGCAATAATTGTATGTTATTGTTTTTATCAGTGTATCTGAACTCTTATTACATTGCTCTCAGGAAAAGTAGGGACAAGTTTCTATCCATTTTACTACCTTGTGGAGGTGTGTATGATGACGATCATTGATGATAATATACATTGTAAGTTTTTGTTTTTAGCAGTGTATTATTTACCTTTAGCTCAGTCCTATCATAATCATCTGGGTTTATGATTCATTATGATAGAATTGAGATAAACGCAAAAGATGTACTGGTAAAAACAAACAGCAATAATTTTAATGTGATACAGAAATAGTTTTATTTGAGATAATTTTTTAATATTTTAATGCTTTAACATTTCAAAAATTTAAATGATTGGGGTACTTAAATTCACTTTATTATGCAGATTATGATAAACAATTTCTAATCATTTACCTATATGTTATCTTTGGATTTAGCAATACTTTGTAAGAATAGGATTACATTAATTGTATAAAAGTTTTTGCTTTTACATATGCAATGAAAAGTCTTAGGAAAAAGAGATTGAGTTCTTTATAGTGTATAGCGGGAATGGGAAAATGGTGCTCGGGATACCAGGAAACATTTATAAAGTGTTTGTCTCTGCTTGCTGATGTAGCAGTTCACATTATGATTTTAAATCCTTTCAAGACATATACATTCTACTGCTTTTAATTGTCATCATATCAATAATCACCTGTGTTTCTTTCCACTATACCATTACATTTTTAAAAATTTAGTTGTCTATCAACTGCATTTAATCACTGAAGCATTCATTGTGTTTTGGAGATTAAAAGTATAAATCTGTTATAATTTTACAGTCACATCATAATGATAAGATTTTCTGGAATTTAATCAAATTCAGGTCTTTTAAAAGTGCACTCTTGCTGGGTTTCAAAACATTCTAGTGAATTTTTGTTTTTAAATGTGGAGTATTTTAAATACAGATTAAAAATTAATAACTCTTATTTTGACCATTGATTAAGAACTGGAAATTTTATTTACTTGTCTGATTATAATAAGCTTGTTGTAGATTTGTAGTGAAATTTGTTGAAAAGAGTATTGGATTCATTTTAAGCTAACAATTTTCCTGTCCTCCAAAATTAATGTAAGGTTATTTTGTCATAAATCTGTTATTCAGAATGCTCATCTATCTTTAAAGGTTACCATCTCTTGATTTACAGAATAATGAGATGTGAGTGATAATGATTCTAAAGAGAGATTTCAAGTTTGTTAAAATTGTTATTGATAAGATTAATCATTGTGTATAGAAATTCAGAATTCTATCGTCATTAATTAATTTTTTTTTGCTTGAATTATTTGACATTAATTTAAAAACCAAAAGCTTTTGTTTGATTTTATCTGTTAATCTCATTTATCAAAAGCAACTTATTTAATAAAGTATTTACTATAGCTATAGCTAGGAAATTATAAAGAATTTGTAGTTGATTTCTTTGAATTAATTTTCTTCTAGTATATTTGTGGCATGTGGAAAGATTGTAATTACATTAACTTGCACTACTGACATCAGTATCAAAAACTTATATTATGGTAAAAACTAACTGGATAGGCTCTAAAAATCATTTGGAAAAATTTCATGCATTAAATTGAATAAATGATAAAGTAAGATGACCATTGCATGCAGATAAGGCAAAATCTTTTGTGGAAGAAAAAACATCATAATATTCACAACACAAAATTAGCTCTTGCCAAAAGAAGTGCCAATAGCCAGAAACTTATTTATCAAATATTTATATGGATGGATAAATTCACCAGTATTATATATATCTAAGGATATTAATTTTGTTGCTAATTATATATATATATATTTAAAACTTAATATTTTTAGTAATGGTATTACCTAAAAAAAGTATACTTTTTTTTTTATTATTCCAAAATAAAAATTACATTTTATTGAGTTTGTTGCATAAAGTTTTGTTTATGAATTTCAAAGGGAAAAAAATCCTACTAGACAGAAAAGAGAATAAAATCTGATAATCTAAGACATTGATGTGACTCCAGTTTTGAGGTTTTTCAATGTGTGGTTATTATAATAGTGTCAAGATTTTGATTACATTTCACTTTTCATCATGTGGATTAAAAGTGTATATCAATAGTTGTTAGTGTTATTAGAAACACTAATAATTGGAAAAGCACATAAATAAATAATCACATAGGAAAAAATTAGGAAATTGTTTTCACAAGGGGAAGAAACTTAATTTTTTATATATTTTTGTAATAAATCTGATTTTATATAAATCTAGATAGTTTACACATGGAAATCACATGATAGCAGTCAAGATTATCTATATCATAAATCTTGAATCTGTTCTCAAGACTACTTTTTACTTATAGAGGTTGCCATGACAATAGATTGAAGAATTATGATTTCAATAAATTTGACTGGTATCATGGTGATGATATGTATGCAAGTAAAATAGCATTTAAATAACACACTTTATGGTTAAGACCATCACCAATGATTCTTTGTTGATGAATAATGGAGGCAATACTTATCAATTTTTTCAATTACCAAGAGATGAGGGGTTGAGTGGTTTTTGCATTTGTTGCTACTTTAGCTAAATAGACCTAGTTAACTATTTATCTACCAATATTAGATTATTACCCAGATTTGATTATGAATCAGCTATCAAAACTTGAAAGAATTTTTTTTTTTGTCAAGATTTGAATGTGGGCCATTGGCATGACAAATAATGCATTATTTTAACATTATGAGGCCCATTGTAATGGATATCTATATATTTAATAAAATATTTCTACCATAGCCAATAGCATATACATTCTACATGTATATGCTTTAGTAGATGGCTTGTATAGTGTGAGCTTGTTATGGTTTGTATTTATATATATTTAGTAGTAATATATTAAATTTTATTAGATTAATTCTGTTTTTGTTTTGTTGCATATAAAATTATATTTGATATTTTTATATAAGATATAAATTAGGTGGTTAGGTGGTTGGGAAGTTATGTAATATTCAAACATCAAAATGACAATTAGATTTTTTTTTTCTTTCTCTGTGCTAAGGACTGATTAAAAACCCTTAGCTTTTGGGTTTTCATTTTCAATACTGAGTCAAGCCACTCATTATTTGAGTCAATAATGGGTTTTCTTTCATCATTTGCCTTTGGAAGGCTGTTTTTTTTTTTTGTCATTTAATAGATTATTTAAAAGCCTGTTAGCTTTTTCCGAATAAGATTTAAGACATTTGTTAAATAATTAATTGTAACAAAGTAATATTATTCCAGAATTAGATAGATTTTATAAAGTCATTGATTTCTAATGCATATGCTTATGCATACCAAATCAAAATGTTAATTGAAATAGTCTTATTTTTTAATTTAAGAGTTAATGCTATATTTTATTTATTTTATAATATGGATGTGATGATTGAATTCTTACAAAAGTTTTTGTAAGAAAAAAGTTGCATGTAAAGTTTAAATTTGATGGTGATGGAAAATATTGAAACAAGGTAGATTGGCTGAACATTTACCCAATTTTTGTAATTGTTAGCATACTGTGGGTGAAAGATTTGAAAATATGAAATTTTGTAAGTTATTCTTAAAGGAAAACGAAGTGGAAAGGAAAGATAAGAGCTGGAGATATGACCAAAATAATGGGCAAGGCTGAGAAGGTTAAAAATAATACATAATTCATGATACATAGACCATTCTATACAGAGAAAACACCCAAGGAAAATCCATAATTCAAAAAATTATGTAAATATTCTCTCTTTGAAAGCAGTAAGGTAATTTTAGGCAAGAGAATATTATAACTAAATAAAAATACTTCATCACCATTAGTTTTGAAGATATGATTGTTTTTGCAAATAATGGTGCAGAGCTTCAGGAAATGTTGCAAAAATTATCAGATGAAAGTAAAGGAATAGGACTAAAGATAAGTGCTAAAAAGACCAAAGTAATGTTCATTGGATTTTTTCAGAAGAAACAAAGTTTGATAATGATGTATTAGAAGAACTTAAGAGCTACAAATAACTTGGTCAGATTATTAAGGCAGAAAGAATAATGGGTAAAATTGATAACAGAAGTAAATTTGTTTGTAGTGCTTTTGATAGAAATAATTTAGTATTAAAAAGAGAAAAGTTTTTAATAGATGTGTTTTATTACATCTTATTTATGTATCTGAGATTTGGATACTTTCATAGAAGAGCAACACTGAGGATTTCAGATTATTCAAGGAAGTATATAGAGTTTTATAAGGAGATTGAAAATAAAATGCAAAATGAGAGAACAAACAGATATAATTGACATCATTGAAAGAAGTAAGAGACAGAAATGGAGCTGGATTAATATTGCTAGAAAAGATTATAAGAGTTGGCAGTTAAAATTTTAAATCCGAAGAGATTGTAAAAGTCTTAAAAAGAGATCCCATGTGAGGTGGACGGATAAAATAAGGAAGTTTGCTGCTGAGATGTGAAGAAGAGAGGCTATTAATCGGAGAAACTGAATTAAACTTGGAAACCTTCACCCTGTAGTGGACAATAATGATTGGAATAATAGATGAATAAAAATCAATCATAACATTTATTATAACTACATTCTTCTTTTATTTAAATTATTTATTGAACTAAAAAAAAAAAAATCTCAGATTGATCCCTTCCCGATCGTCTTAATTTTTTCTTATGGTAATTTGTTTAAATTAAATGATGAAATAAATTTTCTGATATGTACCAATTATTTCTTCGTTTTAATTAAACTGAACTTCAAATTTATAAACGAATTCAAGTTTTTAGAATAAAAAAACAACACATTCTTTCTCATTCATTGACTTTCTACTTTAATATCTTTAGCTTTAGTTTTATGTTTTGATTGTATTTTTTTTTTTTTTTTTTAGCCGTTTTCTTTCAGCGTAGTATTTATTTAAAAAGAATAATAGTCAATAATTTTCTTTATAAATTTTTTTTATAAAAAGGTATTTCCTAGTTTTTTTTTATTATTAAAATGACATTTAATGGGTAATTTGCCAATATTTTCTTCCTCCCAGCTAAAGTGAAATTGCGTATTTTAAATTAAAGCAGGTTTTTTCGATTGCGAATATAGTGACGTTTAATCTCTTTTATATGTTTTTTGAGAGTTCATCTACTTTTGAACATTTAATTTATATAGGATTTTTTTTTTTAAAATTGACTTTAATTTAGCATTCATTATTTTTCAATAGTAGATAGAAAAGCTGCGAAGTTTGGAAAATATTTTAAAGGTAAATAAATGTTGTTTTTTTTTTTTTGCGTATCTTTCTTTAAATTATCAATCTAATAAATCTGAAAGTGTTCTTATTATATAAAAACGAAAAGAATGATTAATACTTTGTAAATACATTTATCTTTTACCATTATATATATATTGTTATTTGTGTGTACATCATATGCACATTATTAATTTAAAATATTAGACATTTATATCATAAATAGCACCGCCGATAGATCATTTTGCTTCACAACCATTTGTTTAATTAAAGCAAATCATTGTTTAATTTTTTGTTTGTTTGTTTTAATATAATAATTTAGTTCATGTCACATATATTTTTCACATATTTTAGGGATTTTGTAAAAGCTATTTTAAGCTCAAGGTCTTTTTGTATCATAGTTAACTACCTTGCTTGCGATGGGTTTTGAATCTGGATGGAATTTTTTTTCCAATAATAGAGAATTTCTAAAATCAGATTTTTTAAAAATAGTCAATCTTGAAAGCTATACAATATTTTTTGATAAATGATAGCTGTAATTGTAGAATAAAAGTACCCAGGATAGTCAAACTTGATCAGATTGAATGTAAATGCCTTTTCTGTAACATAATAATATAATTGTAATATTATGCAGTCTTCATCCTGATAAATAAAGTGCAATATAACTACAGAACTTAATCCATATTTTACTTTATTTTTTAATTTAGACATAACACTCACTTTTTTCCTAACTAAATATTATCAAAAAATGCTTAGACTTCTCTTGTACGAATTGTAATATATGTTAAATGCACTCGAATGCAGCAATAGAGAAGCTGAGCAGAGTAAAAAATCTGTTGGCTTGGGCTTTCACTGTCTTACTGTGTTCTCATATTCATAGCAGAATCAGAATAGGAAAATGATGGGATGTATATATAGGCAGATGGGATTCAAATGTATGTAAATTATAGTTTAGAGCGTCCATTTTTTGGAGAGGGGAAGCATGATTCTTTGAGGTTTATACTGTTGGTGTTGTTAGCTATATACCATATTTTCCCTAATTAGACAGGCATTGTTTTTAGATAACAACACCAACGCTATAAAACACAAAGAATCATGCTTTCCCTTCTCCAAAAAATGTATGCTCTAAACTATAATTTACATAAATATGAATATCATCTGCCTATATATATATATTCCACCATTTTCCTATTCTGATTCTGCTATGAATAGGAGGACACAATAAATTCTCGAAAGGTCAAACCATCATATACTTCTCTATTGCTGTGCCCCAGTGCACTTGACATATAATTATTAAGTGATAATTCATATATTATGATATAGTGCCTGGGCGTTTTTCATAATATTGATCCAGTATATTAATAGTGTACAAAAAAGTCTTTACATTAAAATCTTCACTTCATATTCTGGACTATTATGTGCATCTTACATTCAAAACTGATGTCTGTAAAAGAATAGTTCTTAATCTCATCTATATCTAAAACAAACAATAAACCATTTCAGTATATTCCAAATAGTAGTTCTAACTGATCATTAAATCTAATTTCTAGCTATTGATTTCTTTAATAGGGATCGCTTTACTCTATAAACATTTTTTGTTCTATTATAATACTTTGAATTTTCAAACATTCTGTAGGTTTAAACATTTGTCATGTAGCTAAATATATTATATAACATCCTTTTCCAAAAGGTCAATTATATTTGCAGTTAGATTTTAATTAAGGACACTAAAATATTAGTACTACCCTAATGTCAGGAGTTATTTGATTTTTAGTTTTGATTTACCATTGTAGTAATAATATACTTTTGGAATATTATAAACATTAATAATATATTTTAAAATTTTTATTAGTAGTTGTCAAACAATGGTAAATTATCACTAACAATAACCAAATTTTATTACTTGGTCATAGGGGCCTTTTATCCAATTTGCAATCTACTTTGACATAAAGAACTTTAAATATATATATAACATATCTATGAGATTAATTTCATTATCAGAAAATAATAGCAGCTATTACTAATGAACATAAAGTATATTATTGGCTTGATTATTGATTGCTAAATCTGCTGCTTGGTAAAGAATTTAACACATTTACATATGTTTACTATAATTATTAAATTATAAATATGTGATTTTTTTCGCATTAAATAGTGAAGCTATAATTATACTACAGTGTATAATAGGTTTGCTTAGCACTTTCGAGATTTAATATTGGAATCTCATACTCATAGCTTTGTGAATGAAGACTATTGTGATTTATTGTACATTATTTTACATATTTATAATTACAATTTTTACTATGAAGAGAAAAACAATTTATTATAATTATTAAAGATATATATTGATCTTAACTTTGTTAATTAATATCAAAACACTAAAGTGGATGTTAATTAACAAAATTATATGTTCTGTGTGAATGTAGATTAAACTGTCTGCCTGAAGATAAATGGAGAAACTAAATATTGTTATTAACTAATTTGTTGTTTCTGTCATTAATACAATTTTAATATCTTAGTATTTGGATCCATCACTTAAACTTTCATGACTCTGCATTATTAAAGTGCATTGTATTATTATTAATTAAAAAATGTTATTATAAAAATTACATTAAAAAATATTAGTGATGTTATAACTGAAACACAGGCTTATTATATACCTGTGTCTATATATGTAATATAGGGTATATGAGCACAGACTTTCAGATGTTAAATTATCTTATTATGTTGAGATCATTAATTTGTATGCCCTACCCATAGTTATATTCAGTTTTATTGCCATTAAAATAATTGACAAAAATAATAACTGATCACATGATACAAGTTCATGAAGTTAATTCTGTCTTTGGTTTAGTAGATCACAATTGTTTTAGGGGCCCATGATAAAAAAAAAGATTGAGAAACACTTCTCTATATAATTGGTATTATTTTGGATATTATCAAACATATTATAGAATTAGATTCCATAATGAAATATTTAATAAATTAATTATAAAACTATTAGTCTTTATATATATTAAGTAATCATTTAAAATCAGTCAATACTTAGACAATCCCAATATCAATAACAATCTCAAACTGTTGTCAAGGCAACTTCCTTTTAACAATAAAGATGGAATCCCACCTTTATTAATGAATGGTCCAATATATTTATATAGACACTAAAGATTGCAACTTGACCACAGAGATTGAAATTATTGATACCAAGAAGTTTAAATAAACCTTAGCCTTGAAAATTAATACACTTATTATTTAAGTAATACTTTTGGGTGCAATTTGAAAATTATAATTGCATTTTGTAATGTTATAATTGTTTATTTATTAGTCTGCATTCTGAACAGATTATATTTACCAGTTTAAAGAGGTTTATTTAAACTTCTTTTTATCAATAATTTCAATCTCTGTGGTCAAGTTGCAATCTTTAGTGACTATAAAAATATATTGGACCATTAATAAAAGTGGGATTCGACTTTTATTGTTAGAAGGAGGTTGCATTGACAACAGTTTGAAATTGTTGATTGTTATTGATATTGGGATTGTCTAAATGTTGCCGGGTTTTTAATGATATGTATATATTATAGATATACACAATCATCATTTATTATTTTTCTATAGTCTACAGGTAATATCAATAAAGAAAGCATTTAAAAATCTTATATTTAAATTTTGAGAAAATGTAGAGTGAATGATTTATTTATTAAAATTTAAAATAAAATGTTTTTATGTCATATTGAATAATAACATTAGACTTTAGGAAGATTAAAAGAAGGAAAAAAATTATGCTTTATGAGCTAACTTAAAAGAATGTGTCATTGTTGTTACTAAGTAATGGAAAAAGCTCAGCAAAAAGAACACGTATACACTCTTTTCTCTGGAAAAAATTTTGTTTTAGTTTATCTACTTTTCATTAACAGTCTGTGGATTTGTGATAGAAGCATAATGTACTTTGAGTAGAAACCATATAGGAGGAGGCAAACATGAACTCTCCTTAGTTAATATCTGCAGGGATAAACAAAATGAATAACATCAATTCTATACTGACTGTCTGAAACCATTGAACCTTTGAATTTGCCATGAATCACAGTGTTTATAAAAGGAATAGTTGAATATAATCTAATAATAACAATGCCCACTGGATCCTATATCTTTGTTATCATGGGAATATTTAAGAAGACACCGTGGGATAATGGAATTGTAATCCAAACATTAAACATTGAACTTGATAAGGAATGCTAATAAATAAACATTTTCTAAAATTATCTACTCAAGTAACTTTTACTTATCTTTAATAATCAAAGAAATAACAGTGATACACTGATAGATATCTATCCAATTTTTTTTCTTTTATAATAATTTTAATTATTAATGCAGTTCATATTATTCAACACACATTTAATTAATAAATCAAGTAAATAAAACTTAACTTGATCATTGACATAATATTTTAGAAAACAAATCAAAATTAAAAACAATTAATATTTAAGTTTTAGTTTAAATATATAAAATGACCATTATAATAAAAGCATTACTTGATTTAAGGTATAAGAGATATAATAATAATAATGATGATGATAATAATAATAAAAAATATTTATATTGTGTGAAAGATTATATATTTAACCCTTTTGTAAACATGCATGTTAAAGTTTTTTAGATGTAGAAAGTATCTAGCATTTGCAATCTGGCAGAAATAGATTATGAGTATGCAATAAATTATATTAGATTATAATTGTTAAAATTAAAGTTGTGTTAGTTATTTTAATAAACTCGATGAGTTGATATTTATTTTAATAAAGTTATATTTTATTATTAATCTAGGCATCATTTGATTTATCTATTATACAAACTACTTGATTTCTAAAATATTTAGTCATATATTTCATATTATATACTTATTAGAAAATAAACCTTTTATTTATTGAAATTTATTTTCCTTGCCAAATGAAATATTTATCAATACATATAGATTATTATGGTGCCTTATAAATTCTTGAGTCTATTATAATATACGTTGTTATTATAAATCCATTTGGGGATCAACTTATTCATCTACCCAAGTGCAAATCTCTATTCATTGCATTTTTAGTTTGTCCAAATATACAGGATATTTGGAGAAATTGCTTTTTCTCCATAATTATCCATTACAATATATATATATGTATCAGGGACTAAGTGTCCATGTGTTGAATGGAATGAGTGGTTCCGTAGAAAAATTTACTAAAATTTTCAAACGCTTTAATTAAAATTCAATTTAAAAAATTCACTTTCAATTTTCCAATAGTTGAATTGTTTTTATATATGCAAAGAATGAATTTGACTAATGCATTCTCGGTTAATTATAAGAAATTCAAATAATGCTAAGATCTAATTTACAGTTAAAACTTTTAAGAATGTTAAAAGGATTTGGAAGAAAGAATATATTGATAATGTATTATTTATATTTAAACTAATCACAGTCTGATTAGAATGAGCAATTCAAATTCATTATTTTTTTTGTATAGAATTACTGTTGACTTTCAATTTTTTTTACTAATAGTTGAATTGTTTTTATATACGCAGAGAATGAACTTGACTAACACATTCTCATTGATTATAAGAAGTTCAAACAATGCTAAGATCTAATTTACAGTTAAAACTTTTAAGAATGTTGAAAGGATTTGGAAGATAAAAATATATTGATAATATATTCTCTGATTTACAGATAAGAGAGTTTCAGATTTTTTTAGATGTGTGTAATATATATATATATATATAGGCACTATTATGTAAAAATTGTTGTGGCATGTGAAATAAAAACATTATATAAAAAAAAGAAGTGTGCTTCCATTCCTAAAAAAGTCATGCTTCATCACTGATATATATATAAATCAAACAATATTTAAATTGCCCACTGCTGAACAAATTTTTTCCCAACTATTCCTTATTGAGACAATATGAAAGAAAATAAATTTATTTGCTTTATATGAAGTTTGAGTCATGTTCGTTCTAATTTTACTCTATAGTTAAGAATGGCTGGGTTGGCTATATGCCAGCTATCTAAAAAAAATCAAGATTTGATTAGAACCTGGAATTTTTTTTTGTCCAACTTGTATTTGAACCCCAAATTGTGGATAAGACAGACTATGACACTGCTATTCTATATATATATAGTGAGTCTATTAGTTGTTGGCTAGGGATCAATTATGTGAAAGAACCAAAACTTGATTGAAGCTGACTTTTTTACCTAGCCTGTATTTGAACCCCAGTTACATTCAGGACACATTGATGCATTATGTATTATATAGTGCAGCTTTTTAAGTATTCTATTGTAAGATATATTTTCTTAAATAATGAGGTAGAGATCATTACTGGCCTTACTATAACTTTTTTTTTTTTTTAGTTTTTGTTACAGTGTATTAATTATATGAATCTCTGCTTTTTTTTTTTTTTTTTAGAAAAAGTTTTAAATTTATGCATATAATAGTATTTTTTTTTTTCCAGTTTGTTTTTAAGATTAGTCAGAAAGCAAATCAAATATACCAGGTATGATATTCATAACTTGCTTACTGCTTACTCTTAAGAATAAACTTTGAGAAAGATAGTTATTATTATTGTAATTGTATATAAGGAGTAAGTTAAGAAATAATTCTTTAATTGACATATAGTGCATCGTTTCGCTGAAGATTAGGCTAGCTGCAATTATTTTTTAAGTGAGATTATTAAAAGTATATATTAATAGTAAATTATAAATTTATACTTTAGTGGTGTGAGTATAAAATCTTGAGAGTGATGTTTCAGGTTTTTTTTTTTTGTAGAGTAATATAATATGATTTCAGATTAGATGCAGTTTTTGACCTGCATATTTACTACTTGAATAAAATCCCATACATTTAGAAAACACTTCTGAGAATTTACAACCTTTGGTAAAATAGATATCACAACTTTTGAGCATATGAAGTTTCCCATACTAATATACCACAGAGCATTTCAAAATATTATAACTTCTTTGTTCTTAATATTTTGCAATATTTTTATTATTATAATGACAAAAGATGAAAAACATTATGTGATTGCAACAGGGTGGTCAATATGCTCCTATAGTCAAGAAAGCAATGCATCTTTTGAAGTAGTACTTCTCTGGTCAGATGATGCAAAAAAAAAATGTGGAAACTTTTTTTTTTCAATCACAAAGTAAAAACACCCCTTCTCCCTCGATCGGAGTGTGGTAACTGCCATTTAATAACACTTCTTTTAAATATGTCATCCTTTTTTTTTATACCTTTTGTACATATAGACTTTTATAAAATATTGAAGATGTTTTGTTTCCTTTTGAGATATTTACAGAATCATAGAAAAATTTTGCTGATGTATATGTGTATAAATAAATCTATGTACAGACAGTCTTCCACTTAAGTGAATTTATCAGCTTATACTTAAATCAAATTTTTCAAACAGATGCATGTTTACCATTAACCATAGGACAGAATATGAAAATAATTTTTTAACAAATGGTAAGTCCTATAGTAATATCAGATAGATACAAAACATGAGACAAATAAGGACTGCATTGCTTAATACACCACAATTTTTTTCATTTAAGTATGCTGGTAATATGGATTTACATATGTCAGGTTTATTTACATAAGTAGAAGACTACTTGGGTGTATACACATACATGCGTATACATATGTATACCTGTAATGCATTTATATTTTTTTGCCTAGAAGCAGGTTTGAGAACAAACAAGTCACATGACAATATGTTGCTATTATAAAGGTGTAATGCTTGAACTTAATGGAAGTTTAATGTTGCTTATTTTCCCAAATCTTAGCATAAATTATTCAAGCATCTAGTTTTTAAATTACTTTAATAAATAATAATTATAATTTACCAGTTTGATTGAATGTCAGAGTAATTGAAGTATAATTAATTTGAAATTCATTTCCTGGCAGAGGTTTAGAATTACTAAAACCTTAATTAAAAGAAACCGATTTAAAAAAATAAAAAGCGAACTATTATAAGTATATATATATATTGTTGCTGTTCTTTACCCTTGATTGATTTTGACTGTAATAATGTTATTAATTACAGCATACAATGTCATTTTAAGATTGCCTTATTTAAAATCGTTAAAAATGTTTTTGTTAGTAATAATATTGATTAATCTCAAATAATTCATGACTATATTTTTTACCAAAATTATATTAATAATAAATAGAGGGATTAGAGATTCGAACTTAGGATTTTCAGTTTATTTTCATCCTCTACTCTATCTCAAACAATCGATACACATGACCACATGTGAAAAAAATGATTCTCATTATATACATATTTTGTACAGAACCCGCACTCATCAATTGGGCCAGATCATAATCTCTCACTTATATATATAATCAGTGCTCGGTTTATTTTAGCAATTCCATGTATGGACAGGCTTCAATCTTCTCACCCTTCCATCATTTCAACCGTCCATTTTATTGAAAAACCAACGATGGAATGCTCAAGTTGTTAAGAGTCACCTAAAGTAGTGGCAAGCTGTCAAAGACATTAATATTCATAATCAGTAATTATTATTCTCAATGCCTTTGTTAAGAGACCTTTTAAAGGCATAATACCTGATTTCTTGTTATAAATTATGATATTCATCATCATACATTAATTATCTGTGAAAATAGAAGTCTTATATCCTGGCGATTATCGCCAAGCCTTTCTATCTTTTTACTTTTTCAAAATCTTAAAATCATAAATTAAACTTTTTTTATTTTTTATCTTATCTTCCTATAGTCCTAATTTATTTTGTATCCTGTATGGTTTAATGTATTGGTACAGTGAATTCCCAGAGCTCAAGATCTATAGATTGCTGCTCTGCTCCTTCACTTCCTGTGCTCGAATTTCTTATGTACTCCCGAGTAGTAAACTATTTGATACAATATAAATATGTATTTTGTAACAGATTTAAATATGTGTATGGTTAAGTGCTTAGAGATCATAAAGTGTTTGTTCATCCAAATGGAGATTCAACACAATGATGTCATCCAATTAACCAAGCTGATTTTTATTGGATAAGAATCAATCTAGGAACTTTTAACTCTGAGATTGGAATTCCACTATTGTGCCACATGGATTATTTATTTTATGTATATGATTAATAATGTGTTTTATTAACTGCTTAATTGAAAACAACTAGGGTTCATTTTAAACATTAATATAGATATATTGTGCTTCTAATGCACAAAACAATCTTTATTTTCGAGAGCTTCTATAGCAGTTATTTTAAAGCTCTGGATTATAACCCAATTATCTTAGGAAGCTACTTTAACTAGTCACAATATAGTTTTGCCTACTTCCTTAATATCATCCAGTTATTATAATTTAAACTTTGGTAAATTTCTCAGTTTTGTGAAGTATTGTTTGTAGTTTTTTTATAGTATTGTTTGTATTTTTTTTATTTATTTATAGAATAGAATAAATAAATAGAAATGTGTGAATAATAGCAACAATAATTTTTTTTTTTTTCAAATAAAGCATATTGTTTTCAAGATGTTAACTTATGATTCAGCTACAAGTTATTATACAGTCTACTTTTTATTATTATTCATTTATCTAGAATAATTGTTATTCTACAGCTCTTTATTTCCAAATTACATTGCAATTCCATAATACCTATCTATTGAAAATTGTTTACATAAGTATCAAAATGTATTTCTAAATAAAATTAAACAATGAAGACTCCTCAAGCCTTTCTTTAATCTGCATTGGACATTACTGTTCTCCATTGTATAGTCTACTTGTGAGCCATCATGTAAGCATGAGTTATCAATGGGTACCAGATGATGATGTCATATTGAATCTCAAATAAACTTTTGGTTATTTACCAAAAGGGATTGCAGTTTAGCACTGTTACCATATAACATTAGTCATTTCTTGTTTGTATTCTTTATTTTTATTATTCAAGCAAATAGATTGAGTTTTTAAACATCTAAGATTTTGAACCCAAGCACACATGCCTGTTTAGTTATTTAGGCTATATGATTTTCTTTACAAAGGTGTAATACATCAAAAATGTATGCTGGGATTAGCAAGAAAAGATTGAAGAGAAATACATGAATTATAAAACAAATAGATATCACTGACAACACTAAAGAAATAAAAACTGAAATGAAGTTGAGCTTCACTGTCACTGTAAGAGATGGCAATAGATGGGCAATTGAATTTTTAAATTGGATTTATGTTAGATGAATAGATGTAATAAAAACGTTCTCTGGATTAATATAGTGAAGAAAAGCTATGGATTGGGATTAAACTCGGAGAAGCCTTCATTCTGCAGTGGTTAATGAGAATAATAATTTAGACTGTGGTATTCTTTATATAGATTGCAATGCAAAATTGGGACTTTCTTCAGAAAAATCAGTATAGGAGCTTATTTGGAAATGATTGAACTGAAATACTATTGTCAAATGAGAATTAAAGTTTATATTTTAAATATTGTTTTAGCACTTTCGTCTAGCCAAAATAATTAGACCAAATCTGTATCTTGCTCAATAAGATTAAGAACGCCTATTCTATAGACAAAAATTTTATACTTTAAAAGCTGAACTATTTTTTTCATTAAATAAAAAATAGAAATTAAAATTTGATCTCCATTCTACCATTAAATTTTTAAAATAAAAAAAAAAAACATAAGGAAAAGTTTAATTAGTATATAAAATATTTAATTTTCTGTATTTTTGTTTTTAATCGGAAATATATTTTAAATCTTCACCAATGACAAAGTTGAATCAGTTTATGCATTGGAATGACAATATATAATAAAAATAAATTTGAAAATGACAAATGAAACAGATTATTGCATATATCTAGTTGTGAATAAATTATTTTTATCCAATTCAAAATTTGAAACTAGCATCCCTAATTAATATTTTTTTTTAGTCATTCATTAGACTAGAGATTATCCACTTATAGAATAATATTTCTGTAGTGTAATTTTCACTACACCATTCTCATACAAGATAGGCACTGGTTTCTATCCCTGAGGTGTAATCATAAACAGATAACAAAGACGTGAAAAAGATGTATGATACCCAAGATGCAGTGATTTGTATCAAAGTTGTGAGGGCAGTAAGTTTGACACATCAATTAAATTGTAGTAATTGGTTATTTATATATACTGAACAATAATAAAGATATATGTAGTAGGGAATTGTGATCTGGGCCAACTGATGAGTGCTAGTTCAGCATGAATTATGCATCTTGGAGATCATAATCTTTTTCATATGTCTTTGGTCATATGTTTATGATTACATTTATCCACATGTTGTTAAAAACAGATAGAAACAAGTCTTTACCCTGTATGAGGATGGTGTAGTGAAAATTACACTACAGAAATATTATTCATTATATGGATAATCTAATCTAATGATTGACTAATAAAGATCACTAACATATTTCCATTAAGTGGTTTGTGTCAAAGTTGTAAAGGCAATTAGGTTGACACTTATCAATTAAACTGTAGCAATAATACAATAATAAAGATATATGCAGGAGATTGTGATCTGGGTGAGCTGATAAGTGCTGGTTAAGCACAAAATGTGCATTTTTATCACACCTCTTTGGTCATAAGTTTATGATTACCCAATCATAATAAAATATACTGTAATTGTGATCAGAGCTCTTTATTTAAATAAGAGAAATAAACTCAAAGTAACTTTTCACTACAGCTGTAGTCATTGCTTGTTACCAATATGGATACTCATCATCGATGAACAGTACTGAATTGATTACAGTAGGATAATCAACACTAGCATAACTTTGTTGCATGATGAAAACTAAACAAAGTAAATTCTGTTTTAATCTGGTAGCTAATTTTATTATTGTGGTTATAAACGTGTTAACTTAAAGTAAATATAATATCAACACAAATGATACAAACATATTAATCTATTCTGCCAATCAAACATGATGAAAATACTATGATTTATTGATTATAAAATATAAATCAATCATCATTAGAATTTGGTTTATATTCTAGTAATCAAAAATCACTATTAAAACTAAAACTGAGTTTTGCTTATATTACTAACTTTTGCTTCTAATTAAATATTATCTATATTGAAGTTGTGTATTATTGTTTGTAATCTTTCTTTATTTATTCTATGTAAAGATTTATAATTTTATCTGTACTAACTCTAGCTTATGATAAATGATTTATCATTTTTATTAGCTGCCACTTATAAATGAGTATAAATATTCTACCAGTAGAAGAAAAAAAAACTTAATAAAGACATAAAGTGAAAAATAAAGAAAAGAAAAAAATATCCCTTTGTATGTTATTAAAGTATGAAAATGTGATTGCACAAAATCAGTCCATTGATACGTTTAATGCAGATATATTTACTTTATAAAAGCCTCATGGTGAAAAAATTCTATTATAAATCTAAGTTACTAAAGCCAGTAGATCAAAAGAAAAAAAGAATGGTAAAAAATAAAGAAAGAACAGTGAGACATATTTTATCTACATTAATAATAAGAAATGAATTGGTTAGTCTTTATCTCTTATAATGCAACAGTAATGTGTCTACTTATTATGTCTGCAATCTGGGTTTGAATCTAGGCTGGGTCAACTTGAATTTTTTTTAATTGGGCTTAAAAATTTTTTTCCAGGTAATCAGCCTATATCTTAACCTAATTAATCACTGGATATAACTCAGAAAATGGGTATTTAGTTAATCTTAGCTAGAGTTTAAAGCAAGGATAGAGAACTGCTCAAATCTTCAGGATCCAATAATTGGCAAACCTTGTAAATAATCTTTTTTTCTGCACTTTTATGAGATACTGTTGGTGAGGCGTATTCTTGCAATGAGATGTTTTATCTACACATATTATATATTAACAGTTAAAAATGATTAATAAGAAAATATTGTATGGTGTTTAATATATATACATAAGGCAAACTTGCTGTTTATTTCTTATTCTTCATTGAAGTCAATATAATCTTACTTTTAACATTGCGCCACAAACAATATAAAAATATTTTATCAAGTAATGTCATATATAAATATTAAATAATGCACAATACAATATTTACATTAATTATACTGCTCCCTAGAATAAAATTAAAACGGTATATAGTATTTATTTATTAGAATTTTATTATCGTACACACATGTATGCTAGCAAATTAGAATGTTATTGTATAATTAGATATGTTTTTAATTGATGCTGAATGAAATGTAGAATGAATATGGGCATTAATTTTTGATAGTGTACCTCAATTTTTATCTCTAAAACTACACATTTTCATTCTTTAAGTAATAATAATTAAACCTTGTTTTAATTTCCATAAACTAGATTTTTTTCATCTAATTTTTGTATGTATTTTAACTAATAATTTTTGAAAAAAATCTGAAAGTGAATTGTTATTTTTGAAATAATAAACACTAAAACATTAACAGGGTAGAATAATACTATATTTAGATTTTAAAAACAAATTTGAAAATATATATATTTTTTAATTTCTTTTTTTGTATATTTTATTGAATAGGTACAACTTGAAAAACCAGCTTTTAAGAGTTCAGTTTTTAAAATAATGTTTAAAAAAGATGTATTTATAAGATTCAATTACTAATTTGAAGTTTAATATTTTAATCAACTAACTCTCTCTGCTTTATTAGTCTTTATTTTAAAACAGCTATAGCAATAAAACCAGTTTATATTGTTAGTAATATTTGCAGAAGTCATTAATACTCTATTCAAGCTTAAATTAATTTAAGATTGAAAGTGCTTTGATTTGTAAAATAAATCTGTAAAACTCTCTGGTTGGTTAAAATTAACCAATAACAAGTAGAATTAATATCTAAATATGAAATGCTTTCTGAATCCTAAATAGAGTATTTGAAAATTGTTGCAAAAAGAAACAGTCATCATTTGGAAACCCTTTAAAAAAACAAGTACAATAATCCAGTTATGATTAGCAGTCATTAGGTCTCATTTTACTGTTACTTCTTTCTGTCGATCTTTCCCAGTGGACAGAAGACATCTTATAATAATTATATTTATTTTACAAATACTTGCTTTATCAAAGGTTTTATGAATCTGCATCACATGTTTTTAATTCCTGATTAGGGAATTAACATAGTCTCATAATGATATTCTGCTGTATCACTTTAAATAAGTGTTTAAGCTTTACAATATACAATACAAAATTAAGTGGTTTTTTTTTAAACATATAAATCAGCATTGTCAAGCATTGGTGGTCGAGAGGTCAGCAACAGCTGCTTTGCAAGCAGGTGTCCCAGGTTAGCGGGTTCGCTTCCTGGCTGATGCTATGACACATTAGAAAATATATATATATATTCATCATACTATTTTGACAAAAAGAAAAACAAATTATCTTTTCTAAATGTTACGATTCTAAAAGAAAAAGAGAGAGTATGGTCTTACAATAGCAAATTCTATCTAAATCAGACAGCTGAAAAATATATCAATTGGTCTTATGATCTTGCCATTGCATTTTAAAAATATTGTGGAGTATCTTAAAATGAAAATTTTTCAGTGTTTTTATGTATCATCATTAGATGGATATCTTATTTACATACAAAAGATTTAGTAGAATAATACTTCTATATATTAATCAATTAGTTGAAGCACTTTTAGCATGAAGATAAACACCACATAATTTTAACTCATTAAATGCAGCAGATCAATATATGTTGAACCATAACATCCAAATCTATCTTTCTACTTAAAAATTCTATCCAGTTATTTAAATTGATTAAACTAATCAAGATTAAATTTAGCTTTTTTCCCTGTTATTGGCTAAAGAGTACACATAATTTTTGACATTAATTATTAAACACAAGTCTTTATGTGTTGCATTCAATGTTTTGTAGACCATCTACACAATCATTAGTAAATCTAGAAATCAAGAAGGTAAAAGTTTTAGTTTTTACTTTTAATTCATTCAAATTAAAAACGTATCCATCATATCTATTTCATATCTTGATATTTGTTTTTATAAAAGTGTCTGGAAACTATTATCAATATAGCAAATAGGATTTGAGATCTTAATACCCTTTTCTAATGCTAGTTTTTATTTTAATAAACTCAAAATTTTCACCCATCAGTAAAAATTCTACTTTTCTTACTATCATGTAAAAGTTGTATAATATGAATAAATTTCAGTAGATAACTACTGTGTTTCCATGGAAATAAGACCTAACTGAAAAATATGCCCTAGCAAGATTTTTCATGATATTGATAATACAAGATCCACCCAAATAGTTAAGATTGTCAGCTCTTTGAAGCACATGGTGGACATATTGAATTATAAAGTAACGGATGTATAAATAGATATAAATGTAGATTTTTGTACTTAAATAAATGTCATTTAGAATTCTTTTGCAGGCAGATTCATAACTAATCATTGTAATAAACCTGCAAATCGAATTTTACTTTTCATTTATCAATGCCTGTTCATTCAGTCTGCTATAAGAATTCATCTTTCATCTGACCTCCAACCATATATATTGTAAATAAATAAACATTGATATCTGAAAAGACTGAAACTTTATTAATGACAATCTTAGTTCACAAATTAATCAAGCCAGCTTAGCATTTCATTTATTATTTTAAATTAAATATTACTCATTTAACAGAACATAAATAACTTTTAATATTCTTCTATTGAATGAGATTGTTCTGTGATAAAATTATAATCCTAATTGTTACATATTCATAAAAGTTATTCATGTGGCATTGAAATTTCTAATATTGAATAAATGGAGATTTTGTATTTGAATAATTTGAATAAACATAGATTTTTATACATGAAAAAATAAGACATCCCCTGAAAATTAGCCCTAAGAATCTTTTGGAGCAAAAATTAATATAAGACTCGATCTTATTTTCAGAGAAATGCAGTAGTTATATCAAGTATAGCCACATTTTTTTTTTATTAACTGAGTCACATGTCCTCCTTTACCAAATTATTAAAGCATTATGTAAATCATACCTTATTCATAAAATTTTTTTTTTTTGGTAATGTCTGATAACAAAAATCATTTATCTAAAACCTCATTGGGCTAACTATTCTATGAATGAAAACAACTTATTAAATAATGACATTAGGAAATATTTTTGCTGCAATGGATAGGAGTGATATTTTCAAAAATTGTTAGTCTTTTTATCCCCATCATTTTTATTAATTAAGTATACATGGTAATTGATAAAGTAGTTTAATATGGAACTTTAGTAAAAGATCCTGCTAGATAATAGATCTATACCTATGTCCTATACCAAATTGTTATTTAATATCTTTAACTAATGAAAGCAAATATCAAAAAAAGAAGTTAAGTTTATTAGAAAAGTCATACTTGCACTCAAACTTACTAGCCATACAAAGTTATTTTTCTTTTATTAGTCTGTGGTCAAGGAGATCAGAAACTCTTTTACAATATTATATATAATTGGAAGCTATAAATTATAAAAATAATTCTTCCAATTATTAACACATCCTGGAAAAGATACAAGTTTATCTAGCGTGAGTCTTATATTATATTTAGCATATCAATAATTTAGAATATTATTCTAATTATTAATCAGTTAATAATCAATAATAAAATAAACAAAATCTATATTTAACAAACAAAATATTTTTTAAAAAACAAAACAATAATGTTGTTGTAATAGCCATTAATATCTAAATTCATATATTAAAATTAACCAATATACACATGATTGGCAATCCAACATATTGACAAACTAAACCAAACCAGCATTGATATAAATAATTTGTAATCCAGAATCTATCCACTGAAGGCTTATAAAAGGAAGCAATGGGTGAAATGCCTATTAAAGATAAGATAAACTCAATAGTTTAATAATATTGAAAGTAATGGCATTAAAAGAGCAACCACATTTATATTTGAATAATATCAATAATAATTCATTGCGTTGTTATACTTATCATTAATATATAATGACATTACCTATGTTCTTATAAAAATATTTTTGATAAAACTAAGTCATTATAAAAATGAAGTCATCATAAACTTATAAACTTAAAAATTATAAATAATTATCATTAAATAACAAAGATTATATATTTTACAATTCCAAAATATAATGTCAGTATACTTTTATAAATAATTAATATATTATTATTAATCAAATGTATACAATATTATAACTTTTTGAATATAATATGTGAAAAGATTAAGTTAAATACATATTTTCTTAAAAATTATAAATTTATACATCGTTTAGAAATGATAGCAAGTTAATAGTAATTAATAGTTGTATAAGGCAAAATATTTTATCAGAAAATTTATTTTTAAAATATATATATATATTTCATAAAAGATTTATAATTTGATTTTTTTAAATTTATTGTGGGTTTTTCCCCCAGTAAAAGTTCTGTTTTTCTTCAGCAATTTATTGAAGAAGTGATAAAATCATTATACAAAAGCAGATGGTTCTTTCCATTATAGAAATTCACAAACAGAAGGCAGGCCTGAACGAAGTTGAAGAAAATTTTTTTTTCAGCTATTGATGGTTTGAAAAATACATCTATTCATTGTCGATAAAGATATGGAAGAATAGGTAAATCATTTGAGCTTGAGTCCACCTTGCTAGGATAAAAACTATATATTTATAAATCCATTTTATAGAACTTTAAATTTTATTGCTATTTTTAAAAGAACAATTATCCGATCTGTTCATATAATCAATCAGCATTACAAGAAATCATTCTTACCAAAGAACCAACAGAACAATAAATCATTCTGCAGTTTATTTAAGAATACAAAAATTATATCAGTTCTTTACGATTAATATTTGTAATCAAGAGAATTAATTTTAATTCAAAATAATATTTTGTGTATTTATAGTATACATTAACTTTCTTTTAAATTATAGCTTAATAAAATTAATTTTTATAATTTAAGAGTGCATAATGTTTTTAAATAATACAATAATTTAAATACAATCAATGATGTCACTTTTTAAAAAAACCATTAAATAACATTTTTTCCCCATACATTTCCTTAATTTATACACTAATGAAATACATTCCTATGGAATATATCATTTCAATATTAAATAGCAAAGAATTTGCTCTACATTTCATATTAAATTTTAACTTGCTGGCTTTTACTATTTTTCTGTTGAAGCATTTGGAATGATCTCACTGTTCTTTGCAGTAGTGCTTTATATTTATCATATACTTAATATTTAGTGCATATGTATCCATGCATGGTTATTTTTAATAACTTTTAATTCCATAAAGTTCTTTTATTTGATTTAAGTATTTTTGCCACTACTTATAATCTTTTTTTTTTTTTTATGTTCCACTGCCGGAACTTTAAGCTCTGACAATTCAAATGAATAAACTTTCAATACCTAAGATTTTAATCAGTGTCAATCTGGTTAGTGTAGATATATAAATCTGACATTACTTAAGCAGCTGAAAATTATGAACTTTTTTTATCGTTTAACTTTTGGCATTTTGATTTTTGAAAAAAGATGATAGTTAATGCTAAATGTTACATGACACATTACTTACATTTTGGCTTTTATGTTGGAGAAGGAAATATAGCTGCTACTTACTAAATGTAAGCTGATAGTCATGATATTTATTATAAATATTGTAGCTGTAAATTAAAATTATTAGAATTTACATTTTAATTATTGATTAAAATTGTTAAACCACTAATTTATTCCTTTTGAATATCACTCATTTGCTATTCATACAACAGCACCATAGTTAGATAAATATGTTTCTATTTTTTGTTTGACTTAGAGGTTGGCGTTGATACAATGGAGAGAATTTTTTGCAAGTTAGTAAAAATAACTATTAAGTCTGGGTTTTAAACCATTGTGCCCTATTAAAACTTATTTCTTATAATACTATTGTATATTCTTAGCACCGCATATTTAATAGTTATTGCAATTACAGAATTATTAAAATTTATATCTTTATTGATGTTTGAAAACACGAGCTGGTTTGATAAAGATTTTACAAAGATTATAGTTAATTGAAAGTTTCACCCCTTTCAAATTATTAATGATTGATTTTCTATTCATATAATACTGTGGTAGTTAGATAAATATTATTTTTTTGTCCGATTGAAAAGGGACTTATTTTTTAAGTTTATTAAAAATAACTGGTAAGCCTGACTTGTAAATTATTATGGTATGTGCTCTTGTAGTTCTTTTTTTTTTTTTTTAATAATTATTATTAAATATTTTATTTTTTTATAATTATTACTAGATATTCTAAGTGCTACATATGTAATAATCATTGTTTATTTACTGGATTACATCTTAATTGTTGATTGAAAGTGTAAATTGATTTAATCAAGTTTTTTATTATTAATTTAAAGTTTTACCTTTTTAAAATAACAATAATTAATTTATCTATATAACAATACTGTAGTTTGTTTGATTATAAGTTTGCATTCATATTTGAGAGAGAGAATTATTTACAAGTTGATATATGAATTATTATTTACATTTCAAATTTATTTTCTTATAAATATTATATTCTTAGCACTATGCATATTTAATAATCATTGTTTTTCTTACAGGATTATTAAAATGTACATCTTTATTGTTACTTGGATATGTGAACTAATTTGATAAAATCTGTACAAAGATCACTGTTAATTTAAAGTTTAACCCCTTTCAAGAATCATTGTTTGATTTGGTATTCTTCGAACGGTGTGGTAGTTGGATAAAAGTGATATTTTTTTCATCTCATTGATAGATTAGCATTAATATGAGAGAGAATATTATTTGTAAGTTTATTTAAAATACCTCGAATAAGTCTGATTTATGAATTATTATGGTATATGTTCTCGTAGTTAGTTCTTCATAAATATCAGTAGATATTCTTGTTGGTCTGTGTTATAAATTATATATCGTGCATTTTTTATTTTATATTTGTTGTTCATAATTGAAAATCTAACTTTATATAATATCTGGTTCATAATATACAAAATTATTTTAAAGAATTTAAAAATAACAGGAAGGGAGGGGGAAAAAATCTAATTAAAGAAAAAAAAATCTCTTAATTAAAATGTTGTAAAGCGTTTGAATTTTTAAATATAGCATAGTCAAAATCTTATTTAAAATAAATTATTCTCATATTAAATTAAAATTCTTTTAATCTTTTTATATTTTTAAGATGGAATTTTGATTTTAATTATATATATAATTTATCGTGCATTTTTTTGATATTCTTGTTCTCTTTGATAAGAATATTTATAGCATATGAGATATTAAGATAAAGGAGATCATGACTTTAAATAAATCTGGATAAATGGTAGTGTCCATTTTAGACTAGAACATTTCAAACTAAGAAAAGTAGGAAAAAATTCTCAGTCTGGCGAATTGAATGGTATTGAAGAACAAATATATAGATAGATTGCTTTTAACTGATTATTGTAAAATTTATCCATTTTGCGTTTAATCTTAATGTTGCCATGGCAACAGATTGCTGATTTTTCTATTAGTTTATTTAAGCAACAGGATTGCAAATGGAATTTATATATATATTTCTCTGCTACAAATCATATATGATTTGGAAAAATAATTATTGAATAACAATAGTTTATTATTAATAATAATTTGCAATGGCTTCACTTTATTCAAGTATTTTATGTTCTAACTGCATTAATGAATAATATCATTTTGCAGTTGTATAAAGCAATAAAATCTCATATTTGAACATGTTTATATATTTATAGTGTAGTATACATTTAATACAATTTATATATATATATGGGCTAATAATTCTGATGTGCCCCTATTAGAATTTGGTGGTACTGCAGAAATTTTACAATTTAGAAAGAACTATTGGATATAACAGGATTATATATATTTCGTAATAGTTAACCAAGGTATGTTTAAATTATTTACATTTATTTAATTGACTCTGGAACCACGTGACATTAAACCTCAGGAAATAGACCGGCATATATATTTGTTTTATACGTATATATTTAAATAAGCTTTAATTTTTTTTAATATAATGATGACCACTACACAGATACTATTTGAAACACCAGGTCAGATCCTACAGAACATAAGTTACTCCCAATGAAATGGACATGGAATAAATATGCAGATCAGATAATATTATATATAAAGATGTTATCACACTATTTAAACCAATAACAAAAGTATGGTTCATTACAAAATATTATAATTGTCAGACATATATATATATATTTTAATAAAATCATTTCCAATCTCTCTCTTTTTTTAAATCACATACATGGTGGAAAACAATAGTTTATAAAATGTCCACGGTTTATTTTGATTAATCTTAAAACATTAATCTTTCAAGTAAATCTTATAATACAACTTATTATTATTATTATTATTATTTTTATAGGATCGAGCACATTTGCTACAGAGTAAATTTCTGGCCTTTATAATACAATTCTATGAATGGCCAACTCTGGACAAATATGATATATTTATTTATATCATAAACTTAATAGAATAGTCATACACATTCTAAAGTGGAATAATTTTAACCAATACATCTTTCTTACAATGATAACTCTAGGGAGTGACCACTTTAGGTTCAAATTTAGATTTAACAATAACACACTAATTATGAGAGATAGCTTTTTGAATCTGACCTCTATTTACTATTAATCATCCTTAATTAACTGAGGTAGTCCTTTGGATCTGATTCTAAATTTATATAACAAAACCATAAATAAATCCACCATATAGATATTGTGTACAACAAACTATTTAACAGAGATCTAATAATTGCATGTACATAATAAGTTCTAACATACACAAAATTTAACTCATAGCAATCAAAAGGAGGTTCTATTTACATACTAATGGACTTGATCTAATTTCAAAATAAACCTTTAACTTAAAATACCACTAATATTGCATACATTATTTTTAACCATTTATAGCTTTAATTATTTTACAAACATGAACATTTGTTTTAAATTGAATATTACATCTATCTGACATTTTACATTAAAAAAGTTTTTTTTTTTTTTAATGTTAACACATCATAATATATATATATAGTAAATACAATGCAAAGCAAATTTTTTTTGTTTTTGTTAACTTCAGTTGCTTTAAAATGCAAATAACTTTTTTAAAAACTTTTGCTTTCTGTTTTAAACAATCCATAATATAAAATATAACTTGTTAGTAGTAAATATAAATTAAAATAAAACTATAACAATCTAAATGGGTTTTTTTAAGTTACAAAATAAAAGTTCTACAGCTGAAATTTGATTTCTTCTATGATGGCAAATATTAATCGATTCCATTTGTAAGCTGTCATAATGTCTTTTAACAATCTCTTGACTTTGAAATTTGCAGTTTAAGCATTGATTTTTCATTTTTTTTTTTTAGAGATTCATTGGAAAAATAGTATTATCAAATCCCGAGGATCCAGAATATATTTCAGCAAATGGCAATTTTTCCTCTTTTCTACTCAGTCATCATAATGAACTTTCAATATAGCTTTAGTGAAAATCCAGATTAATTATAGCTTGATTAAAACATGAATCAAAATTATACAATTTCAAGATAACTGACTATATATAAGTTTTTATGACTTGCTTCTAACCTCCTTGGATTTTGTTTTTAACACCTTTAATAATATATTAATTTTGACATCTTTATTGATCTCATTTTGTTTTAATTACAAGAATTTTAAAAACTCTTATTATTTTATTGATGAACTGGCAATTCACTGTAATTATTAAATTGTCTGAATTTTTTGTGAATCTCATATTTTCAAAATAGGCTTGATTTCTTCTTCTTCTCTTCCTCCTTCCTTCAAAGGGTAAACTTTATTGAGACTCAAAAAGGGTTACATAAGTTACATTTGAAAACATGAGGTCTTAAATACAAATTGATTCATGATACTACATTTGTAATAAAAGTTTACAATCTTGATAGGAAAGAAAACATGATTTACAGTAATTGAAAGAAAAAAATTATTACATAACAAGATACATATCAAATTATATTTACATAGAATTTTTAAATGTGATATTGAGAAAAATATATGGAAACACATAATAGTATGAATGAAAAAATATGAGGAGGGGGTGAAATTGGTGCTAGGTTGACATATAGTCCCATAAAAATTGAGCTCATTTGCTGAGAGTATTATAGTTTTCATAGCTAAATCTTATTATTTATTTGTTACATAATTTCTGTGTGATAAAAAAATTGAAAATACTAGTCAGTATGAATTGGAAAATGGAAAAAAATACTCATTCAGCATGAATTGCATCTTGGGAGAATTGAAAAACACTAATCAGCATGAATTGCATCTTGTGAAAATGGAAAATTACTAGTTCAGTATGAATTCCATATTTAAAAAATGGACAAATAGTAGTCAGCCAGAATTGAATCTTGGGAAAATGGAAAACTACTATTCAGTATGAATTGCATCTTGGGAAAATGGAAAATTACTAGTTCAGTATGAATTCCATATTTAAAAAATGGACAAATAGTAGTCAGCCAGAATTGAATCTTGGGAAAATGGAAAACTACTATTCAGTATGAATTGCATCTTGGGAAAATGGAAAAATACTAGTTCAGCATGAATTGCATCTTGGGAAAATGGAAAAATACCAGTTCAGCATGAATTGCATCTTGGGAAAATGGAAAAATACTAGTTAGCATGAATTGCATCTTGGGAAAATGGAAAAATAGTAGTCTGTAAAAATTGCTTCTTGGGAAAGTGGAAAAATATAAGTTATTATGAATTACATCTTGGGAAAATGGAAAAATACTAGTTCAGCACGAATTGCACCTTGTGAAATGAAAAAAAAAAATTAATTCAGAATGAATTCATTTTGGGAAAATGGAAAAATACTTCTCTTGGAAAAATGGAAAAATCTACTTCAGCATGAATTGTAATTTGGGAAATGGAAAAATAATAGTTAGCATGAATAACATCTTGGTAAAATACAAAAGTACTATTCAGCATGAATTGCATCATGTCAGATTTGGGTTTTTAGTACTTTTAAAGTAAAACATGGGAGCATGTTACCTTGATTGTGAACAAGTGAACTGCTTGCCGCAGGACTACTACTACTACTACTGCTGCTGCTACTATTCATTATTATTATTACTATTATTGCTATTCTTCTTCTTCTTCTAAGGCTATTAATGTATGGTGTAGCTGAAAATTATTCAGACTCATCTAGACATATAGATGTCTGAAAATTTTAGACTTTCTACTTATTAGTTAAGTATTAGATAAATGCTGGTCTTAGGTTGGTATTTTTGATCTAATGTTTGAATATCCTAATGCCTCACTGATGACATTATTCTAGATAGCGATTTTAAATGCTTTCTCTTGTGGCATTTATCAGAAAAGCTTGTTTACAGTTATTAGCATACTTATTATATTAGATTTTTTGATAAGAGAAAGTTCTAACATAATTTATATAACTAATCAGTTTCTCTTAAATTTAAAATATTTTTAACAAAAACCCATTACATTATTTAATATTATTTTTCAATGTGAATTTAATATTTTTAACATTTATATATACACATTATTATTACATTTAACAATCCTTACAACTCTGAACCAAATCACAACCATATAAAAGCTGCTATGAATGATAGTGAAATAAATAAGACATTATTAATTTTAGTATATATATAAACTCAGGGCCTGCTGGAGTTCAACTCTTTTTCTACTACAAGTCATTAGTTTTTAGTCTTCTCACGTTTTTTTTTTTTTGTAAGAATTGTTTTATGGAAGATTTGCTAATTTGTAAAAGTTTTTTTTATTTAAATTACCATTTTCTTTTCTGGATGTTTTTCATAGGTAATGTCCATTTAAATCAGAGGAGATAATTTTCTTTTTATAATGATGGAAATTTGATGAATCATAATTTCATGTTTGATCTTTTTTGTAGAAAGAGATCTTCATTTGAAATGTTTGTTTAATTTTTTATTTCAATTATTAATAATCTCAAATCCTGGAGAATTATGATTATATTTTATATTTTTGCAATGCACATTAATACTCTTCTAACTAATTCATCATTAACTTTTATCAAATAGTAATAACAGGATATATATATATGGCTGTGTGCTACCTGTCCAAAAGAGATGTTCTAAGTTTGTTTGGAATCTGACATAAAGTTTCATGGTTTATTTGATGTCGTCTTGAATCTTGTAATTATGGGCATGGCAAGCAGTATGCCATCACTTTGTCACAAAGACTTTAAATATTGGTTTGTAGTTTTTCATTATTAAGCATACCTGGATAAAAGTTTCCTACACTTATAAGGCTCTTATGGAAGTTCAGATGAAAATATAATTGCAATAATATGTTTATTATGAACATAATATATTTTAGATATGATTACTGATATTATAATATGATTAAATCCATATAATAAAAAGGAATTTTTTTTAAAGTAAATATTTGTTTTATGATGTTTAAGAAAATAATTTAATTACAAATCAAAATTATTATGAGATTGCTTTTATTTAAAAATGTAATAAATTATGATTCTTCTAAGTTATATTGATGTGATGTGATGTATTGTCTTCCTTATATGGAGTCAGGAATCTCTCAGTAACTATGCCCAGAGAAACTTGATAGGCACTTTACCTTCTCTTTCCATTCCCCACTGTAAGTTTTTCTATAATCTGATCTATCCCATTTCCACAACACAATCTTTGTCAACTCCATGGCTTTCATATCTAAATCCTCCTTATCTTTTTCCAAACCCAGCATAAAAATCAATAACCCATTTTCTATATAATCACTTTGTTCATATTTATTCTTCCATAATTTCATTATTTGAAACCTTTCTGCTTCCAAGCATTTACATTGATAACAGATGCCTAATATTTTCTATGCCTTCCTTTCACAACTTGCAGACTAAATCACCCATATTTTTCCATTTATGTGTATATTCACGTGTTGCTAAAGATCTCATTCGAGCCTTAAACAATAAACTACTTTTCTTACTATTATCATAAATTAACTTGCACACAATGTTCTGTTTACTTTTCTCTCTCTATATATATATATATATATATTTAAACTCCTTTTAGTCTCCATACTAGTTCTCCATCTCTCCGACTCTCTATTCTTTATTAATGCATCTATTCTTCTATCCCATTTCTTATCACTATAACACTTAATAATCTTCCTAACACAATCACCACATCTTTTGTACAAATATACTGATATAAATTCTTTATCCAAATCTTCTTCATACCGCATTACCTTTCTCACCCATCTTGTTACCTGCCCTTTACTCGTAACCCAATTGAATACTATTTTGGCTATTCTTTTATTATCCATAAACTGCAATCTACCGAACATTTTCATTTTGCTTTTTGCATCTTTCATATAAAAACTTGACCATCCCATTTTTCCTTGAGTTGCCTTATTTGCTGCCCACACATCTGCATCTAATGTGTGTCTTCCTACTTCTCTTTGTATTTTTTCTAAGTAATCTAATACTCCTTTACTAACACACAACACATCATTGCCATATGTTAATCCTGCTACTGCAACTTCCTTCCATACAATTCTACTTACATCATATTTATTATATGAAAATATTGTTAATTTCTTTATCAATCCCTTTCTTTTCTTTGCTTCATTTATCTTTTTTTTTTCTCCCATTCATCCAAGCAATTTTTTAAACAGTGTTAGATAGTATCGCCCTCTCTCTTCCCACTCTACAATCAACATATTTAATATTGAATAATTTATATTCATTATATGAAAGTATAAATGGATTTTTATAAACATTTTTTTTTCTAATTGTTTTTTTTTTTTTTGCAATTTGGTTACTTTTTATTCACATTATACTGTTCATTCTACTAACCATAAAATTTTATACATCCTGTCTTTGAATCCAAGTCAGTGTAAGGTAGCAAATATATTTTATTAATCTCATGTTGGCAAAAATGAAACTATTTTTTTAATCCTGTTATTGAAAAGAGGTGACAGTTGTTTTGATTAAATAGCCACATGATTGGCAGTAAGAAATAAAACGCCAATGTGTAAAAATATAATTATTTAAACTATTTTATGAACACAATGATTGCATAACTTTACTATCAATAAAAATTTTGATGAGCAATATTTTGATTTTGTTAACCAAAAGGAATGAAGTCAAAAAAAAGTCAAAATGATTTTAATTTGAAGTATAACTTATTTTGCTTTTAATAATAGTGCACTTTCCAGCTGTCTTATAATTCAAAGATTGATTTTTTTGAGGATACCCATTATAAATAATTTTGTAGATAGCTGCATGTAATTATTTGCCTTTAACTACTGAATTTAAATCTATCAATAATAAATAGACATAAATATAACTAGTGAGCATATAAAATAATATTAAAATCAGTTTAGAATCAGAAATGTAATTTTTTTTTTTGTGAATTGAAAAATATGCAATGGAACATATTACCTATTATTTAACTGAAAATGATGAGCATTATTTATTTATAAATAACTATTATGTTTTATTTGGTTATTTATAAATAAATATTTTCAGTCTCATGTTAAAATTATTCTAAAATGCAAATTTTCATTGCTATAGGTATGTCTAACTATAAAGTAACTTTTTTTTTTAAGAAAAAAGTATTTAAGGATTTAGATAATGAGAAAAAGTTTTATAATACTTAACTCACGTTGGCATCTGCAAGAATTTACTTAAACACTTGGACGCATATCTTAGTATGTTTTTATATTTATTAAAGATACCTGTCCCCACATTTAATTTGTTAATCATGGCTAATAGCAGTGGAAGCATATATCTCTGTTTTAGAATTCAGCATATGAAATGAGTAAAACTTGATTACTACTTGAATCTGGGAAAATCTGCTTTCGGCCAAAAGATGAATTATCCAAAAACCAGTTATGACAGTCTATTTGTACTGCCATTTATGATTTTTCAAATACTCAATGATTTTAGAATTATTTTTTAAATAGAAAGATGTTACTTTTATTAAATGCAAGAAAGCGTGTTTTATATTTTTAATATATATAATTAGCTTTATAAATGAAGTAACTAAAGTGTGTTGTTGGTAATTTATTGTCAGAGCTACTTACCTATATCATTCTGGTACAATTACTATGGAATATTTGAAATTTTCAATCCTTTAAGCTTTCATAGCACAAAATGAAAAAATAGTTATTCATTATTTGATAACAGTATTTTCTTCCACAAGAAAGGTATATTGAAACCAAGCATATAAATTAGTCTGTATTATAATCTAGTTTTCATTGTGAGGAAGTAAATGCATCTTTAGATTGTATTCTACATGTAATAATATTCGCAAATTAATGTTAATGGGGTTTTTCATTTATTTCAACACAATCTTTTCAAACCACCTGATATTAAGTTTAACTATGAAACAAATAATAATAAAAAGTCGTCCCCCCCATCTATTTCTTAATTAAGCTTAATACCAGGGAGTTTGAAAAGACTATGTTGGATTGAAGTTTTTTAAATAGTAATTAAATAAGATCAGCAAATATTTTGATTAGAAAAGGTAGCTTAGTAAAGGAATAGTTTTATGTAACAAGATTACTAAAGTTAATAATCAATGTGAAATTATGTGCAAAAGAATAATCTTATATGAAAAAGAGTGTTGTACAATACCATAGTAGATTGGATTAGAAGAATTATTGGCATCTATTGAGAATGTGGTGCAAACAAAAATCATTATTGCTATATATGTATATTTCTTCAAAAAATATATGTATATTTAAAAAAAATTGTAATTTATTTCTTAGGGAAAATATTTTTTTATATAAAAAAATTTATCTTGGCATTTAGAAGTTATAAATTTATTAGATTTTTTTTTAGTTAAAAAAAAAAAATGAAAACAAATTCTGAGTCGTATTCAATTTTGATCAGCCTCTAAAATATTTAAATTAGAGTAATTTTTAAAAAGTAACATTTTTTTTCATACTAGAGTTGAAATTCTATAGTCAAACTGTCTGCTCACATAGAGTGAATAAAGATTTGATAGATTACTGCTATGTTTGGTTTGTTGTTTGAATAGAAAGATTCAGTAATGATAACGACATTGCAAAATAAAGATTAATTACATTTAGTTTTCAATCCTTTTGTAATGACTTAGTAACCTTATCTGAATTTTAATATTACGTTATTAACCTCAGTTTAACACTATATATAAAGTTTAAATATTTTTTAACACTGTATTTCTGCAAAGATTCTCAGAAATGTATATATTACCATTTACATAAGCTTGAAGTGCCTTGCGATGTAATGGTTCACAGATATCCGTATTTCCAAAAAAGAACTTAACAATTTACCTATTTATTTATTGTTTGTCAAATAGATGTTTAGTTATTCTTAACTAGGAAGATAAATGGGAGTGAGGGGGATAGCCTTTAATATCTATAATTTGTTTTCAAATTTGGATATACTAATGAATTTTCTTGCAAAAGATTTTCAAGAGATTGTAACCTATTTACTGTATTCACCAAACTAACCAATATTGGTCAGTGAATTGATATCTAAATATTCTTAGTTACGATAAAGTGAATGCAACTTAAAAAAAACATCTGTTTCTAGAAAACTTTAAACTCGTTAATCATAAATTTTGTTAATGAATATTTGGAACCAACGATTAATCCATTTATGCTTGATAAAACAGGCACGAGTGTATAAGAAATATTGTATGCGTACTTATTTATATTCAAGATGTAAATATTAAATATATATAATATGAATATAGAGATTATCCATAAAATATTGTGCCATAATTAGTGATTGTAACTTATTTACTGTATTCAGATAACTAACTAATATTGATCAGTGAATGGATGTCTAAATATGCTTACCTAAGATAAAGTTTGTGTAAACTTAAAAAAAAACAACAAATGATTATAAAAAGCTTTAACTCATTAATCGTAAATTTTGTTAATGATTATTTGGAGCCAATAATTAGTCCATTTATGCTTGACAAAACAGCTACTTGCATATAAGAAGTATTGTGTGTGCATACTTATTTATATATAAGATTCATATATTTAAAAAAATACAATATAAATATAGATAATCAGATATATTAATCTTTAACTGAGGTTTAAAGCTTATATGTGTGCTAGAGATAATCTCTAGTTTCGAAAATGATTATTAATAATCATTAGTTTATTTATCTGAAATGGATGGCGTCAAAGTTGTGAGTGGAGGGAGTTTGACAATGATAAATGAAAATGTAACAATATATAGATTATCCATAAAGTATTGTGTCATAATATATCTTAATAATTTTATTACTATAGGAGATATCTAAAAATAGTCAATTTAAGTTTTTTTCTTCTAGTTTGGAAATTATCCTCCATGGTCATAATTGACTAATGAAAAAGGAAACGTCTTGATGTGAAAGTAAGTGTGCTGGATTCTGTATGGAAGCATTGACATAACTTTGGTAATTTACTTTAAAAATATTTGTGATATTAATAAATTAAAAGTTGATCCTGTAGGAGTGTGATATCTTTCCATTACTGGTGAAGGGTGTTATTAATAGCTAGAAGTCATTGGCCAATCCTGGGTAACTAACTTGGTTAAGTACAGTCTGGTACAGTCAATATAAAGTTATTAAGATTCATTGTTGTCTGAATAATTTATGAATGCTTGTGATGGACATTGTTAATTCATTAGCTGCATTGGCTATGGAACTTCGGAAATTCATGTTTCTTAAAAAATAATTTATGATCTTTATTTTCATATTTGAAACTAAGTCATCAATATGACAAATTAATAATTACCAGATCAGGAAACTGTGTAATATCCATGTTGTTAATTGCTGCCTGAAGTAATCTTCTGCAATGAAGATAATAGGGCATGATATTTATGATAATAACATATCTAGAGTTATTTAATGAAGTAATGATATAAAGTGCAAAGAGGTATTTAAAAATTCAGTGCAATGAACAGATCAGATCAGGCAAATCATTATCTATAACTCAAAAGCATGAAATATGGTGAAAAACAATGGAATCCTTGATATGGTATCATTACACTCTTTTAAAGTTAAAGATTGAGATGATATATATATATATAAAAGTAGCTTAACTATTCAGTCCATTAATATCATTTGTACTTACATATTAGACCAGCTGCCTGTGTTTGTGATGGCAGAATGCCATATCTTTTTCCAGTGTGGAGGGAGGGTGTTTGCCACATCAAAATGCTGCATTAAAAGGTCACAGCTATGGCATTCTGCCATCACAAACTGCTTCCCATTGGAGAAAGGTACAGCATTCGGCCATAACCGCAGGTCTAATATGTAAATACCATGGCATCTTTTTTTTTATCTCACTGCCTGTTATTAGATAATTTTGTTTGCACATTGTTTTTTTTTAAAATTTTGATGATTTTTTTAAAAATTGTATTGCATAAATCACTATGATATTATTTGTCTATACTTTCATTTGTATCATTTATTTACGGAAAAAAAAAAGTTGATCATAACCAATAGTATACTCATAATAGGATAGCAAAAAGATATTTTCATTAAAAATTTCACATCAAAGAAAAAAACACATGGTGTATTTCACTTATTTTTTCAAAGGATTTTTATACTGAAAATCAAGTTTCTAAAAAGAAATTGTGTTTTTTGTGTGTGTGTTTTTTTTTAAAAAAGATAGTTTTGTTTGTTTTGCATATTAATTATATTGACAGAAGCTTGAAAATATTTTTTTCTAATAATAAAAAAAATTATTGTGCAAACATTCATTTGCATTGTTTTAAGTCTAGCTTAAAAAAAAAAGAACCTTTTGCCCATGCTTGGTAAGTATATCTCACTATAAATAGAACATTTAAAAAAAAAAACAGCTATCAATATATTGAAGTCTGATCACGATTTGGTATCTACCATATTCATACCTAATACTTATATTTTTATCTGTTAAATTAGTTTTGTCTGTTCACGTGTAAATTAGTTATTACATAATTTTTTTTTTTTTTTTTTAGTACATGTAGATAATGCAACATTTTTGGCCAAAGCGTTAGAGAAATTAGGAGGAAACGCATTAACTAAAGATCAGGAACCTGATATAGGTAACTTTATTTTAGTTAAAACAATAATTTATTTGTAATTCGTTTGAAGATTGGAATGCTATTTTTTTTAAAAAACTTTCATTAAAGTTTTCATAGTTTAATGATTTTAATTAGCATATAAATAATTTTACAACTTATCAAACATGTAACATTAAGAATCTAAATCTATTCATGGAACAAATAATTCCAAAAATGTTAGTAAAATAATTCACAAGCAAGATTCCCAAAAATTCATTTAAATGAACTTGAAATGCTCATTTTTTGTTATATCAATACAGTTTATTTTATCAGATAAAGGATAATCATTTTTCTCTGACTTTTGATTTGTTAAGATTGCTGTAGATATAATAGAAAGTGGGCATTATTTACAGGGTTATTTAAGTGATTTTTTGAAAATCCTATTTGTGAATTATTTGAGTGACATATTAGGATTTGGTTGTTCAGTGAATCAGTTTATATTCTTAATGTTACGTATTTGATAAGCTGCAAAATTACTTATGTGCTCATTAAAATCATTAGAATTTCCATCTAAGTTTTTATTTAAAATTATATGCTGGCAAAAAACAAAAATCACAGTTAATAAAAAATTTCATTCATTTCAAGAATCAGTGCTGATTTACTATTATATAAAAAGTGATCATCTTTTATCTACAAAATAAATTGGTATTGATATAATAAAAAGTGGCCATTCTTTACAAGATCATTCAAACAATTCTTTAGGAATCTTGCTTGAACTATCTTATAACATATTCGGAGTTGTTTCTTCTGAAGTGTTAATAGACATTATTTTATTTTTTCATCTCCCAATAATAGAGATAATATTACTATGTTTTATTTTATTTTCTCTGAAATTAGACTGAAAATCTTTCGATTTATATTGATATTATTGGCCAAATATTCATAGAGTTATTTACTAAAACTAATATATTTTATATATCAGTTTCCTTATTAGCCAGACTATCTTCTTTATGTCTTTTTATTCTTGATCTATTTTTAAATACACCTAATTACTCTCCTCTTTAAATTTTTTTATCAAATTCTTCTTTCTCCTTTTTTAACATTCACAATTCCTTTCAGTATACCTTTCACAGTTTCTTCATCATGAAATATATACTATTCCAATTACTTTTCTCATAATGTCTTCTGATTGTACTCTTTTTATGTAATCCTTTTAACAATTACTACATTGTTAAATTTATTATTCCATTTCTTCATATCATATCTCTAAAATCTTTTATTGGTTTTTTTTATTTATTAATTTATTCATATAAAGTATCATTCAAACAAAACATATTTTTTAAATCTAATTTTGAGTTTATGAATCCTCTACACATATAATTGCAATTCTTTATAACTACTTCTATAATCAATTCATGCACATAAAAGCATTAACTCTAAAAGTTGTCATTTTATCACATATTTTCATTGTTTTTGTTTTATTTAAATTTATTTTTATCCCTAATAAGTTCTACTATTCTTGCTTAACATTATGTTAATTTTACCATCACCATAAATATATAAAAAAAATCACTGTTCTCGCATAAAATATTGCAACAATAATAAAACTCTAATAAATAACTTCTATTTCTGCCATAATATTTTATTATTATCACCATCATAATAATAATAATATTTATTATTGAAGCAAATATAGCTAAAAATTAGAATTGTAAGAACTTTAATAAAAATAATATTAAATTATCTACATATAGATTAAAATATGGAAGTAGATTTAGATCGGAAATAATTAATTTTATTTATAAAATGTCTTAAAATTTATTTTTGTCAGGCAATAAAAGAATTAAATTATCTTTATCTAATACTTTGCCTAATACTATCTTGCGTGAAAATAGCAAATTATTTTGGAAAACAATAGCTATTCATTTCTTAGAATTATAAGATGGCAAAATTTAATTGAAGAAAGATATAGGAGAAAAGGCTATTAGAATTAATTCTGAAATTTATTTTTTAAATTTAAAATGTGAATTCTCTTTCAAAAATTATTTGACAATAGAAAATAAATTAGATATTGGAAAATTTAATTTTAAGTTTTTTCATATAAATGTGTGAGAAAACACTTTGGTGAGTTATTAGTTCATTTACTTGATTATAATTTTGTCTGAGATCTAGATTAATGATTAAAAAAAAGGATTTTATGAATAAGAAGGATATATATTTTAGCCTCAGAGAGATTATCAATTAGTAATAATTGAAATTTTCCTGTCAATTCTCTTCCAAAAATTATTTGACAATAGAAAATAAATTAGATATCGGAAAATTTAATTTTAAGTTTTTTCATATAAATGTGTAAGAAAACACTTTTGTGAGTTATTAGTTCATTTACTTGATTATAATTTTGTCTGAGATCTAGATTAATGATTAAGAAAAAGGATTTTATGAATAAGAAGGATATATATTTTAGCCTCAGAGAGATTATTAATTAGTAATAATTGATATTTTCCTGTCAATTCTCTTCCAAAAATTATTTGACAATAGAAAATAAATTAGATATCGGAAAATTTAATTTTAAGTTTTTTCATATAAATGTGTAAGAAAACACTTTTGTGAGTTATTAGTTCATTTACTTGATTATAATTTTGTCTGAGATCTAGATTAATGATTAAGAAAAAGGATTTTATGAATAAGAAGGATATATATTTTAGCCTCAGAGAGATTATTAATTAGTAATAATTGATATTTTCCTGTCAATGTCAAAGACCATGATTATCTCTGTTTACATGGATAAAATCTCCTTATTTCTGTTTTTTATTAGAATAACAATCCATGAAAAATATTTCATTCAACATATACTAACAGAAAATATATATTTCAAGATTGTAATGTTCTAATAAATTTAACATGGGAAGTGATCACCGATTAATGAGTTGTAAGTTACATGTTAATGCAAAACTAGAGAGACAAAAATTATTAAGAAAAATAATATTCATAGTTGGTATTCCTAATCTTCAGAAACACTAATAAATTTAAATTACAACTTGCAACTCATTTTCAAATATTAACAGATTTTGAACATGATTCAGAATTTGAATGAAATCAGTAGGAAGATAACTGATACATTTTTAAAAACTGCAACAAAGATAATTAGTACAAAAAAGCAGCAATTAACCAGTAAAGTTTCCACTTAGACAAGACAATTTATGAAGAAAAGAAATATGAAAATACATAAAAATGATGCATTAAGAAGGATAGAATATTTTGAAATTTGTAAAATGGTGCAAAAAAGAATTGATTAATAATGATATAAGAAAATATAATTGTGAACTAGCAAGAAAAATTATAGAAGAGAATAAGTCTCAAGAGTGTAAATCAACATTTTAGTATTGGTAGGAAACTTATTTCTGCAATAAGAAAAAAAAGATAGAACTATTACTAAAACAAAAGATGACATCATGAAATGTGTAGAAGAGTTCTATTAAGAATTATGTAGCAATAAATAACAAGGAAAAGTATCTCCTACAAATACCATATCTACTGAATTATTCAGGATTTTAAATGAAGTGAGCTGTACAATTAAATTTATGAAAAAAGGAAAAGCTTCAGCTAATAATGAAATTATAATCAATATCTTAAAAGAAGCAGATGAAGAAATAGATAAAATTTTGGCAAAGTTATATACCAAATATGTAAATGATAAAAGATGCACCTGGTGGTTGGAAAATGGAATATTAATTTTTAAAAAAGGTGATAAAGAAGATATTATAATTACAGATCTATTAATCTTTTATCAGTTCTATATAAAATTTTTATCAAAATAATTATAACTTGTCTACAGCGAATTTTGGATTGTAACTAACCAACAGAACAAGCTGGATTTAAAAGTGTGTTTAGCACAGTGGATCATATCCAAGTATTGAGAGAAGTTATAGAAAGGACCAATGCATATGAATAGCCATTATGCTTTGGATTTGTAGATTATGAAAAGGCATTTGATTCTATATGCATTTCTTCAGTGAATAAAGCATTGGATCATTAAGATATAGAACCAGGATATTATTATATTCTGAAGAATATTTATAAAAATGCAACAGCAACAATCAGATTACATAATTATATTAAAACGATTAACATTGAGAAGGGTGTACAACAGGGTGACTCCATATCTCCACAACTTTTTGCAGCAGTTTTGCAAAAAGTATTTTGTGGATTAAAATGGGAAGCTAAGGAAATAAAAGTAAATCGAGATTATTTAAGTCATCTAGATTTTGCAGATGATGTAGTTGTTTTTGCAAATAATACTTTAGAGCTTCAAGAAATGTTAAGAGTTATTGGATTAAAGTAAGAAAATAGGATTAAAGGTAAATGTTAACAAGACTAAAGTAATGTTCAATGGACATTTTTCAAAATAAGAAAATAAAGCTTGATAGAGTCAAGTTAAAAGATGTTAACTACTACAAATATCTTGATCAGATTATTACTACTGATGAAAATATAATGAATGAAATTAATCATAAAATTAAACTTGTTTGGAGTGCTTTTGGTAGAAATAACAATATTAAAAGGAAATATGCCTATGTGTTTGAAAAGGAAGGTTTTTAATAAATTTGTGTTACCAGTTTTTGGTTATGGGTCTGAGACTTGGACACTTAATAGAAGAGCAATTTATACTGCTCAAGGAAATATGGAGAGATATATGTTAGGAGTAACAAAAGAGTTTGAAAATGAAATACATGGGTGAGAGAATGAAGAGGTGTTACTGATATCATTGAAAGAATTGAAGTGGAGGTGAGCTGGACATATTGCTAGAAGAAATGATAATAGGTGGACAGTTGAAATCTTAAACTGGATTCCAAGAGATTGTAAAGGATAAAGTGACCACATGTGAGATGAATGGATGACATATGAAAATGTGCTGGGATGTTGTAAGAGAGGCGAAAAATCGGAGAAGATAGATTGAACTTGGAAAGATCTTTATCTTGCTGTGGATTGATGATGGTTGAAAATGAGGATTATGATGATTCAACTATCTGGAAAAGTTTAAAATATTATTTGCAAAATGTCAAAAAAGATTCTATTCTTTCAAATGTCACACCTATATAAAATAGCTCTCTGGATTTAAATCCATTTGACAATTTGAGTTTGAAGAGAACCTGCTTTTATTTCAATAGTAAACCCCAATAAAAGAGCTATTATAAGTAATGGAGAAAAAATTATTTAACCTCAAAAAGATTGTAATTAGTAGTAATTGATAGTTTCCTAGCGACATCAAAGACAAAGGTATCTCCTTATTTCTGTTCTTTATTAGAATAAATAATCCATGGAAAATGTTTAATTCAACACACACACACACATATATATATACATACACACACATTATTGAGTCTAGAACAAATAACAGATCAGGTGGAGTTTTAGTTTATTATAAATCAGATCATTAAAGATCTTTAATTGATCTACATTTTGATTATTTTGAATGTATTAATTGTTAATATAGGGGATTTGAACACAGACCTTCAAGCACCTTCAACTATCCACACGATCTCACCCTACTGATATATATGACCACACACATATATAGAAAAGAAATAATCACCAATATACATATTTTGTGAAGAACCAGCATTTATTTGATGATCTGGACCAACTGATGAGTGAATGCTGGTTCAGCATGCAATACGTATATTGATGATTATTTATCTTGCAGTCATGTGTCTCAGTAGTATGAGATAGTGTGGATAGTTGAAGATTGCTTGAAAGTCTGTGTTCAAATCCCCTCTATTTACAATTAAACTACAGTTATATGAAGAATGCCTGTATTTCAAATATTACACATTAAGCCTGCATTCTGCCCATCCCTCTTCTATGTATTTAAAATGGATAAGGTCCTATACATGAAGGGTCAAAGTGACTTGAGGTCAACATGGACATAATAATATTGGCATCAGCATGGGATTTGAGCGTTCCATCATCAGATTTTCAGTGGTATGGATGGCTGAAGAATTGGAGGTTGGAATAGATTAAAGTTTGTTCATTAAAGTATGAAGATTTGCTATCAATATAAACTGAGCACTGATTATATATATGCATGGGAGATGATGATCTGGACCAACTGATGAGTGCTGATACAGCCCAAAATATTTATATTGGTGATTATTTATCTTTTCTACATGTGTGTGGTCATGTGTATCAGTGGTATGAAATAGTATGAATAGTTGAAGGAAGCTTGAAAGTCTGTGTTCAAATCCTTTATATTTACAAACTTTAAATAAATATATGTTTGTTTGTTTTTTAAAAAAAGCCACACTACTAGTGAAGTATCCTTGGTTCAAATTTTTTTTTTGAATTTGTGGATTTTTTAGATTGAAGAATAGATCTTTTTGTCAAGCATCGGTGGTCGAGAGGTCAGCGACAGCTGCTTTAGAAGCAGTTGTCCCGGGTTAGCTTCCTGGCTGATGCTATGACACATGAGAAGAATAGATCTTTTAGTTATCATTGTAAACCAAAGGAGTAAAAAGAAAACAGGAAATTCATTGCAATTAGGCTTAATAATTTATAGGTATTTACCTTTTTTTCCCTTTAATTTTGTTGTGATGGTTTGTATTGGGTAATTTGTTTATTGCAAAATATTAATGATAGACTTTGCGACTTTGTTTGAATAATACATATTTCAAATAATAGATATTCAAATTACTGAATTCTAACTAATAGCACTGGAATGGGTAAATCTGTAAATTCCATTTCAGCATTTTTAGTTTCTATTTATCCTATCATCTCAATTTTTTTTCTTATTATTATTGTGAATCTTATAGACTCTTGTATGCACTCAAAAATATTTTTTTATTTCTGCCAAGATTAATAGTTTCCCCTTCTTAAATTTAAATTGTATCATATGTAATTTAGTCTTTGTATGTTTACAGTATTTTAAAATTCTCATTGTTTTTTTATTCTCCATTTAAATCTGTTCATCTTAATTCTATTAATTTTTTAAAAAATTATATAGATTAAGGCACTTTATCCTTAAACAATTCAAGAACCACAGTGAAAATAATACAGTATATGAACACTCTGAGCATGCGTGTTAGATCAGAATAATGCCAAACCACTTCTTTGACACATTTTATATTTGAAAAATGTGAGAATATACTGTATTATAAAAACTGCAGATTTTTATTATCAACATCAAGATTATCGATTAGTGATAGAATTAAAATATTTAATAATCATTTGATTCAAATTATTTTATTTTTTCACTTGAAAAATAAAAACTTAGGCAGGCCATTTTTTGGACAGTTTTGATATAATTATGTATTTTAGTATTATTTTTTTAAAAATTGGGATGTTGCCAGTCTTTTATAGCATACACGCGCAAATAATAATAATAATAATAATAATCAAATGGATAATTGCTTAGGATGCCCTTAAATTCTTTACACTATCATTGAGCTAAATTGTATTGGACTAATATTGGATTGGAAACTCTTGCAAATTTCCCGGCAACAGATTGCATCATGCTATCAATCTCAACAATAACAACACAAGCCTCTTCTAGATTATTCTAATTTTAAACATAAATTATAACTAATGTAACACAAATTCTAACAATGTAAACTAATAGATTGTATTTCACTATATAACCTTAATAAAAATTATTTATAAATATTGGATATGTCTATTGATTCAAGCTACTAATTTGTGTAAATGTGAATGAGAAAAGGGGGCAGAGGTATCCATTTCATATTGTTAGCTCAATACTAAATTATTGATTGCAAGATAAGAAAAAATACTTTTACATTATAATTATATGTTTATAAAATTCACATAATCTTTCGATAAAATATTCAATTTTCTAATCCGTATTTTTACTTAATCAGAAGCTTGATTTAATACAGCATTAAAAATAATTTTCTTTAAACAATTTTCGTTATTTGCCTGTTTAGTATTTTATTCATTACTAGGCCTATAATATGTTGTGGTTTATGATAACATATTAATTCTAAAGTATATGAAAGAGGAGAAATGCTTCCGCCATCTTTATTTATTTACACGCCTATGGGTGGGTTGATGAACTTTCTTTGAATAGATTTAAGCGTTTTGAAATATATCCTAAATATATTATTTATATCTGAGTATGTGTTTAATAATTACAGCTTTAATTTACGAAGCAAGAGAAGAAAGATTTTTTTCTTTCATCTCATATGCAACATTTATATTTAAAATTGGAAAAATAATTAGATTTTACAAATGTATAAATTCAGTATATTTGAGTTATTAAACTTATTTTCTGCTCTATTCTCAAGAATCTCCTTCTTTTAGAGTGGGGGTATAGTTTATTAAAACACATTAAAAATATGTCACTTTTCATTAGATTAAAAAAGGTAAGCCTGCCGATTTTTTTTTTCAAATTATCTTTTATTAATGATTCTGTTAATCAATTTGCTCAGCAGAATAGATTATTTTTGAATAAAAGGATTCTGGAACTGTTCTCGACTGAGAAAATTGAGAAAAGGTTTCTTTGTGTATTTAAACGAGATAAAATTGTTAGATTCTTTTGCCTCACATAATGATGCTTAAACATCATGTAACCTCATAAGCAACTAACCATATGATTGCAAAAAAAAAAAAGAAGAAGAAAGAAATGGAATAGTAAAAGAAATGGAAATAATGTAAAAGTCTATATTAACATCATAAACGCAAAATCTTGTTTTACTGCTTGTTTTCATTTTAATTGTATTTATGTGTATATATGTAATATTTGCTTTTTTTTTTACCTTCTGTAGGTGCAGCCTTCCTAAAGTTCTCTGTAGTAACCAAAGAATTATCAGCGTTGATGAAGTCTCTGGTGAGTCATTTATATTTGTATATCGATGTGTGTGTGCCTACACATAGAGATATTTTAAAAATATATCGTAGTTTCCACACCAAAGTATAAGCAGGTATTATTTTTTTGAAAAATTCACCAACCTTTGGTTCTCCTCCTCTTTAACCATTCATTTCCTGAGTATCTTTTTTTTCTTTAATGAGTTAGATCATAGGTTCCCAAACTTTTTCAGGCCACCGCTCCCCTTTCAAGACATATATTTTGTAACGTCCCCCCCCCCGCCCAGTATAACAGTTTTCCGCGTTCAATCTGTTTGATATTTTTGACGTAAATAGCAATTAATGATACCCGAAGTTTTAGGCAGTAATCTTTGAAAGGCTGAACCTAAACCTCACCTTTATGTGCCACTTTCGAGAAGAAAAAACACTTTCCTATGTTTTATAACTTATTTGAATCCACTGCTTAAACAGATTGAAGCCAAGCTTCCAGGAATCTATGTTCCAAGCTTAAAACAAACAGTACATTACATTTCCTATGTGGATGATGTTTCGGTCTTTCTTCCTGATCTTACTCATCTGTCTGCCTTCCTCCAACTTGTAAACACCCATGCTAGCAGATTAAACCTTCAAATTAACTTTGTAAAATCATCAATGTGGAACATTAAAACAGGACAACCAATCCCTTCAGTTTTCCAAACCTCTCCCATTTTTGGGCTTTCCAATTGCATTATCGAGACTGGCAATGACAAAGGCAATTCAGAACCTAATACTGGTTAAAACAAAGAAAATAGTTGAATCGTTCGACAAGATCTCCTTATCACTCATCGGCAAAGTTACACTATTAAACACACTGGTTTATTCTAGACTGTCCTATTACCTTCCCATCATCAAACCCACTAAGCTTTTCGAAAAATCAATGAACTCTCTGTGTTCCAAACTTTTCTGGAAAGGCAAGTTGGTGGCTATTAGCATGGCCAAGGATTAAATGCCTAAAGAGCTTAATGGTCTTGGTCTGCACTCTGTCTCCACCCTCTACCTTCAAAAATCCATTTCCCTTCTGTGCTCAACATGCTTAAAATTGCAAACCTCAATCTTCCAGAGGTTGTCGACCCTATTGATACTCCACCTCCACTTACAAGTAAATGGATGAGTGAGGTCTGGAATCAAGTCAGTATAGCCATGAATCCCAGCCAACTAGCCCTTGATACTAAAAAGTCTTTCTGGACTGTCTACAAATTAAAATACAAGGATCAAGCTCTGACTCAAAACATGTTGGGACTTTCCAACAAAGCCTTGATTCAAAAGTTGAATCACTGGTATGTTGAATCCAAGCACATTGACTTTCTTCTTAAGCTCAATCTGGCTTCCCTTCCCACCAGTTGCTTTCTTGTGGCCAGGAGGGTTTTCTCAAAGATGTACCCCAGTGCCAGCTCTGCCACTTAGCTGATGAGACCACAGCCCACCTATTATACATGTGCTCCACCTTCTTTCCGATCAGGAACTTCATCATTAACAAAGTTTCACTGGATATCAGAGATGTCCTATCAATTCAAAACATGATCAACAAGGAACCTACGCCTCCATCAGACTGTCCATCTTCTTGACCTTCACCTATGGCTAACCAGATGCAAATTAATGTTTGGACATTCTAAAAATACTCCACTTCAAGTTTACATCAAGCTACTCACACAAGCTAAAGCCAGAGACTCAGTCCTTGCACCTCAGCTGTTATATAGAGATACTTGGGAAAAGATTGAGCTTCCAAATGAATAACCCACATGAATATCAAGACTGTGCAGAATGTGTTCCCTTTTTTTAAAATCTGTTTGCTTTAAATACAATGTAAACCTTTCAGTATACAAAACACTTCATGTTTAAATAAAATATTTTTTTTAAAAAAAAAACACTTTCAAAAAGGAAATACCACTACCAACAAAACAACAACAACAAAAAAAAAACTAAATCAGCATGTCAATAAATTTTCAATAATCACATAAAGAGATTACAATAATAATAATAATAATAATAATAACAACAACAACAATAACAATAATAATAATAATAATAATAATAATAATAATTCAATTCAATTCATTTATTTACCGTACAAAACTACAGCATAAAGCCAATTACAGTATTGCATCATAACAAATAATATAAATACATTAATAATAATAATAATAATAATAATAATAATAATAATAATAATAATAATAATAATAATAATAATTCAATTCATTTATTTACCGTACAAAACTACAGCATAAAGCCAATTACAGTATTGCACCATAACAAATATATAAATACATTAATAATAATAATAATAATAATAATAATAATAATAATAATAATAATAATAATAATAATAATAATAATAATAATAATAATAATAATAATAATAATAATAATAATAATAATAATAATAATAATAATAATAATAATAATAATAATAATAATAATAATAATAATAATAATAATAATAATAATAATAATAATAATAATAATAATAATAATAATAATAATAATAATAATAATAATAATAATAATAATAATAATAATAATAATAATAATAATAATAATAATAATAATAATAATAATAATAATAATAATAATAATAATAATAATAATAATAATAATAATAATAATAATAATAATAATAATAATAATAATAATAATAATAATAATAATAATAATAATAATAATAATAATAATAATAATAATAATAATAATAATAATAATAATAATAATAATAATAATAATAATAATAATAATAATAATAATAATAATAATAATAATAATAATAATAATAATAATAATAATAATAATAATAATAATAATAATAATAATAATAATAATAATAATAATAATAATAATAATAATAATAATAATAATAATAATAATAATAATAATAATAATAATAATAATAATAATAATAATAATAATAATAATAATAATAATAATAATAATAATAATAATAATAATAATAATAATAATAATAATAATAATAATAATAATAATAATAATAATAATAATAATAATAATAATAATAATAATAATAATAATAATAATAATAATAATAATAATAATAATAATAATAATAATAATAATAATAATAATAATAATAATAATAATAATAATAATAATAATAATAATAATAATAATAATAATAATAATAATAATAATAATAATAATAATAATAATAATAATAATAATAATAATAATAATAATAATAATAATAATAATAATAATAATAATAATAATAATAATAATAATAATAATAATAATTTTATATATCTATGCCTCGGTATATGCACAAGCATTTCAGAAATTAATTTGGTAGACCCGTTTTAAAGTAGCAAAATCAATAATAATTTATAGAGGAAAAAAATACGAATAATAAAAAAAAATACAATAAAATTTATAGCAACAAGACATAATGATAATAAATAAAAATAAATAAAATTTATATCATCCGGCTTCATTCTGGTTTCTTTCCATCATAACAACAAGACAGGCTTCCGTTCTTCATAGCAAAATGAAGGCATTAAGGTGTTCGTCATCATCAGCTAGCATCTGTGGTTACATGACAGCAGCGTAGGATCTGGTTGATGCACTAACACTAGGAGTTTACTTCATTAGCATTTTAATGATAAAATTTAGACATTTTTATATTTCTCAACTTTCTCTAGAAATCTTTATAATAATGACAGCAGCCAACCTAGCGTCCATCATGCAAATTCTGGACAGACTAAAATTTGAATCTAGGCTCAACTCTGCCTTATTTCATAAAGTTCTCCACTGCTTTACAACTAGTATATTTCTCTTAGTTCAGCAAACCTTTAACTGCCCAGCAGACGAAACATAGCTAGGAAAACAATAAACTCAGAAGAAACACTCTCCCCATCACCTGCTGAAAACTTTTTATAGCACACCTACAGCAATACAAATTGAGTATCCCTTTTCCACTATTACTTCTGTTATGATCATAACGCAATTGATATAGCTTTTTACACCTTTTTATCTTTCACTTTTTTCATTTTCCACTCAGACTTAATTTCTCAACTATGGGAATAGCTTTTTCCATCTTTACAAAAGATTCTAACAAAAAACAAAAACAAATCTAAGATATTTTAGATTTTCTCAGCTGATATTGGCTTTAAATTACTTTTTATTTTTAACAAAAAATATAATGCATAGGATCACCACTTACAATAATAGCCTGCATTTCTTTTAACTTGTTAATAGAGAGGGGGGGACATAAAAAATGTGCAAAACATACAATGACTCTGACTATCCCCCTTTTTTATATATATTCTTGCACATAAATTGTAAAATATCCATAAAATCGGCAAGATAACTTAAAAATTAGTGGTTTGAGATTGAGTTAAAGCTGACAATAAGTCTGTCCAGAGAAAAGGGTAGACCACTTGAATGCTCCCCCCAAAAAAAAAATTCTTCTGAACACAGTATTGCCCCTTAGAAGTCTAGATCATCTTCTCATATTACAAGACAGAAATGAGATAATTTTAACCTGCTCATTAGTAATTCAAATAAAAGGTCAGGTCCAATAGAATCAAGAAACCATCTTTTCATTATTTTTTTCACTATTTATGTATAAAAAATATTTTGTTGCACCTTAAAACATTACACGATCACCTTTTCTTATGTCTACACAATCTGTTAAAACCATAGCAGGTCTCTCCATACAGTAGTGCCACCCAATGCCAGTCTTAATAAGCAATGGATAGTAGAAGATTTATGTGCAATGTTCTCAGATCTGAGGCTTCTCACCGATGAAGGCCATGAGTCAGAAACTAGGCACTAAATAGGGATTTTGTTGCACCTTCTGGCTAAAAAAAAACTACAATGACTTTGCATAATCATATTTTTTATACCAATTATGAATATAAATTGAAGGGCAATTTTACTTTTTAAAATAAATGCTTATATATGTAGTGAATTTTTATTTTTTTTAAAAGAAATTATAACTATTTGTAAAGGGAATGGAATTTCAAACCAAGAGATAGTTTTTTAATACTGTAATTGAAAGTAATTATTGTACTTGCATGACTTTAGCTTTTATTAAAATCTTGAAATTGAAAATCATAAGTTGATTTGTAGTTTAATTACTTATTTGAACATCTTAAATAAGTCATAGAAATTACAAATATCAAGTGAAAAGTGATTTAGTGGCAAAAAATTTCTACTAAAAAGATCATAGCCTTTTTTTTGATTTTTTAAATGTGATTATAGGTTGAATTTTTAAATTTCATAGATTATGTTTATTACTTAAATATATTCTTTACTGTTATGCATTACTAAAAAAAATTTTGGTTAACAAATTATTTATTATTCAGTAAAAAACATTTTTCGGTACTTGTGAGTTTTCACGTAAACCAAGATGGCAGCCCTACAGTTTCAAAGGCTCCCAAATGTTTACAAAAAATATGCCTCCTAGCAAACATCATGTTTAATAATTACATTTTATTTTTTATTACTGTTATTTAAAAAAAAAATTGTGGAAAAATTAATTACAATATTTGTAATTTATTTATTTTTTTGGATTAAACTTAAAATGAAAAAATGTATATACACCTGGGTCTTGTTTTACGCGATAGATAGGTTCCTCAGAAAACATGCGCAAATGAAATCATGCAAAAATAGATGTAACTTACATTGAAAAAGGGGGGATGCGGTCTGTGATTTTTCAAAATTCGCGTAAAAGCAAAGCACCAACATAAAATTACTTTAAAATTCGCGCAAAAAAATAAGGAAATAAAATATGACTAATAAAAAATTTCAAATTTGAAAAAAATTGATACAAGACAAACTTTTTTTAACTATAATATTTAATTTTATTCAAAATAATATATTTTTATGCATAATTTACAGTACAGTAATTTACATTTTTTATACACATTTTAATTATTATGATTTTCTGGTGACAACGTAATTAGTAATTAATCTTTGAGACGATGATTTTATTAATTGTTTACGAAGCTCGCGATATCCAGACATACTACCATTTAGCTCTCGTTGGAATTTGAGAGCACGTTAATGATTAGTGTCATTAATAAGAAAATAATAATTGATTACGTTCTTTTTTAAAAAGCAAAAACAGAATGTGATTTAAAATGCAAAATTAACACGCACAATGTTTGAACAAATTTACATTATAATCTTGTAAAATTTAATATGTGTATACATAAAATGTGGAAATCATGATTTTAATTTCATTATTGTATAAAATCTTACTATTATAAAGCACTGAAAATATTGAAATTACTAAGATGAAAGTCGAATTCCAATAATGTGCTATTACTTTCAATATAATGTAAGTGCGCAAAATATATTATTTAAAGCAGTGTTTCCCAACCTGTGGTACGACTTGCTGGTTGGTGGTACACGAAAAATAATCAATAATGGCGGACATAAAAAAAAAAATTAAATCATCAAAATATCATAGAAACATTTTTTCCTATAATTCATAAAAATTATTTTAATTAATAATATTATACAGTAAAGTTATTAATATGTACAGTCAATAATGATCTTTATTGTTAATGATAAAATTGAAAGTATGATTAAGAAATTAGATTTTTGGAAACAGTGTATCGGAAATAATCAACCAGAAGTATTCGAAACTCTACATATTTTTTTGTTTGAAAATAAGGTTAGTTTGTCTCAAGATATATGAGAAAATATAATAGCACATTTAACAGGATTAAAATTGTCTTTCATGGAATATTTTCCAAAACCCGAAAACACAAATGATAATTGGATTTCAAACCCCTTCTATGCAAAAAATTTAGAAAAAGCTACATCATTATCAATAAAGGATAAAGAAAATTTAATAGAATTATCATGTGATAAAACTTTACAAGTAGAATTCAAACAACACAATCTAATTAATTTTTGGTTAAACATTAAAGAATATGAGCTCTTAAATTATTATTACCGTTCACTAGTACGGAATTATTAGGAAGAGCTTTTTCTTCATATATTTTTTTTAAAAAATAACTATCGAAACAGATTGAACGCAGCTCTAGACTTAAGGGTATACCTTGCATCTTTTGAACCAAATTTCAAAAAATTATGTTGTTCGAAACAAACACAAGGATCTCATTAAATTTATTTTATAAAAATATTTGATTATGATAAGAAAATATATTAATTGTTTTTTATTAAAACCATTTATTAGTAAACGAAATATGACAAAATAGTAGATAAATAATGAGTCGGATCAAGGCAAATCAATCTAAATTATTTAATTTGAAAGAATGTATCAGAAAAGGATCATACCCAGAAATTAGACTCTCATTAATTCTTGATCATCTATTGTGGAATACTAGATGTAAGCTAGTATTTAATCATCAAAATTTTAATCCTATTAATTTCATGCAGAACAATATAAAGAAAACAAGAACAAGAGATAGCCTGATAACCCCTGAGGTTATATTTACCATGACTTGGGACATGCTGGATTTATCCTCTCCATAGCCCAACCAATAGCAGGATGCTCCGAAAAAGAGAAAACAGACTCAAATTCGGGAAAACCAAATGAAGGAATGAGAAAACACTTTGAACAAAATATGTACCAAATAACCTTTAATGTAATAATGTAATCTTTAATAAATTATTTTGGAAAAAATATGAAACTTTGAACAAACCCTACATATAAATATGTTACAGTGAGTTTATAATCCGGTGTGACATTTAGGCATGTTTCAATGTAATTTGTCTCATTATGTGATGTGAATACATACATGGTCACCCTATAATATTTATAATGCAAATAAAATAACACACTCGCAATAACAAATTTCACGAAATACAATCATTTTTACGAAGTGGTACAATTTAGAGTGATGTACTACCAAGTGGTATGCGAGCCAAAAAAGGTTGGGAAACACTGATTTAAAGTAATAGCGCATTATCGGAAATCGACTTCCGGTGAAACACGAATCGGTATCTTCAAAATCGTGTTAAATAAGTCCGCGTAAAAAGAGACCCAGGTGTATAAATACAATCTCTACACTTTATTTATGTCGGCAGTGTGCAATTCTATCATGGCCATTAACACACACTTTTCAGGAGTTTAGGATCCCATACCAGTGGAAATAGTCCACTGTATCATGTCCTGTGATAGGAAGATCCTAAATTTTTATTATTATGACATTTACAAAAAAAAAAAAGTGCTGACAAGAAGAAACACACTGAATTAAACCAAAATATGTCAATGTTAGCAGTGTCTTGTCACTTCCCTTGTTATAATACAAGTAAAAAAAAAATTTATTGGAAATGTAATTGCAAAGGAAAATAGAAACAGGTATTTAAGAATATGTTTGTCTGGAGCTAGAATTAATTATGTTACAGATAAAGTAAAGAAACAAGGGTGCAGAGAAATACATGTTAGCGTACAGACAAATAATTTGTCATGATCATTGGAGAGAGTAATGGATGCGTACATAGAATTGATTAGTACTTTGAGTAAGATTAAAGGAAGAATAGGAATACCCTGAATTATTACCAAGATGCAACAATTTGAATATGTTAGATACATGTTCTATAAATGAGAAATTGAAAAAAATTATGTGAGAGAAATGATATGTTTGTGGATGTGTGTGATTTTTTTTTGTAAGAGGGAATTATATAGTAAAGATGGATTGCACTTAGAAAAGCAAGGAAATAAAGTATTAGGTAGTTTGATCTATAAAGTATATTGTAGTTCAGGAAACTTATAAAGGAGGGTAGGGTTTTAAATTGCAGTATTATTAAAAATAGGAATGGAAATAAACAAAGGATAACTGATTTGGATATAAATGTAGATGTGGAGATGGAATGAGTCTGAAAAATTAATGGTAAACAAGTTACTTACAAATGTAATAAATTTATAAAAGGGTAGTAAAAAAAGAAGAACTTGTTAAAATTGGATATTTGAATATGGAAGCTGGTAGGAGATCAGAAAAGTCACTGGAATTAAACAAAACAGTTAAAAATGAAGAGCTTAAGATATTAGCAGTAGTGGAAACATATCTAAGAGAAGAAGAACTTATACTGGGAGATTTGGTTTGGCAGAATATAAATAGAAAAGAAAAAGGGGAGATAGTATAGGAGTTATGTCAAAAAAATATTTAAATGCTGTTAAGTGTCAAGAATTTTTGGGTTTGAGATAAGGTTAGGAAGACAAAAATGGATGGTGGCTATAGTGTATGTAGCCACTGGAGATAGTCAAACTATAATGGAACAGTAACATATGCAAATATCTAATTAAGAATATACAGAATTTTGAAAAAACGGGGAAGAAAATAATGGTTATAGAGGATATAAATGGGAATATTGAAGAAATTGATGATGTAAATAACAAGAATGGATAGCTTTTGAAGAATTTTTGTCAGAGAATGAATTGGAAATTTATCAAATATTTATAAGAAACAATACACGTGGTCTAGAAATAATATATTTCACACAATAGAGTACGTATTAGTAGAGAAAGAGGGAATGAATAAAGTATGGAAAATTAAAGTGTTTGATAATGAAGAGAGAGTATGTAATAATGATCATAATTTCTTTATAATAGAAATGGCTAATAATATGATGGAAAATAGTATTAAAAATAGAAGGAATAGTGAAAGATGTGGATGGAGACTGAATCATAAGAATAATCTAGAAGAATATAAAATAAAAGAAATCATGCAAGAATTTGTTGGGGATAAATATAAGGACTGGTGTGGTGAAATAGAAAAAGTGGCAAATATGGTTTTAGGTGAAAATATTCAGAAGAATAAAAGTAATAGAAAAGTGAGAGTTAGTAAAAATGTAAAAGAGAGGATAAAAGCATGCAGAGAATATGTGTTAGAACAAAGAAAGTAAAAAATATGTTAATGTTAAATGGGAAAAGTATTCTTTAAAAAAAGAAGTTGGCTAAAATAAATAATTATATAGAGAAAATGAAATTAAATAGTAAATTGTTGAAGTATATTAATAAAAGTGTAAGATTTAATATGCTTGACATATATAGTGAAATTAAATTCATAAAAAAATACACTAATATTTCTTAAGGCTAAGCGCTTTCAGAGCATTCGACTCCATATTCATAGCCTCCCAATCTAATAATTTATGCAAATCTATGCAAACTCATTTATATTGTCCATCTCTTTGATATAGAAAAGCATGTATCCTTCCTGTTTATTGCCTTCAAGTCTCTTGCTATATACCATGCTTCTTTCGCCTTCCTTTTGATGTCATTTCTCTCAGTGGAAACTATTTCAGCACATGCAGGTTCAAATTCATGATTAGCCTCTTTTTGGTGGTCCACAGACACTGAGCTGCCCTCATTTCTGTTTAATACTCTCAACACAAATACTTATACAAAAGAGTATTAAACAGAAATGAGGGCAGCTCAGTGTCTGTGGACCACCAAAAAGAGGCTAATCATGAATTTGAACCTGCATGTGCTGAAATAGTTTCCACTGAGAGAAATGACATCAAAAGGAAGGTGAAAGAAACATGGTATAAAGCAAGAGACTTGAAAGCAATAAACAGGAAGGATACATGTTTTTCTATATCAAAGAGATGGACAATATAAATGAGCTTGCATAGATTTGCATAAATTATTAGATTGGGAAGCTATGAATATGGAGTCGAATGCTCTGAAAGCGCTTAGCCTTAAGAAATATTAATGTAATTTTTTTATGAATTTAATTTCACTATATACGTCAAGCGTATTAAATCTTACATAATTATTAATAGTGAAGAAAAATCTGAAATTAATAAAAGTGGAAAAGATGGGAATAAAAAAATTTGGATATACATTAAAAGATGGAATGTAGGGGAGAGACAATTATTATTACTAGATAATGAGGGAATAGAGTGTAAGCTTTAGAGAGGAATTAGAGACAATTTTAAATAAGTATGTAATGGATATAGAAAAGATGTTAGAAATGAAGAAAAGAATGATAACAAACATGAAAACATAGAGTAATGAAATATTAGGCTTACAGAAAATGAATTGAACGAGGCAGAGAATAATAAATTTAAAAGTGGAAAGGCAAGAGGTTTAGATGGATGGCAACAGAGGTAGTGATGAATTTAGGGAATAGGGCAAAATTAAATCCATTATCATGTTTTAATAAGATGATGCAGAAGAGAGAATTTTCAGAGCTGGAATAATACAACAATAAGATTACTTTCTAAAGGAAAGGGTATGATTCATAAGTTAAACAACTATTAACCGATAGCAGTAATGTCAGTGTTATGTAAAGTTTTTGCATATATGATGGCTGGAACGGTCGCAAAATGGATGGAAGAAAATAATATAGTGGGAGAAATGCAAGAGGTTTTCTATCAGTTAGGCATATAGGAGACAGTTTATTTATAATTACACAACTTATAGATATGAGTAGGAATACAGGTAGACAGTTATATATAGTTTTTATAGATGTAGAGAAAGCATATGATAGAGTAAATAGAGATTATGGGTAAGTTTAGTAAATTCCAGAATAAATGAACCTTTAGTGGATCTTATTAAGAGATTGTCTGAAAATAATTACTATACGTATCACTTAGGAAATATAGAATCAGTTAAAATTAAAAATGGGATGGCACTAAGACAAAGATGCCCTATGGCACCTATTTTGTTTTTATTATATTTTAAGAGAAATGGAGAAAGCAATAGAAAGACTAGGAAGAGAAGTAGAGATACCATTAAATAGGTGGCAAGGGAGTATATACATTATCAGGTCTTTTATTTGCCGATATCTTCTTGTGTACAGAAAGTAGGGAAGATATGGAGGTTATGCTGAAGACATGTATAATGGTAGGTAAAGAGATTGGGATTAAATTTACTGAAGAAAAATCAAAAGTGATGATAAATACTGGTGAAAAATAAGAGAAGGAATTTTTATTGGAGGATATGAAGTTAAATGTGGTGAATAGGTATAACTATTTGGGAATTGTCTTAAGTAATCAGAGAAATTGCTTGGTTGAATGGAAGAAAATATTGATAAATCAAGCAAAGAAAAGGAAGAGACTGATAAAGAAATTAGCAGTGTTTTCATATAATAAATATGATGTAGCTAGAATTGTATGGGAGTGGCAGTAGCAGGGTTAACTTATGGTAATGATGCTTTATGAGTTAGTAAACGGGAGTTAGATTACTTAGAAAAAGTATACCGAGAAGTAGGAAGACTTGCATTGGATTCAGATGTGTTGGTGGCAAAGGAGGCAATCCAAAAAGAAGTGAGATTGTCAAGTTTTTATATGAGGGATGGAAAAAAGCAAAATGAAAATGATTGGTAGGTTGCAATTTATGGATAATAACAGAATAGCAAAATAATATTTAGTTGGTTTCTGAGTAAAAGACAGGTAACAAGATAGGTGAAAAAGATAGTATCATATGCAGAAAATTTGGATAAATAATTTCTGACAGTATACTTATACAAAGGGTGTGATGATTTTGTTAGGAGAATTGTTGAGTGTTATAGTGTCAAGCATTGGGATAGAAGAGATGGAGAACTAATATGAAGAGTAAACAGCTTAAAAATATATAGAAGTAAACAGAATATTGGGTGATTTATGACAATAGCAAGAAAAGTAGTTTACTGTTAAGGTTCGAACAGGATCTTTAGCAATAAGGGAATATACACATAAATGGAAAAGCATATGGGTGGTTTAGTCTGCAAGTTATGTATGGAAGGCATAGAAAGTATTAGGCATCTGCCAATTGAATGTAAATGGCTGCAAGCAGAGAGGACATAAATAATATTGTAGGAGAATAAATATAAACAAAATGATTATACAGAAAGTGGGTTCTTTGTTTTTATGCTGCTGGTTTTAGATATAAAGGCCATAGAGTTGGCAAAGATTATGTTGTGGAAATTGGATATAGCAAGATAGAGAAAATTATTCAAAGGACTTAGGGTTGGGATAGGGAAGGAAAGGTGGCTAACAGGTTACTCTGGGCATAGTGGCTGAGAGATTCCTAACTCCAAAAAAGAAGTCCCTGTGCATCACATCACATATTAAATGATATAAATCTGTAATACATTAATCATATAATTGGTTGCAATTGCAGCCATTTTCAAAAGATTTCAGAAAAAGTAACTTGTCTTAATGCCATGTTTTGACCGAATCATTCATTTCAACTGGATCCAGCACACATTATATCTCAAATATTTTTGTGTATTTGTTCTACATATCCAAACCATTTTACATATAATAAATCACAAATATTTTTTCTAAGTGAAATAATTTATATATTAATTTAGCATTTATTGTTATTATGCAAAGTAATTCAAAATTCATGCATGCAATAAAATTGAGTAATTTGTAATATTTCGGCTATATGAAATTTAATATTTCATATTTATAATGTGATTGTCAAAGTTTGTTTTGTCAGTTATGTTAATATCTGAACTAGATTTTGTAATTTGAAAAAATGATGCAATTATTAAATGTAGTAATTAATTTATATGAAAAAACTTTTATATTTTCTAATCAATAATTAAATTATTAATGAGATGAGGAGGAGGGGGGTATCCTTGTAAACTATAGAGCAGAGGTCTTCAACCTTTTCACACCTACGGACCGGTAAAAGTAAGGATAAGATTTCGCGGATCAGCAGAAGTTTACAGATTAATTTTTATTGGGGGGGGGGGGGAGGTTGAGAAATACATTGTCATCACTGAGACAAAAGATAGACACCAAAGTTATTTTTTGTTTGTTTTTATTTTTTAAAAAAGGTAATAGAAATTGGTTTTAAAAATAAAAGTTTTAGTATTTTAACGGTATACAAATAAAGCCAAAAAAAATATTGCCTTATAGGCCAAAAAAAAGTGGGCGTATTTTTAAACAAAAAAAAAAAGAAAACGAAACTTGAAAAAGTCAAAAGTTTTGATCTTACTTTATTTTAGGGTGGTGGGGGTGTATTGAGAAATACTTTGCAAAAGTTAGAAACAGAACTTATTTTTTGGTTTTTATTTTTTAAAAAAAGGTAATAAAAATTGATTTCCAAAATAAAAAGTTAAAGCCAAAAAAAAAAAAAATCGCCTTATAGCCCAAAAAAAAAAAAACACTAAAAATGAAATATTAAAAGAAAGAGTAGAAAAAAATTAAGAGATCAAAAAAAAGTCACATTACATTTTATTGTTTTAACAACGCTGACAAGCAGCCATGATTGGCTATCAAAAGACAACTGAAGTTTGTGTAAAAAAAAAACTTTTTTCTCCCCCCCCCCCCATAAACATCTGTGATAAATAGAAAAACAAATTAATTTATGTATGATTGATTAGATTTTGTGGTATTTTTGTTCTGTTTCTTTTTTTTTAATAAATGTGATGAAAAAATAAATAAAAATTGTTCATATTAATTAAAAGTTTAAAATCTTATTATTTTGTTATTATAAACTTTCTTGCCAGTCTAGCTGCGGACTGACAGACAACTTCTGTGGCCCAGTGGTTGAAGACCACTGCTATAGAGCATTCACTAGTTTTATCATTTAATTATTGAGAACAGTATTTCAAATGTGGTCGTTCTAAGAAGTTGGATGCATTTTATTATACCACATCAATACAGAATGTTTTTTTTTTTTTTAAATTGATTAATTACTACATTCATTTAATTAAATATTTATATTTTTGTGATTTATTTTTAAATAAAAAAAAGTTATTAAAATTCAATTTTTTTAATAATTAAAAAAATTTTTTTTTTTTTTCATTTAAACGTGTTTAAATTTCTAACACATTATTATTATTATCATCATCAATCATAAATAATAATTGTCTGAAAGTTTGTAATAATAGCATTTTGTAGTTATATGTTGGATATTTTCATCTTCTAATTGAAAATTAAATGTTTTTCAAAAAATTCAAACTTTATTCCAACTTTTCTAAATGCTAATAATAATATTCAAGTTAGTATGGAATATAATGTTTCAAATTGTATTATCATCTTGTATACTTAAGTATTTTTGACCTGACTGAAGACATTCTAAAACAGTAATTGAATGAAACTTTTGATGAGTCTTAGATTTGTGGATAGTGAATTTAGGTAATGCTGTAACCATTTAAGCTATTTTGTCAGAGATCTTTGACAGTTTTTTTGATTAAAGCTTCACTTTAAATTTAGTATTCATAAGTCTAAAATTCATATACTGATTCCATTCCAGTATTACTTATCATTGGTCATGCTAGTAGCATCTAAAAAAGAAAGAATAATAATATTTGAAACACTGTGACTATATTGACCTGTGTGCTTTGATTTTTTCTAAAAACATTATTAAACAAATTGAAGTAGATGGTGGTAATAGTTCGCTATATAACTATAAACTATAGGTTTTTTTTAAAATAATAAATCAATCTAGTCCTCAAAATCATTAACATGAACATTACAATAACAAAAAAAAAATTCTAAATCAAGTCACTAAATATCTTATTGAATTATGTATATATTTTAAAAAAATTATTTAGTGGGAATATTAAATTGTGGAAAAGCATTTAGATTGATAAATTTTTAGAGATTCAAAAAATATTATAGATATATTATTATGAATGACAAGAAAAAAGAATAGTAAAATTGATAGCTAATTTTTAGGAAAGAATAGTTATGAATATTTTAGAAAAGGATGATAAAATATTTATATTAGTCATAAATTTTTATTTATATAATTGTTACTATTTTTTAGATGCAAAATATAAATAATATTGTGATGTTTCCATTGGATAATTTATTAAAAGGAGATTTACGTGGAGTTAAAGGGGTAAGATGAACCTTTTTTATATTGGAACATTGTTTAATTTTATAATTTCCCAATTTTAATATTATGATTTTATTTTCACATTATCATATAGAAACATATTGTTTATTACTTGAAATATTTTTCTTTGTAATTTGATTTTTAACTAACATGTGTATGTATATATATATTAAATTAAAACTGCCAATAGCTAAGTAGTTTCTAAGAGTAAATCACATGATAACAATCCAAGCTTAAATAAATTGTAGAATCTATAATCTAGTTGTCAAAGTTAACCTCTGTAGATTGGAATCCATCTTGATGTCTGAACAATACATTGTTGATTCTATGCTTTATTTAAACTTTGGTTGATATCATGTGATTTATATATTTATTTAACCTTTTGATTCATAAATATTAAACTTTCTGCACTCAGATAGCAAACACTTCAGATAAATACATTAATGGTTTTTAGCAATCTTTTATTAAACTAGAGATTATTCTTGGTCCAGATTTAAACTTTAAACTTCAGATAAAGATTAATATATCTTTTTTTAATTAGACATAAATACATAAAATAATTCAACTTTCTTTATATTTAATATCTTTTTGAGATATGCTTAAAACTTCCATTCCACCACTTATTCTTGAAATATAGTATCAGGATATCTGGAAAAAACAAAACAAATAATCTCCAAAAATGCTGAATTAATACTCATCAGCTGGCCCAAGTCAACATCTCTCACTCATGGTTTCAGCCTTTGTTCAGTATTTATCAATAACAAATTATTACACTTTTATTTAAATATGTTGAAATTTTAAGTATATCTTAAATATATATGCATGTATATGTGAGTACATGGGTTACGTTCTTTATTAAATGTAAATTGAAATAATTAACTATTAATATTTCACTGGAGAGAAAAAATATTTTTTAAAAAACTAAAATAACCTTTAAATAGGGACTACAGAGGAAAGACCTCTTAAACAGCATCTTATAGAGAAACGGACTTGCTAATTAATGGTAAATGATAATTTAAGCAGTTTTATATTCTTATTTTACATTTAGCTAAGAGTAACTAATAATAAAAATTCACAGAAAGAAAAAAACGTCATATATAAAAACAGATTTAAGCAACAAGGTTCAAACAGTCTACTTATAAAAGTTGTAAGTAATCTGTATATACATTATTATACTGAGTATTTAAAATCTTCAGGTTAGCATATATTGTATAGTTGTATTTTTGTATGGATATATTTTTTGGCATTAAATATGCCCTCATTGTGTGTATTAACAACCCTCGCCTTGGATTAGATGTGATTTTTACTGTGCAAAACCACACAAAACAATGTCTCTCATGTTTGTGGATCATGCCTGTAATGTTTAAAAATGGGCTGTGTTTGGATATTTTACAGCACAAAACAACCAGTGATCATATTCATGAATGTTTGTGTTCAAACTATAAAATACTCGTAATGCAGAAAATCAAACTTGGAATTTTTGCTGTAAATTGCATCCCAATGTTCCAGACACTTTTATTTTTTTACTACCAGTAATGTAAGTCACATGGTTTTATTGTATAAGAAATTTGAGCATCGGAAATTTAGATTGGGTTGAGATTCATCGGAGTTCTAAAGTCTGCCATTCTATCATTGTATCAAATTTTGCAGGGCAGTTTTACCAATCAGCTGATTAAAACACAAACTATTAACATTCAGTGATTTATTTCCAGTGTCATCAAGCTTATCAAACTAAATTCCATTTTTCATAATTTTTAGGTTAAATGTAGCACTATAAACTCCGATCATATTTAGATTTGTTGCATGAAATGGAGCGCTATAAACCTCCATCATATTTAAATAAGAGCCCAAAATTTATTCTGTTAGTATTAACTCTAGATATTACCTTCATTTTACATAGATTTTAACCTGATTGAAAAGATGAAAGAATAAGTATCAGGAATTGCAGTCCCAAATCCCAATTTTTACAATCACCCACAAAATGTCAATCTTTAAATTCAAGGAATAAGGCTTTTCCAATCCCAAAAATTTATGATTGACATTATCTTGAAAATTATAGTAATTAGTATTTCTACATATGTATCTATGTATGTAGTAATTGTATTAATTGTTGAAAAGGTAGTATACTATTAACTGTAAATTTTGTATTGTTTTTTTTTTGTTTGTTTGTTTGCAAATATGGTTTATAAAAAATACAATTGTTTATAATTCTTGTTTATGCAGAATAGCACTATATATATTCTTATTGACTATATATAAAGAGCATCACAATTACATTTTTCATATAATAAAGCAAATAAAATCTACTAATATAATTAAGTTTCAAGCATATTTTGATTTATAGTTAGCGGTTATAAAACTTGTCATAGTTTTTTTTTTTTTTAACTTTATTAGTAACAAAATATTTACAAGAATTAGTATATTTACATTAAGAGCTTTTTACATTTTTTTTTAAATTTTTAATTTCTTAGGATGTTTTTAGAATATAATGATTTAAAACAAGATTATTACTATCATGGCATTAATGAGCAACTAAGGAATACATTGTTTTGCCATATTTTTCTTGTGACATTACTAGGTATATATTTCTGAGCATAAAGATAAATGTTATACCATTCTTTGTTTTTTTTTTTTAAGTACATTGTATTTTTTGTTATCAAATATTACAGCACAACGGGCAAGCCATATTGTTCTTAGAGTGTGAACGGTTACAAGGGCATTGAATGGTTTTAATTTCTTTATATTATTTATTAGGATATTTTTTAAATTAATTGTGTCTTTGTGGAATACAAAGCAGCGTAAGGTTGAAAAGAATGGACATGTCTCAAAGATATGTGATGAATTTTCCGGGAACAAATTGCATAGTATACAAGTAGGATCAATAGTTTAGTTTAAATCGATTTATGAGAAATAATTTTGTTGGTATTATATCAAGTAGCAGATTATACAGGAATTTTAACCATGAGTGAGGCACATACAAATTTTGAAATTTAGTCAGTGTTCTTGCAATAGATAGTGTTGACCAAAGTTGTCTATTGGGATAATTCATTTTTTTTAGATCTTTGTATGACAAACCAATTAGAGTATTAATGTTATAATTGTCCAGTAAATGGCGATTCGTATATGGAGTAATAGCAAAGAGAAGTAGAGGTGGAGGAGTTGTCCTTAAAAAGGGATTAGTATTGGTAACGATGTACATCTTAGCTCTAATGTAGGAAGTGAATGATTGAGGAGCTATTAGGTTAAGCCCACCCTTGCAAATTGGAAAACAGGTATTTTCTATTGATAGAAGATGTGATGTTGATCCCCATATATATTTTTTTGCTATACTCATGAAATATTTAATAGTTTTTTTTTGAAGATGCATCCAAGGGCTGTAATAGGCAAGAATACCTCCTAGAATGGCATTGATGATACAAACTTTCATTATAGGGTACAGTAATCTTGAGTTGAAGCACTTTATTTTTTTATTAAATTTGCTATGACAAGAAGATTTAAGTGATGACTTAGTTGTGTTTTTGAGAGATTAATAGGTATGCCAAGAAATGAAGAAAATGAACCTGTAAAGTGTGAGGGAAGACTGCGACCGGTAGCAATTTGCCATAAGGATGATTTGTTTATTTGTATTGTGGATCCTGTTATAGTTTCAAATTTCTTAAGTTTATAAAGTAGCATAGGTATATTTTGCAGGTCCCTGAATATTATCAAAACATCATCAACATATGAAATGATCTTAACAGTTGTGCCTAGGTGTGGAAGAAAAATACCATTTATGCATTGCTCTATGTCCTTAATCAAGGGGTCTATGTATATCGCAAAAAGTAATGATGCAAGTGGGAAGCCTTGTGGGATACCTCTACTTGGCTTAAAGGGTTGAGAGAGTCTCATGTAATTTTTTAGTCTAATCATTCTATTGTTAAGATAGTTTTTAATAGCTGTAACAAGGTGTGTATGATTTGCAAGCATTTAATTAAGTACAGAGAATAAGAAGTTCCAATTTACAATGTCAAAGGCAGACTTAAAGTCTACCTGGCATGCCACATAGTTTGTTAGTTTGTTTTGTTTAATATAAAGTATTGCTTCTTGTGCTAATAATATTGCTTGAGATGCTTTTTGCCCTTTGACTGCCAAGTGTGAAGGGGAAATTTTAGGTAAAGCATAGATATTTAACTGTTTAAGTATAATTCTAGCAAACATTTTCTGATCAATGTCTTCTAAGGTAATGAGACGCAAATCATTTACTGTTGGATGTGGATTTTTAGAGTTTTTTCTTATACAGAATACTATATTTGTTGATAAGTTAGGGATGTGATATTCCTTTAAACAAAGTTGATTGTAGTATTTCTGTAGGAATGGAGATATAATGTATTCCATTTGCTTATATATGTTAGCTGGAATGAGGTCATTTGCTAGCGAGATATGTTGTTTTAAATACACTATTTCATCAAAAACTTGTTGTTTAGATATGTAGTAATTTTGTGTACAGTTTGTCTCATTTGTAAGTAACTGTGAAGAGCTATGAGATTTTTTAAGGGAAATATTCAAATGGTGCAGAAGTGCCTTGTCAACATAAGTACCAGAGAGGAGAGAATTATCTTTTGATAGAATGGAAATGCCACAAGCATATGGGATTGGAAATTTTGCATAATTTATTGTGGTTTTTGTTAGTGCTGATAGATTTGGTAAAATTTTTCTCAGCCTAAAAACCATGTTGTTCTGGTTATATAACTGAGTTAAATGTTTGTTTTCACATTGGAGCTTATAGATAAGATCTTTTGCCTCATCAAACCTTGTTATAGCTTTAAGGGTTGAATTTATGTCTTCAATACATTGTTTTATAAGGTTATTAGAGTTATAGTGTGATAGGCGATCTGAACAGCACATGTTTAGTATTTTTTTGAGTTGAGACCATTTTTCAATTGGAGAGAGATTTTTCATCTGATGTAGGTGGTTGCTTACTATTAATATATTACAGAAATCAGCTATGGTAAGTTTGAATTGTCTAGGGAGTTGTTTCTTATATGAGAATTTATATATAGTTTGTCTGTTATGCGGGCATTTTTGCATGAGTGTTACACAGATGTGGTCAGAAAATGAGACTGCAGTTAGATGAATTGAGGCTTTTAGGTTTATAGAAGAACTAAAAAATAGATCTATGAGAGAGGATCCTTGTGCACCCATGAATGTAACAGCATTTGTTGGATATAGGTGTGCTAATGGCAGCAGGGCAACTTGTGAAAGTTTGGCTTTCAAGGAGAGTGGCAAACCATTGTAGCTGCAGTTAAAGTCACTGCACATGATAACTGTACCGGGCTTATGTAGTATTTTGTTATGCACAACCAGTAGGGTATCTACAACATCCTTTGCCTTTTGACATGAATATATTCCTATAATATAGTAAAGCTGTGAATGGAACAAAAAAGAGATAATTATTGAATTAACTGATAAAAGTATTATTTTAAGGTTTGTCACTGGAAATTGATTGTTTATTAGAATTGCAACACCTTGAGCTGGTTTGATGTTTGGCTTGTATGTAAAAATGTATTTGCTATGCAGAGTGTTAATTATGGTTGGATTGGTTACTCTGCTAATTTTTGTTTCTGTTATGACAAAAATGTCAGCATTATGATTATTTAAGAATTGAATCAGTTGTGAGAGTCTGTTATATGAATTAATACCTCATATATTTATTGTGGCTATTTTAATGTTAGTCATGTTCAATGTTTAATGAGTTTGATTTAAGCTTTTTGTTTGTGTGCTTAGTATCACAATTAGATATTTAATTTTTTTACTATTGTCATTTGTAAGATTGATATCCGAATTTACTAGTACACTATTTTGCTTTACTGTTATCTCAGGATAGTTTTTACTGTACAAAGAGTCTTGGCTATGGCTTAAAGATGAACTTTGTGTCAAACTGTTATTCAAATCCATTAATGGTTCCTGTGGATCATCAATGGAAATTGAGTTTTGTGATTGGTAATTATGCTGTGAATGCATGTCAGGCAAATGGTTATTTATACTAAATTCTTGGTTAGGGAGAGTTATGGTTGATTCATTATTGGGAAGATTAGAGAGTTGAATTGCCTCTGTATTTGATGGGAGAGTGTAATTTTTTGAAACAACGCTGGCCCGTGATAACTTTTCCTTATCTTTACTACAAAGGTGACCAAGTCTATCGATTTTGCCACAACTTAAACAGTTACCAATGTTACATTGTGAAGCTATATGCCCTATTCTGGAGCATTTGAAACATAGAGGTTGACGACCTTTAATACTAATTGTGATGGGGATGGATCTCATATAAATTCTATGTGGAAGTTCATCTGGTTTACGATTAGGTTTCATTTTTAGTGTAATTTTCCAGCAGTTTGTTGGAATCTCAAATTTTATATTAGGTGTGAGCTCTCTTGAGATATTTATTATCTGTGCAATTTCTGATATGTTTTTTTGTAGCACAACATCTGTAAAGTCTGGAGGTGCATGCATGATGTGACCATAAACTATTGGATTAGGGTCTTTGGTGACGTAATATATTTTTTTAAAATTTAAATGTGTTACGGATTTTTCTGCTTCTTCGCGTTGTTGTTTTGAAAAATATTCTAAGCATGTAAAAGATCTAGCTGGGAAAGTTGCTGTCGATTTTATATTTTTTATCATGTTATACTTTTGCAGTTCCTCTAGATAATCAGGTAGAGAAGGACGAGATAAAATTGGTTCATTGTCTGCTGGATCATAGTTTTCTATTATACTAATAATGGATGTGGAAGGAGAGATAAAAGAGATTTCCTTGAATCTTAGATCTGAGAGTCTTGTATTCTTGTTGTTTATAATTCTGATTTTGACTAGACGTTATTTTCACAGTGAGCTAATAAAGAACGCTTAAACTTACTCATTCATAATAACTGTATATATGAACTTACAAATGATTATTCAGTCTTATAACTATACAATAGATACAATTGTATATAAATATACACACCTATGTAAATATATTTCCAATAATGTGTAACATTTAGACAAAATAATGATGATACTAGTGATTGAATAGAAATAAAAATGTACACAGATATATCAATTTTTTTTTTTTTTACAAATAGAATTATATAAAAAATAATTGAGTGGTTTTATTGCTCAAGTGTTATTAAGAAGTTCAAGAGTGAGAAGAAAGAAAGCTGTGCCCCACAATTTATGGTTTTTAATCTCCAGAGTCTATCATTGCATCAAACCATGCAGAGTACAGATAGAACAAATAAGATGGTAAGGATTGTGACAGTAAATACCATTTTATAAATGATATAAAAAGAAGTATCAGTCCTTTGAGTGTGAAAAATGTGAAATTTAAATATGTGGAGCACAATATCCATTTCTTTTTAATATATGATGGACAGTTCAAGAGTTATGATTGCACTATCAGAACGAAATTTACTAAAACCATCTATAAATTATTGCTTTCTGACAGAAATAAGTAGATATTTTGAAAGTTTGTATCCAAAAAACATAAAATCACAGTGAACAAACTGCTGCAGCGATAAACGTATATTCAAATGTTACACTTTTTAAAAATCAAAAAACAATCTATTGTAAGCTTCACAAGCAGACGATTTATGACCAAACCTTCATTTCAAGTATACTGGATTTTGATGTGAAAACTGTGATACTGAAGAGGTGAAGTGATTGGGTATGAAACAGGATTATCAATAGTGGAATATATTTTAAAACGTCAGACAGTTCTTTTTACCGATCATAGGAAAGATTTATATCAGACAATTGCAAAAGAAAAACGCCCAATGTGCTTTCTTTCAAACATGAAACTCGTGAAGGAGTTATCATTATTTAAATATTGTTTTAGCTTAATGATTACTTTAAAAGAGAATTGAACTTAAACTTTCAAGCTCCGTAGCTATCCACTCTGTACACATGACCACATATATGTGGAAAAGATAAATGATCTCCAATATTTGCATTTCATGCTGAACCAGCACTCATCAGTTGGTCAAGATCACCATCTCCCTCACCCTTATATAATCAGTGCTCAGTTTATATTAAGATAGCAATTCTTCTTACTTTAATGGATAGGCTTCAATCTTCTCCACCCTCCAATTCTTCAATCATTCATATCATTGAAAATATGATGATATTCATGTTGATTTTTAAGTCACTATGACCCCTCACATATAAGACCTTAATATGTCCATTTAAATACGCAGAAGAGTGATGGGCAGAATGCAGGCTGAATATATAATATTCAAATATAAGTATATTGTCAGACTTTCAAGTTCCCTACAGCCATGTACTCCATCTTATACAACCAATATGCATGACCACATACATGTGAAAAGATAATTGATCTCCAATATACATATTTTGTGCTGAATCAGCATTCATCAGTTGGTCCAAATCATCATCTCCCACACATACAATCAGTGCTCAGTTTATATTAAGATAGAAAATCTTCAAACATTAATGGACAAACATCAATCTTCTCCAAGTCTTCAGCCATCCATATAGACCTTATTGATGCCAATATTATTGTCATACCCGTGTTGACTTTAAATCACCCAGAAGAGGGATTGGAAAAATATAGGCTGAATATATAATATTTAAATATGTGTATATTGTTTATACTGAACTTAATGTAATTTAAAAGGGATTTGAACTCAGACTTTCAAGGTCCCTATAGTACCTCAACTACATTTATGTAGACTAATGGACCAAACTCATTCTATGAATTGGTTCCAAATAATAAAATCCATACAGACAAACATTGAATTGAGGAATATGAAGATGATATATTTTTAATGGCCTCTCAAATCACCTGTTTTAAACATTCTTGAGTCTTTATGAACCATTCTTGAAAGGCATTCAATATTTAATATTAGATTATGAATATCCAACATATAATTATTGCAAAAATTCCATCATCACAAAATTTCAAACTAACACAAAATAGCATACGAACTTTATCTACATTTAACTGGATTGATATGTATGTCATCTCACAATTTTTAAATTATGAGCCCTCCATGCAAGCATGAGTAGTTGAAGAATACTAGATCACTGTATGAAGCTAATTCTTGGACTATCTTTCGAAGGTCTTGTGATAGTTTAAAGCTGTAGGTCCTGCTGAGGACATCTGGGGATTATTTTTGTCACTGATAATTTGTATCACTTGTTCATACCCAAAATAATATCTTACAAATAAAGGAGTTAAATGATTTACTGTTTGAACATTGAATGAGATATTGAAATTATTAACTAATATCTCATTATCTTTTGTCATATTGTTCAAACATTATACAATTTAATTCATGTAGAGTAGTTAAACTCAACCCCCCCTCTTGCCACATACTTATGTTTTCTATATTATGTTGACCACTTCATAATACAATAATGTAAAAAAATAAACAAATATATTCAAGTATTTATTTAAAAATTAGTATGATTTTTGATGTTGAATTGATTATTTATAATTACTCATGCAATGACACCATGTGGTTAAAAAGTGCTTTTGTGCAAGATAACTTTTAGCACATATATCCTCCCATTCTATGAAATAAAATTTATAAATGGAGATATTTTTCTCCAGCACTTTTAGAAGAAAACTTGAAAATATGCCTTTAGTCATTTAATGTGTTTGGTGTATACTTTGTGTTTTATTCATTTATTTCTATAAAATAAATCAGTAGATTAAAACACATGCTAAAATAAAACAAATTAATGTTTAAAAAAAAATTATTTTTGAAACAATAATTTATTAATAGCTTAAAACAAAAATATTTATTTAGTAAATTTGAAATTTTTAATTTTTTTCTTTCAAAAGTTTTCATATTATTTTTTGAATAATCCCGCAAAATTGTTAATAGAGATAAGAAATGTATGCAAATAAGATAATTTTTTAAATATCTAAGTTTTTATTAAATTGAAAAGAACCTACAATACCCAGCCATAAAAACAGTACATTGTTCCCCTCTCCTTCCTGGGCTAGCTGTGATATTATATAAGTAATTTTATTTCTAATTTACTTACATTAAAAATATTATCTGCAGCCAGAATATGAGTCTCTGGAATGCTTCTCCTGTGAGCTTTGTCTTACGTAATGAGGAGAAAAGAGAATCCACCTTTTTTTCTTCTGAAGTACCATAGTTGTAAAAGCTGATATAATTCTTAGGCTTCTTTAGCAATATTAAATCAACTTTAACTTGCATGTCAATAATTCATTAAAAATATTAACAAATTATAGTCCTTCAATAATAAAATATTTCCACTATTATTTAATTTTTTATATGTGTGTTATTTTATTAATAACTATAATTTATTACATATATATAGTCCTGTATTTTAAATTTTCATACATTGTTTGTTGATGTACCATTTATATTTCATTAAGACCAATAAACTAGGTCAACTTTAAATAACATGGCAGATATAACTTTCATTTCATTAGCAACTATTTGTTAAAATAGTTTTTTTGTTTTGAAAATTCATTAATTACTTTTAATTCAGAACCTCTCACATATAGCTTGCTTACATTTTCTATTAACAAAACAGTTTTCATTCAATAATAAAATATTTACACTACTTTATTACTTAATTTGTTTAATGCTTATTAATAACTAAGTTGTATTACATATATTTTGACAATTTAGGGATTTATGCAGGATTTATTTAAGGAAAGAAATTTAAATTTTTTTTACTTAGATTGTTTATTCAATAAATTTTTAGAAAGCATTAAAACACTGCACTTTATATTGTTTATTTATAGGTTATGTTGGATAACTAAAAAAAAAAAAGCAAACACTTGATTTGTTTCACTAGATACATTTTTTAGACTGTGCAATCTGCAATAAATAATATCATTATCATGAAATTTGTTAAGAATTAAATATTTTGATCTGCAACAATATTTTTTAAAAAATTATATTTTTTATTCATTCTGTTTTCCTTAAATTTGACTAGAAATTATGAATCAGTTACGAGATTTTAGTAAATCCTAAGACCACTCCAAGGAAAAGGTGTTTAGTAAAACATGTAAAAAGATATTACAGCATAATAAAAAAGAGGGAAAGATAACATTGTTTTAAAATAAGTTTTGCACAAGACAGTATCAAAATTGATGCTAAAATCTCACATTCCAGAGTCAACCATTCTATCAGTATTTTAAACTGAATAAGACATTTAAACTCTGTAAAATATCATTGATTAACATAATTTTATCAGATGCAAAGTTACCATAATTAATAGGAAATATCTTTAAAATAAGTTTTATTTTTAGATAAATTATTAACAATTAGGATATTTAAATAAAAGTGATTGGAAAATATAAATATTTTCATTTGCATATCTATTTTATTAATTATAGTAAATAATCGGCATTAGCCTGCTCAGTTTAGTGCAATAGTAGAGTATATATGTAATATATTTCAAGCAATTATCACAGCAAATCTAAGTAAAGAAGTATTCCTCTCATATTTAAAAAAAAAAAAAAAATTACAATCGGAACGTATTTCTAACAATATAGTGATTCAAAAGTCTAAGCATTTATATATAAGTTTTATTAATTATCATGGCAAAATGGGGTCAGCCTGTTCAGTTTAGCACAATAATAAAAGTATATATATAATATATTTAGACCTTGAACCTCAAAATCCAAGACTCGGGAATTGTCACAATAAGTTTAAATAAAGAAGTATTCTTCACATATTTAAATAAAAAAATATTTACACTCAGAACCTATTTTTAACAATGATGTGATTAAAAAATGTAAACATTTTCATTTACATGTAAATTTTATTGTCTTGGTACCACTGTGATGAAGCGCCTTTGTGCCTCACACAATCTCCAAACCCACATGTGCAGCATCCCTGGCTACATGTTATTTTTAATATGTTCTTCACATATTCCATTTTAGAATAGAATTATTCACAAAGATATATTAATGTGAACAACATGATCCACACACATTTATACAGTCTTGTATTTTTTAGGCATTAATTTTTAAAATTTGACATCCTTTTTAAAAAAAATTAATTTCCATATTTGTATCATTTTTGAGCTCGATTAATTTGTCAAGTAGCTTTGCATAGTCATATCCCACTGCAGATAGTTGTATAAAAATTGCTGCTCTAAGTACTAGGGCTTTTCTACAAGAAATAGGCAATTCTTAATATTTTTTAAATCCTGAAATCTGCTCTTAAATTCCTTGTAAATAATATTAAATGATCATATAGTTTTCTGGAGAAGTGTCACTATCATCTCGTTTATTTTATGTATGCCTTTAAAACACATCTATACATATTATAAGGAGTAAAATTAATAATAGTAGAAATATATTGTGTTTGATAATATATATATATATTAATTATTTAACAGTCAATGTATAGTTTATATTAGATATCATTTAATTAATTAGTACTCAATTAATATATTTTATCAAATGTAAAATCTCTCTATTTAGCATTAACTATTTTTAATATATATTTTATTAAACATTAAATATATTTCTATTATTATTAACTTTACTCCTTATATGTAGTAGTTATAACAATGGTTATACTACAAACACGGGAGAAAAAATGTGTTTAATAAAAACTCAATAACTGACTAATAAATATGTAAACTGTCATTTGGTGTGTGTACGTGTATGCATGTGACTGGAGAAATAAAAGTGTAAACTGCTTAAAAATTATAAAAAAAAAATATGCATATTATTAAAAATTATTAAATTTATTTTGTAATATGTAAGAGAACAATAAATTACAATGTAAAGGAAGAAGGCAAAGTAGTCGTCTCAATACGTTTTGCATAGTTATAAAAATAAATAAATCTAAATTTGAACCTTGTTTAGTTGCCTTTCACATGGAAGTTTTAATTAAACAACTTGTCCATTTCATAGTAAAACTATATGTCAAAGCTAAATATAAAATTAAAATTTTGGAATTAATAATATTTTAGAAGTTATTATTAAAAATGTAAAAGTTGGCAGTGAATTTTTTTTCTTCCTAAGTTATGAAATGTAAATAAAGAAAGAAAGAGACAAGCTATTTTGCTCTTCTTTTATTAATAAATATATATATAATGTACTCAAATTTGTATTCGCTATATTTTGGAAAGAATAAAAAGAGGATGTTTTTTAAAAAATATGTTGTTGTAATGATGCCAAAGTCATATTTTCCCTAGGTGGTGACATTATATGTTGTATAAAAGCATGTTGTTTGAACAAGCAGCTAGAGATTATTATTATCAATATTCTAACTCCAGACATTCAGCAGTCTGATTCTGTATTGCTTTTCATGCCAGCACAGTTAATTTAATTTTTAATTTTTTTTTTAAGTGTCATAGCATCGGCCGGGATGCGAACCCGCAACCCGGGCAACTGTCTGCTAGTGCAAGGCAGTCGCGCTGACCTCTCGACCACAATGCAAGACTTGCACAGTTAATTTTTGAAGCTGTGTTTCTGTTATCTATGCCGAAGAAAGAAGTATTTGTTGGTTAAAAGTGTTTTCAACTGTGATTTTGGTGAGCTGTGTTTTGCTGACTATTTTTAAATATTCCGGTTATAACAGTCAGTATGATGAATTTATTTAGAATAATAAGCAAGGGGCACACCAGTCAAAATGCATTTGGATCCAAAAATTAGCACTGAAGTTTGAAAAACCACCTCATGCAACACCTCTGTAATGCAGTAAGGAAGAAATGGATAGTGCTGTATAAATGACTTAAGATCTAAAGATATACATCATAGAACTTCACAGTGATGCTGTATTTACTCTCTAACATCACCAGTGTTCAAGGAGATCATCTTTGGAAAAATGAAGGAAGACAACAGTAAAATATTAAAAGAAATTGTATCTGAAAAAACCATGGTTAGTGATTGATTCAATACATTTAACATGATAAGATCTAATCATTATAGACCTTAAAATGTTATTATATTTTTGCATTTTGTATTGATAATTGTGATATATGACAAAGTTTTATTTATTTATTTTTAATAAATTGTTAAATATTTTTTAAGTTTGTGCTTGTAATTCAATCCAAATATATGCTTTTTACACCCATATTCTAATTAATATCCACAGATCTTGAGAAATCATGCAATGGACTGGCTGACATATTGGAAAGGCGATAATTTTTTATGATGATCGTTCTTTTAAAAAATTTTCTAAAAGTAAACTTTCTTTTTTTAGGAATTTTGGCAAATTTGAATTTCATTTTATTGAAACTCAAAATATTTTTGGGAATACTTGTATTTTTAAATTATAAATCATCATCACATTAATTAATATTATTATAAATATTCAAATTAAATTTTTATTTGAATTTTATTAATCATTTAACTTATTTATTTGAACCAAAGTTTACGATACATCTTGAAGACCTCATTGCATATATGTGTAAATCTTTGCTGTACATAGTTGGTATCCAAACCTTCTATCTGTGCAAAAACTGTCTTTACAATATATTTATATATAGGTGTTTTGAACCCGGACATTGTAGTTAGAAAATTATGCAGTATTTTTATATTTTGTCATAATAGATGCTCAGTTTTTTATTAATTAGATTTTTAATTAATTAATAATTTATTTTAATTAGATATAATGTCTCATTTACCATATATATATATATATCACATAAATGTGTGCGTGTACATTGCACTCTTTAAATGCAAATGTTTTATTCACCATTTCTTGAAAACAAAAATATTGGTTACATTTGTTTATTTTTTTACATTAATTAAATCATAAAAACTAGATACAACAAATTAATTTTTAAAAAGTCAGATATTATTAATGATGTAAGTGTGTTGCACTATAGCTTTGAGGATTGAGAAAGTCCCGATCAGGTTTCTATATATACCTTGGATTCGGAAAACTTTCCTTTTTCTTATTGTTTCTAGCTTATTTCTAAAAACATTTAGTCGTCTTTGTGGTTTCTTTTTATACACAAATATGCATCTTGTGCACCATATAGCATAGAGATTATAAAGATATTGGCACGTACATTTGAAAAAAGACCTTTAGCAAATTCCTTAAACATATATCCAATATTTATTTTTTTATTCTTAAATATGACTGGTATTTCTGCCCTGATCTGGGACATGAGAAAAAAATGTGAGATTGTGTTTCAGTCTCTCTTTTACATAGACTACAACAATCTTCTATTGACTTGTAAAAAAATTTGGTAGGTAATGCTTCTAAATTAATTTTAACCAGAAAATCAAAGAAGTTAGGTTCAAGTGACCAATATCTAAATTTGTGACATAGTTGTTAGTTTGTAATTTCAAATATAGACTTTTCATGAATTTGTGTGGCTGGTGAAAGTAATAAATATACTTCCCAATATTGATATTTAACCTTTGGGGGAATATAAACAAGATAGTGTATTTCTAGGATCAACTCTCTAATGGCCTTTAAATATCCTGTAAGTGGAGGAGGTCTATCTGTAGGTGCGATTTTAAATGCCATTTCCAGGTAGGGAAACATCTCAGTATATTTTGAGATGGTATTAAATGATTTTTGTATTTAAAATACGTTTATTGAATGTATACCAAGGTCATTGTTTGCCAAAGGACACTGGAACTTTCTGATTGAGATGGATGAAATCTTTCTACCTCAGAGAAATTTTCTCAGCAGTGTATGATTATGGTTAATAAATTTCTTTATAAATTTTATTATAGGTGTATAATATATCATTCTAGTCACAATTAGCATATTATATAATGAAACTTTTAAGTATAGAGAGGGATATACTTTTATTAGTGAGTTGATTATGTGTTCTATTTTATTTGTTAGTTGGTTTTTAATACTTGTTCTCATTTGTGTAGGATTTAAGTAAAATGGAAAGCCTAAAAAGAGGCTAGGTTTTTCTTTAAAATGTTCTATAATATTGTGTCCTGTGTAAATTTGTCATGCACATGATTTTTTCATATTAAATGAGTTTGAATTTGTCAATATATTGTTTTAGCAATTTTATTACAATTGGGATTTGTTTTCTGGATGATAGAAAAATTGCAATGTCATCCATATAAGCAACCCCCTTAATACTGGTGTTTAAGTCTGGGATATATATACCTGTCATTTTTTTTCCAACGGCTGTTAATAAAGGGTTTATGTATATTGAGAAGTGTGCTCAATGAGGAACTTTGGAGTATGGAACAATTGAGGATGATAGGCAGTGATATTCTTCCATTTAGAGTTACATGAATCTCCCTGCTCCGAAGCAAATTTGTAAGACATAAAAGTAAGCTTTAAGTATTGTTGTGTCAGCCAGAGTCTTAATCAGGATGTCAGTAGGGACTGTATCAAATGCAGACTTAATGTCCAGCTGAATCACAACAGGACCATATTTTTTCTTAACTCTAACTGTATCAATAACAGTTCTAAAAATAAAAGCTGCTTGATTAGTGGATGAGCCCTTTTTAGCAAATTGGTACTTAAAGAGCATAGGTAAAATATATAGCTCTATTCTATCTTTTGGAACAGCTTCCAATACCTTAATCCTCAATGAACTCATTGAAATTGGTCTTAATTATTTCTATGGTTGATATCTTTTCTTTTTTTTTAAAAAAAAAATACTAATGATATAGGATATAGATTTTATATCGTTTATATTTTTTTTGATAGAAAGTTTGCTAGATTTGCTAGGTAATTGGAAGTAAAGAAATTTAGATGTCAATATATTAAGCAAGGTATCCCATGAAGGCCAGGATGGCAAGATTCAGCCATGGACTCCAGTTTCATTGTAAATTCATTAGGGCTAAATTTATCTTCTTCATTTGACTCACTAAAAAACTTTTTTACAGGGTTACAATAGTTGCCAGATTGCAACCTATCCCTATAATGCAAATAGGCTGGTTCCAGCATATAAATCCCTCTAACCTTCCCTGTTTGCGTTTGAATGACTATTGACACTCTGATTGAAGGAGAGTGATTCAAGGCCCATCTGATATAGTTTTTAGATTATGTATATGATCGCCCAATAAATATTCTCTTCTTCTTTATTCTACATATTCTTTGAGTGTTGATTCTGCTCCATTATATAAATTTTTAAGGTTTTTTTATTTTATTTTTGTTCGTTCATTTTCTGAGGATGGAGTCTGAATAATATTTTTGTATAATTTATCCATTAGTCCCAATAGGACTGTCGGTGATGGTGTGAAATTTATTTCATTTTTAACCTGTAAACAATGATTGATTTCTCCAAGTTTATCTTTAATGTCGCACAGAATGACTAAAAGCCACTAACGTTCATCATTTTCAAATTTCTCTGAAAATTTTATTATTTTGTTATAAAAATAATTTCTTGCCACAAAGCAAAATATCGATCCAGAATTTTTCCTCTGTTTAACCATCACACTGAAGTACGTAAAAGAATGTCATTATAATTACTGTTTATTTTCACATCTTATTAAAATCCCACGAAGAAAAGAATACTTAAATGATTTGTGTTTCTTAACGCAATGGCGAACAATGTTCTATTTTTTAAATACAACTTTCATGACAAATGAAACAAGTTGCCGAACTGTGTTTATTTTGCTCAACAAAATATTTTTCTTTCTATTTGTCTTGAAATACTCTATTTTCGTCGGATATTTTTCTTTATATTTTGAAAACTCTTCTACCATTATGTGTAATTAAATTGTAGTTTGACGTAAAACAGCACGTTTCGAAACAGTGTGAAGTTTGTTATCGTAATCGACATTTGAAATTGTAAGAAACAAAACTGTCACGTATTGAATTGCAGTTTTGAACATTTAAAAATCAATTAAGTATGTCAGAGAATTAAAAATTTTCGAATATTTTGCAATAAAAATTGATTTTAAATCAACTTTGAATTGGTAAATTGGACACATAAGTGTTTTGGTAATAAATAGTAAGATCTCAGTTAAGAATTATATGAGATATGTGGATTTTTTTTTTTACTCTAGAAAAAGGAATATCACAAGGATCACCATTAGTAGCACTGCTCTTTGCAGTATACACAGATCACATGGTCAAAGATATTGAAGCACAGATGCCATATCTTTATCTTCCTCATTTAGGTGAGAAGATTGTGATAATAGCTTTTATTGATGAGGTAATAATAATTTTTCAGAATGTATATAATATTCAAATTGTTATGAATTTCCTGAATAGTTTTCAGAAAGAAATAGGATCTTCTATATAATCATTAAAATCTGCAGCTTGCCAACTGGCCACAGATAAAAAGATTATATCTAAATACCAGGCAACCTCCATTATTGTTTTTAGGCATCCTACTTTATATATTAAAACAGGTTTGAATAAATACTTAAAAAAAGATCATGTTTGATAAAATTAATAAAAAAATTAAATCCTTCTAGTCAGTTACACTTTATGAAATGATTAGAACAACAATTTTTAATCCCTACTATGAGAGTCCTATGTTATTATACACCATGGATTAGTGTTTTCAATATAACATTAAATAAATTAACAGATAGCTAATGACTATATTTGGGGAAAATCTTATTATCAATTTCAATTTAGAAAGATTCAGTCTTATTGATCCAAGATTTATATATCATATATAAAAGTGTGAATATATATTAATATAATATGACAATTGTATGCTAATTTAATTAATAAAATTGAAAAAGATAGATCATATTATGGTGATTTATTTATAGGATGTAAGAACTTAAAGGATGGCTTAAATTTAAAAGCTTAATTAACATTAAGTATAATCGATTTTAAAAAAACTAAATAATAGAGTTCAGTACTATTGAACAGAAGTGTCAGGGATTAATGTTTTGAAGAATCTTCACAAAATACATGCTCCACAATCATACATCAAATTCAAATTCAAATTATTAAATGGCTTCCTCCCATCATAGATTTATTTAAATGATTGATTAAGTAATGAATTTGGAATCATCATATATTTATTGTAAGATAATATAAAAAAAGAGAGAGAAGTTTTTTCATTTGCTTGAAGAATGTGTAACATTTAAACTTTTAAAATCAAAAATATTTCATGCTCCTACATAAATTTAAAAAGAGAAATCAGAGGTAATATTAAAAATTTTCACCCACATAATGCAGTGGTATTGCTGCAAGCTCCAAAATCAATATGGACAATAAGATGTGGAATGATTTTTGATGATAAAAAATATAATTGATTTTAAAAAAACTTGATAATGATTGGAATAAATATTTTAATAATTGTATCTCATACTTTCCAAAAAAAAGATAATGGCAAATATTTTGTCAAGCACTGGTTTGTCTCCATGTGAATCATAGAAATAATAAACTGAAAAATTAAAATAAGTATTATTTAATTAAAAAAAAATTTATAAAAAATATATAAAGATATGTAATTGAAAACTTATATGTGCTGTTTCAGCATAAAATATGCCTATTGGAGATCATTTATCTTTTTAATATGTGTGAGGTCATGTGTATAGTTGTATGAGATGGAGTGAATAGCTGAAGGGAGCTTGAAAGTCTGTGTTCAAATCCCCTATAATTACATCTAAACTCCAAGTATATAAAGTATACTTATATTCAAATATTATAAATAATTCTTTTTAAAATGTTTATAATTATCGTTTTTTGTTAATAAAGATTTTACTTAAAATAAAAAATAATAATAATAATTACACAACCTACAAACAAACAAACGTCACAAATGTGGTTTCTGATTGAAGTGAGGGGCAGTTAAGTGGTGCATATATCAAGATTTTAAAAACTTAGATTGTTTTGGGTGGCAGGTCCACAGATTGAGTATGGTTGGTGTACAATATAAAGATTAATTTAGATAATTACAGTTATGCCTGTTGTTTTACCTAAAAGGTTTACAATAATTTATCCTTGTAAGTTAAAATATTTATATGTGTGTATATTATAATAGAGAGGTAGATAGAATAGAACAAATATTTTTGAGACAGCCATAGAAAATGAGTTATAAACCAGTGACCGAGAAGTTGAAAGTATTTTGTTTAATTATGTTATTAAATATAATTTATAAGCAAAGGATACAATGCTTAGAAATGTTGAGAATGGAAGAAGAAAACCAGCTATGATAAAAAACAAGCTAGTGAAGCCTTGAAAAATTTGATGTCCAATAGGTCATTCTAGACAATTGCATGTCATGAGATTCCCTGAAATCAACATTAACTTAACAATACATAAATAATATTAATAATGTATCAGAATTGAATATTTAGAAAGGCACTTTTGGCTTTAATTAGAATCATTTTGAATTATTTTTTTCTTACAGATAAGATAGAGATCAACTCTTTAGCTCTGAGATTGATTTTTGGCTTAATAGATAGATGTTGCTGCACCTATATTTGGATATAAAGTTGTTAGTAATTATTTTATATTGATTTAGAAAATTTATGAGAGAGTTTTAATGTTATAGTAAAATTGATTATGAATATTGTGATACATTTCATGTCTAGGAACAGGAGGCAAATCAAATTCAGGTGAATTGCTGACTAGTTAATAGCAGAAGTGTCTATCATATTACATGCAAAAGTTTTCAGGATGATTTACAAATAAGGACACATAAAATAAAAATATGCAGCCATAATAATTATAATATTAATTACCATTCATAAGATATTTCAGTGTAAGACTGAAGATTCATACAAAAGTAATATACCAAGATTATTATAACATTTAATATCTGATTTCACATATTAATTAATTTGATTTATTTTTTACTTTAGTTTTATATCAACTTCTTGTGATTACAGATTTTATAACTTACTGATATATTAATCCTTCTCATTGATTGTAATGATCCAATGATCTAAAATTGTTCTAAACAAGGTAGATTGTATTTCTGATGTTCTTTTTAATATTTAAGTGTCTAGTCTGATAATTCAATCATCTATTAACTTTCAAGTTAATTTCAGTGATTAATATTAATATATATAGTATGTTTAACTATTGCTCTAATAATATAAAAGCCTCTTGGCATAATATTTAACAGATCTGGTTGGTATATCATGATTTATGTTTGAACCCAAGTAAATCTTAGAATTTTTTTCAGGTGTCATGCAATTTTTTTTTTCCCCTGGGTAGCTGACATTTCAAAATGAACAATTTAACTTCTTTTTTCATAATCGTTAGACTTATATTTTATATGGGTAATGATGGCAAATTTTTGATGTAAGTCACTAGCAATTTTTTTATTCATTTATTTTTCATTTATTCTCAGTTATATATATTCATTCTTGAAACACGATCAGAAAACATTTATTTTTTAAAACTTCTGTTTTATTTGTCTCTTTTTTTCATTTAGGAGATTCTTCTCTGTGAGATTTAGAATCTAGGATATTGAAAAACGTTCACTTTTAATATTTTATTAAAAGTGTTCAAATATAAAAACAAAATTGCTACTAAGTATAGATTTTAATTGCTGTGATCAGATTTTTGTACACACCATTCAAAGTATTTTTTAATTTTAATAACCTTCATAATATTCCAGCCATTAAACAAAATCAAATACAATTAATAAATTTGTTTGTTGTCTGAAATTTGTATTGATGACATTTTACTTATAGTTATATGTTGGATTATTTCCATCATCTAGCTAAATTGTCAAGTATTTTAGGAAAATTCAAACTATATTTATATTTTTTAAAATACATTCAACTATTAAAAATAGCACACAAATTAATATAGAACTCAATGTTTCAAATGGTATTTTTCTTCTGTCTTCTTCAGGTATTGCTAATTGGCCATTGATAGTCTAATACAGGAAGTTAACATGCAACATTTAGATTTTGGGAATTTTGAATTTAAAATGATATTCTAACCAACTAGGGTATTTTGCCTAAGATTCAACCAGTAATATTGGAATAAGATAAAAGAATAATACCATTAAAAATACTGTATTCTATACTAATGTTTGTTATTAGTAAAAGTTGAATGTATTAGTAAAGTATAAATAAATAGTTTTAACAATTCAACTAGATGATAGAAATAGTCCAACATATTACTAGAAATTCACAAATTTATTACTATTTATTAACTTTCAGTTTTATTACAACACAGTAAAAATTCAAAAATGTCTGCTACATATTGCTTTGCAACAACAAAAAAAAAAAAATTGGATTTATTATGAGATTTTATTGAGAAAACATAGATCAAGTCCATAGCAAGTGTGATTGAGTTTTTACTGTTTTCTCATAAAAATTGAAATTTATTAAGACAAATGAATCCTAATTTTTGATGTTTTTCTTTTCCCAAAAGAATTATTCTGTCTTTACTACATACATATATTTTTTTTTTAAAAAAAAAGAAAAATTGCCCACATCTTATCTACACGGACAAAAATTTTTTTTTTTCCTTGTATAAAAAAGTTAGACTTCTTAATAATATATGCACTCACTATTAAATGATATTTTTCTAAAAACAGGGTGATTAGTAATTCACACTTGAAATTATAATTCAAGTCGGAATTTTGAAGTCTGATATAGGGTCATGAGAGAGTTGTTATTCCAATAAATTCAAAATTTATATTTAAATTCGAACAAAATACACAAGAAAATATAATTCTTGCATTTATTTATTAAGTTTAAACTTATTGAAGCAATTAGCTAAGAAAAGAAGAAAATTATTTATAGTTAAATTACAAATGATTAATTAATTAATATATATATATATATGATTATTAAACTAGACAATTTAGCAGTACTTAAGGTGTAGTAATTTTATGTCTATCATCAAGGTTTAAATCCAGGTTGGGTAAAAATCTTGAACATTTTTTTCAGATTTCAATTAGCCTCTATATATATTTGAATTCAGACTTTCAAGATCCCTACAATTATGTATTCCATCTTATAGAACTGATGCACATGATGACATACATATGGAAAAGATAAATGATCTCCAATATATTGTAACGTCCACTGCTCTATTAGGGCTTTTTACGAGTTCACTACCCATACTCGGTGACCAAATTATGTCCTATCTATTAAATTTGTTTTGTCAGACAATTCAGTAAGATTTAATGGACACAATTATTTTTCCTAGTCACACAACACTCTTTTAACGAATGTAACTACTAAAATAATAGGATCATGTAAGCCAGCTTTTAATTTATTTGAAAGGCACCAGGATTCTGTATCGGAATCCACTGGCTAAACCCCTTTTATTTATTTAGTTACGACAAAATTGTCTGGAAACTCCGGAGGATTGAGTTTCAGTACAGTGTTGGCAAAGGTAAATTAAATTTTCAAATCTTAATAATTAACATTAATAAATTTATTAATAATCATTAATAACATACAATGAATAGTTGGTATTAGAAATAATATTTTTATTCTAACAAATTAAAATATAAAAAAAACACTTTATGAATTACTTAATTGGAAAGATAACACAAGTCTTTATCGGGATTATTTTAAGCTTATTTTAAGAATTGTCTGCAAACTTTATGTCTCAATCGGGAAAAGTTACTCTTAACTTACCGGTAAGTTGGTATAGGTTTATGGGATCCCGAGCTCATAAGAATTTCCATTGGTCTCTCCTGCCGGTGTCTTCCATTATTGTTCCGATCTATAGCTGGAGAAAAGGCATGGTTGTAGTGACCCTTTCATTGCAGAAAATGGTCTTCACAAGGCCTGTTTCCATGCTTGCGTGACAGCTTGGTACAGCAAGTGGTTTACCTGTGCAGAAGTATATTACTGCCACAAGTTATGCTCACGGAAACCTCCAACTCTCAGACATGTAACTGAAGTTAAAGAGAAGACCTAGATCGAAGTTGTCATCTTTTTATACCCCAATCCTGTTTTTGAAACTTCTGCGCATTCTTTTGTCCTTTTGTCAGCATATAAGATAATAATCTTGTACACCCTCTCTCTTAAATTTAAGTTACAAAGTCCTCCTTTCACAAAGTCCCTCTGCCATCTTTAATTAGCTAAAATATTTTTCTTTTAGCTTATCTAGATTAGTAATTTGTGTGTCTTTTGTTCTTTCTAATTTTTACCTTAATTTTTAATTAGATACAAAAAAAATGTGGACAAAAATTTTACTTTCATTGTATGTTTTTAAAAAAATAGATTATACAAACCAAAAATTTAATTGTGTCTTTTTAATAAGAATGCTAAATTTATTTATTTATTTTTTCTTAGCTTTTAAATATCTTACCGGATGCCAATATATTTATACCATATAAACAAATGGTACAATAGATATTTTTTGCTGAACCAGCACTCATCAGTTGATCCAGATCACAATCTCCCACCCATACATACAATCAGTGCTCACTTTATATTAAAATAGCAAATCTTCAAACTTTAATGGACAGGCTTCAATCTTCTTCACCCTCCAACTCTTAAGCCATCCATATTATTGAAAATCTAATGATGTAATGCTCAAAGTCATTGTTGATGCCACTATTATTATCAAACCTATATTGACTTTCTCTGATCACATATAGGACCTTAATATGTCCATTTAAATACACAAAAGAGGGATGGGCAGAATATACACTGAATATATAATATTCAAATATAAGTATATTGTCTATATTACACCTAATGTAATTAGAAGGGACATGAACTCAAACTTTTAAGCTTTCTATAGCTATGCACTCCATCTTATATAACTATTACACATGGCCACATACATTTGAAAAAAATGATTTCCAATATACATACTTTTTGCTGAATCAGCACTCATCAATTGGTTCAGATCACCATCTCCCACACATACATAGAATCAGTGCTCAATTTATATCAAGATAGCAAATCTTCAAACTTTAATAGACAAGCTTCAATCTTCTCCAACTCTTCAGCCATACATTAAGTTTAGTATAGACAATATATTTGAATATTACACATTCAGCCTATATTCTGCCCATTTCTCTTCTGTGTATGTAAATGGACATATTAAGGTATTATATGTGAGGGATCACAGTGTTTTAAAGTCAATATGGTTATGACAATAATATTAGCATGAACAAGGGCTGTGAGGGTTCCCTCATTGGATTTTTAATGACACAGATGGCAGAAGAGTTGGAGAGTGGAGAAGATTGAAGCTTGTCCATTAAAGTTTGAAGATTTGCTATCTTAATATAAAATGAGCACTGATTGAATGTATGTGTGAGATATGGTGAACTGGACCAAAATTGATGAATGCTGGTTCAGCACAAAATACATATATTGGAAATCGTTTATCTTTTTCACATGTATGTGGTCATGTGTATTGGTTGTACAAGATGGAGTGCATATCTGTAAGGAGCTGAAAGTTTGCATTCAATTCCCTTCTAGTTACATTAAGTTTAATATAGACAATATACTTATATTTGAATATTATATATATATATATATATAATATTCAAATATAAGTATATTGTCTATACTAAACATATATATATATATATATATATTGCTTAGTTACCAACTAGCAGACTTAGTCATTAAATGAATATTTAGCTAGTCCTAATTATAGAGTAAAACAAAGAGTGAACAAAAATCACTCAAATTTTCATACCTAGCATATCTTTTTCTTCCCTATTTATCTATGCAGAGCTAACAAAGAATCTTTGCCCTGCAGAGAGCTATTTAAAATATAAATTTATACTTTTTATCTTATATCTAATATTCATTCCATCTTGCAACAATATGGAGATGAAAAATAAGCATTTAGTAAAAGAGAGATAATATTAAAGATTTAATGTTTCATTTTTACTATTATGCATGTGTTTTAAAAAAAGACGGTTGCTATAATTCACTTATAATAAATATCAATTGTTATTACAATATGAAAGTTATAGACTGCATATATTTTGAAATAATATATATTAATAAAAATCACCATTTTATAAATTATGTCTATTGTCTCTCTAAACCAAGAATTTAGTGTTATATACCATCATTCTAAACACATAAGTAGTGATTTCCTGAACGTTTGTGATGATGGTATTTTAGTTGTATTTATATATTGGATTATTTCCATCATCTAATATTAAGTATTGAATGTCTTTAGAAAAAAATATTTAAATATTTCAATTACATTCAACTGTTATAACAGTACACAGGTTAGTATATGCACAATGCTTTGAGAGATATTATTCTCTCCTCTTCGGGTGTCGCTAACCTGACCAGTGATGGTACTAACATGGAAATTGAACCTGGATACCTAGTGCTCAGTTAGTTAAAGTGTTACTTTAAAATTTAATAATCTAAAGGTTCTGGTTCAATTCCCATGCTAGTACTATTACTGATCAGGCCAGAAACACCTGAAGAAGAGAGAGAATAATATTTCTTAAAACTGTTGTGCATATTCTAACTTGTGTGTTAATAATAACAGTTGAATGTAATTGGGATATTTAAATGAAATCAATTTTTAAAAAAACATTCTATACTTAATATTAGATGGTGGAAATAATCCAATATATAAATACAACCTAAGTAGTGAGGTTTGTAATACTACTTTTTCCATGCAAGTTCAAATTAAAATATCAGAAATACAAAAATTTCTTATTATTATACTTGGTTTGTCAACAAAGGAATTGCAACTCATTGTGTTCATCAGTATCAGATGTTTAATTAGCTGTAGCATGTTATGTTTTATCAATTTATATGTTTTTATTATTATGAATCTAAAGAAGGCTATTATAATGCAAATTTAAATTTGTGTTGTTGGGGTTTTTTTTTTTAAAAAAAAATCTCTTAAAATCTGTTTGTTTAATAGTATTTTCTTAGCATTTTTTTTTTCTCTGAAGTTTTAATATAACTCATTTTTATTAAGTAATTTGTTTCTTGCTGAGAGATTAGAATTTTTTTTCTTCTGAATTATTGATTTATAGAAAATCAATTTCAATTTATTTAGGATTCATCACTTGAATATATTTTAACATTAACTTCACAGAAATTAACTAAACAGTTACAATAACTTAGATATTCAGAAAACATTTTCATTAATAGACATATCTAAAATGAAAGCACATAATATTTCTGCTAACAGCTATTTTTTTTTAATTTTAAATTATCTACACTTTAATTTTTTTTATCTTTTTAGAATGTTATTTAGTGTACTTATTAATATTGATACACATTAGTGTATTAGCTATATATATATATTGTATTTAATGTTTTCAAGGTTATATGATGTAAATAAAGTAGTTTTGGGGTTAAAATGTGTTGTTTTTGATTACTTTCCAACGTTTTGATGAAATAGCATCTGCCATTGTCAAGGTTAACTAGTCAAAGTTCTGAAAAGAGCTTTGATAACGGCAGATGCTATTTTGTCAAAACATTGAGAAGTAATCAAAAATAACATGGTTTTACCCAAAACTGCTATATATATATTTAAATAAATATGTGTAATATATAAAGAATCCATTTAATAAAAAGTTAGAAAATGTGTCACATATTGGCATTACATTTGTTAAAACTTAAACCAGACCTGTAAAATTACAGAAAACCTTCAGTTAAGATGTCAAATTTTATCTGAAATTTATCAGTTTTCAGGTAAAATTTAAATATATGTGAAAGTTTTCTGTTATTTTTGCAATAGAATTTGATAATGTTTGTTGACATTGTAAGTGATAAGGCTGTTCGAATTGAAGTTCACATTCTATGTGGAAGCTTTCTACTAGTATTCAGTATTTAAAATCATATATTCTATTATGCATGTAATTTAATAAATAACAACACATGAAAATGTATGTAAATAAGATTAAAGTAAATAATGCCAGCATTCCTTTTTGTTTGATTGCTATATGATATAAAAAATTGACTACTATATAATGTAATGGTAGAAAGAGAAATAAAATATTATCTCTTATATTGATATCATCAAATTAATGGGATGGAAGTTGGAATAAATAAAATAAATACTAAATCTTACTTTGGTACAGTAGAAAACATTTAATGTCTGTTCTGTTTACATGTTGGCATAGTCAAATTAACTATAGAGCATGCTAGTTAAATTTATTGTAATATGAGAAATCGTTCAGTGATGATGATAATGATTTCTTTAATTTGAAATGTGTTGAAAAAAAATGTACATCTTATGCTACATTAAGAAGAGTTATCATATTTGATCAAGATGAGAAGAAAATTTTATAGCATGTCAGCCTTTCTCTTTTTGAAACATTATTATAAGTTATTACCTAATTTAAATTTAGCTAGTAAAATTATAAACGAACCTTTATGCATTGACCAAATTTTAAATTATCAGAATAATAATGTTTCATTTAAGAAAGATATTTTCAAAAGTAGCTTAACCTATCACAATATATTTACACTTTATCTAGGATATTCACTTGCTCTATCATTGTGATTTCATGTACAAACTACTCATGAAAATAAACTATATTGCTAGAGCTAGATTCAATTATGATAAGGTTAAGATTAGCACACATTTATTCATCATCTTTTAAAGAAGGAATTGAGACTTTGTTAACATGGGGCTTAGATATTAAAATAATTGAATTTAGTAAGTATGCAAAAAAAAAAAAAAAAATTGATTATAAAACCCAATTATTTATTAACAGAATATATAAAAGAAATATGAATTTGAGCTCCAAATAAATAAAAATAAAAGAATATACAATCAATTAATGTAAAATATATGCCATTTTCAGATGTCTTTGCAAAAAAAAAAAAAAAAATACTGTTAATGGATTTTCTAAGTATCTCTTATAATAAAAATAATATATCTATAATGTTTCTATAGCAACAGTTCTTGCTTAAATTTTAAATAATTTATATATAAAATTTATTGGTAATTCACGCACAGAGATATCGATATAACGTTTAATTTAAAAAAGCTTGTGGTTATAATATAAAATACAGTATTCCTAAATTCTTTATTTTAGAGCTCTTGTATTTGTTTCCCAGTTGCTGATCGCAAATCTTTTATTTATTTAATTTGGAATTTATCATTAACAATTACTATTGACAATCCCTTTTATACGCAATCCTATAGTCTATTTGTCAAGTTGCTATTGAGGGTGAGAATTCACAATATTTTGTTCTTAATTCATTTGGAGACTCTCCTATAAAATTTGTCCGCTTATTTAGGGATGGGGATCTCGTATATTTCAGCCTGCCTTGGTTTTTCCTTTTAAATTTTTTGTTTTTTAAATCGATATTAATTATAATATTTGATCAATGTGCATATGCAAATTAACAATCGTTTATTAAATGCTTTATGAGTTAAATCATTAATCAAACATTATTATTCTCTTTTTAATAATTAAATTTAAAATTGCACATTATTAAAAAATTACTGTACAATATTTTAAAGAATTATTAAAATATATATTTTATTCCTAACATATAAATATTAATAATTATACACAGACATTAATGCATATGTACATATATATGTCATTACACATGCCTATCTGTTAGCGTTAGGAGTTGTTTTCTTAAAATGTGTATATATTTAAATAGCTGTATCCTTTCATTGCATGCCTAGTTTATTTCCAAAGGAGAAATATCTATACTAAGTCATCCCCTCCCCCATGATAGATCATTATAATCAGGTGAAATGATATCATTTCAATATATTGTTTCACTATCAAACTTGAACATTAGACATGGATGCTCAAGTCCAAATCGATGGTAGTACAGTTCCCTCAACCACATATTGACATTTATTGACATATATATGATATTATGAACAAGCCATTTTTGATCCCCAATTGTAATTGACTTATCATCCCAATCACTAACTATGATGAGCATATTGGAGGACATTATCAGTTTACAGCCTATTGCTGATAATGTTAACTCCACACAGTAGTATTTCCTGCTCATCATATGGGTATAAACTTATACTATTTAAGTATATTAGAATATTTATTAGTTCTGGTGAGACATATTAAACAACAGTTCAGTACCACTAGCAAGCCAGGTTTAAACCTATACCCTTTGAAGAAATCATATCAGTTCCGGATTATAACTCTCAGAATTTTTAAAACTCAATAGTAATATTGTACTACTTAATTAACTTTATGAAATGCAGAAATGAAAAGAAAGCGTAACAGCTTTAACATTAACAATTTATTCGAGTATCAATGTGTGAATGGTATTTCCTTCTACCCTCTCAAACCATTAGCATTACAACAATCATATTAAATATATATATATATAATGCACACTCACCTAATTATAAAATAAATACATGTACAACATTCAGAAAACAAAAACATATTTATATATGAAAAATAACACTGTCCGTTTATAACAAGAGTTCCCAAACTTTATTCTGCCGCAGACCCCTTTATCAAAAACTTTTAAAACCGTCGACCCCCTAGAAGTTTACTTGACTTACTCAAATTAATAAATTTGTACAGTACTCAATATTAAATATTCCACTAGATATCAGACTTTTCATTTTAATCATTTATAATTAATGATTGAAAAAGATAAAAGGACTATTGAATATGGCATCTTGTGCAACATTTAATATCGAAACCTTCACTAACAAAAATTAAAGCAAAAATGTACGACAGGTTTTTTTTTATTTTTGACAATATGAAATAAATATGTAAATTCAGAATAAGTACAAATATTGAAACATAAAAATGAAGTGAAAAAAATCAACTTATTCAGAAAGAATTAAACATCAACAAAATTACAACAAGGAAGATTTTAATCGGAATTATAAAAATAAGAATACCAAATAAATTAGCTTGGAAAATTGAATTTAATGAGATGGGTGCATCTAGTGATCTGTCAACAATTTATCCATGTTCAGTTTTAAATTAGCGAGTTGCATTCTCAAATCTCCACATTCAGTGATATGAAATAGATGTCTGTTCTGAAGCAGATTTAAAACTACACTGAAGGTTCTCTCTAGCAGATACAGTGATGGAAATGCCAGCAAATACTTTTGTACAACAGTCTATAGAGCCAGGTACAAAAGTGGAATACCTTGTTGCAGCCAAAACTTTTGGTAATCCCGTTTGAAATGTACTTTGAGATTCTCATTTGTGCTGATGGTTATCAGTTCATCTTGCAAAATTATAATTGGTTCTGCACTAGTAGTGTATGAGTTTATTATCCATTCTGGTATTTCAAATGATAGAATATCTTCGAACCTAGTTTTGAAATCTAAATGAAATGCCTCCTACTGATTAATATACAGCAAGATATTTTTTTCTTGGATTGTGCCTATCTTAAATAAGTTGGGGAACTGGGAGAGCTCAGATCTTGCAATATTTTGCTTAAAAACATTAATCTGGCATCAAAATTGATATCACCAATTTTGCTTTGATGAGATTCAAATTATCTTTTTGAAGTTGTAAATTAACATTATTAAATTTGCCAAATAAATTGGTTAAATAAGCAATATCTGTTTTACTCTTAAGTAAATTTTCTTTCAAACTGGAATCTTTGTCTTCCAAAAACCTCTAAAACAGATTGAAAAAGTGCAAAAAATCTTACCAAACATAAACCTTTTGAAAGCCAGCAGACTTCTGTATGGAGAACCAATTGATAGAAATCTTCATCATTTTCCACATAATTGAGTAAACAGTCTAGTGTTTAAAGCATTATTTCAAATTTTATTCACAGCAGTTATAACAAACTGAAGCGATTGATGCAATTTGTCACTAAGGTTCTTGACTACTAAATGTTGCCTATGGATTACACAGTGAACTTAAGCACTTCAGGTGCATGTTGTTCAGGTAACTTATGAAGCTGCAATAATAACCAACCATAGCTGGTGTTCCACCTGTCCCAATGGATATTATATTTGTCAATGGAATTGCCTTTTCCCTGAAAAATAGCTCCATGAAATTAAAAATTGCTTTGCCTCTGTTGTCAGTTACTAAAGTTCTAGCTAACAGTAGTTCTTCATGTTCTTCCTGATCTTGAATAAAATGAACATATACCAGCAACAAAGCTTCATTACTAGGTAATGTTGACTCATCATCCAGCTGCAGGAAGAAAACGTTTTTTGGCAAATGATTACAACAGTTTTCCACATTATGATTCATTTTGTCAATACATCTTTGAACTGGATTATCACTCAAAGAAATGCTTTTTGTAACAGTTTATGCAGGTTTATGGAATACAGTGTTCAAAACCTTCACCATGGTGGTAAGATCAGTTTTTCTCCTATGGTGTGCAGTTCTCCAGACTTCATGATGAGTAGGATATGCAATGAGTAGTATATGTTGTACGATGCCCTTAATCCATCATCATTTTGCTTTGATGATGAAACAAACATCTATCATAGTTTTTTTTTCAGAATTTTGGATGATTGAAAGTATGACAATTCTTTTTCTTTTTTGTCAGGGTGAATTCTGTTCAAGTGATCTGCTAGTTTTGATGGTTTCATAGTATCATTGCTAAAGACTTTTTGGCATATGAAGCACATTGGTAAATGTTTGTTTGATAATGACGGGACTAATCCAGGCTTCAAATAGTCCAAGCTGTATCATCTGCATTTATTTATTGGTTCAATCATATTATTATCCTAAGAAATAAAAAAAATTTATTAACAGTGATTTAAAAAAAAACAAATTATGTACTTGAAGCAGATTTTTGTTTAAACTCGAATAAATAAACTGTGTCCTCTGATTTTCTTTTTCATAGTACTGCTCATCAATAAATAATTATATTCGAAGTTCAAATCACAAATAAGGACATATCACATCAAATGAACCAATTTATAGAGTTTTTTGAAAGCATGACTGTACAAGAGTGATAGGTTCTGCTAATATCAAATATCATCTTGTTCCACTGCGAGCAAGTGTGGACATGCAACGTTTTTTTTTGTGTTTGCACTTGCTTTGATACATTCGATATGACAATGCACAGACAATTTATACTACATGTATTTTTATGCATTCTTATATGTGACTCTTTTAATGACATATTTTACTTTTTCGTTCACAAGTTTTGTAGGTATTGGGTTTTTATCAAAAAAGTGTTTTTTTGAATTATTTTACTTCTTAATTAGGTAACTATTGGAATCATAGATATTTTGAAGTAACAAACAAAAAGCAGTAGTAAGGGAGTCTTTTTGCTGTCATCAACCCCTAAATTTTTTTATTGAAACTATCACACACACCCCCATGAAAGTGACCACTTTGGGAACTCTTGGTTTATAATATTTCTTACAATGACTTTTATTTTCTTTTTTCCCCATAGAGTTTTGATATATATTTCTCATTTATTCACATTTAAAATGAGTTTTCATTCATTATTTTTTCCTATGCAGATTATAATTACAAATTTATCCATATGGATTTTAAAAAAAAAAAAAAGAAATGTGAATTCTGCAAAGTTTAATAAAATGGTTGTGGCATTTCTCCACTGATTAGTCCATGGTTAGCTGGTCATTCTCAGTCAATCATTTTCTTCCTTGGGACAGCATGTTTAACTATTTGTATATGATAAAGCTAGAATGAGAATAATTAAGGTTATTTTTCCATGCTAGGTTATTCAACTAGACATTTTACCTTCTGTGGAGCCCCGTGCAGTTGAAGGATGAACTGCTTAAGTTTTTCAGTCAAGACATTGGTTTAATATTTATCGTATATCCATACAAAACCATTGCATGCTTTTCAATTTCTAGTGCATATATATATTCCATTGATTTTCACAACAAAATCTGTGAGTCTACCCTTGTATTCTCTCCAAACTGTAGACTGGACTGACTGCTGAGCTTATGACAGTCTTTTTATATGTTATCAGATTTAATTAATTTTATTCAAGTTCCATAATGTACTTATCACTAATCAGATTAATTATACAAAAAAAATCCCTTTACAATTATTATCAAAGTCTGTTATTTGATAAACACATAGAAAACAAATTATGATTCATCATGATTGAAAATAAAGAGTGAGAGGAAATAATAACTTATTATTAGTTTCCTCTTTAGTAATATAAACTTATTCTATTTGATTAACTTTAATAAAACAATTTTCTCTCTTTTTCTAAAATTAATTTTTACCGTCAGTTAACTAAACTTTTTTTTCTTTTGTTTTGTGTAGAATATTTGTTTGAGAGAAAATGTAAATGAATCCACATGCACAGCAAAGTTTTAGAATTAATTTGCTATTACTTAGTGTTTATCATTTAACCCTTTATCAACTGAGACTTTCAAAATAAAGAAGAAAATATTTATTTTTAATATACAACTTTTGCTATTAATTAGCATTTTTATGGTTTAACCATTTATCTACTGATGTTTTCAAAATAAAAAAGAAAATATCCACTCTTAGTATACAACTTTTGCTATTAATTAGCATTTTATAGTTTAACCCTTTGCTTATTTTTAGAATTTTAATAATTAACATGTTGTTAATTATTAGCTTTTATATTTAATACTAAATACGATGTGGCTATACATAGCTACAATATATATATATATGGAAAATATTGATTTTTCCCCTTAGTTTGTATTTGTAATTCAAATTTGCAAACATTTATGGTGAACATCATCAAAAGTACACTTAACATTAAGTTATAAAGAAGGAATAAACTACTTCATTACATAGGCAAATGTTTGCAAATTTAAATATATATGAAATAGCAAATTACAAATAATCATATAAGGTAAAGAATAATGTTAATTTATAAATTCTAGTGATAAATTTAGAAAATATTGTAGCTAAAATAGCCATGCTTTTAACTAACCATATTGAATGTTTAGAAAAATTTATTAGCAATACAATTTGAACAATAATTTCATTTGAACACATCAAAAATAAAATATGTGTGACCAGAATTAGTAAATACCAAGATAATAAAACTGAAAAAATATAATCAATATCAATTTAAAATGTGAGAAAAACCAAGATTTTAACATTTGAAATTTTTTCCTTTTATATGGATTCATAAATTCTAAATTTTAGGAGTTAAATTTTAAAATTATATTTTTATAAACAATTTTTTTACATTCTTCTTGAAATTCTTATCAAAATAATATATATACTTTAGATAATTCTTTGTTTCAAAATATTAAAATTAAAAACACTGGTTGTTTTTATTTTTATTAGCACCCCAATACTTTACAATGCATGCAGGCATCTTCTTCTATCTAATAAATAAAATTAATATTTAACAATAATTTTTATAAATTAAATATTAATAAAAGAAAACTTTAATGATGGTAATTTCTCAAAAAATAAAAATAATTTATTACTATATTATTGAAAATTTTTTTTATATATAGATATCATAGGTAAAATATGACACAAATATGAAAATTTTCCACATTTGTCCAACACATCTATAATTGTAGTTTTTTTACTCTAGTGCCATCTAGATTTCCATCTTCAGATTAATTGTTGGCATATCTTTGTCGATAAGGTTTGGGTTTCAAAGCAAGGAGTAAAGGAATTGTGTATCCAGCAATAGCCTTTAACTCCATTTTACTATTCAAACTAAAAACTTGAAATTCAAATCAGCCTAGGATTTTAAAGCCAAGGCAACCTGTTTGAACATTTATATATATTTGACTTCCATTTTAATGTCATCAGTTTTTCATTGCACTTTTTGGTTAGGAATATTAATAATGACAAATCACTTTACTTGTCTCTTGTCTTTATCAATAACAATTGAGATTCAAAGCTGGAAGGATTCAAGCTAAAACATGAACTTTAAATCAGTCTAAGATTTTAAACTTAAGTCACCTTGTTTAAATTGTTATATAGATCTTATTTCAGTTTAGTAATTATATCTTTTAGTATCCTCTGTTTTATTAACACTTTTCCTTCTCTAAGAATGTTAATAAATAAATATTTTTAAAAAAACTCCCCAGCTCACATAATGATAAAATAAGAACAGCTAGCATCATCTACTATTACAATGGGTAATCAATAATTATCAGATGTCTTAGCATATTTAAGTTCTATCTTTATTAATGAGGTTTATAATTCTGAGCTGAAAGTAATATAGTTATGTGCCTAGAAACCACCTCTAATTCCATTTTATATTCAAGCCTGAAATTTAAATCAGTCTAAAGTTTTGAATCCAATTTACTCTCATTAATTGTATAGATCTGACCCAGTTCAGTAACTATAGTTTTTAATGATCTCAGATTTTCACTAACTGTAGGTATTTTTTCCTCTTAGCTAGGAATAATGATAATATTAGCAAATCAATTCATTCCTATAATGATATAGGAATGGGGATTTAAATATACTAAGGCTATTGTTGACATTAATAAAAGTCAAAATTATTGGTACTGATTTAAGCTGCACTCACAACCATTTTAAATTCTAAGAACTGCCAAAAACCCCTGCTGGCACATCCAAGCGATAAATGACATCGATTAATCTACATGTGGTCACGATATGACCCTTTGTTACAAAATCGCAATTTACTTCAATAATTAAAAAATGAATATGCAAATTTCATACATTTAGGCTTGATCAAAGATGTGACTAAAATATACAGTCACAATTTACATCAGCAATATACAAGTCACAATTTACATCAGTAATTCTACATCAGTACCAAATTATTAAAATAGGCTATAGACTCTCCGTTTATGTGAATCTTAAATTACATAAACTATATAAAATGCAAAAATGTGATATCCAAGTCACGTGGATTGTATATGTTGCTTGAACATTTGTGATATATTTTCTTGTGTAAAAAAAATATTTTTATGCATTATAACATAGTAAATACTGCTGCTCTTTACATCTTAACATTGTTATTTTAATAAATTAAATAAAAATTTGAATGATTTTATTGCCTGGGAATTCACTTGAATTCGAATGCAGGAAGTGACGCTTCCAAGGGCCTTAATCTCAAGAGAACATTGTAATAAATGATTGGTTATAAAACTACATTGTATTTATTATTTTAAAATATATTTTTAAAACGTACACACATACTATGATTAGTTTTTCTATTTATTTTTGTTTGTTTATTCGTTTCTGCTTTTAACCATCTTCTTTTTTTAGTTTTTTTTGGACACTTTGAATTAAAGATAAAAGTAAATGTTAGCTCAATTTTAAAAACCGAATAAACTAACTTTCATCATTAAGGAAATTCGCAAATGTTTAAAGTTGGGAGAAAAAACCCCATAATAGTAAGCCCTTTTGCAATATTAATATCGTTTTATGGAATAATGAGAAACTTTTTTTTTCTCTGTGATTATTTCAGCCTTAATGTTTGAAGTAATGATTAAATTCAAGGCCAGACTTTAGAAACTGCAGCTAGTCGTGCTTCATCTATTATTACTGTTGTAAAGGAAATTGAGTTTCTAAATTTGTGAAAACTTCTTGTAAGATTGTAGATTAATTTCATTATAAAATGTTGGACAATGTTAAAATATTTGGTTTTAATTTTTTTTTTTTTTTGGTATTTTATATATTTTAGGATTTAAAGAAACCTTTTGACAAAGCGTGGAAAGATTATGAAACCAAAGTGTAAGTAATTTATATGCTATATGTCTGTGTGAAATAGTTATATGGTACTTTTTGTGTGTTTCTGCTGAGATATAACTATATATATGCTTATGTTATCCTATAAAGAGAGTGAAATTAAAGTTCAGTATATATATATGTTACCTGTAAAAAATTCCTAGTCATACAAGATGCAATGTCAAAGATGGAACATTCAATTATGAAATGTTCACAATTTCATATCTTTCTTAGGCATTCTATAAAATGTCAAAAGAAAAATCGGCAAAGTATAAAATATTCTCAGCAATAACATTAAATATAGCAAGGCTAATGAGGATATTGAAAATATGCTGTGTTCGTGGATATAAGATGAAAATACTAACTGATGGAGTGAGGGTCTGTTTTGATCAATTATTTCATTTTGATTAAATTGATTAAAATAAAACCATATGAAGCTCTCTTTGACACAAAGCTGAAGTGTAGGTTTCACAAGACATACTACAGACTGAAAAGCAATTGGAAGGAAATATATAGAAAACACACAGGCAATGCAACAAGAAACAGGTCACCCTATCCATGATAAAAAGATTCTATATCACAAAACATGGATGAGATTATAGTCCATGACGGAAGATACAAAAATGATGATCAATGCATGTCTACCAAAGAGGCTTCCAGTTCTGCTTTCTGTTTGAAGGAAACCAATGGTGCACCGACATGCATAAACTGTTACTGAAACATCTGTGCTGCCTGTGGACATAATGATGATGGAAGTGAGAACATAAATATTTATGACATTAATGTATTGTGTATTCTCGCTTCAGAAATACAGATAAAAAAAAATGAAAATGAATTTGATAAAAAATTTTCTCCTGCATCTTTGAGGACCACTGTGCTGATTCCTATCCCAGAGATGTCGACAAGGAATGGAATGATTTATGCAATTTATTTGCAGTTGTTATAAGTTTGACAGATTCTGTTTTTACCAACTTGGAACTGCCGAAGGAATTTTAAATCAATTTATACCGAATCACAATATTCCAAGGACTTGTTGAGAGTTTGAGATATTCCTGACAAAAAATAACTCTCCAATCAGCTGCTTCCACTCAACCCATGGTTGGTGGCCAAGAATTTGTGATGTGTACTTGTAGTACTAAGTGCCAATATTTAAAGTGCTTTTGTATGAAAAAGGCAGTTAAGTGTAATTCAAAATGCCATTTCATTCTATCTTGTAGCAACAATTTAATTCTGCAATAATCTTTTTTCTCTTGTATGTTAAATCCCGTATCTTGTATTTGTTACATTTTTATAAGTGTTTTTCATACTTTGCTGAAAAACTATTTGGCATTTTTTATAAAGCCTAGGTATTCTATACAATATCTAGGAAAAGTAAGTAAAATATTAAAATAAAAATGAAATTTTATACTTTTACCAAAAATGTCACCTATTGTCTACAATGCTAGCATATATATATATATATATATATATATATATATGCTAGCATTGTAGGTATATATATATATATATATATATATATATATATATATTAACCTAAATTAAAGTAACTCAACAGAAATATTATTAAAGAGAAATTCAATTGTATATTAAAATATCATTGGATTTGTCAAAAATCCAAATATTATTAAAATCTCAAATATTCAAGTATTCATTGTAACTAATAAAGGTCATCAAACGATCCAAATGTATTAAATAATTAAGAAACGATTCAAATATAAATATTTAGCTTAATAAATGAAAAGCATTGTAGCTTAAATTAAATTATGAGAAGAATACCTGAGTAGTGGCTATTAAACAAAAAGACCCGACTGAGTTATCAATTATATTACGGGTCATTGGATTCAATGAAACATACTTCTATAATTAGATTTCTCAAGATATCACAATATCAATAATTATAAACAAATTATTAAGAATGACTACTATAACTCAGGTATATGGAAATCAAGTGAGTGAGTACACTAGTAACTCAATAAAATATCTTCTCTCAGGTATATCCAACTGTAGATTTTACTCACTTTCATTTCTTGGTTTGATGTTAAGTGCATGTCTAAGTGAACAACAAGTGAATATGGTCTATCAGGGCGCCACTAGATTATCTGAATCTAGACACAATTATATCTAATAACCTTTTCACATGTACTGGGTTTGAATCCCTTTTGGTACCTTATTTCTTACAAAATGTATGATTTTGATTTTTAGACCCATAACACTGTATGCACTAATATTTAAGTAAACACCTGGGTAACATAAAACATCTTTAAACTGAAGTGGAAATCATTAGACATAAATCATTTCTTAGCATAACAAATGTGTTTCAATATTTTTTTATAAGTTTTACTAGCTCAGATTACTATTAATTTAGGATGGCAATTCACTCATCCTTGCATGAAATAGATGAGGGGATGGTGGTTATAATAATACTAAGAAATCACTAAATACTATGAAATCAATATTTATTTATGGCCTTTAAACATTTAAACAGCTCATTAATTAAAACGTTGATGATGATGATGATGACGATAATGATAACGATAATGACAATGGTTTCAACCACAGCTTTAGGACTAAGCCTAAACATAAAACCTAATTTTTATAAAGAAATTCATAATTATTGTTAATCTTAGCATATTTAATCATATCTTAAACAACTAATATTCAACCATTGATGATGAATGATCACACTTGATAAAGACTACTCTTAATGAAATATATATGCCTCGTTTAATAACATAAACTAATATTTATTACTGCATTTCTAACATATACATAAAAATTTCTATATTTACATGAAAATTTATATTAACAATAACAACAATAATCATAATCGACTGTTTTAAAATCATAACATTAAATTTTAAATTCTTCCCCCTTTCCCATAAATGTATTTCAAAAGTATATTGTATTAAATTGGGTAACCGATTTGTTAAAATGTTCCATCCACAAGAAAAGTATTTCATATAAAAAAAAATATTCACTCATTGGCACACATACCTTATAATCTAACATGTAAGCAGAATGTTAAAAAAAAATGTTAGTAGAATTGAAAGAGCAAGTTTTACCGAACAAGTTTTAAATCATTTTCTCCCCCTTCCTTCTACCTCTGAAATGCTATACTTTCTTAAAACAAAATAATTTAATATTTTAACACTGCTTATTACTTCACATTCGCACACAATTATACACATGTAAAAATATTATTATGTAGGTGTGTGTTTTATCCCATAATAACAAAATATTATTTAAAACCAAAATAATAATACAAAAATTATTTTACACATTAATATTTCATAACTGTAAATTAATGAACAAATAATTTTGATACATTCAAGATCATTTATGAAGCTCAAAGTTATTATTAGTAAGACATTCTTGTTTTTAATCGATCTGAATAGTCTTTAAAAGATCTTTAAATAAAATATACCACTTTATTGCTAAAATTTTATTAAGATTCTGCTATCATAAAGAAAATATATCAAAAAATTTTTTTATACTACCAGTTCTTTGTAGCGACTTCTAATGAGTCAAATTTCTCTTGTTTAATGTCTATCTTTGGCAGCAACAATTTCCATGTTTCTTTGGAACAATCTCTTAAAAGTGTATAATTATTTGATGATGATGATCCTATTGAGATTATTTGCTTTAGTGGACAATTTGGAAATCTTTGTATTAATTTTTTTTCTCTTCCTGTCAAGCATGATTTTTTTAGTGGATGAAATACAGCAGTTGTTTTCACGTTTATAAATTTCCTGGGTTTTAAACTCAGTTGCTGGAACAATTAATTGGACTTGATGATTAATATTTATCATTAGATTAATTCATCTTTCTGATCTCCTTCGAATGCAGGTGAATGTTTTCTTCTTTCTATTTAAAAAACATCTTATTTCTCTGGTCAGTTGAAAGGTGTAGAATATTATTTTTCAGACAAGACATCTTTTTTTTCCTATATGATCTGCAGCTCCACGATGGTCAGGTCTTGATGGTACACATATATAATTTTTCTACCCTGTCATTTCTTATATTTTCAACATTCAAAACTTCATAAAAAATGATTTTAAAAAAAAACTATCTAGCAGAACTAAAAATGTTTGTCTGCTTTAGTTTCAATAATTTTTTAAAAAGTCTCTATCACAAATATTATAATAACAATAATCTAATAGCTCAACTGATTTTCCAGACTGCTTTTATATCCGATTTTTTAAGTCAACTCACCCAATTAGAGTGATAGTGTGAATTGCTATTTTTGACCAACTCAAAAAATCACACACCTGGTTTTCAGACACTTTTGTCTTAAAAAAAAAAATAGACTTAATTCTTTTTTCTTACACCTAGGTAACATTTCAAATTTTTGAGCTTCTTTCTTTAGATCTTAAGATGAAACAATTTCAAAATTAGACTTCCCACCAAGCTTAAGCTCCAAATGACAAACAATCATTTACAAAAACAAAATTGCTACAAAAATAGATATCTGATTCAACAGATTTGTAAAAAAAATAATTTGACAGATTTAACCCTTCTTTTTCTTTCAATATTTAATAAATGTAAATTTCTGTATGTAATGTACACACATACTTTATCATTTCAAATCATTCATAAACTGTCATTACAATAATCTAATTGCCAGCTTAGTAATTATAACCTTAATATTTAAAATTAAATCTGTGACTTTTTCAATTCCCACTTACAATTATAGAAAAGCAAAAATAGAAACAGAATAAGATATCTAAATTGATCAAGCATAGGTTAGTCTTAAAGAAAGTTAAAGTGTTTAATATTTGAAATATAAAACAATTAAATAGTTTACACATACATTGCCTATATATGTGCAACTTTGCTTTTTAACAGAAAAAATCAAATATTAAATAATTAAATGTGTGGACCATTCTGTTTGAGTTTTATTAACACACAAACAAATAAAGAATATAATTGTTGACCCACTCTCTTTTTGTCTAAAGCTTTTAAAACTGGATCTTGTAGGGTTTAAACTTGGATGCCCTACAGCTTCATTTATTGTTATATAAAAATGTGATGATGATTCTGGTTTTACATTTTCTTACATGCGCATTACTATAAATTTAGCTAATGACTAAATTGTAATGGCACAATATATATATATATATATATATATATATATATATATATATATATAGAGAGAGAGAGAGAGAGAGAGAGAGAGAGAGAGAGAAAGTGTGAGCAATTTTTCTCAGTCTTATTTCTCATAAAAATAAAAAAAATTATAAAGAAATTATAAATTACAAATTAACTATAAAATATTTAGGACCAGAAAGTATAATATGTTTTTAGAAATTACAAGATTAAAATATGGAAAAATCCATCCATCTTTTTTATAAGAATGTGTATGCAATTATGAGAGTACTTACCAAACATTTTATTTAGATTTGAAAATTAAAATTATCTAATCTTATTATTAAAGAGAAATCTTGACCACTAATTTTGGTAATATTAACCATATTGAAATTACAAGATTAAAATATGGAAAAATCCATCCATCTTTTTTATAAGAATGTGTATGCAATTATGAGAGTACTTACCAAACATTTTATTTAGATTTGAAAATTAAAATTATCTAATCTTATTATTAAAGAGAAATCTTGACCACTAATTTTGGTAATATTAACCATATTGAATGAACATCATAATACAAACTTAATTTTTTATTAATGGAACAGAAATTAACCTCAGAAAACTAAAAATCACAAACATTTATAGTTTGACATATTGAGTGTTCTCTCAAGGAATGGATATTATATGAATTGCACTATAATGATATTCAACTTTTTTAGATCTAGAAGGTAATTATTGGTTATATGTTCAATATCTGTCTGCCAGAACAGTTGGATTGATTTATTTTTTTTATTGTGGAGTAAATAGACAGAATAGTCACTGCTTGCTTGTGAATACTTAATTTGAATCTAGTAATGATTTAAAATGTTAAAACCTAATTCACTTTTAAAATAATTTACAGTTGTTTACTAGGGTTATTCACTTTGTAACAGTTATTTTATGGACTACGAGATTAACAGAATTTATAGAAAGTTAAGGTGAAATATAGAAGGTTGTTACGAATAGGTGGATTTTAATTTTTTAAAAGTTTTTTTAAATAATACAAAGATGTTTATGAATCAGTGCCTATAAAGGTATGATTAATTCCCACTATTAGTGAGATTGCATGATATTCCAATTGTATTTTTTACTTAGCGTATATGATAAACTCAAATTAACCTGCAGTTCTTACTCTCTTGCTAATAATTTCTAGACCTATTATTTGGTGATCATTATTAGATGGCTTTCTGGATTGAAAATATATCATAAACTTTTTTGGGATTTGAAAGAATTTTAAAGTTCACATATCCTGGACAATAATTATATTTTACAATAAAAATATCTTTTTTTTTTTTACTTTTTTTTTTGTTCAATACTTTATTTGGTCTATAATAAAAAAAATTTTTAAATTTATTTGTCTGCAGTCACTTGAGAACATTGTTATATATAAGGTCTGCTCACAATAGCAGCAGAGGAGGTTTTGGCTTGAAAAAATATTGAAACTTAATTACAGTATTTGGACACCTAAATGACAAAATTGTGAAAGCAACTAACAATTCAAGTTAACTTTAAAAGTTTTACTGCCTAATATTTTATTACATGGTGATATTAAAATAAGTATTTGATTTTCAACCAGTTTATTCTTTTGCCAAATTCTACTAGGATAATAATATCAGCAGCTTTATAAGAGTGGTTTTTGGACTATTAAAATACAGATTACTACTTAAAAATCTAAACTTGAATTAATTTTTTATAATGGTTGTATTATATTAAGCATTCAGGCAATGATATTTTTAAAATAAGGAATATCTAATTTTGAAACTTTGCAAATAGATTATTCTGATAAATCTAATTTTAAAATAATATATATATAGAGAGAGAGATGGATGGATCTCCAATAAATTTAGGCAATTGATTTCAGAAAAAGACAGTTAATATTGAATCTTTGAAAAATAGCTAACAAACTTCTTAAGAATAATTGACAATTGAGATTGAAATATAATAAAACTATATTTTTATACAATGTTCTACACATTCATTTAAATAGAGAATACTGTTACATTAAATGACTCACATTATTACTTGGCATTCAATAATATATATAATAATAAAATGGTCTTTTTACCTTAGTTCTCCTTGATTATACAGAAAATTGTTTTCAATGACTAAAGCAGAAGGTGTGAATATTAATAAATTTTATTTTACTTTATTTTATAAAATTTTATTAAACAGATTGATTTTTATTTAACAAAGTAAACAATTTTTTTTTTATATTTAACCTTTGTAATAAACCGTAATCATCTTACAATAAGAAATTAGATTGATTAAAATTCGTTCCTCCTGCTTTAGTCATTCAGCCAAACTTCTTTACAACAAAAGAGAACTAAATAAGAAAGAACCACTCTCTTTTTATAAATATGATTGAATGCTGGAGTGTGTGACATTATAACAGTATTTACTATTTAAAGGATTATGTAAAATGTTATATATAGAGAGAAAGAGAATGAGATTTATATATTAAAACTATATGCATATCTACTTGTACTTTAAATGATATTTTTATTTATAAATAATGTATAGATGTTATATATATATAATATTGATTTTTCTTTTGTTTGTAGTTGCAATTTCAAATCTGCATACGTTTGTTCATCTATATAGCGAAGTGGTAGTGAACTTCACTGAAAGTGCACTCAGCTTTAGGTTATGAAGAAGAAAGAAACCACTTTGTTACACAGATGAACAAATATATGCAAATTTGAATATATATCTATAAAGAAAGAGTGAGCTTTGTCAAGCGCTGGTGGACTAGCGGTTAGCATAGCTGCCTTTCAAGCAGTTGGCCCAGGTTCGCTTCCCGGTCAACGCTTTGATATATATATATATAAAGAAAGAGTGAGATATATACATTAATACTATATGCATATCCATTTTTATCTTAAATAATATTTTGATTTATGAAGAAATATAACTATATATTTAAAAAATATATAGACAAAAGATGCACATTAAATAAGTGAAAATTTACAAAAGTTTTAGTTAATTTTCTGGTAAATGGTACTTATTTGATGCTTTTTTTAAAATCAGGAATGAACTATTTTGGAAATGATAATAAAAAGAGCAAGAGGGGAAAATCCTAATTTGGTCATTTGAATTCCATCAATATTATGTAATAAATAAATAAATTGGGATCTAACTAAGTTATTTTGTTAACATATCATCTAATCATTTCAAAATCAGTGTATGATTTTATTTAACTATTTTAGAAATATTGTTATTTTTTTTTATTGTTAAACAGTTGCTTTTTTATTAAAGGGGAACAAAAAGAGAAAAAATGATTGATTGGGATTTATAAAGATTAAATTATTCCTTTTTAGTTATTAAATTCCTTTTTATTTACTATTTAATCAATTTGTTAGAGTATAGCATGTTGATAAATTAAAAAATAACAACACAGTCTTCTATTTTAAAAATAGCCCATTAATTTCAAAATATATACAATCTACCCACAAACTTCGTTATAAATCTTGATTTATTATAATATGAACTATTATGATTGTACAATAATATACTCCAATGTTTCGACTATTATTTTATAGTGTTTATCAAGGAATAACTTATAAATTATAATAGTTCATATAATAAATCAAGATTTATAAAAAAGGTTGTAGCATGTTGATGTTTGAAACAAAACAATTACATTCAATTGGTTTGAATGATTTTTTTTAAAAAAAATTTCTCAATCAGTAACAGAAGATTCATTGATTAAAAGAAAAATCTATTTGTTGCATTACTTGACTTTGCATTGCAATTTAATACAGCTTAAAATAAATTTATTTTTTTAAAAATGTAATTATACAAGAACGAAAAAATAATTAAAGGAATTATATAGCAATATTAGTATTTGTTTGTTTAAAATTTATACAGAACTTTATATAGAAATAAGATGATACTTTAAAATTATTGGGAGCAAAATTAATATCTACGTAATAAACTTTCCATTCTTTGTAGTGAGCTAATTATTTCTTTTAGGGACTGAAATTTTTCTTTTTTAATCGTCCTGAATCATATTTTTTGTATGTGCATGATTTTATACAAAAATTGCAATTCCTCAATTATTTGACTATGAATATTAATTAAGTTTAATCTTCAACTAAATACTATTTTATCAGTTTATATTTGTTTATATCTATAATTATTATATTTAGCTGCAAAATATTTTTATTTACAGTTAATATATTTAACTGCTGCATGTTCATTTATATAACAAAATTGGATGGATCAAGCATTTATAATAAAGCCATAAAAAACGTGTACGCACTACAATGTACATTGCATACCCAAATACTATATATATATAATTTTCAAATTGCACCCAAAGTATTACTCAAATAATAACTAATAATGTTCAAGGCTAAATGGGTTTATAAGTAATCATTAAAATCAGTCAACACTTAGACAAAGAAGTTTAAATAAACCTTTTTAAACACATAAATACAAAATATTCTGAATATAGATTAATAAATAGCCAACTATAACACTACAAACTGCAATTATAATTCTCAAATTACACTCAAAATATTACTTAAATAATAAGTGTAATAATATTCAAGGCTAAATTGGTTTATAAGTAACCATTAAAGTTAGTCGACACTTAGACAATCCCAATATCAATAATAATCAACAATATCAACCTGTTGTCAAGGCAACCTTCTTTTAACAATATATAAATATGCATGCATGTGTGTGCACCTATGGTTAGTGGCTTATACATTTATCCATATATAATATTATGGGGGGGGGGTGTATACATATTTAAACAGTCTTTATTTAATTTCTAGCTTTTTTTTCTTTCTTTCTCTCTCTCTCTTAAAAAAAAAAAAAGAAGTGGAAAAAATCAATTTTTCTGCAAAAAAAGAAGAGAATTTAACTTTTTTTTTTTTGGCATAAATTATTTATTTTTTCATTTCAGAACAAAATTGGAAAAAGAAAAAAAACAACAAGCTAAAGAAGTAGGTTTAATACGAACAGAGATTTCACCAGCGGAGGTAAGAAAAATTCATGTTTGTATGTGAATGAATAGGCACGTAAGTGTGATTGTAAATCTATGGTATATATATACTCAGTAAATGAAAATGATAATACAATAGACTAGAGCAGCGTTTCCCAACCTTTTTTGGCTCGCGTACCACATGGTAGTACATCACGCTAAATTGTACCACTTCATAAAAATGATTGTATTTCGTGAAATTTGTTATTGTGAGTGTGTTATTTTATTTGCATTATAAATATTATACAGTGACCATGTATGTATTCACATCTCATAATGAAACAAATTACATTAAAACACGCCTAAACATCACACCAGATTATAAACTCACTGAAATTATAAACTCACTGTAACTTAATTATATGTATGTGTTTGTTCAAAGTTTCATATTTTTTCCAAAATAATTTATTAAAGATTACATTAAACGTTATTTGGTACATATTTTGTTCAAAGTGTTTTCTCATTCCTTCATTTAGTTTTCCCAAATTTGAGTCTGTGTTCTCTTTTTCGGAGCATTGGGCCATGGAGAGGATAAATCCAGCATGTCCAAGTCATGGTAAAAATAACCTCAGGGGTTATCAGGCTATCTCTTGTTCTTGTTTTCTTTATATTGTTCAGCATGAAGTTAATAGGATTAAAATTTTGATGATTAAATACTAGCTTACATCTAGTAATCCACAATAGATGATCAAGAATTAATAAGAATCTAATTTCTGGATATGATCCTTTTCTGATACATTCTTTCAAATTAAATAATTTAGACTGATTATTGCCTTGATCCGACTCATTATTTATTTACTATTTTGTCATATTTCGTTTACTAATAAATGGTTTTAATAAAAACACAAAATTATAAAAAACCAATTAGTATATTTTCTTATCATAATCAAATATTTTTATAAAATAATTTTAATGAGATCTTTGTGCTTGTTTCGAACAACATAATTTTTTGAAATTTGGTTCAAAAGATGCAAGATATACCCTTAAGTCTACAGCTGCATTCAGTCTGTTTCGATACTTATTTTTAAAAAAAATATATGAAGAAAAAGCTCTTCCTACTAATTCCGTAGTAGTAAATGGTAATAATAATTTAAGAACTTTCTCAGAAAGTTGTTCATATTCTTTAATGTTTTGTTTTTTGTCATTTGAATTCTACTTGTAAAGTTCTGTCACATGATAATTCTATTAAATTTTATTTATCCTTTATTGATAATGATGTAGCTTTTTCTAAATTTTCTTCATAGAAGGGGTTTGAAATCCAATTATCATTTGTGTTTTTGGGTTTTGGAAAATATTCCATGAAAGACAATTTTAATCCTGTTAAATGTGCTATTATATTTTCTGATATATCTTGAGACAGACTAACGTTATTTTCAAACAAAACAATATGTAGAGTTTCGATTACTTCCAGTTGATTGTTTTTGATACTTATATATATTACAATTTCCAAAAATCTAATTTCTTAATCATACTTTCAATTTTATCATTACCATTAAAGATCGTTATCGACTGTAAATATTAACAACTTTACTGTATAATATTATTAATTAAAATAATTTTTATGAATTATAGGAAAAAACGTTTCTATATTTTTATGATTTAATTTTTTTTTATGTCCGCCATTATTGATTATTTTTCGTGTACCACCTACCAGCAACTCGCGTACCACCAGTGGTACGCGTACCACCAGTGGTACGCGTACCACAGGTTGGGAAACACTGGACTAGAGCATAGATAAATGCCAACATATCAGATATTTTGTCAATGTGGGAAAGAAATTCAGATTAGATAGTAAATTATTACAAGAATTGGATACAGTTTATGTAAATAAGCAAATGAAGATTATCTTAACAGTTAGCATATACTTCATTTTATTATCTTTATAACAATTATCATGGTTTATATAATATATCAAGTATCTTATGCATTGAAGACTTACATAGCACAACAATATACTTCATTTCAGATAGCTGACAATAGTAAATTCGGCTAACTAATTGTTTTGAATTGGTAAATGGTTAATTAGCTATTCTAAGGCAGAGAATAAACTAGTGATAGAAAAACATTCAAATTTTCACTACCTGTCAATTGGCATGCCTGGTATTTCCATCATCTCCTCTGGTGGGGAGACTCCCCCCCCCCCTGAATAAAAGCTTTTTTACCTAGCTACCTTTATTGTTTTATGTCCAGATGTAAATTTTTAAAGTTGGAACTAATAAACTATATAGCAACTGAAAATGAGCTCATTGTTCTTTTTTCATACTCTAATACATTTAATATTCATAAATAATGTTTTATATCAAAGTCTTTTTTTTTTAAAAATATTTTTGATATTGATAAATATGAGAATTTTAAAAGACAACTTACTCTTAATTGTTACACCACAATGCAATTTTACTAATAACTAGTATATAGTAGATGATGATAAAAACTTTCTCCACATTCCCATAGAGTTCAGATTGAGTAAATGATGAATGGCAAACAATACCATCTTAAGTTTATGTTGATGGTATTTTAGTTGTATTTATATATTGGCCTATTTCCATAATCTAATATGAGTATTGAATGGCTTTAGAAAAATTTAACTTGATTTAAGTATTTCAAATACGTACATTCGACTTGTACGTTATTTCTAACAGTTGAATGTGTTTGGAATATTTAAATAAAGTTAAATTTTTCTTAAGACATTCAATACTCATATTAGATGGTGGAAATAGTCCAACATATAAATACAATCATTTTTCTAATGTCCATAAACTAAATGTTCTTCCTGTTTTATATTTGCCAGAATTAGTTTAAGTAATTTGTGAATATTTTATGATTATTATTTTTTTTGTGTGTGAATATTTTATGAATCTTTTTTTTTTTTTTTGTATTTCAGCTCATACTTAGCATATTAATATGTTTAGTTGTATAAACTACATAATAAGTCTCAATTGTTATTGTTATATGCCTTTAAGTTGGTTTTGATTTTTGTCCAATCATATGAATGTCATTTCTCCAGAAGGTCCTCTAATCTGTTTAGTTTTTAGATTCCTCAGTAGATTTTTTTTTTTTAGTGTGGCAATAGAATCTATTTATCTCTTCTCTACTCATCCTAATGTATTGCCCACAGACATAGTATTACATGTCAAAGTTAGTATGTTTTTTTTTTTTTTGTTTATAAAGAAGTTATGACAGAGAGGAATGAAAGTGTTGAAGTTGTTTCAGTAATCGAGTATTTTTAATACATTTCTCCATGCTGACTGCTGTGTCAGCTATGAATCAATACATAAGTTAAGTAATCACATAATTTAGTTATTTTCCACAAAATTTTTTAAAAAACTAGCATGTCTTGATTACAAGTTTTGACATGAAATGTGTATGTTTTCTACCATTGTTGATTGTCTTGAATACTTCTTTTGCCATCATGAAACTTCCAAACTACATGAAAATGGTTTTGAGACTCATAAATGGCTTCACTATCATATACAGCTTGAATCATTTCAAATATTTCAATAACAATTTTACCCAATTAAAAACAAAGTGTTATAATATTGCTCCATCATGGTTTAATTCAGCAGTACACAAACTGTGGGTAACAACCCATCAAGGGGGCTCAGGAAAATTGTCGGGATTGTAAAAATTTTAAGTTCTCTTATTGGACAATAAATTTTTAATTGAAAAAACTAAAATCTAAACACTATTAAATACATGAAAACTGTTTAAATCATTATTGCGTGTCTGATTACTTTGGTATTTAAAGACTTATTTTTTCATATTCTAATCCACTTTGTATATATAGCACATCATAATGGCACTTTGCTTATATTACTCTCATTTTTTTGTTTAATCTCAGAGTTTTGTTCTTTATGTTAGTGTCCTCCTAATGTTGGTACATGGTACTATGTGCTTGAGGGTACACATTTTTTTAAAACAGACTAAAATAATTACAATTGCTACAAATCAACAGATCTCCTAAGAAACAAGTATTATTATACATTTTTTGTTAATTAAGATCTTATATCAAGTCATATGTATTGAAATATAGTATAAAGATATATATTTGTATATGGTAAAACATCTTTTATTATTACTATATGCTTATAATAGTATGGTAACAACATATAATCGGTTATGTAAAATTTCAGTCTGAGTATTGGGGTCACAAATGTAAAAAGATTGTGCACCACTGGTTTAGGATATGAAATACTGTTACATTTCATATCAACTCATAATTCAAATATGCTAGAACTTTAAAATTTTTGTGGAGAATAGCTAAACTATGTTTTTATATAATACATGTGTTAATTTATAAATGGAATTTTAGTCAGCTTGAAGACAGTCAGTATATATTTTTAATATACAACCTAACATTTTTATAAAATGTTTCAAAGAAAGAATCTTTTCTCTCTCTATATATATATATATATATTCATCCATCTATCTATCTGACTAATATAATCTCTTTTTTTTTAATGCTGTATGTCATTTTTGAAATTGCCATTTAGGTTGTGGAGTTAAATTACCCTCTACAATCATGAAGAAAGGACATATTTTTGTTTTTATACATCTAATATTTTCTTTCCTAGCATTATAATTAGTTTGTGAACATAATTGGCTTTTTAGTAATATCTTATCATTCACTTCTATAGTTTTAGGGTATTCCAATTTTCTCTTTTTTTAACAGTTTTATGGTTAATTCAATTCCTTCATTTCCTTGCAGTTTTTCAATGTAGTGTCTCATTTTATTTTTGTTTTTATGGCTATTAGTTCATCTATTAATGTTTTTCTTTCTTACAGTCTTTGTACATTTAGTGCATTTTTAAAATTTTGGTGAATGCATTTTATACACTGACTTTGAAGTTTCTTTTTTATTTTATTTACAAAAAGTTACAGTCTTATGTTTTTCACTATAATATCTTAGATTTATTAATTCAGGTGTGCATTAAGATCATGTAATCTCAGGCAAAATTTTTATATATCGGCGCCTGGAATTTGTATTTTTCCAAAATGTCTTTTGCTTGTGCTCTTTTTTTACATTTATTTTTTAAATAACTTTCATTATCATTTTTAAAGTTGCTGTTTTTTTATTTTTTATTTCCTAATATTATTGCTCTAAATATTCCTTGAAACTTAGCCTCTAACTTTCGCAAATACAATTGCCAATTCAGTCTCTTCACTCCAAACATATTAATGTTTGGCTTTTTATTTCTTTTCTTTTTCTGTAAGTATCAATAGTTTATCCATCTAAATCATCCAGTTATTATGAAATGATTTACACTGATAAAAGAGTTTCTCAAAAAAATTAAGTATAATTTTAAACAAAAAAAAAAGAAAATTAATTAAATAACTCATTACAGGGCATGAGTCTCTCTAACATCTATTCATAGAAGAATGGAGAAAGGGGAAATTGTACTCATTAGGGAAATATTAGGTAGTGAGAATTTGGTCAGTTTTCATCCTAGTTTTTTCCCTATCTTACTAAGAATAACTAAATATTCATTTACTAAATAATGCTGGATAGTTACCTGAGTGATTATGGGCAGGTAATCTAAAAGAAAAATCCCTAGGCTATTTAAAAATATATAACAAGTTTGATTAGCCTAAATTTGAACTTATGTCTTAAAGCATGGCAAGTAGGTATCCTCATTTTATCATAATCTTCTTCATATATTCATATAGTTAATATAGAATTGTGAAAAAAAAAAAAGCTATAAAAAGCAATAATTTACTCATAAATTTTTAAATCAGATAAGATACAATATGAAGAAAAGAAGGAATATGAAAATATTTAAAAATGATCCATTAACAAGAATTTGATATCTAAAAATGATATGAAAAAAATTAATAATGATATAAAATAGATTTTGATTATAAATTGGCAAGGTAAGTTATAGAAGAAAAAAGTCTCAAAGTGTAGAACAGCATTTGGTATTGAAAGAAAAGTTGTTTTAGCAGAACAAAGATGGAACTATTACTAAGAAATGGAATGACATAATAAAAATATATAATTTTACAAAGAACTATATCATAATAATGAACAAGAAAACAAAGATTTCTTTTAATTATATCTTCTAAATCATGCAATTAAATCTATATACCATGTATAATTTATGTTAGAAATTACAGATCTATCAGTAGTATATAAGATTTTTACCAAGATAATTGCAAAACTTATTTATAAAACAATAAGCTGGATTTATAAGTGGTTTAAACTCAGTAAATTATATCCAAAGTATTGAGAAAAGTTATACAAAGAATCATTAAATATGAGTTTGCCATTATGTTTTGATTTTATAGATTATAAAAAAAAATTGATTCTAAAGACCTTTATAGTAATTAAAGCTTTAAACTATCAAAATATCGACCAGGGAAGGATGTTACTATTTTTTGAAAAATATTTAACAAAATGCCATAATAATGATTAGATTACATATTGTCACTAAGAAAATTTGCATTGATGTGGGAAAATAGAAGGATAATTTTATATCTTCAAAACTTTTTACAGCAGTTTTACAAGAATTATTTTGTGGATTAAAATGGGAAATTAAGGGGTTAGAAGTAAATTAGATTATTTAAATCATTTAAATTTTGCAGATATTGTGATTGTTTTTTCAAATAATGCTTCAGAACTTCAGAATATATTGCAAGAGTTAGCAAATAAAAGAAAGAATGAAGGATTAAAAATAATTGCTAAAAAGACTGAAATAATGTTGAATGGAGTTTTTCAGAAAAACAAAATAAAGATTGACAATCATGAATTAAAAGAAGTTAACAACTACAAATACTTTGATTAGATTATTAATCCAGATGGGAATATAATGGATGAAATTAATCTTAGAATTAAACTTGATAAAAATAAGTTATTGATAAAAGAGAAGCTGATTATGTGCTTGAAAAGAAAAGGTTTTTAATGAATGTGTTTTACTAGTTCTTGCATATGGATCTATAAATTGAACATTTAACAGAAAAGCAATACATAGACTTCACACTTCACAATGAAATTTGGAGGGTTATATGTTGGGAGTACAGGAAGAGATCAAAAGTGAAATATGTGAGTGAAAATAAACAAGTATTCTTTGATATCATTTAAAGAATTAAGGAAATAATATGAAACTGGATTAGATATATCATTAGGAAAAAATGATAATAATAGACAGTTGAAGATAAACTAGATCTCAAGAAATTGTAAAAGAATTAAGAAAGAGATCTTATGAAATGGATAGATGAAATAAGGGATGTTGCATGTGTGGTGTGCAAAAAAGAGGCTATGGATCAGAGGAAAATTGGAAAGACCTTTATTCTGCAGTTGATTAATAATAGTTAAAACTTATGGTTGGGGTGATAGAATGTGTAAAAATAGTTTCTCATATAAATGTTTGATATACTACTTAAGGTAGCCATTGTTTTTTTTACTATATAATCAATCATTTTCTGTGTCTGATTAGAGCTGTTTCATTAACTCTCTATTTTTGTAATAACTCTTACCTCATCATACTGTTATGCCCTATAGCATGCTACTTTTTTCTCAAAGATTGTTATAATGATCTACAGCAATGAATAAAAAAGTAGTCAAATGATTCATTGCTTAGAAGTTTATAAGAAGTTTGACCATTGAAAATTACATATCTAAGTCAGGATTTATGGATCTTTGACCTCCAAAGGTTGACACTTTTATTATTGCACCAAGTCACATAGAACAATCTAGAGCAATTGTGGATCATAATGTACTAAATGATTGCACATTTTGGCCATTTATAATTTAATCCTTTATTTATTTTATTTTGCTTATTTATGTAATATAATTTGTATTTGTTTCAGTAATAATATGACAGTATACACAGATATAATATTTAACTACTTCTTCAAATCAATATTGATTTGATATTTCTTCTTAGAGACCGTGGTTTAATGGAATGTTCATGGTAGAAATGGTCATTGTACAATATCATGTAGATATAAATATCAGTTATAAATTAATAGTAGATTAATATCATTCTTTTATCTTCCTCTTTTTTTACTCATTTATTTAAGAACCCTGTAGGAATTAATGTTTAAAGTTTTCATCATCTGTTAAATATCAAATATTCAATTAACCCAGAAATAGAGTGTCAAACTTGAGAACTAAAGATTAATTGGATTGAAGCTCACCTGCCACTTCTGATACACATGAAATGACCTTTTGAATCGGTAACATATTCAATTATTATTATTTCCATGAAGTTGTTTATTTAGAATTTTCAAATGTAGCAACTTTTAAATGTATGTTTGTATAATTTCTGTTTTACAGAGTCGTCAAAGATTTGATAAGCTTTTACTACAAACTTCAAATTGAAATCATAATTGCATTTCTCTCTGTCCAAATATATATAAAAAGAGAGAGTTAGAAATAGGTGGTATGTAAAAGAGAAAAAATTGAAAAGTCCAATATGATTTAATGCAGTATTAGAATAGTGGATTCAAAAAATGTAAGGTTCATGAATTGATCCATATTTTAACTTGACACTTTGATATTCAAATGCCATATAATTTTTGAGAAAGTAACCATATATTATATTATTGTGCATATACTGCATACTTTTTTTTTAAATTTTAAGAGTGAAAAAATGGGAATGAACATTATATACAGGTGGAATAGTTACATGATATCAGAAAGTCATGATTTAATGCAGGAAATAAACAAGCTCATATTAATCAAGTGTGGGATTAAAGTTTTAAGAAATAAATAATTATAAAGTCTTTCAAGAAGACTGAAATTTCCAGGTCATTGATGATACAGAAAACAAGGCAATTATGATATGAATAAAAGTGGTGAAGAATTTTTTAGGTTTTATGATTTAAAATGATTAATAGAGCAACTTTTTAATAGTATTATTCATAATTTCTTTTTACTATTACAGATAATATTTTTATAGATTTTTTATAATCATTTTAAAAAAAAAAAATTGAAATTTTACTCAAATCAGGTGTGCATTATATGGCAGTGCACAATATATGCATGAAAATATAGTAATTACTTTTTATCTTAATCGTTCTTAAGTGGAAACAATTTTTGTTTGATACAATTTTTCTGGCACACACACATATATATATTTATATATATATTAATGCTCGTGCATCAACAAATATTTAGGAAAAAAGGATAGAATATCTTTACCTTCAGTTTTGACGATATTTTAGCAAATATTTGTTAACAATGATAGAAGTAAGCCTTTGATTTATTTAATAGATATTTTTTAAATACAGCAGATATTACTTTGGCTATCGTAATTATGTATTATAAACTGAAGAAATACTCTTACTTTTAAAAACACTATAATATTAACATAAAGTTTGTCTTATAAATAGAAATAAATACTAATGGAATTATATTAATTTTTAGTAGTCATCCATTAGACTAAAGATTATCCACTTAATGAATAATATTTCTGTAATTTAATTTTCACTACACCAGTCTCACACAAAATAGAGATAAGTTTCTATCCACTTTCAACACCAAAGTCATGTGAAAAAGATGTATGATACCAAGATGCATGTTTCATGCTGAAACATCACTCATTACTTGGTCCAGACCACAATCTCTTACATGTATCTTTCTCACTTAAAATGTAGTAATTTATTATTTATATATATATTGAACAATGCCTAAAGATATGTGTAAGAGATTGTGGTCTGGGCCAACTGATGAGTACTGGTTCAGCAAAAACTGTCCATATTGGGGATCAAACATCTGGTTTTCATGTCTTTAACCATATGTTTATGAATATAACCCTCCACAAGGTGTCAAGAATGGATAAAAAAACCAGTCCCTTGTGTGAAAGTGGTGTAGTGAAATTACACTACAGAAATATTATTCATTATTGGGTAATCTTTAGTATAATTAAATACTAAATAAACTTAGCCATAAGTTACATGTAAATTAAATGAAAGCAGATAACCTCTGACAACTAAGAATGATAGTGCTCATGTGTCAACAAACATTTAGATGAAAAGAATGGGTTGTCTTTAACTTCCTCTTTGATGTTATTTAAACAAACATTTGTTGATGATGCTAAAAATAAAGCATTCAGTTCATTTAATAGCCATATTATAAATGCAATGTATATCATTCTGAAATCACAGTTAAGTATTACAAGGTGAAGAGATATTACTCTCACTTTTAAAGATCTTAAAATATCACCATAAATTTTATCTTATAAATATATCAAATATGCTTAACCTTATGTCATTATATGGCTATTAAATAAATTGAATGCTTATTTCTAGCATCTTCAATAGATGTTTGCTTAAATAACAGCAAAGCTGAAGTTAAGGATGGTCGATCCTGTTCTTTTGTTGATGCATTAACATTATCAGTCTTAGTTGTTGGAGGTTATCTGCTTCCATTTAATTTACAAAGGCAAACTTTACATTGACATTATAAAATTTTTAAAAGTGAGATTATTTCTCCAACAACTATGATTTCAGAGTGATATATATCATATTTAAAATATGGTTATTAAATAAATTGAACATATTATTTCAGTAACATCAACAAATGTTTGCCTAAATAACATGAACACTATCATTCTTATGTGACAGAGTTTGTCTGCTTCCATTTGATTTACATGCATATTAAGGTCATTTTTATTTAATATATTTGTATTAATAAGACAAACTACATTGTTATTATAAGATCTTTAAAAGTTAGAGTATTTCTTCACCTTGTAATTTTTAACTATGATTTCAGAGTGATATATCCTGTATTTAACATATAACTATTAAATAAAATGAATGCTTTATTTCTAGCATCATTAACAAATGTTTGCTTCAATAATGTCAAAGTTGAAGTTAAGGACAATCCATCTTTTTCTTCTAAGCATTTGCTGGCATAAGAGTACTATCATTTTTAGCCGTTAGAGATGATTGGCCTCTATTTAATTTTTATACATATTTAAGGCTTTAATATATATAAATATTTATACATATATTTGTTTACATAAATTGTTAATATGTCTGGATATTTATTTAGGAAATTTTAAAATTGATTTAAAATAATTTAAATCTTATAAATATAATTCCCCAAAATAGTACTATTTCTGGGAGTTTCAGTGTAATAAAAATATAATAGCTAAATAGTTGACGTTTCAGTATAATAATAAGTACTTCCTCAGAGCTTCGTCTTTCTCAAATCATAATGTGTATGGCGAGATTTAAAATCATAATTTTTTTTCCTTTTCTCCTCATGCTCAAATTTTATTCGTTGAGAAGTTTTAAAAAATATTTTATCTTCCAATAACTTTTTCCAAATATTGTTAATTTTCTTTAATTCACACTTTTCATTTATGCTCTTCGACTTTTTAAAAATCTCTACAGCTTCTCTTAGCAATCTTTGGTCATATTGTTCAATTTTTGCTAGAATATGTGTTTTATTAAAATTGATGTCATCATTAGTTAATTTAATGTGCGAATAAATGACTGATGAATTATATTTTTCTCTAATTGCCAAAATATGTTCTTCCCGGCAATAATACTATGAATACATATATATACATGCATAAGATCAAAGTGCGACCTTTATAGTAGAATGTGAATTTTGTGCTGACAGCTTATGTCATAAATTAATCATCATACTGCAAAAAAAGAAAATGATTCATTAGAAAATATCTAATATTATCAGCTATATTAATTCTATAACCATCTTTTTACAATTTATCAATGACCAATTTTATATTAATGTTATAGAATTCTATAACTTATTTCAAAGCATGAAAGAGATAGTGATTATACATTTACAAAAGCATATTCTGTCTAAATCATTAATATAACATTAAACAGCCTATGCAAAGAGAGAATATTTACTTATATTTTAATAATTTTATTGAAATTTTAATGTTTAATAAAAAAATAACTATAAATACGCAATTTTAATTAACTATTAGAAGATAAAAATATAGTGTCTATATCCTGAACTTAAAATGGATGTTAAAAACTTAGCTATGATGCCAACTATTAAAATAAAATTGTAGGCATTGCTATGTTATGAAGAACAATACAAGATAATATATATATATCTAATAAACAACATGTACACCTGAAAATAAACTGATAATTAAAGGAGTATTTATTTACTAATACAACTAATGAAACAATGGTTTAGTAATTCAACAGAAGTAAACTTTGCATTTATAATTTAATATATATGTTGTTGTTTTTGTATTTTATTATAGATTGCAGAAGAAATGGAAAAAGAGAGGCGAATGTTTCAGTTACAAATGTGTGAAGTAGGTTCATCTTTATTTGTATTTAATAAAAATATGATGTATCTATTTATGTATAGAAATTATTTAAAGTTGTATTTTAAATTATTTTTATTAGATTTATAGAGGTAACACACGTCAATATGGTATATCATGTACATTGAAGAGATTAATTAAGTTTTAAACATCATTCTGATAAGAATATATTTATATTTTATTATGTAATATGAGTTTTCATTAAAATACCTTATGAATTTATTAATTAAAATCTGAATTTTAATCTTTGTACAAGTTTTAATAAAGAACCATAGGGGGGGGGGGGATAACAAAAAAGTCAGGCTTTTATTTTTGTAATTTTTTTTTTTTTAAATATATCTTTTTATCAAGATGCACAACAGATTATTGTTGAAAAAGATTCAGCATAAATTAATATCAAAATTCAACCATACCATTTAAATTACCAGGCAGATAAAAACAAAGTGCATTTCTTGAAATTCAAAAGAATTCACAGTTTTTAGAATAAATAATCAACTTGATATTTCTATCATGACATTAGACTTCATTAATGTCTTTGATCAAGTAAACTATAGATATCTAGTAGGTAAAATATTACAGACAATTCCCTACCTACATAAGCCCGATATACATAAATCTTTGCTCACATAAAACTTTCTTAATATTTTTATAGTAGAATATGGCATATATTTTTAAAAAATATTAAATACTTTTCATTATTATTCTGTATCTTTATATCATAATAAATATTTAACTATAAAAATTATTTTATGAGCTTATTAATTGTTTAACACATTAATAATTGTTAATTTTATCTGCCAATCTCAAAGTGAATAACTATTTCATGGCAAGGTTTATAAAAAAAATATATATTTTTTTCTTATTCAGAATGTAATAATTATATGTGGCCTTGTTGACTACAAATAGCATTACATTTATTAATTATGTGAATTCCATTTTTTATAATTTTTAATAATTATGTGAATTCCATTTTTTATAATTTCAAATAAAGTAAATAGAATATTCTTAACATAAAGAAGATTCAGCCCTATTCTTAGTTGTTATTAGCAAGGTGTTTTTGAGGCCTGGCACAGCTAACACATGGAGTTCCCCTGAAACTGGTCTTTTACATTTTGTATTATCTTAAATACTATGAATCATTTATTATATATATATAAAGAGAGGGAGAGAGACATTGTTTAATTTATTCAAAAAATCTTAACTTCAAATATTTAAGCTAATAGATAATGTGAAATGTTTATTGTATAATTGATTTTAGATAATTATCCTATGCCCTAGAATTTTGTTTATATCTGGGTAAATTGTATATTGGAAATATGTACAATAATCTTTGGGAATATATAATTAAGGAGTAATATATCTTAGAGTGTATGAGTAAAAGGGCTGAATATCATTGATTTAGTTTACAAGCTTCAAATAGATAAATATTCAAATGACAGTGGAGTAAAATAGGTGATGTTTATTAGTAAAAAAATGATCCTAATTGTTAAAAATAGGAAAGTATATACAATTTCTATATTGATTCAGGTGTCAGGATGACAGTTCGTTTCTTGTGTTAGATACTTGTTCTGAGAAAATTTAAAACATCACAATTATATACTGGTCATGTATTGAATGTTAAAAGATGAGAGCCAGTATATTATAAAATTGATTAATTAAATACTATAATATGAAGTATTTTTAAAAAATTATTTCAATTAAATCAGTTATCTATATTAAAAGTATTAATTATTTTGTTTAATTTATTTATTATTATTATTATTATTATTATTATTATTATTATTATTATTATTATTATTATTATTATTATTATTATTATTATTATTATTATTATTATTATTATTATTATTATTATTATTATTATTATTATTATTATTGTTATTGTTATTATTATTATTATTATTATTATTATTATTATTATTATTATTATTCGAACTAATATCACATATTATTGTTGATTATTTACAGTATTTAGTCAAAGTAAATGAGATCAAAACTAAGAAAGGATCTGAATTATTACAGCATCTAGTTGAATATTATCATGCTCAAAATACGTAAGTATAAATTGTTTTGTTAGTGTGTGTGTGTGCTTTTTAATTGCATATGAAATTATCCATTTTATTATAACTTTATATCTTTTTATATATATAGTGCTCTTGTGTAACATATTTTATCATTTGGTGTTTAACTCAAAACCATTCAATTCAATTGATTTTTTTTCTCTTAATATTTTCTCTTCTTCATTTTACTTTTTTTTTCTTATAATAATACTATATAATTAATTTTATTCTTGCACTCATTTTTTTAAATTTTTTATCTTTTCTCTGGTAAGGTGGCTAGCCAAGAAAGAATGTTACAATATTTGAAGTGAATCTTAAGACATTTTAATATTTTCCAAAATATCTCACATTCATAGTGATTCTACTTTTCTTCTAGTATGTTCAGAAATTGACATTGTAATATATATATATACAGGCAGACATATAATGGATTATGACTATCTGAACTATAATTCAAACATTGTGTTGCCGAGCTCTCTTAAGATGTATTGAAAATATCTGTCAGTGGTAGCAGATAAGAATACTAACTTATCTACATCTGTGCACTGGTATGATGCATATATATTTAATAACTCAGAACATAGATATACTAGATAGCTATAACAAATTGATATATTGAAATTATATTTATGCATTCTTTATGTTTATATTGCTACAAAGAAAAGTCACTTATATTAGTTTTTGCTAATTTCAAATTGTATCCAATCATAAATCCAGTTATATCCATGGTTTATCCTGATTGTCTTTATATATTATTAATCATAATACATTTTATTTATTCTTTATTTAAAAAGCGGAATCATAAAATGAGAAGAAAATTTATCTTGCTAGCAAATAAAAAATGTTGTCATACTATAAAAATAGGAAAACTATTCATTTTTGTACCTGACCTTGGCATCTTTCAGTCAACAATTTGGGCTATTTTGAAATGGAAAGAGATATTTTTTAAGAAGTTATTGCAGTACCTATGAATACCAAGAGTATCTCCCTATTCCACTGTACCTACTTTAATCTTGAGTAATCAATGATTATAAAAGCTATTATATTATTACACTTATAAGATTTCTGTTCAAATTATATACAGCATTTTGGCATATGATATTTGTATAGAGGTTTATTTATCTATGATTGATCTTATTGCATTGATTACTATATATTTAACCATTCTTATATAATATTAGAATTAAGTGGAAATCAATCTATGATGGCTTGGTTAGAACATAATCTTTTGTAAGTGGATGCAGATCTATTAAATATTTTTTATCTTTCCTCTGTATGTATAATTTTTTACTCTTGCAAAATACATTTATGTGTAGTGTGTGTATTCTAATATTAATCTTTACATAATTTCTCAGATTACATCTAATTAGTTGCTTTTTAACATTCTAGAAGTCATTATATGAACAGGGGAGCAATGTGTCCAGATTCTTCCTAAAGAATAGGGAGTTGGAGAGATGGAGAACTAATATGGGGAGTAAAAAGAGTTTAAATATGTATAGAAGTAAACAGTGTTTGGTGCGAGTCAATTTATGATAATAGCAAGGAAAGTAGTTTACTGTTTAAAGCTTGAACAAGATCTTTAGCAACAAGGGAATATGCATATAAATGGAAAAATGTGGGTGATTTAGTCTGCAAGTTGTGTAAGGAAGGCATAAAAAATATTAGGCATCTGTTAATTGAATGTAAATGCTTGAAAGTAGAAAAGGCACAAATAATGAAGTGGGTAAATAAATATAAAGATAGGGATTATATAGAAAGTGGGTTCTTGGTTTTTATGCTGCGTTTGGAAAAAGATAAGGGGGATTTAGAGATAAAGACTGTGGAGTTGACAACGATTATGATGTGGAAATGGGATGGAGCAGGATATAGAAGAATATGGGAAAAAGTTAGGGCAGGGAATGGAAAGGGAAGGTTAAGTGGCTAACAGATTTCTCTGAGCATGGTAGCTAAGAGATTCCTGACTCCGAAAAAGAAGCCACAGTGCATCTCATCATTGTCCTACAATTATTTTCTAATTGATTGCTCTCGCAGAAAAAACAACAACAATCAGCCAGAAAAGTCATAGGATTTTTTTTATTTTTGCAAAATGTATGTTCAATGTTCTGATTCCCTGAGGGAGGGGTTGAGAGGAAGACAACTAAAGGTTACAGAAAAACAAGACATTTATTTTTATAAATAAATATGAAAAAAAAAACGTATAAAATTTTATTATGAACTTTTTCACTAATGCAAACCCTTCACACTATTTTATCAAAAATTTCACAAGTCCATGGTTTTATTTCCACATAGGTTGAAATATCCTAATTTATTTTTTTTTGGTTCTGACATATCAAAGGGTTGTTAATTGTAATACCTTATAAATGGAATGAAAATTTTAAAAGACCACCAACAATAACCATTTGACTTTTTGTTAGCTTAATGGACTTACTGATGTACTAGATAAGACTTTTAGCAGCATGCTCAGATTATGATAAAAAGAGTAAATTGACTTGTCACATGAAATGCCAAGAGTAGTTCACAATGCAAGAGCAAAATATAAATAAAAACATTAAAAGGAATTAATTCATTCACTTTTTTTATTTTAAAAAATTAGATTATTAGTTTTCAAATAACATTTTTTATTGAGTCTTGACAGTAGCTTTTGTGAGTCACTCAGTTTTCAAATGGGTCACAGGTTGCTGAACCGTATTATAGAGTATAATGAAAAAAATATAGTGTTTGTATAGTATTTATCTTTTTTATATAATTTTTATATACAATTAAATATTAATTATCCATATACATTTTAGTTTTTTTACAGATGGTTTAAAAACTATAGAACATTTTAACAAATATATAGAAGAATTAGCAGTTAAACTACAAAAGATCAAACAGAAACAAGATGAAGAACGTAAAAAATTGCTCGATTTAAGGAGCTTGCTCAAAAATTCTCCAACTTTTGAAAGAGAGGTAAGTATATTTATCTGCCAATTTTATGATCCCTTAATTTTGTAACTATATTTAATCATTATCATTTAATAACAAGGACATGCTGAAATATATAATAGTAGAATATCTTGTCAAATTAACATTTATTAATCCTAATAGTTTGTATTAAAGTTACAGATATTTATTATGATAAAAGTGCTGGAGGAAATAATTATTTTTTAAAAAAGAAATTGAAATAAATATAGTTGACTGTTCAGTTAATGTTTTTACAGATATGCACATATAAACCTTGCTTGATAAATTCTCATATTAGTGACAAATTTTCAGAAATAGATTCAGATCAAATAATCAATATTTTTAAGAAAGATTAACCTTCCATTGCATGATTAAACTATATAGAAGATCAAGATTCCATGTGGTATAAGTCTTCCAGCTAAATACTCTATGCCTGAATGGGAAGTCATCACTTACTCAGACCAATAATGAAAGAACTATTATACATACAGCAATAATTACTTAAATTTAATATATATATATATATAAGTATTAGCTATTTAGTTTAATTTACAATTAGCATAGTTTGCTCCTGAACTTCCTTTTTATTAATTAGTTTAAAGTAATTAGAAGGGATTTGAACTCAGACTTGTGCTGAATCAGCATTCATCAGTTGGTACAGATCATCATCTCTCACAATATATATATATCAGTGCTCAGTTTAAATAGAAAATCTTCAAACTTTAGTGGATAGGCTTCAGTCTTCTCTACCCTCTGCAACTCTTCTGCCATCCATATCATTGAAAATCTGATGTTGGAATGCTCTCTGTTATTGATGCCAATATTATTGCCATACCCATGCTGGCTTTAAATCACTCTGACCCCTTATGTATAGGATCTTAATATGTCCATTTAAAGACACAGAAGAGGGATGGGCAGAATGTAGGCTGAATATGTAATATTTAAATGCAAGCATATTGTCTATATTCACCTTAAGGTAATTAGAAGGGATCCAAACTCAAACTTTCAAGCTCCCTATAACTATCTACTCCATCTTATACAACTGATACACGTGTCACATACATGTGAAAAAGATAAATCATCTCCAATATATATTTCATGCTGAATCAACACTCATCAGTTAATCCAGATAAAGTAACTTATTTATATGTATTTATTAAAATAATTCATAACTGTTGTGAAAGTTTGTTTTAATGGACCTTTAATTGCTAATATCTATTATAGTGCATATAATAAATAATTAATAGCTATAATCTGTTTTCTTACTGAGTTTAATACACAATAATATTTATTTACATTTTTTTAGGCATAATATTTTTAAAATTAGTTTTTTTGCAAATGAAAAAAATAAAATCACCTTTATTATGTTGTTTTAATCTCAATAGAATAAGAGAACTCTCATAATTGAGTTTTGACATTTTTTCTAGCCTGATTTCGAGAATTATAGACCTAACTCAAAGTAACCCCACTTGACATTAATTAATTGGATACAATTTATTATTTTTAGCTACAGCTCTATTTGGCTAAACCATTTCTAAATGTTATTAAAGAATTCTTAATAGTAACATTGAATGTTACATTGTTGCAAAACTAAACATATTGTGAAATTAGAACCAAAATGCTTGTAAAAATATTATTTTTTTTATTCTAATATAATTAAATATTTGAAAACCAGGCACTCTTCACAAACCTGAAGCTTAATTGTAAATATAGGATTTGAATTCAGACTTTCAAGCACCCACCAACTAACTATCCACACTATCTCATACAACTGATACACATGACCACACACATGTAGAAAAGATTCATAATCACCAATATATGTATTTCATGCTAAACCAGCAATCATCAGTTGGTCCAGATTATCATCTCCCACACATCTTTTCTACATGTGTGTCGTCATGTGTATTAGTTGTATGAGATAGTGTGGATAGATGGTGGGTGCTTCAAAGTCTGAGTTCAAATCCCTATATTTTCTAATATAATTAGCATGTATTAAAAATACTGTTATTTAATTTTTAAAAAATTAAATGTTTCTAAAAGTAGACATATTCCATTGTAAAAGATTCACTGCAAGATTAAGTTCTCTTCGAATTTAATCTGTTTTTTTTTTTGATTCATAGTTTTCGCACATTACTCCCACTAATTTATTTATCTCTTTTCACATTTGATCTCTTTCTAGATGTTTTTTTTTTTTTTTGCAATCTTGATTTTAATTTTTTCTCTGTATATATATAAAAATTTTCTTGATAATAAGTTTTTAAAATTTATTTAGGAAATATGCTTATCATATGTAATTCTTTTGCATACATATATATGCTTTATGAAGCGGTTTTTATTTCTTTTCTTAATTTAGCTGAGTGCACTTTCAGTGACAAGCCCTGAAAATGCACTCAATTAAATTAAGAAAGGAAATAAAAACCGTTTAGTAAAGCATAAGCTTATACTATGCAAAAGAATAGATTTATATATATATATATAAAAGGAAAAAAATATATTTCTTAAATTATATTTATTTTAATTGAAAGATACATATTATTAAAATGGAATACAAACAAAAAATGTACCAAATATTAGAAAAGGAATAAACATTTGATTTTACTATTTAAAAAATATATTAGTGGTAGGTACATTTGAAAACATTTTTAAAAAAAATGCATTTAGATTGGGCTGAAATCTTTTGTTCAAAGTCACTGTTTGGTTGGAGGGGGAGGGTAAAAGTTTTAAATGGATTTTTTCAACAGTTAAGAAATAAAGATTTTTAATGGTTTTACTTATTTTAAAATCATTTTTTTTATTAAAAATTTTTGAAAGCTTTCAAACATTTTGAGAAATGGAAAATGGTAACTATTTGTTTTATAGTTTGAAACAATTTTATTGCGAATTGGCAAAATTGATTTGCTTAAACTTGAAAAATTGTTTTTAAAATAATTATGAAATATTAACTAAAATTACTTTAAAGTGATTTTTAATTTTTTGTAGTTTAGTTTTTCTTCCCTCCAATAATAAAACTACTTTTATAGATTTGGTATTAGTTAATTTGTTTTTTAAAATATCGGACATATATATAAGGAAATGCAAAACATTCTAAATATGCCATACTTTTCACAATTAGCAGCATGAAAAAGAAGGGGGGGGGGGATTAATTAATAACAAATTTCCTTTTTTATTATATCATTCAAACTTTAATAAAAATTTGAATTAGTGGTATAAAAAAAAAAATATGGGGAAAAGGGATTGTTTAATAGCAGAAAAAAAACAACTTTATTTTTTATCATGCTATTCAAATTATAATAATAATTTGGCTGTTGATATAGAAAAAATACATCATTATTTGGTTTCTTTGCCATACAATTCCAACTTGGATAATAATTGAATTTGCATTACAAATAAAAATATTTTTTGTGTTCACTAGTAGAAAAATAAATATGATTAAATATAAAATTATTGATTATAAAGTATTCACTAATTTAATAGTATTGAAATATAATGTTTAAAATATATTTTATTAAACACATTTGAATATGGATATGCTCTGTGTAATTAGGATTATTCAGAGTGATAGCTGTAATGTAATTTTTTTTAGTTACTCATAAATTAGGTTATGCAGAAAATTATGGAAATGAGGAACTACTTATATCTTAAAATAATAAAAGTTTTTTTGAAATAATTAAAAAAAATTTTTTTTATAAATAATTGAAGCTGTTAAAAATGTTTTTCGTTGTTTTAGTTTATTAAGTTAATATCTTTTAAAGTCTTTTTTATAATAATTCATAAAAATTTTTTAAATACTTGAAGAAAAAGTGTATTTTTACATTTTATGAAATCTTACTGAAAACCTCACAATTTAAAATTATGTATTAAAATACTAGTCAAATAAAAATTTGTAAACATTTAAAGCAAGAGAAAAATATTTTAATTATTTTTGTATAATTTAAATGATAAATATTACATTCCAAATTTCTCATTGAATAATATTTATTTAGACTCTAAAACATTACTTTTAGTTGTCAAGTGTTGGTGGCTGAGTGGTTAGCACAGCTGCCTTATAAGCAGTTGTCCTGGGGTTCGCTTCCCGGCCGACGCTTTGACATCTAAAAAAAAAAACATTACTTTTAGTTTTAATTATTGTTTACTATTTGTATGATTTTTTTTTAAATAAAATTTTAATTTTCTTTATTATACGAGGGGTACCCCCACCCCAAATTAAAATAAAAAATTGTGTATTTATGTTTAGATATTATAAATTGAATCTGCTTCAAAGTACTGTCTATTTGATGCAATGCACCAGTCTAAATGTATTTTTCACTTTTCTAAGTTCATGCCTCTAATTTTTTTCTTTACTACTTCCAAGTATGCAAAACTTTTTTTTTTTTGGAGACATTTTTTCATTCAGGAGAATAAAAAGAAGTCGCATGAAGTGAGTTTAGGAAAATATAGCTGGTGGTTAAGCTGGACCATGTTGGTTTTAATTAAAAATTGTTATACACTCAAGGCTAATGCATTGTCATGGTGAAGCCGGCATTTCCATTTTGCCAAAATTGTACATTTTCATTTTACCAATTCAGAACTTGTAGGTAAAATGTCTGATCATGATGAATGAATTCCGAATGAAGAATATCATTTGCGTAAAAAAAAAATCATCTTGATATTGGACTTCACTTGCTATGGTTTTTTGGGGACATGGTGAATTTGACATTTTCATTAAACGACTTGTAAACTTATATTTTCCCCAGGACAACTTGCTTGTAAACTGTTTCAAGCATTATAACTTTTTCCCCCTGTCATTTTCCTTAACAGAAAACAGAATTTCACATTGTTTCAACTTTTCAATCATTACAAAAATCGACAAATAAGCAAGTCTCAACAAAAACATTTACTATGTGCCACTATGACTTCACTTGAAACAGTCATCAGACTGATCCAGGGGTCAATGCATAAGTCATCTAGTGGTGGAAGCATATCCTATAGCACCTTCACTCTCCAGAGAATGATTCCAGGGTTTTTGGATATCCCTTCTAACTATTAAGAAATAAGAATTATATATACTATTCATTTACAATATTTTCAAAAAATTAATTTATCATAATAAAACAAACATTTTAGTGTGAAATGTAATTAAACCATAAAAGATATTTAAATTTAAAATCATAGCACTAATGTTAAACCAAACCGTGAATAAATAAAAGAAAAAAGTAAAATATTTTTAAGAAAAACAATCATTTTTATTCCAAAAAAAGTGGAAAGAGAAAAGAGTAATGTTGATAAATAATATGTCATTTTAAAATGAAAATTAAACTACTTTAATTTTTTATTTAAATTTTTATGCATGGTAATGTTTTTAGAATTACAAAATGTCAAATTAGAATATCATTTATAATTTTATTTTTTTAATTCAAAATTTATTCTAAAAATTTTATTTACATCAATATAAGCTTTAAAATGAAAAAGTAAAATAAATATTGGAAATTCATGGATTTGATAATTTTTCAGTTAAAAAATATTATTATATATAAAAATTTTAATACTATTGCTTAATTTTAAAGATATATATATATATCTGCATTATCTTTTTTTTTAAAATCAGGATTTGCTTTTTATTATAAATGTATATCTACTTTTATAATATATTTAAATTGTAAAACTAATAAGCCTTTTAATTATATGGATATTATATGTAGATTGAATGGCATTAATAATTTATTTTTTATAATTGTCTTAAATTTTTATTTAAAGCATTTGGAAAATGTTGATATCACTAAATTGTAAGTGCCTAAGAATATATCAAAAGTCAATGAATAGTGAAAAGGATTATTGGACATGGAATTGAGTTTTGGTTAGCTTTTAGTGGCTATTATTTTAAACTTAGAATCTTACAACTATAATTGTAGGAGCTTGTAATATGAATCTCTTTTATTTTCTGGTTTCTATATTAATTCAATACTTAATACTTTTCACATTTTAAAAGATGACTTTTATGGAAAACTGTCCCTCTGAATGAAAAGTAAATTGATGATTACATAAATGGATTATTGGAAAAGATCTGCGGGAAAGTCAAAAAGAAAATGCATATGCAATAAAAGAATGTGGGAAATATTGAAAATTAAAGATATTATAATAGTCATAAGGGAATCACCCCTACATGCGCTGTATGGATTTATAAAGCTGAGGAAGATTCTCACTCTCTAAATACAAGATAGAATCTTTGAAAAGATAAGAATGAATCCACCTTATCTTTTTTACCTAAATTCATATATATAGGACAATCTAAAGCATTTAGAGAACATGAAAGTCTTAATAATTTTTAATTCCTTTCACTATATTGCAACAGGGCAGGTATAATCAAACCCTGTTGCGATAATTAGAGAAATACATATTCATATACATAACGTATTATAAAAAATATATATATTATTACTAATGTATTATAAAAAAAAAATATTACTTTACTAACAAAACTAATATTTACAAGTTGATATATAATCAATGGTCATTTGTGTGGTCATATTGAATTATAGATTTACATAATTTGAATGAAAAAACTCGTAAAAGAGAGGTATTGGGGGGGGGGGGATATACACATGCTCTGATTTTTTTTCCTTTTGCCAAACCCAGCTATACATATTGCTATGTATATATATGAGTGTGTTTTGAATCAATTAAATATGAAAATTCACAAAATAAAAATAAAAACATTTTGTTTGATAAACTTTTAAATATATATATATATTAAGTCAAAGAAAGAACTATAAATGCTAAGATGGAAGACAGTGATTTTACAGAACAATGAAAGTGACTGTTATAAAAACCTTGGAATGTCGAGTTTTAATTAAATACTAATTAGAAAAAAAAAAAGGTGTAAAAAACTTTTATGGTGCATTCCAACGAAGGCACATGGAATGTTAATTGGAAATGGAAAAAGGAAAAATGAATGAAAAGAAAGAATTAAGAGAAGGGGTGGAGTCGGCAATTCCTGATTTGAAAAGAAAGATAAATTTTGATAATTAAAAATAATGAATTAATATAAATTTGGGAGTGAAAGAAATCAGACTTTAGACTTATATAAAGAAATAAGACTCCAGAGATCAACGTTATACATTGATAAAATATGATCAGGCTGGAGTAGAAACTTCAATGTGCTAGGTGTTTGAATCCTTCCCCTGAATGTATAGCAGCTGCCAATATCGGAGAAGGGATGTCAAGCCTGGAAAATCGCCTCAATAAGTAAATGTTGGATCATCATGAGATGTGTAAAAAAATAAATAAATAAATAGAATTCAGCCATGTAATCCGAACTTCAAAAAGTCTGTTCATCGTCCAAGGACTGGAGATTTCTCTTTCACCAGGTGAATCCAATCAATTCCCTGGGGAAAACACAGGTACCTTTTTTTATTTGCATATATATGTGATTTCTTAGTAAGCTTACTCCACGTAATTCAGAAAACTGTTGTTTGACCCAATTGCGAACTTAATTTTTCTTTTCTTTTGCACGGAGAGTTTGAATTATTTTCTGCTGTCATTATTAGTGTACTAATTTGTCCATAATTAAATCTTCATTGCAACATACATATTATAGCGTATTTGTGTGTGGGCTTTGGCAAAGAAAGAAAGGAGTAAACTAACAAAAGGGAAAACTAATAGGAATCTTTGATAAATAATAAAGAAAAAAATAGAATTGATCTGACTTACGTAAATATTATTACTAATAAATATGTATAAAATGATAAATGTTTTTATTTTTATTTTTTTAGTTTTTTTTTAAAAAAGAGAGGGTTAGATCTACTGCCGGTAATTTTACCACCCACCCTGAGAAAGCTAGCCGCAGCCCGGGTCATTTTATTATCATATTACATACTTCCATATTGTCCAGTATAATTCTTACCTATGGGTGAGATTGGCACTTGGAGTCTTTAGTTAGACGTCCATAAATATACTGTGTATGATATCGAAGAAAATTATATATGTATAGGACTTACATTTTTGTTCATATGCGTATATAGATATACACATTCATACTCGCATAAAGATGAGTACTTCAAGAAACATAGGTAAACAGGAGGACCCGTTACAATATATATATGTCAATAAATGACGTTTGCTTCACACTCTCATTTCTAAATGCTTTAGATTAGCTTATATATATATGAATTTAGGTAAAAAGAATAAGATGGATTCATTCTTAAAGACTTTCTTGTATTTAGAGGTTGAGATTATTCCTCAGCTTTATAAATTTATGCAGCATATTGCCAGAGTGATTTTCTTATGACTATTACAAATAAAAAACATGTCACTAGATAAATAAATAATTAGTTATAAATATACTATACTAAATGATATCTGAACAAGACAATTAGAATGGTATGGATATATGTAGAGGATATCTCAGGAAAGAAAAAAATTGGGCATCCAAGACAAATTAAGGACAGGAATTTTCAGGAAGACTTATAGATGAACAGAGATACACGGTGATTAAGAATCTAAAGAGTTCATAGAATGTTATAGACCAATAAGAAAAATATATATAGTTTTCAATGATAGAATGATATGTTATGTCAGGCAGGAAATTTTTTGTATAGTTGGTTAAATCATGCTTAAAATAATTTTAAAAGTTATACATTTTTAAACAGGAAGAAAAAAAGTCTTAGTTATGACTTTATTTTAATTTTGTGCTATATTATTTTATTAGTTTAATAAAAATGGTAGTAATTAAACAGTATGAATCACAAAATATATATCAAACTACCATAAATGAAGATTGATTTATTAATATTATTATTCCAATTTAATGATAAAATTGTAAAAAAAAAAAAAACAATTAAGTACATACTAAAAATTTAAATATGAAAGTTATAATGATGTTTGCAAGTCAGCATTGTTAACTAGCCATATAAAAAGATTCACATCTAATATAAGTATTTTACGTTCTCTATATAACTGGACAATAATGTTTCTTACCAAATGATAACACAAAGATTATCATTAATAGGAATTTGCCACTGCTTACCATCTTCTAAACATAATTTATTCTAACACCTTGAGTTTAGACCTATATTGTGGCCTTTAATAAGATCTTATATTTAAAGTGTAATATTAAAGTTATGACCAAAACTAATTCATACTTTGCATTAAATGCAGTGGCAGTGTAAGTATGACAAAATGAAGTGCTTCAAAAACTTAATACTAAATATGTTTGATATATCTACTGTCTGTTAGAAATCTGTGCTTACTAAAGGGATTTGCCAGAGTAATTAGTCTGTGGTTGCAAGAATATATTAATGGAGAATGATCAGTACATTGCGGAGAAAGAAAAAATTGCAAAAATGTAGAATGTAAAATATTGTACTAATTTGCATGCCTTGTGATTCAAATTTGCATACATTTGTTTGTCTGCTTAATGAAATGGTTTGCACTTTCAGTGAAGTTCACTATATTCATAGCTCTCTTAAATTAATTATTGTTGCTGCTTTATTTATACTATAATGTAATTATGCATGCATTTTTATTTAAATTAATCTATTTAAATATTCTATTTGTTAAGTAATTATAAGCTGTTTTTTCTTTTATTCATTACATTTCTATAATTGGATATAAAGCATGCCTCCCTAACTTTTGTCACATCATGCTCTATACACACTAGCACACTAGATTGACTATCTGTTGGTTAAAGATGTAATCAAATTGTTTTCATGATCTCAAAAAACAGACTTATAATCCAGATTGGTTTTAGTGCACAGGTCCAGATTCCCTGTAGTATATAGTAGTGCAGCTTGGGATGTTGCATGGAAGTGTTTATACTATCTGCAGTGCATTTTCCTTTTGTAATTTGTCTTTTGAGTTGTTAATCACTTATTAAGATGGAGGTATTTGAAAATTGTAAAATATTAAATTTTAATATAACTCAAACTCCATAAATAAAAAGAAATCCTACTTTCCCCTTTCTAAAAAGTGGGCTATCTAATTTACTTGGATACATTTACAACATAAATTTACTTTCTATTTATATCCACTACTCTCCTGACCACTAGTCATTGCTATGAATATGATATCAGAACTAAGATTTCGAAAGTGCTTAGCTCAATTTAAGATATGTCTACACTGAAGCTTTTCTTATTTAATCTTCCTAGCACTTAGAATTTAATTACAATTTGTGTAGGAAAAGTTTATTAATTTATGTAATAAAAAATAAATTAATAAAAATTTTATTGTTAATTTGATTTTTTTTTAAAAAAATCGATTATTATTATTATTATTATTTGTATTTCAGCCATCTTGTAATAACTTAGGCTACAGTCTCCACCAGCCACAAGGAAATAAACAGCATGGAAGCACCAAGGTAGGATATCTAATGAAAAAAAGTGAATCAAAAATGCGAAAGGTCTGGCAGAAAAGGAAGTGTGAAATACGGGATGGATTTCTCTTTATAGCTCATTCAGATGTAAGTTATATTATTACTATTTTTAATTTTTGTTATTCTTATTGGATAAAGTTTTATTATTGAAAGGTTGATGATATTGGAATGTCTTATACTTGTAATAGTACATTTAGTGTTCATAAAGATCCTGGCTGCTGAATATTTATCTAGAAAAAACAGCAGCATACTTATTCACTAGTGCAATGAAACATAATGTAAGCTGAAGTCATATGATAAAGACTGGCAGTTAAGTTGGTATATCTATTATAATTATTGTGGAACTATAACAATATAGAATTTGATGGATAGAATTTAATTACGCAAATAAAGATAGTTATTTTTAAGTACATGTAACTTAAGGCAAGAAAGTAATAATAAAATTTTATTTTTAGCTGAAAAAACAGTAAATATCTGACTACTAATAAATAGAAGACCTAAAGGCAGATCCAGCAAGAATTGCAATGGGATTCTATGGCTAAGATAAACAATATTATTTTATTATCATTGACACAATCAATTCCTTAACATTATTTATTGTAACATCTAATGTAATACATTTTATATATATATAAAATAAGCTATTATACATATATAGATAGATAATAATAGATATAAAAATATTGTGAACTGGCTCCAAACAGACCAACATAAAAATCGACTTTTTGATTTAGAATTTTTTTTTAAACAATAATGAAAATGCCACTCCTCTGACTCTCAATTGAATTCTGAATATTTTTGTGAGTTTGTATAATGTATTTACAAAAAAGATAGACACATTAAAAGTATCATTACTCACTTTATTTAAGTTGTATAAAGTGCAGTTGATTTGATATCCTCCTCAGTCTTTGCTTCCAATAACTAAATTATAATATGCACATGGAAGTTGTTTGCTGTTCTTCATCACTTAATTAAGGATCTGTAATCAAATTAGCTAAACCAGTAACACATTTGGGATCATTAATTAGGTATAATAAATAATTATTTGAAAGTATTGACAATTTGGAAGTATTTGATGTTTTGAGATTACATTGTTTTTTGTTATCTGCTTAGAGATAATTCAAGTAATTAAATGATACAATCTTTAACCAAGAGATAACCATTGCCAATTTGTTATTGTTTTCCATATTTGTAAAACAGTTTTAGAATCTAAATGTTTAAAACCACTTCATAAACTCTAATGAGTTTTTTAATTCATTAAAATAAACTATATCTATCCATTTTTTTCTGAAGGTTTGTGATGATGGTGTTCTAGTTGTATTTTCATATTGGACTATTTCCATCATCTAATATATGTATTGAATGTCTTTAGAAAAAATTAACTTTATTTAAATATTCCAAATACATTCAACTGTTAATAATAGCACATCAAACAGGTTAGTATATGCACAATGTTTCGAGAAGTATTAGTCTCCCTCTTCTTCAGGTGTTGCTGACCTGACCAGTGACAGTACTAGCATGGGATTCAAACCTGGGTCATTAGATTCTTGTTTTTGAATTTTAAGGTAACGCTTTAACCAACTAAGCCATCCTGCCAAAGGCAACAGTCTGTAGTAATTTTATATAATTATCTATGAGATTCCTCCTGATTTCTCCACTTTTTCTCAAGAGCAAAGTTGATTAGTGGTTTCCATACGTTATGTATAGTCACACTAGGTTGGCTTATGGGATTTTTTGCCATTGTCATATGAGCAGCTTCTTTAAATTTTCTTCTTTGTACCTTTTCTTCTCTATCCAATATTTTTGTATTTTCCCAATTGAAACATACATGTTCTGCTATTTTAAACACATCTGTTTTCTCTTTTCTAATCATCAGTTTATGTTCTTGCAATGGTTATCCATCCACTGTTATTAAGAAAATGTTAAATAGACAACAAAAAGAACCATCAAGAGAAAAACAATATTGGTATTGTAATGTACCCATGTATTCTAAAAATAGCCAACTAATTAAGGAAAATCTGCTAACAGTATAACATCAGAACAGCTTTTCAGGGCCATACCACCCTATGAGGAATTTCAACATCTACAAAGCTTAAACTTGAAATGATGAAAAGAAAAAACTGCATCTATGAAATACCATGTGAATGTGGATGAACATATTTGGTGAGACCAGTTGTCCCATTGAAAAGCCTTGCAAGAACACAAACTGATGATTAGAAGAGAGAAAACAGATATATCTAAGGCAATGAACATATGTTTAATTGGGAAAATACAAAAATATTGGATAGAGAAGAAAAGATACAAAGAAGAAAATTTAAAGAAGTTCTTCATATGACAATGGCAAAAAGTCCCATCCCATAAGCCAATCTAATGTAACTATACATAATGTATCGAAACCACTAATCAACTTCACTCTTAAGAAAAAGTGGAGAAATCAGGAGGAACTACATAGATAATTATATGAAATTACTACAGACTGCTGCCTTTGGCAGGATGGCTCAATTGGTTAAAGCGTTACCTTAAAATTCAAAAACTCAAGAATCTAAGGACCCAGATTCGAATCTCTTGCTAGTACTATTACTAGTCAAGCCAGCAACACCTGAAGAAGAGGGGAGACTAAAACCTCTTGAAATGTCATGCATATACTAACCTGTTTGATATGCTATTACTAGTAGTTGAATGTATTTGGAATATTTAAATAAAGTTAAATTATTAGATGACGGAAATAGTCCAATATGAAAATATATCTATCCATGTATTCAAATCATATCAATTTTTAAAAGTGAAAATAATATTCAAGAAATGATTACATGACTTGTAATAAATATTAAAGCAATAAACATATCTTAAAATCAAGAATTTTCATGAAATTTGTGAAGAGATTGTTCTGTAAAATAGCATAGGAATAAATTGTATCTTTATGTATATTATATCAACATATAACTGAAATTTAACCTTTCAGTTACACTTAAAGGCAACAAACCATGCTATTATTGGAATTGTCTTGACCTCATTCTCTGTAGAAATTATAACTATTTTAATATAACATTTGCCAATTATTTTGGATATATTCAACAATATTTTACATTTTTCATTATTTTGAAATTGGAGTGTCTCAGAAGTTCTGGGATAAAAATTAAGAATTTTTTTTATTTTTATTTTTTTCAGATAGAAGACTTCTCTTATTGGATTAATCTATTTTAATTACATATGATATTAAATAGTTTGGGCAATTGGTGCATCATTGTGTAAGGGACATTTAAACACAATAATATCTTTTCTTTATTACAACTTGTTAACCTCGTAATATATTTAATCAGAAATCATTCAATTTTAGAAATAATAGTAGATCTTCAATGTCTTGCTTATGCAACTAGTTTTTTTAGTGGAATATAAATTATAGTTGGCTAAATTGATTTAAATTTTAATTTAATGTGTAATTGCCTAATTATGGTTCTTAATATATAGATTTTTCATTTAATTGTTTTGTGTTGGATCTAGCCATTGGTTTGAAGATTTTGATGTTAAAAATCAATATCTCTTGAATCAAATCAAAAATTTTCTATATTTACATAATGTTTGTATATATAAATGTTTTTTTGAACACATAAGTCTGAGTACTGGGTGAAAATTGTTTGAAACAGTCAGCATTTAAAAAATGCTCTTGAGACATTAAACTTTACATTTCTCACTATATAGTACTTTGAAATTAACAGCAAATTTATCTAAAGAAAAATACATTAGATCAATGTGTTTTTCAAAAGAATTTAAATGCAGATCACTCATATACAGAATTGTATTTAAACATCTTTTATCAGTAAGGTATTTTATTTGACTGTGATGCTTATACATATACAGAGATATATACACAGTCATGGCAGGATGAGTAAATTTTTCTCTTAGATATCTTGCCCATAGCTAATCCAGTTAACCATTCAACATCCATCAATAAATAGGTTTTCATTCATCTACAGAATTTTATTTAAACATCTTTTATCAGTAAAATATTTGGCTATATATATATGTATGAATGCTTTTATACATTATTGGAAATTTTTTTTATTTTTGCTTTGAATAATGTTGTTTTCTCCAACTTTTGTCTTTTTATTGATTTATTTTTAATGTGTGTATATGTATAAAATTATCCTCCACTAACAATTTTCTTTCTTTTTCCTTATTAACCATCTAATCTGTAGTCCCTAATAGAGTATGGAACGATGAAGTTAATTCCAAAGGTATGAATTTTTTTTTAAAGCCTATGGGTTGATTGTAAAGTTCAAGGAAACTGATAACAATTTTATTTTGGAATAAAAAACCGTATATATATATAATTCTATCAAATATTGGTTTTAATATAATTTATATGTTTTAAAATTTCTGTGTAGAGAGAAGTCATATTTATTTTATCATAGTTTATTGTGATGCTATTTTTAAAACTCATTTTTGTCTTTTGCAGATGACCATCTCTAAGTTTTTAATTTATATAGAAATTACAATCTAATTCCAAATTTTCATGGTATAGTTAGCTTATCGATCAGTCATTTCAATTACCTGAGTTTGAATCCAGGCTGGCTAAAACTGGGAAAAATTTTTTTTAGTTAGCCAACTTATGATTATCTGTCAGTAAATGTGTATTTAGCTAATTTTAGGTGAAGAGTAAAACAAATGAAAAATTATTCAAAATTTCATCACCTAGTTTTGGAAAGCCTGGTGATTAATAGAGGCTATTTGAAAGGTCTTTTATCTTGCATAAGATAATTAAAATATGTTTTTGCATTTTTTTTTAAATATATAATCTTACTTCTCATGAAGAGCAAATCAGTTATGAGATATATTTTACCTACTTTTGCATTGTAGAATTGACCATTTCACAAAAATGAGCCTCATTAATATCATTCATTGATAGTTTCATTGTGTTTTTTTATGCTAGAGGTGGGGATGAAAGGGTGTAGCGATTTTGAATATTGAGATCAGTCTAGCTTTTGAGAATTCCATTAATTGCTAGATTTATGTTGGACCAGTTTCTATGTTTGATAAATCACTGAAATTTTACTTAAGAATTTTAATAATAACTCTTGCTCATCAGCAAAGTACTCTTCTAGTGAAGCATCTCACTTTTTATTATAATGATTTAGTAATATGTATTTTTTAATAGTTGTATTGATGTAGTGATAATATTTCTGTTTGTGTTTTTGTAATATTTATTTAAGAAATTTTTTTTTTTAAATATGTTTTCATTTCAAGAAATAGTTTCTTGTTTATCAAACTAAGTATTATGATTTTTTTTCTCAATTTATTTTCTCTGTACTATATAGTGGTGATATATATATATATCAGCACCATTATATAAACATTGAATATGTATGTATAGCGACTACTATGGACTTTCATTCATGAATTAAATTTGTTTAGGCAAACAATTGTTCCAATATACTGCACTCTTGCCTCTTACTATATTTTGGATAATAATGTTCTGAAAGTTGTAACACTAGATTCTGAAATCAAATCATTCTTTTGTACAATGACATATTTCATTGTTTGCTAAATAGGAATGTTTACATTTAGGAGTGGTAAAATTTTCCAGAGTAGCTGAAAAATCTTAATAATTCAATATTGATTTTGAGTATAAAATTTTATAATAATAATAATAAAAAGAAGGATTGAATTTGTAGCAAGTAGGTTAGTTGTTAGTCTGAAGTCAAGTTGAATAACTAAATAATAATATTCTAAGACTAAGGAAAGTCATTTTCTCATCATGGACAATAATTTGTTATTACTCCTACTCTGTTCAATTCAATGCTGACTCTTAACAAATCTATATACGTCTCCAATAATATCAATTTTCTCACCATAGTGAACGTTTTGTAGATGCTTTCTCATGGCTTCTATTATTATCATCCATTTTATGTGATAGTGGGCTAGTTGACTTATATTTTTTTAGTAATTAGATGCATATGTGTATTAATTTCATATTAAATTTAATGACTGATTTCCCATTTTTGTGTTTCTATGTTGACATTTGATTAAATCAATGTAATAAAAATTAATAGGATGTTCTGTTTCTAATATTATTTCCTTCTCTTTAAAAATAAACAAATGATTTTTATTATATGTGTTAAGAACTTTTTTTTTTTTAGTAATAAAGAAATGTTCAATTTAAAAAACTTGTTAATGTTTGGTATTAGATAATCGTAGCATAAAAATATTCTGGACTAATTTTATATCTGTAATTACACAAATATCTAAGAGATGTGGTTCAAAACCAAGTCTTGTGCTATTTATTGCAGTGTTAGAATGATGGACTTGAGAATAAAATATTTTTGAATCGGAGCTCAACCTGTCACTTCTAGTGCTTAAACGTCACACACACGATGTCTTAGTTTTTGAAATTTTCAAATTATAATTTTTTTTTTAAGTTTCTCTTGTTCAATAAAATTCTGAGATTCGAAAAACATGGTATGAATGGTATTGATTGCAACATCAATAAACTATTCAGTATGTTATAATCAGGCTGAATAACATTATTTTCAATTCTTTTGTATTGTAACGATCCGAAGAAAGGTACTTACGTAAACTGCACTACAGGGCGCCATCTCGGCATTTGAACCTAGAAAAATTTATAAAGTAGGCAAATACGTAAGTCAAAATAAAAAATAATTTTTTTTTTCCTTTTTTAAATATTTTGGTTCCGGTCGTTAGCCCATGTCACTAGCTCAGTGGAATAGCAGAGATTTAATAAGATAATCTAAGAGTATATATAAAAAAAGGAATAAAATAAGCCACTGCCAGTAATTAACATACAAACATTTATTTATGCACATATATATAAGATTTAAAATTATTTTAGTATTAATTTTACATTTTAACATTATTTTTAACTTTACCTTAGATTTTAATTTACATTTTAATTTCTATTATATTATAAGTTTACATTTTAATTAAGTTCGCACAGATGGGATTATAAAAGCTTGTTTTAATATGTTGCTATAGATCGGTTACATAGATTACACGGTTAAAAACATTTCAAAGTAAACATAAACGATCAAAATATAAAATCATTGATTACTGACAATTGCGGAGGGAAATTTATACGTAACCCAATAGTATTCACCATAAGATACTTGCATTGTCACCAATAACTTAAAAGACATCCGAATAAATACATTTTAGATACTCACCGTAAGGTATCATTATTTATCGAATGTCTATATATTTTGATCAAATATGGAAACGCAAAACATAGTTAACCAATAAACAATCCATGCAAGCGTCTATAAACAACTTAAATTTAATGCATTTTTATTTAGGATCGAGTATGAATAGACCACATAAATTTGCTTTTGAAAATAAACATTCTATCCCTATTTAACCTTAGGCTAAAATTCGTAGTCAAACTGGCATCAATTCATCTGATACATCGATGTATTCAATGTAATAAAATACGGCAGCACAAAAGGTTAAAAGAAGAAATTGCCTCTTATGAGATAGGAATATTACATCTATCTGCAAAGAAGAGCAATAAAACAAAAAACTCCATAGAAAGGAACTGCGGTATCCGACTTATAATTCCTTCCATAGGCAAACGGAAGTGTGCGGCGTATGAAGCGATTCTGCCCGTAGCGAATCAATATTACATCTACTAATCACACCAATATATCCAATCCATTGACCCAATTTAACCACGAAACAAATAACCTAAGATTACCCTCCCCTAATATAACTTTACAAATCTATACAGCCATTCACGCCCGACTTAAGTTTAACATTTATATAATTAATTTAACGGAAAACAAAAATCATAATAAAACTTAAAGAACAAAAAATAAATAAATGGAAATGATTTTACAAAATAAATAAGAAAAAAAATACATCAAATAACATTATTAATGAAGAATTTAGTTTGGTCAGATAGGATTCTATTGCATTATTTACTAAAAAGTTTTAAAATTTAGAGTTCTTATTGTTTCAAGTGAATATATAAGTTCTTACGATTTTTAAAACGTCCAACTTTATCCGTTGCTTGCCATGAACGTAAATTCCCACGCCGTCCTAAAATTGGTATCCATTTAGCCGTTGTTTTATTTATTCATTCGGAGGTTTTTTAATTTAGTTGGTCCTCAATGTAGGAAACGATAGTTCATTTCTCCCTTCTTTAACAGCTGAAAGAATTGACCGTGCGTCTGTCAATTCCTCCAACTCCGGACTACTACATATAGTCACATCGTAATAATCAATTTCCAGTCACTGATTAATAATTTCCAAATTTTCCTTTTATATTAATGTGAAGGATTGAATTTACATTACGTCACCGATGCGATGGTCCTTTCGCTGCGGTCCGATTCCATAGGGATTTCTTCTTATTTGCTAACAGTTTCTATTGTTTTCTTATCTGACCGGTGTTTTTACATTTAAATGCCGAAGGCTGGTTTACATTTAACTAATTAACAATCATTTCCATTTCTGATTAATTAACCTGTTTTCCAAATCAAAAATATATTTAAAGATAAATTTAAAGATATAATTTCATCTCCAAATCTTTTTAAAATTTAGTTTTAAAATACTTTTTCTTTAATAAAGTTTTATTTTAATAATTTTTCATTATCTGTGCGATTTAATTAATATATAAGAGTTTAAGATGATATTTAATTTCAATTTTTAATTCTTAAAGAAAATTTTTAAATGCAAACTTTTTAATTTACTTTCATGTTTAATAAATTTAAAAAAAAACAAAAACAATGTAACGAACGTCTATGCTCGTTACAGTATATATATGAAATAAAATTTTATTATTTAAAAAAATTTGGATACCTTAAGCTTTTGTATTCTGTCTGCCACAAAAACACAAACGTAATATAATAATTAGATTAATTATATACAAGTGCCCTCTAGTAGCTCATTGTAAAAATGAGTTGTAAGACATTATACATTACAATCAAATTCTGATGTGCCTTTTATCTGTGGATGTGTTTGTTAATTGTGCAAAAGGCAACACAATTATAATTTTCATAAAATATTAACAATTTTTTATAAATAATGATAAAGTCATTTGTTTTTTATCATTGCATTTGAACTTTCACTACACAACTCATTGGCAAAGTAGGGACAGATTTCTATTGATTTTTTTTTTTGTGCCTTGTGGGAAGATGTAAAATCATTGCTCAATAATATGCATTACAAGTTTTGGATTTTATCAGGCATCATTCACCTTTACCTCATCCTACCACAACATTCCATTAACACAAAAGTCAAACTAGCTTCCCACACTATAGATGCATGTGGAACATACACTTTCAAGCACTATATAGCACATGTTACAATTTAATTTCGTGTAGATATTATTTTTAGATGCTTAAACTTAATACCATATATATATATTGTAACCGGACCCGCATACAACCGTTTTATTACGTTAGTTGTAACAATTTTCTGATAAGCATGCTGTAGGAAGGAACTATCAATTGACATTCCTAATGCAGATGTTAATGCCTCCTACAACAATATTTCCTGCTCATCAGAGGATGTAGTACCATAGAGACTGGGAACATCTAAACATTTATATGTTTGGTTTTCCAAACAGCGCCATTAGAGTTCCGTCTCACTACAACCTGACTTGCCTAGGTCTAGTTATGTCAGACGTAGCTCAGAAGGCATGAGATTCTCATGAACAAGTGCTATAACTGATGAGTGATGCAATAAAACAAAACAGAATTGGACAACTGGATAACCAATTTAATTTTTAGTAACAAAAAATTTTATTAAATAACAATTAATTTGCAATTTCTAACGAAGTTCATTTCTATCCACATGATAACTCATTTTCATTTTACTTATGAAAGAGTTAGAAGCAGTTTTTTTTTATCAATAGTTCATTTACAAATTCATTTATGAGAAGAAGTTTGGAAACAGTCTAATTCAACAATAGTTCATTTTTGAATTCCTTTATGAGAAGAAGCTTGGAAATATTCTAATTCAACAATAGTTCATTTTGAATTCATTTATGAGAAGAAGCTTGGAAACATTCTAATTCAACAATAGTTCATTTTGAATTCATTTATGAGAAGAAGCTTGGAAACATTCTAATTCAACAATAGTTCATTTTTGAATTCCTTTATGAGAAGAAGCTTGGAAATATTCTAATTCAACAATAGTTCATTTTGAATTCATTTATGAGAAGAAGCTTGGAAACATTCTAATTCAACAATAGTTCATTTTGAATTCATTTATGAGAAGAAGCTTAGAAGCAGTCAAGCATTTATGGTTTATACAATAATTCATTTTGAATTCATTTATGTGAAGAAGCTTGGGAGCAGTCAAGCATTTATGATTTATACAGCATTTCATTATTCTATGAATTATTATTGATTGGTAAACATTTAAACTCAGCAATTCTTGGCTTGTGGAGCATTTATCATTTAGTAATTAAAGTATTTCTAATTTAGTCAAATATAAAAGTATATTCACACACATAAACTCTGTTTGGCTTGTGGAGCATTTATCATTTAGTAATTAAAGCATTTCTAATTTAGTCAAATATAAAGGTATATTCATACACATAAATTCTGTTTGACTTGTGGAGCATTTATCATTTAGTAATTAAAGCATTTCTAATTTAGTCAAATATAAAAGTATATTCATACACATAAGCTCTGTTACATTACCCAGATAGAAGTAATATGCAATTAAAGCATTTCTAATCCATATAGTAAATACGTTCAAATATTTTTATAAATAAATTTGCGTATAACTATTTCATAACTTCATTTTATAACGTATGATAAACATGTTCTAATATTTTACAAAACAAATTCTATGTAATTATTTCATAACTTCACTTTATAACGTATGATAAAGATGTCTAAACATTCCTATAACATAATTACCTTCCAGTTTTGCAGTCCAGTTTACTCAAAAAGAAGGCGGGTTATTTCATTTATGGAAAGTCATGGCACAGCGTGGAGAGAGTGAAGCCGCTAATTTACCCCATTGTCATTATAATTCCTCTAGCAAAGCTTTCTTTTTCCATTTTCACGTTTTGTTAAAGCTATATTTTAATATGTCAAAAGAATTAAGTAATACACTTTTTTTTTTAAAAAAAATTTAATATGTTCTGCCTCTCTGTGTAAGACGAGAGAGAAAAAAAAAGTTCTTTTCTTCCGACGACGTGCCTAATTTGAATACTGCCTCAGTTTAACCCAAGTATCTTTTCTTTTTTTCTTTTTAATGATTGGATAATTAATTTCTTTTTTTTTTATTGAGACAGATAAAAAAAAAATAAGATGACATAACATTTTATTCAAATCCATCAGTCACAAAATTAAAAATATGATTTTTTTTTTTAACAAATCACAGCTTTATTGCGTTCCCAATTAGACTGAATCACGCTAGACATTTTTAAATGGGGGGGGGAATCTTTTGAATATTTATATGAGGAACAGCATATCTGTTTCATTACCCCTCACCAAATTTTGGGATGAAATCGCCTGGAAGTACGATTTCATTCCATATACTATACACATTATTTCTCAGTACTGCCTGGTTTTAGATATGCTGATGAATGGGTAAGATGAGCTGGAAAAGTGAATACATGAACCATAGCCTCCAATGCTGGGACAAATAGATGGCCAAGCACAAACTACCAGTACACACCGCCTCATGACGTCACGAGAAAATATCTCATTTTTAAGCACTACCTCTCTTGTACCTAGAAGTATCATCCAACCAAGAATAGGAGCCAGAGAAAAAAAAACAATTTGGCACTCAGCCAACCCTGCTCAGCTTCGGTGAGTCTTAGGGGCTATCATTTGGCCTATCCATGAGACCAAGGCCTATACATGAGACCTATATATACGCACTGCTGGACTACTCTTGGAGCACAACATCCAGGTCTGGATAGTGCCGAGCATATACTTCGGAGCATCATAACACAATGCATCCAAGCAGCTCCGCTCAATCATCCACCATCTCAACATGAAAAACACAAGTTCATGCATCACTACACCACACTCACAAACTTTTCCCATCAGCTATCTCTATTTTATTCTGAATTATAACTGCAACCTGGTTTGGGGAGACTGAGGATCATGATCAGTTCTCCTATAGTCCTCTTTTATATTATGAGGTGACATACTTCTGGATCGTCTCTTTGTTGAAAATTTATCATGTTTAACATTACTGTGGTGTCTTGCTTCTTCACTTCTGTATTTTCTTTGGAGATCCTTGTTACTGTTTGATCTTCTAATTATACGCGTCCAATATGGACCATGAACACCATCTGTGAATTTTTTCCTGTTCCTCTTCCATGGTGGTACTTCATTTTTACATAAAAGTTTATTTTTAAATGGTTCTTCTGCCATAATAATTATTTTTTTAGTATTTATAAAAGTTTCTTGTTGCTTAATTTTTTTCACACTTATAAATCCTGAGTTTTCAGATTCCTTTTTGGTGTCTTTTCCTGCGTAAGCAACTATATTTTTAATAACTGTCTTTATATATTTTTTTTCTGTACTCAATTTTTGATTTGAGTTTATTAAGCTTTTGTTTATAATTTTTATATATGGCTGAGGACTAACACACTTTTCTTTCCATTTTATGGTTTCTTTCTCTATCTCCTTTACTATTTCATAGCATATATCAGACAATTTTTCTGAAACATTTTCTTCTATATTGGACAGTCCCTTTGTTATATTTTGATTATGTTCATTTTCACGTTTTTCATCTTCTTGAAGATCAGAAGATTTTAATTTTGCTTTATTAGATTCATTTTCATCCATTTGAAACTCTTTTACTGTATTTGATACAATTTCATTCTCAGCTTCTGTATATACTGTTTCTTTATTTTCAATTTTAGAGGTATATTCCACAATCAGAAGTTTTCCTGAAGGTAGACTGACAATTTCAAGATCACTCTTTGTAATTTCAATTTCTTCCTTTTTAACAATCTCAAATTTTGCTTCATCAGTAATAGGATATTCAATTTGTGATTCCTTTAAAATATCTTTGGTTGGGAATTCCAAAGTTTCCTCCTCATCCAATTTTTTAGACTGAATTATTTCCTTTATCAACTGGTTGAACTTTTCATTCTGATTTTTGACTGCTTCCATAATTTGTTTTTCTATTCTTTGGTTTGCTTCTATTGCTTGCTTGTTATCTTCTTCTCTTTGCTTATCTCTTTTTTGGTTATCTTCTTCTCTCTGTTTATCTCTTTTTTGCTTATCTTCTTCTCTTTGTTTATCTCTTTTTTGGTTATCTTCTTCTCTCTGTTTATCTCTTTCTTCTCTCTGTTTTCTCTTTTTTGGTTATCTTCTTCTCTCTGTTTATCTCTTTTTTGGTTATCTTCTTCTCTGTTTGTATCTTCTTCTCTCTGTTTGATATCTTCTTCTCTTTGTTTGTCTCTTTTTTGGTTATCTTCTTCTCTCTGTTTGATATCTTCTTCTCTCTGTTTGATATCTTCTTCTCTTTGTTTGTCTCTTTTCTTTTGGTCTGCTTTTATAATTTCCAATAACTGGGCTAATGTAGACGTCTCCCCTGTTTTCTCTGATTCCTCATCTGCTTTAGCTTCTTGTTTATCTTCTTTCTCAGGAGGATCCTCTATGCTTTCTGTATTCATCATTTTTTTTGATTTTGATCTGGTTTTCATCAATATTTTATTCTAGTTTAGTGGTATTTTTTTAATTTCAACTTTAATAAGCTTCTCTCTCCATCCACACCATGACTTTACTCCATCTTCTTTGAAATGCCTGTTTCATTCTTTATGCCATTCTTTTTTGTGTTGTTTTTCTTTTAAACTTTTATTTTTCCATCCTTCCTGAACAAATTACATCACTACATCATATGCACTGTTCATATCACAGAATCGTGATCTGCTTATGCCTATGAGTAGGCTAGCTAGATCGGACCTCACAGTAGGGTGGCAAATTAACCGGCCTATGAGTAGGCTAGCCAGATAAGGCCTCACAGTAGGGCGCCAAATGTAACCGGACCCGCATACAACCCTTTTATTACGTCAGTTGTAACAATTTTCTGATGAGCATGCTGTAGGAAGGAACTATCAATTGACATTCCTAATGCAGATGTTAATGCCTCCTACAACAATATTTCCTGCTCATCAGAGGATGTAGTACCATAGAGACTGGGAACATCTAAACATTTCTATGTTTGGTTTTCCAAACAGCGCCATTAGAGTTCCGTCTCACTACAACCTGACTTGCCTAGGTCTAGTTATGCCAGACGTAGCTCAGAAGGCATGAGATTCTCATGAACAAGTGCTATAACTGATGAGTGATGCAATAAAACAAAACAGAATTGGACAACTGGATAACCAATTTAATTTTTAGTAACAAAAAATTTTATTAAATAACAATTAATTTGCAATTTCTAACGAAGTTCATTTCTATCCACATGATAACTCATTTTCATTTTACTTATGAAAGAGTTAGAAGCAGTTTTTTTTTTTATCAATAGTTCATTTACAAATTCATTTATGAGAAGGAGTTTGGAAACAGTCTAATTCAACAATAGTTCATTTTTGAATTCCTTTATGAGAAGAAGCTTGGAAATATTCTAATTCAACAATAGTTCATTTTGAATTCATTTATGAGAAGAAGCTTGGAAACATTCTAATTCAACAATAGTTCATTTTTGAATTCCTTTATGAGAAGAAGCTTGGAAATATTCTAATTCAACAATAGTTCATTTTGAATTCCTTTATGAGAAGAAGCTTGGAAATATTCTAATTCAACAATAGTTCATTTTGAATTCATTTATGAGAAGAAGCTTAGAAGCAGTCAAGCATTTATGGTTTATACAATAATTCATTTTGAATTCATTTATGTGAAGAAGCTTGGGAGCAGTCAAGCATTTATGATTTATACAGCATTTCATTATTCTATGAATTATTATTGATTGGTAAACATTTAAACTCAGCAATTCTTGGCTTGTGGAGCATTTATCATTTAGTAATTAAAGCATTTCTAATTTAGTCAAATATAAAAGTATATTCATACACATAAACTCTGTTTGGCTTGTGGAGCATTTATCATTTAGTAATTAAAGCATTTCTAATTTAGTCAAATATAAAGGTATATTCATACACATAAACTCTGTTTGGCTTGTGGAGCATTTATCATTTAGTAATTAAAGCATTTCTAATTTAGTCAAATATAAAAGTATATTCATACACATAAGCTCTGTTACATTACCCAGATAGAAGTAATATGCAATTAAAGCATTTCTAATCCATATAGTAAATACGTTCAAATATTTTTATAAATAAATTTGCGTATAACTATTTCATAACTTCATTTTATAACGTATGATAAACATGTTCTAATATTTTACAAAACAAATTCTATGTAATTATTTCATAACTTCACTTTATAACGTATGATAAAGATGTCTAAACATTCCTATAACATAATTACCTTCCAGTTTTGCAGTCTAGTTTACTCAAAAAGAAGGCGGGTTATTTCATTTATGGAAAGTCATGGCACAGCGTGGAGAGAGTGAAGCCGCTAATTTACCCCATTGTCATTATAATTCCTCTAGCAAAGCTTTCTTTTTCCATTTTCACGTTTTGTTAAAGCTATATTTTAATGTGTCAAAAGAATTAAGTAATACACTTTTTTTTTTAAAAAAAAAATTTAATATGTTCTGCCTCTCTGTGTAAGACGAGAGAGAAAAAAAAAGTTCTTTTCTTCCGACGACGTGCCTAATTTGAATACTGCCTCAGTTTAACCCAAGTATCTTTTCTTTTTTTCTTTTTAATGATTGGATAATTAATTTCTTTTTTTTTTTATTGAGACAGATAAAAAAAAATATAAGATGACATAACATTTTATTTAAATCCATCAATACTAAAAATTAAAAATATAATTTTTTTTTTTTAACAATTCACAGCTTTCTTGCGTTCCCAATTGGGGGGGGGGGGATCTTTTGAATATTTATATGAGGAACACCATATCTGTTTCAATATATATGTTTAAATAGATTTAAACTTCTATTCCATCGCACATTACTGAAACATATGATCCAAGTCATATGAAAAAGATAAATGACATCAGGGTGTGCATTTTGTTCCGAACCAGCAACAATCTCTTACACATATCTTCAGTATCTCTCTATATATAGTTTTTAATCTATTTGAATATATATATATATGATATTAAGTTGAAGTATCTAAAAATATCTATATGGAGTTAAATTGTAACATATGCTATATGACAATTAAATTTTTTAACTGACTAAATTTTACTCTACCACTTACAACTGTGTGTATTTGCAAAGAGTAATCTTGCCTATTTACTGTAAAGAAAGGGCTAAATTAGTTGAGTGATCCTGGTGAGTTCATGTTACAAAATTTTTATATCATGTAATACTTTTAAAACTATTTTAATTTCCAGTTATGAATAATTTCCAAAGTCACCTATATAATCTTTTTACAATTTTTTTTTTATGGAGTCAAAATGTTCTAATTAAATAAATGAGTAATGAAAATTATTCAATGCTGTAAATTTGTCCTTACACATATATATTTGGCTGCATTCATTTTTCCAAATAATAAATAGATATTTATGTAATTTCATTTAATTAAATCTTTTGCACCTGTGATATATGTCGAATACTTTATTTTTAAATTATGTTTCTAATTCAAAACGCAGCAAACTTTTTATACAAAATTATTTAAGACTTAAATTTATGTCAGCATTGCGACCTGATTCACACTAATTACAATATATATATATTAATGATAGGCTTTATTAAAAAATTGGATTTGATTATATTTGTCTAATTAGAATCTATTTATATATATATATATACTTATTGATTGTAAAACTTGATAATGGTATTTCATCTTTCACACTTTAAAATTGAGCAAGTAAAATATGCTTTATATAAATAAGATTCAAATTTATTCTGATTTCTGGTTAATGATGTAAAAACTTGATACAATTGATAAAAAGAATTTCTTTGAAATCAATCTTGTGAGTGTGTCTTATCACTGTTTACAATTCAAAATTTGGCTACTATTTATATCATTTTATTTTCATAATAAATTTAACGGACATTTTAAATATCTAGTTCACAATAATATTATAAAAAGTAGCTCAGAAATATATAAATATTTATATAATGAAAATAAAGAAATAAATGGCTTTATTGTTTGGAAGTTATGCACCAGAAGTTCAAAATTGGAATCAACTTGATAACCTTGTGTTCCAGACTCTGACACTCTACCCCTGCACTAAGTCATTCATAATGTTACATAAATATAAATTCTTAATGAAATGGACAGAAAAATTTAATCAAAAATATATAATCCATATAAAAATGGATCTAAGCAAGACAGAATGGTTAAAAAATGCTCATCATTAACTTATATTATTAATCTTAACAACAATGCTCTCATTGAAGAAATAAATGTGTGCTGCTGGTTTAGACCAAATTGTTAAAATAAAGAGATAGTTTTCTAGAATAGTTAGAGGAGTTTAAAGAATGGACTGGTTTTTCTATAACATTCTGAAAAGGAAGCCTAATGGAGAGATTCTTAACAAATAAAATTTCAAACTTATTCTGTAATAATCTTCTTCTTTAGATTTATAATTTTGTGGCATCAAATTATGAAATGTATTTGTCCACAAAATAAATTGCTTTAAAACTAATCTATTTGAAATTTCTGATTTCAAAAAAGATATATATATATTCAATTTTTTTCTTTTTACCAGTGCATCACAATTTTACTATATCACAACCATTTAAATTGATTTCTTTATTTTTAGTACCTTGTGGAAGGGTATGTGTATATATAATCGAACATTTCCATGGACTTTATAGATGAAATATTGAAAGTTTTAATGAAAATGTATCCATATATTTATATATAAAAATAATTATTTATTAATATGTTTCTAGATTCAAAGACAAAAATTAGATAAAGAATCACAAAGAGGATCTTACAATAATTGAAAGATCATACACTAGATAAGCTAATAGAAAATGAAGAAATTCAAGATCAAACTAAGTGATGGTCTCATTATGATTGGATGAAAATAATCCAGATACACACACACACATATATATAAACATTAAAAGTTTAAAGCTAAACTAGCCAATAAAATAATCAAAATTACTCCCAAATTCACAACTCAACCAGACTAGCCAAAGAAAATAAACTCTAAAACACAACCAATGGTTTCACTGCTACAAGCAGACTTCTCACATATAAAGGACTACAAGATAACATATTTATACTAATCCTTGCCCACAATTCCATTTATATGCCATACACCCTTAATATTAAAAGAACTTTTATATAATTTAATTGATTCAGAATCAAAAAAATTTAATAATAAAGATTATTTAATTTTTATTTCGTTTCTTTCAAAGAAGACAGCCTTAGCTTCATCAAAATTAATAGTGTAGCCTGTATCTTTTTTTTTTTTGAATATATGAAACAGAACTAAGATATTTACTTCTAACCCTATTTTTATGTACCTTTATTTTTTTATTTAAGCTCAACTACTCTGACCTATATATACCTTCTTACAAAAACACGGGATGATATAAACTACTCCGGGAATAGTCTTTCTATCAAAAATTTCCTTTATATTATTTAATAAATTATTCAAAATAATATACCTTTTCCAAATAATTTTTTTATTTCCAAACAAATTACTATTTTTACATACAATTCTATAAAAAAACAATTTAAATGGCAAAGAAGTAAAATCATATTTTTGTTTATCCATTACATAATTATAAATTTTGTTACTATTAAATAAAATACTTTTAACAAATTTATCAGAATAGCCAACATTCAAATAATCTTTATAAAACTGACCTTTTTGAAACAAAGCTACCTCATTAGAATTATTTAATCTCTTATTTTTATAATATTTTTTAAAACAGCTACTTTATGAGATACAGATTCATATCTATGAGGTTTAATTATAGACCTTAACTCTTTACTCTTAGCATAATGACTACATACCAAACAATTATTCTTTACATTTGTAATCACCAATAAATCTAAAAATTTTAATTTAAAATCTAACTCCCCTTCTACCACACAGTTTATAGAAGGATCAGAACAATTAAACTCATTTACCAACTTTTTTAATTTATCATTCTCAATTACAAACAAACAATCATCAATATATCTAACAAATAACTTGAAATATTAACAATTCTTCTTAATAATAATTTCTTTTTTCAAATAATTAATATAAACTGAACAAATTAAAGGAGAAATAATATAACATTATCCATCCTTCAATAATCTTATAAAATTACCATTATAAGTAAAATGTGTAAAATCCTCCAATAATAAAATCAAATCTTTTATAATTTTAATCTTATTCTTTGTCAAAGATCCATATTTAACCAACTCAGACATAAGCACATCAATACTGCTTAATGAAAGAATAGAGGTACATGAAAGTAGAGTTAGACATAAATATCTCTGTTCTGCTTTATATATCCATGAAAAAGATACAGACCACACTGTTAATTTTGATGAAGCTAAAGTTGACTTCTTTGAAAGAAATGAAATAGAAAGAAGAATCAAAGAATCTGTGTTTATTAAAAATGTAGGATTCTGAAGCAATTAACTTATTTAAAAGTTCTTTAATATTAAGGGTGTATGGGATGTAAATGGAATTGTGGATAATGTTTAATATAAATATGTTATGTTGTAATTCTTTATATTGGAGAAGTCTGCTTGTAGTAGTGAAACACAATTTAGAGTTTATTTTCTTTGGCTAGTCTGGTTAAGTTATGAATTTGGGGGTAAATTTTGATTATATATATTAAATAATTCAACACTAATAATATGTAATAACTGGAGCAATCACTTTTCCAAACACTAGTTATATTAATGCAATTCTCTTCAATATCAAATCAGGTTTGCAAATGAAAAATGATTCCTTTTTTTTTGTATATGTCTCAAAGGTTTTTGATATTTATCAGAACAAATATCAAATTCAACAGGTTTATATAGTAATCTGATTTAAATGATACTGAGTTAACATTTTCATCAATTTGACATTTGCCATGATAAATATTATCTGTTCTGCTTTTTATGTAAGATCCTTTGAGTCTATAGTGAATTCATTCTAATGTAGCAGAAGCCTACATTCATGAGGGGGGGGACTATTAGGCTGGCTCCTATTACAGTATAAACACAATTGGTACAGTCAGGACCAGATTTTAGCTGCATGGATTGCTTAGATATTTATCTTTTATTTGAAATAAAAATTGGCAGCTAACATTATTAGCACATCAACAAAGAACCAAACACTAGCTTTTTATATTTTTTGTAAAGAAAAAAAAAAATTTTGTCAAGCATTGGTGGTCGAGAGGTCAGCTATGGTTGCTTTACAAGCAGTTGTCCCAGGTTAGTGGGTTCACTTCCCAGCTGATGCTATGACACATGAGAAAAATATATGTATATATATTTTTTACTCATGGTAAGGAGTTTGATCCAATTTATCCTAAAAATTGGCCAGCTTATACAGATGAGTTCACTTCTTTAAGTCAGCAAACTAAATCAAAAAGTCATCATTAGAATTACCAACTTTTATAAGCATTTGTGGTGCTTCAGCATATCAAATACTGAAATCTCATTCGGTCCCTGCCCATTTTTCTGAGTTAGATTTCAATACAGCAAAATCTATCCTGATAGCTTGTTTCTGTCCAAAGCCTGTAACAATTTTAACAAGATATAATTTCAATCTTCATGTTAAGAGGAAGGATAAAAAGCTAGAGATTTTGCAACAAAGAAAGCTAGCATTGATCTTAAGATTTTATTTGTGGAATGAAAGGCCACAACCTTAGAATCAAGCTATTCATGAATCCAAAATATCACATTTAATTCAACAGTATTTTAGATGACTAGCTGAGTCCACTCCAAATCAAGCAGCTCCATTGAAGAAAATGGACTCCAGTATTAAACTTATCAATAAGAAATCTAGATTAAACAAATACCCAGCTGACAATATTAAAAACTGTCATAATAAATTAGCAAAAGCAACCCTAAAATTTTGCTGTAGATGTGACAAATCAAAACATGTGCTAAGCAAATGTCCACATTGGTATACAATGTGTAGATATTGTAGTCACATAGAAACTGCACATTTAAAAAAGAAGAAGCAAGTCACCCAGAAAAGAATGGAAGAGTCCATTCCAACATAAAATCAAAAAATAAATAATATGAACGGCATTGATTTAGTCTTCAAACGCTGAATTATAATTAATGATATGCAGATAACAGTAGAATTGGATACTGGTTCTGCTGTGTCGATTGTATAAAAAAACATGGGCTATCATTAATAAAAAGAATTATTGCATGCATCCTAATAGTAGAATAACTATAATTACCAAGGTAGTCAAATACCACTTTTGGATGCCTCTTGTGTCATCTGGTGATCACAGAAAATTATTAGGAGGCTATGATTGGTTCAATCATGTAAGCTATACAGTGATTAAAATGAACCCCCTAATCATCACGGTCATGAAAATTAAAATGCAGAGAGGTACTTTTATGCCTTATGTTCAAAGGATGACTAAATGTGTTCCAGCAACAATCATAATCATAAGACTTTTTTTTTACCACAATGGCCTGTTGATGGGCAACACCATCATAGTTATCAACTTCAGTTAAGATGAAACTATGAACACCCAACAGCGAAGAGTTTGATAAACTGAAAGAAACCAGATCAGATGATAAGGCCAGGCCTGATATTGGTGAAAACTTGGACAAAAGTTGAAGTAAGAAGACAATCTAGATGCCCATCAATTTATTTTAAGGACTAAGTGCTTCAAAGGTAACTTTTGTCAGGGGGAAGAGAATGTAGCAAATTCATCTTAATTCAGCAGAAGCTTACCCTCAAATAATGGATTTATCCTTACTACAATCTATCTAGATTGCACCCAAGTTATTATCAACTGACCAATAAAACATCAATAAAAGGAAATAAACAGATAATGACATAACTAGGCTAATTGGAAAGTAGGTCAGTGAATCCTATAATTTCCAGTAAAGTCCAAAATTTTACTATACATAGAGCTTCATTTGAGAGGGAAATCAGATAAATAATAGAGTTGAACAGTAGAACCCATGTTGTTTTCAATATTGTATAAGCAATGAGGCAAGATCAACTATGGAGTTGGAAATTGCTAGAGACTATCTGAGGCACGCTCCCAGTAGGTCTGAAATGTCAGGATTTCAGCAAAAAAGTTACTGCATTTTTCCCAAAACAGCTGCATGCTGTGTTAAACTTGTATAAATTGCCAACTGTAGCAGATGCAAAGTATTTACATAAATGCTCGTATATATTCTTTATCTGTATATATTACATATAATAAATGTCTTTTATATTTATTTTTAGTTATGTGTTATTTTTAAAAGGTCAGGAATATCATGCCAGCCATATTACAATATAAATACAACTATTCATTTTTCAATTGCAAAATAATGTCACTAAATGGCATTGCATTGATATAATTGGAACTTATTATACACATATGTAAAGAAATATCAGATATATACTTAAAAATATATGTGTATAGAATAATATATATCTTAAATCGGAAAAAAGTAATTTCATTATTCATAAGATGATAAAATATTTATATGATGTTTAAGTAATTTAATATTAAATTTATATATAAAATTAATATCTTTTTATTTACAATTAACTATATTTTTCTATTAATAAATATAATAATACAGTATTATAAAAATGTTAAAGTAATATCGCTGATTAAAATGAGCAATTAGTTAATAAGTTGATGGATCATTTTCAGTAGTAAAATTCGATTTAAAAGTATTTATAATATTAAATTTAAAAACAAAATATAAATAATATTTAATTTAATAAAATTTGATACGAGTAGTATATAAGTTTAAATTTAGTTATCTTCAGAAATGGAGTTAAGTAAATAACACTAATTAAATTATTGTAAAAATATATAAATTTTAATTACTTTCTATATTAAAAAATATATAAGTAGAATAATCATAAATAGCCAGCTGGATAACTATTTGAATTGGATAAACGAATTTTTTTAAGCCAAAAAATGGCTAAGATTGTTTGAAAAAACTGTTCTTCAAGAAATTGTGTTAGCTTTAAACATTATGCCGCAATATTTATCTGTCTATATATATATATACACACACACACATACTGCTTAACTTAGAGTAATTGCATAAATATTTTTATATTTTACCAGTTGGTTAAAATATTTTCAAAAGTTGGCGTACAGTCTTATATTATAGTGGCCACACGTAGATTAGTGACATTATATATAAATAAACACAAAAACGTATGAGTAAAGTTTTAATAGAGAAGTTATAAATAAATTATAATAATAAGCTGAATGTTTTCGAGGATCCACACCTTATAATCATAGCTTTCTTAAAAATATATAATAAAAATATATGTAAAGATATTTAAATTAGCACGTGTTATGAGGCCCATTTCTTCGATATATCAAAGCAAGTGTCTTTTCTATTTATAACATTAATATTTCCATTAATGTAGAATGTTTCCTTTATTTTTCTCTATGATCATTCGATTCTGTGCATAAAATTACAGGCTTAGCAGGTGTAAAATTGTGTCCAGATTTCATGGCATGCTCCAAAAATACAAAAGATGTATTGTTCTTCTGAGCTATATTGTAAGTGTACAGGTGTTGAGCAAATCTAGTATTAATAGTAGCTTTAGTTTCATCATAATAAACAGCTTGGCATCCCTCTTGAGGGCATGATATGGAATATACTACATGTGGGGTGAATGATCGATCAATATGATCATATTGATCAACATTCAGCTTATTATTATAATTTATAACGTCTCTATTAAAACTTTACTTATAAGTTTTTGTGTTTAGTGACATTGTAAGATAGAAGAATTATGTGGAAACAGAATGATCCTATTATGCCTTTATCTATGGGCCAATAATCATCAAATCTGTGCCTGTTAATGATATAATTACAGCGCTGTTTCTTTGTCAGGCAACCTTTATAATTAATTTTGACTGAGAGCTATCACTTACATTAATTGATCAACTCTGGTATACATTATTAACATAATAAAATTTAATGACATATGGTTGAATTTTATGATTATCTTTTCTGAGTTGTATCCTTATAATCTTTTTCCATCAATAGGTTTATATAATCAACATCCCTTATACATGATTACATACTTTCTTGGCTTATTTGACTTTTGGCCCACTGATCAATTGATCATATATTGATCTTACTAGACAATGTCTTCATGTCTACTTTTAAACACTCTTCAGTGCAAGACACAGATAAATATTAAATCATTGTACACATTTCATGATATTATAAGGATCATTTTTACTTTAATGTACGACTAATTATTTTAAACATCAAATTAGCCATAATTTTGTTTACTTAGCTAAGTATTGCCATAGCTGCTTCAGTACTTAGCAGTAGTATGTGTGATATTTTATTAAGTGACTTTTCAAAATTACATTCTGAAATATCTCATGTAATTTAAATTCATATGTGATAAATGTTTGATAATCAGCTTGTGCAAATAAATCTCATCTTCTGGCTTAGGATGGGCAAGATCTTGGTAATAAGAGCCACATATAATATCTTTCATCCATGTTTGAATGTCCATGAACCATCATAATCAAACAATTATGTTAATAAAATCCATGTTAGCAACCTTTTAATTGGTATCATTTAAAAGCAAACATTTAAAGTTTGAAAATATCTATTTATTTATTTATCTTATTAATATAAAAGATTAGGAGAAGTGGTGATGAAAACCAATATTCATATTGTCTTGAAAAGCACATAATATAGCTTTGAGGGTTGCATACAACTCGCAAGCAGCAATTTACCCACTATTGTACTACTCATTTCTCCTATATGAGTTTAATATAAAGCAGTAACTAACTACTAAATTTGCTGATAAATAATTTAAAATCTATTTGGATTGGTTACCAACAGAAATATTCTAAGTTTTCTTGGAACTCTGAAATAAATTTACAGTTTTATCTAAATTTCTATCTCATATCACTGGAATAGCAGGTATTAATCTTTACACTTTGCCTTGTAATCTAATTGTATTACAGTTGTTTTAGTAGTTGTTCAAGACTGTAAGTGAATTTAATTAGCAATTTGCTTCAGAAATAGTAAAGTGTCAAATAGAAGAGGAGTATTCAGTAGTTGATTAGTCATATTTCCATGGTCTGATTGAGTATGGAAAAAATTCTAAAATGTGAAATCAGTTGCATTTTTATAATTATTAAAAAAAAATTTTTTTTCATAAATAGTTGGAATAACTGAAATATATGCTTATTATATACCTCTATCGATATGTATAGGGTATATGAGCACAGACTTTCACATGATCCACTACTCTCCACTCCATCTCATAATACTGATACACTTGAACACATTTATTGCATATATATGTGGAGATGATAATTATGATTGCTGGTTTAGCATGAAATGTGTATATTGGTGATTATTTATCTTTTCAACATATGTGCTCAGATATATATTACGATAACCAATCCTCATACTTTAATGGATAGGCTTCAATCCATTCTGCACTCCAATTCCTCAACTGTCCATCCAATTGAAAATCTGATGATGAAATGTTCAAAGGCTACCCTGAGGCCAAGATTCTCATCACCCCCATGTTGACCTAAAGTCAATCTGATTCTTCATGTACAGGACATAATCCATTTAATACATATACAAGGAATGGGATAAATAGTTGGAATAAATGTTGTCAAGTTGTTAATTTTATGACACTTTAAAATGTTAAATAGAGACAGGAATCTTCATCCTTGATGATGTAAGTTAGCCAATATATTAAATAGGGGTGTAGCTAGTATCCATTATTTAAGCATTTCTTATGGCTATAAATAAAAATTGATATCATTCTTTGATAGTGTTGAAATTATATTCATTATCTTGATATTTAACACCATAGTGAGATTTTTTTAATAAATTGTTATTGAAAAATATACAATGGCTGTGTCACACTAATGTTAAGTGAATGTTGTAAGAATCTTTTTTAAATATAGTTGATGGTTACAATACTAGAATTAGAAGAATTAGTTTAGTGTATTATCTGGATTTCATTTAATTTTAATAAATAGTTAGAGCAAATGCTATAACAAATTAGAAGAGAAAATGTAGAATTTGTAGCTAATTTTCTGATGGCATTGACAATGTTGGTATAAATAATTAACTATAATTTTTGGTTAATCAGTATACAAATATTGCTGTGATTTGTAATATCTCTTTAACAAAATCAGGTCTAATTGTATGTGTCAAAATCCTTTGTATCTTGAAATTAATAATGGTTTTTCATTAAATATGCAGAAATCTTGTCATTATTGAATTATTCATAAAATAGAGATTTTGGGCCTATCTCAGTGGTGGGATCTATGAAACTATAGAGTCAGCTATCTGTTGCAATTTTGAGATTTTACTAATCAGCTAGACATGGAGCTTGGAAATGAAAAGTTTAATTTGTAATGTTCTTTATATGTTTACATAATTATTTCAATAACGTATTTTAAAATTGTATAAAATAGCATAAATATGCTTATTTTTGGATAATTATGTGTTCTGTTATGTTAATCAATAAACCAACTGAGTGTAATGTGATGAGGTCATTATTAAATAATCATTAGACATTCTGCAAATACAATATTTAAACATAGGTTTATATCATTTACTTCTGTGTTATAAACAACTCTTTATTCCAACTAAAAGTCTGATTTTCTATCGATAAGTTTATATATATTAATGAGTTTTTTTTATCTCATTCATTTATATTATATGTCTCTTTTAAGCTGTGTGCAATTTCCTAGATTCTAGTTTAGAACTTTTATTGTCACCTTTTCTAGTAATTTATCTTGCACAACACTATTTCAGCTCCTTAATTATTTTGGCAAGGTCATTGATATGTTTGTTTTCTCACAGGTGTTTTGCTCCCTTCCTAATACACAACTTGTTTATATTTTACTGTGTGGTGTACTAACTCTGAAATTGTTTTTCTTTTTAACAAGTTTCAGATCTTTATTTTTGACTATATAAGCATTTTTATTTTTTATTTTTTAACTCATTTCTACTAAAAATATTCCATCCAAACTCAATTCTGTAATTGTATTTAAATCTGTATTATGACTTTGATGATGATAGTGATAACTTTAATTTTTAATTCATCACTATCAGTCTTTATTCTTCCACTCAGTGTGGTTTGATACAGGTCCCAGGATTGATTTTGGCACTCGTATCAGAATTTCTTATGAATTCCCAAGCAATAAAGCCAATAGCGGTTTTTTAACTCTTTTTTTTTTTTGCAAAAGCATAGAAAATTAGTAAGATTTGCAATTTTATCGATTATAATTTCTAGTGTTTATTTGGATATTTTCTCTATTTCTGAGGCTTTTGTATTATATTAAACACTTTAAGCAAATGCAGAGATTATATATATATAAGGTGTTATTTACTTTCGATATTACTTAGTACAGTATAGGTAGTTGAAATGCCCTCTAGCCACATATTGATAAAAGGAACAACATTATTTTTATACCTACCTATTTTTCTTATTATAGAAAAATATTTTAAACACTTAGAACGAGAAAAAATAAATTTTTTGTATCATCAAAATATTTATTTCTAAATAATTATCTTCATTGATTTTTTTTTAAAATTGACAAATTACTTTCTATTTAAATCTCGTCAACACATTAAAATTAAATGACAGACATTGTAAATATAATAAATATTACATAGTTCATTAAGTGATTTATTGTTGACAAAATTTAAATAGAAAGTAATTTCAGATTTGTCAATTAAAAATTGTATAGTAATTATTTTTGTTTTACTATTCTTTTCTGTATTAAAAACTGCTTAGCATTCATTAATTTGATAAATATTATTTGTAAAATTTTTGGCAGTTGCACTTAAAAAGGTTCACCTTCACTGGCCTAGTTGGTTGGAATGTCATCTTAAATTCAATAGAGAATAATACCACTTGAAGTATAGTGTTTCATATTAATTTGTTTCTTGTTTATTAACAGTTAAATGTATTTGGAAAAATATAAATATTGTTTCTTTATTTCCTAAAAATATATAACAATTTAATTAGCTAATAAAAAATAATAATTACAAGTAAAGTGGTATTATACCAAACTTTAAACAAACACTAGTTGTCATTTTTGACTTTGATGACTTACTTTATCCTCTAGCTAAGAATAGTTAAGTATTCATTTACTGACCAATATTAAATTGTTAGCTATGAATTTTTTATGGGAAAAAAAAGTGAATTATCTGAGAATTTATCAACTACTTGAAAAAAATTTCTAACTTCATTTTGAATTTGAAATGCACTTGATGGACATAGTAGATTTAGTGCTCTTATCATCTTTGTTAAATAAGCATTCTTATCGCTCATGAGTGCTGGATAATTAAGTAATAATAATATGAAGCAATTGTGATTTAACAAGAAGAAAAAACAATAAACTTACATTTTTTACTGACTTTCTAAAAGTTGAAAATGTTCACCTTTATCTCGGTTAGCAGTGGACCTTTATGTGAAAATTCCCCACTGCAATCATTATCAATTTGTACTCATTATTTTGATTTACAATTGATTGTTTGCTATTATGATCTGTACATTTTTTTTTGAAAACTTGTTTTTCATCACCATTTTAGAAAAGTGGTGGCCATTTTGTAAGATTGATGTTGTAGGATAGTGATTTTATTGAAGCTTCATTATCTGAAAATAAAATGGTGATATTTGCACAAAAATGTACATTTTATTTATAGTAGATAATATTATGTTTTGATTATAAAATTAAAATACAATGTACTTTATCTAATGTTCATTAAGTGTTTCTGCAAGACAATCTGTATTTTTGACTATGACATAAAGTAATGAAAATTTTCATTTTTAACAATAACAAAAAAAAGCCAGTTTTATTCATTGTAATAAGTAATCAGAAACATATTTTAATCACATACACCAACAAATTGTATTAATATTAAATTTTAAAATGTGTATATTAACTAAAATATATTCATTCAATCAATTTTGTGTATTAAAATTATCAAGAACATTATTTTGCCAATCAAAAATTACAATTATCATAATTGTAAGACATTTTGAGAGAAAAAAATGATTTCATGCATTATGCAGCTAATAATTACTTTTATATGAACAAGTCATTCATTGGCTCAATTTTAACTCAGTAATCTTGTAATTTGTTTCTGACATTTTGAAAATAAACTGTTTTTATAATAAACATAGAAAAATCCACTATCGGCAATAAAGTGCCTAAAAATAAATTTTAAAATGTACATTGTGGTTTGTTTTTATTTTTCTGTGTGCTTAATTTTAATTCAATGAATTATAATTCAGGAAATATTCTCTGGTTATATAAGAAGCAAAATAGTGAACTGTCAAAAAAAAATTATAGCTACTGAAAAGTTTTTATATAGTATATTTATTTGCAGAGTAGTACTTTTATTTAATGATTATATGCTTACTAAAATGTTTATTTATTAAATTATCTTTTTCCAAATTAAGCTTTATTTTTGTAATCAGGTTTTTATATATTTTAAATTTAAGGTAACAAATTAATTTTTCTCCATAGGTATTCATTATAATGACTTTTTTTTTATATGAGATATTGGTTTATGAGCCATTTTGAGAAATTGAACTAGTGTATTTAGAATTTATCAATATATTGTTATTATTGTTATTATTAAATTTTATAAGACAAGTTTATGAATCACTTTTTATTGTAATAAATATTTATAATCAAAATATATTATTTCTTCTATATTCACATCATTTGATTCTGAGCTTTCATGTAAATTCTAAAAATTTTAAGTATTAGTAAACTTACATAATATATATTTTAATACAAACATATATATGTATAGCACAGGCATTTTAATATGTATACATAGTTTGCACATACCAATGTGCAATATACATTAATAAATTTTTTTTAAAAAACTCAGAATTTTATATATACTTTTAATAAATGTAGTAGCATAAAGTCATTTACTATATCATTACTTTATTGTAGCTTACATTGAAGTACATGCATATAGGGATAATTCTTTCCATGTCCACGATCTAATTCAAAGTTTTCATTCAAAACAAGCATTTAAATAGGAAAAATATAATAGAAAATCAAAAGCATGAATTTATATATAAAATTATTTTACATACCATAATTTAATTTTAATGAAATCTAAAATAAAACTTTTTCAAACAGAAAATATAAATTTATAACAAATAAAATTTCATGAAGTAATGATTTATACATACTGATCACAGAACTTTTGAATTTTTTGTTGTTGTTGTTGTTTAAGGCCGCTATCTATTTCATGATAAAAATTAAAATTCGTTTTCTGATTATTTTTTTTTTTACAATATTAATTAACTGACAGAAGTCAGTAAAACATCTTGCATGCACAAGTTCTATGTTAACCGAAAACATACTTCATGACATTTTCATTAGTTGACAGTTTTACAATTTTTTTGTTTTGAGGTTTTTTTTTTTGATGCTAAATTTTAACTGTCTTCTACCTCATAGTGAAAATGATAATCAATCTTTTAAAAACAAAAACAAACATTAATAAAAAAATCACTTTATATTCACTTTTGTGCTTGAAATTTTTTCCCCCACAGCTTTAACACTCATTTAAATTAACCAATGGCATTTACCTTAGCATTTTTGTTCATTGATAGGCCAAAATTATTATACACATGCAACAGAATAATTAAACAATAAGTACAGTATAATTTCACTGCTAAAAGTATATAGAAACAGATAAACTAAATTGGTAACTTAAGTCTTATATAACAAGAATGTCTGCCACTATGGACTTCATTGCATGCATATTTATTATATAAATCTTAATTTAATGAGAAAAAATATTTGTACATTATTTATTCACACTGTAAGTCTTTATTGTAATAGATTTCACTGTCATATATTTTTAATGGAAGAATTATTTAAAATTATTACATATTAAGACATCATTTTTCTTGTGATGAAAATTATTGATGAAATATAAAAGATACAAATTCTAAATGATGTTAAATTCATAAAATTCAAACTATTGTGAAAAAGATAACAAACTTTATGTTTTTATGATGTTTACCATCTCGGCACTAACAGTTACATCCTTGAACTAAAAATTTAAAAAACTAAAATGTTATTTATTGAAACTGTAGTTATTTAAAGTGTATATATAGGGCAAAGATTATAATTTAAACTCATGTTTAATACTTTTAACTGTTAATAATAGCTGATTGTAAGTCTACAATTAGAACTGTAGCAAATTTTTTGACACTTTAAATAAGCCAAATATTTGGCAATCCTCTATTACCAAAGAGGCATTAGCTAATTGGCTCTCAAGCATACTGAATAAATAATTTTTTATGTCCACTGATAAAATAAATTTCAAAGAAAATTCAAAATGATTGAAATAAATTTGCATCAATATAATATGACAGAATTGTGCTTACCTCCCCAATCAATCTGCATCTTAGGCATTTATCTGCCCTATCAATACAACTGTGCATAAGTCTACAATAGTTTGATAATTATAATCCTTGTTGTTTACCTACTAATTGTCCTTTATTAAATAAGTTAACATTTATTATTCTGCTTATTTCAAGATGAAGTATGAAGCTCAGTTACTAGTTAACCATTAAAGGATATCATATCAAAAAACTCTCCCAAACAAAATCATAGCATTTTTCATATCTTTGAAATGGTAATTTGTTACTAATTCATATTGTTTCAAGATGTAATGAATAACTTATAAGACATTATGATCAGATCGCACTGGTATTAATTTAAATATATGTTTGTGATTGTGAAACATACTTATATCTATGTTCTTTTGGCACTAACCTGAATTCCTGTAGATGTAAAGGTTATAAAAATTAAACATGTCAAAATGGTTTTTTTAAATCTTAGGAATTTTATTATTGTTGAGAGAATCCATAATTTAATAACAAAATATCTAAGTTTGGCCTTTGCTTTTGAGCTGTGTGTGCTCTCTATATAAAAGGTAAATGTTTTTTATTTAGGTGTTTATTTTTCTAACATGTAATAAAATTTTAAATTTAATGTTTAAATCTATTTCAAAAACAGAAGTTTTTTCTGTATTTATTTTTATTTTATTTTCTTTTTTTTAGTTATTATAAATTTATAAATATCATGTATCAAAAATTCAAATTAACAAATAATAATGCATTTAAAAAAGAGTATATAAAACAATTCATGTCAACGGATTCATTATATTTATTATTGTTGTTTATTTATTTAATGAACATTATGTGATAAAAATTTTGAGAAATTATTTTCATATCTAAAATTATCAGTTTCCTTTTACAATCTTCCATTATATTTGTGCATCTTTTATATAAAATCACAATATGATCTCTGTGAAGAATTATATCAAAGCATGAAGCTTTCTTCATTTTATTGCATGATGCACGCATGAGGTGAAATGGCTTAATAGAGCATGTATTTTTCATCCTAGGTTAATTTTTTTTTTTTGAGCAAAAGCAAACTTTAAAAATATTATTTGTAATTTTAAATTATATAGAACATATAGAATTTTGATAATATTTAATAAAAATATATTAATTATTATAAATTTTATATTTACTATATAAGAAATGTTTTATATATATGGTGTAATAATATATTTTATTTTATCAAGATTTTTAATATTATGAAATTATGATACAATAAATCATTGAAATTTGGTGCATTTTTTAAAATTAAGAATATATAATAAAATACTGATTTGGTTAAAGAGGGTTATGTTTTTATTTTTTGTATGATAACATGAAATGTAAATCAGATTTTCTTATCTGCATGCAAAAATTGTTTTTCACATATTTTTGCTTCACCACTAACACTTTCCCTTTATAAATATTATATGAAGTGTGGTGAGTGTATTTAGAAATAGTATGGTAATTCATTATAATGTAATTGAAAAAATATATTTGTGATTACAAATAAAATTGTCAGTAATTAATTTTGAATTTTAATGATTTTTATGATTGTGAATAATAAATAAAAAGAAAAAAAAAATAATTTATAATAATTTTTTATATGATTGAAAATGGTTATACATAATGTATGTCATATTTTATTCATAATAAGATTTATAATAACTATGATTTTATGATAATCAATGTGTTTATAAAAACATAAATAATTAATAACTTATAATCTATTCAATTGTAATTGTACATTTTCAATGTTTTATGGATCTTTAGATTTTAAATTATGATAATATTTGTTCATGATAAGGGATGTGATAGCTGTGATTGTGATTATAAAAACATAAATAATTCATTAATAATTTGTAATCTGTTTAATTGAAATATATACATTTTCAGTGTTTAATGTATTTTTTATAATAATAATGACTTATTTCAATAATAATATTTGATTTATATTCATATGCTCAACTATAATATGGTAAAAATGATTTATAAGATTTCATGTCTTGATGAGTGTGTTTATTGATGTGTGATTGTAATTATTTTGATTCCTTTGGGTAAGTACAAATTATATACCATTTTTCTCAATGGGAAGTGATCTTCATTCAAATAATTAAAATTATTGTTCATTATACTGGTGACATGGAACGAGATATTGTTTTGTCATGAATAATGAAAGTTATGATAACTTATGTGTACTATATATATGGTCTTAATGGTAAGTTAGATATTTGGATTTAAAGACAGCATTCACATATATAAAATATTTAAAATTGTTTTGTTTCTTTACATTGAATTAATGATTTGTGATTTCTGCATGATGGTAAATTATATATTAGAATAAGATATATTTTTATTATTTTATATGTTATGTAATTGTTTGAGTTTTAATTACTCTACTACAGAATAGAGCAATAACCTATATTACTTATATCTTATATATGACACAATCAATTTGAATTAAAATCATCTTCACACCCATTTTAGAAAATGGATTGACATATATGAAGCAAATATTATAGAAGTGGGAGATTCGCTATTAATCATTTATTCTTTATAGTCAAAATAAGAGTCATAGATCACATGACTCGATTCTCTTAAGCTTGTAAAATATGCACAATGAACATTTTCCAATTGCTCAATAAGCTTTGTGATAAATGCTTAGCCAGAGAAAGCATTTAAAATATCTCTGTCAGGAACCCCCCCCCAACCTCTGACCATGGTTTCATGCTTTGGCACTCCTCCGAGAGGCACTAGGGTAACTTCAGACACTAGATCTAAAAATACCAACCCAAAGTCAGCATTTATCTAAAAATCTAAAAGTTATCTATTGAGTGAAAAATCTGAAATTTTCAGACACCTACATATCTTCAATAGATAACTTTTAGATAAATGCTGGCAGAGATATTTTAACTGCTTTCTCTGGCTAAGCATTTATCAAAGCTTGTTGAGCAATTGGCAAATGTTCATTGTGTATATCTTACAAGTTTAAGAGAATTGAGTCATTTATTCTTTATGTATACAAATCCATGGAAAAATAAGTTTTCAATACTTTTATCAGTTTGAACTAATGGGTATTGCAAAAAGATTTTATATACTGAAACCAATCTGGTTAATTTAACTCTTTTTTACAAAGAAAATCTAGCTCATGATCCCAAGTCAAAATTTTAAATACATATATGTATTAAAAGAATAGTTTTTCTTTTAGATTTTAATATTCACTAGGCAGCTTTTTGAACATTTTTATGGCATTTTCAATATTTTATTTGTTGAAGAGCAAATAAAATTTTGAAAATGTTGTAAGTACATTCAATTGAATATTAAGAATGTGCCAATTCTTATCATTTTAATTAATTGTCTTCATAGTTCACTAACCTGGTCACTCTATATCATATAATTCATTTGGAAAATTTTTACATTGTACAATCTTAAGCAAATTAGTATACATGATATTGTCTTGATACCATTTAAAGCCAGCTTAAAATAATTTTTCAATATCACATGATCACCGTTTCATATGCTTACACATGCTGTTAATAAGAGTACCAAACTCTGCATATAGTAGTGCCACTAAGTGCAGTAATCAATGGATGCAAGAAGGATTGTGCATAAAATCCCTATCTAGTGCCTACTTATCCAAAATCCTTAGACTAGTTTCTAGTTTGTAGCTTTCATCAGTGAGCAGCCTTGGATTTGAGAGCATTGCATTTAGATCTTAGGATCTAATGCAACCCTCTAGTAGCCACCTTTTACCTTTTTATCTAACTGTAATGCTAGGAACCCAAGATGCAAACACCATAATGCTTTCCAAACCCCAGCTCATTTGCTTGCATAGTCATGTAGATCTGAACTCAGTTCAGCAGCTATATATTTTGGTATCTTTGGTTTTTCAAAAACCACAGTCACCATTATCCTATGGCACTACTGTGTGTAGAGTTTGGTATTGTTATTAACAGCACATGTAAGCATATGAGATGGTGATCATATGAGGTTTTGATAATTTTATACCTATCCTACCCGTAGCATAATGGTGACTGGAAAACCAAATATACCAAAATGTATAGTTGCTGAACTTAGTTCATATCTACATGACTATACAAGCAAATGAGCTTGGGTTGGAAACATTATGGTGTTTTCATCTTGGACTCCTACCTTTATAGTTAGCCAAATAAGTAAAAGGTGACTGCTGGAGGGTTGCATTAGATCCTAAAATCTATGTGCAGTGCTCTCAAATCCAATGTTCCTCACTGATGGAAATCACAAGCTAGAAACTAGTCTGGGGTTTTTGAATGAGTAGGCACTAGATAGGGATATTATGAAAGCTTGCATTTGGTGGTACTACTGTATGGAGAGTTTGATATTCTTATTTTTTGAATAATAACTAATGGAAAACAATATTCATTATATTTAAAAACTTATTGTGAGAATACATAAAATTTTGTCTAATTAATTTTAAAAAATAAATAGCTTTGAAAAGTCATGATGAAGGAAATAATACGTCATTAAAAGGATATTAAATCTTTATTTCTTTCTATGTAATATTTTTATTAAATAAATATTTTGATTACTTCAAATATTTAAACGATATATTGAGAATTTTTATATGAGCATTAAATATAAATGTACCATATATTTATGAATACTCCATATGAATTTATATACATGCACTTATTTATATATAAAAATATACACTATTATTTAATGTTAAATTGACTTTACATATGCATATAAAAAGAATCATTTGAAATATGTTTCTGAGAAAACTATGGAAAATAAAGACCTCTAAATATTATATAGTTTATTATAACAAATTATATATACAGAATGTATTTATATTGTATTTCACAAACATATAAAAAAAAATTCTTTCATTTTCCTATTAACGCTAAAATTAATTGAAAAAGAGCAAAAAAAGAAGGGAAAAATTAATTGAAACAGAGCAAAAAAAAGAACAGAAAAAGAAGAGTAAGTAAGAGTTTTAACAATTTTTGGATTTGCATAGGAATATTCTGCTCTCATTGCTATGGAAATGCTACAGAAACAGATGAGATATGAAAGCTTCAAAAGTGTAAAGGGTCAAAATTTGAGACAATACATTGAGTTCCATTAATTAGTAATAAAATAAAATACACATTTATTTTACAGAAAAAGTAATATATAAAAAATCAAAACTTTGTTATTCTCTGGCAACTGACCAGTAATTGGAAAAACCACTTTTTAAAAGTTTTAGTATTAAGCTCATTAAAATAAATATATGGCCTTGCAGATTGTAATAAATATGCATCTATATGTGCTTCTATATAATGTACATGTACAAAACTACTCTTAAATTGTTATTGTGAATGATAGAAAATTAAATGTCCTCTTATTAAAAAATTAAAATATATTTGGTTTGGCATAGCTAATAAAGAAGTTCCATCGAAATCAGTTTTGCGAGTCTTATATTATCATAATACACAATTGTCCTGTGTGTTTTGGCGAAATTGGTAAAATATCTGACTTGGGACTGGGGGTACCCAGGATCAATTCTGATGCTCAAACTTACTACGAACTCCCAAGCTATAAATTTATATATATAATACACGATTTAAAATTTAGCTTCCATATAATTTAACATAATCAAAGAATGAAGTATAGGAGTGCTTTAAAATGTTTTCATTCATATTATGATTTATATTAATTACATAATTGGTCATTGTAAAATAATATAAATAATACATATTTATACATATATGTTATAGTCGACTTTTACATTTAAATGCATTCAAATAATCCTCCTATTAATATTTTTAAAATCATATACAATTCTTTTTTCAATGTGAATTTGTAATATTTATACCAAAACATATACGATTTACATATATACGTAAATATTTGTTGAATTATAATTTTGAAAAAAAAAAAAAAACATGAATGTAAAAATATTACTGCACATATTAAAATATTTTTATATTCATGAGTTTTGTTTTAATAATGCTTGTAGTGTGTTTACTTGTGTGTGTATGTGCGTGTTTTAATCAAAGTTATTTTTAAATGTCTTACAACTGTTAAATTTTAAGATTTTTTTTTTTTATTAAATAGGAAAAGGTGTTGATTGAATATGAATTATAAGCAATTTTAATATTTATATTTTTATTATTTATATAAAATTAATGAAGTGTTTTTCAATTTAATATTGTGTAGACTGAGTTTTAATTGGAATGGAAAACTATATATTTTATTATACTTGGGATATTAATATTATGCTTAATGTAGATTTGATAATGAATTAAAATATAAATAAAAGTTAACTTAATATTCAAAAGTATACTTGGAATATTGAACACACAATATCTATTTATTAAACCTTCTTAATAATAAAACAAAATAACAAATTAAAATACTTGCAGTGATAATTAGGGTATTTATAAATAATTCTATATATCAATAAGTTTCCACTGCTGAATCTAATTTACATTTATAATCAAAGCATTTGGAGAAGTGAAAATAAAATAAAGATTGCACCTCAGTTACAATAATACAAATACCTACATGGTTCAATTTATTGTTATTTTTAAGCTTAGTTTATGCACATAATTTCTGTCCTTTATAAAGTATCAAACATTAGGAAAATGTGATAGACTAGTCAATGCTCTTCGCAGTTCTAATGTGTTCCATGCTATCATTATCAACCATTATCAATCCACTGCAGGATGAAGGTCTCTCCAAGTTTAATCCATCTTCTCCGATCTTCAGCTTCTCTTCTCCACATCACCCCTGCACACTTTCTTATTTCATCCATCCATCTTACATGTGGTCTCTTTCTGGGTCTTTTACAATCTCTTGGAATCCAGTTTAAAATTTCAATTGTCCATCTATTATCATCTCTTCTAGCAATATGTCCAGCCCAACTCCACTTCAATCTTTTAATTTTTTCAATGAGGTCAGTAACACCCGTTTGTTCTCTTACCCATACATTGCATTTTCGATCTCTTCTTGTTACTCCCAACATACATCTCTCCATACTTCTTTGAGTGGTCTGAAGTCTCTGTATTGCTCTTCTATTAAGTGTCCAAGTCTCAGATCCATAAGTAAGAACTGGTAAAACACATTTATTAAAAACCTTCCTTTTCAAACACATAGGCATATTTCCTTTTAGTATCAAGTTATTTCTACCAAAAGCACTCCAACCAAGTTTAATTCTATGATTAATTTCTTCCATTATGTTTCCATCTGTATTAATAATCTGACCAAGATATTTGTAACTGTTAACTTCTTCTAATTCATCATAATCAATCTTTATTTTCATATTTTGAGCAAATCGATTAAACATTACTTTAGTCTTTTTAAGATTTATCTTTAGTCCTACTTTCCTACTTTCATCTGATAATTCCTGCAACATATCCTGCAGCTCTGAAGCATTATTTGCAAAAACAACTACATCATCTGCGAAATCTAAATGACTTAAATAATCTCCATTTACTTTCACTCCTTTAGTTTCCCATTTTAATCCACAAAATACTTCTTGCAGCACTGCTGTAAAAAGTTTTGGAGATATGGAGTCACCTTGTCTTACACCTTTCTCAATGTTGACTTTCCCAGTATCATTATGTAATCTAATTGTTGCTGTTGCATTTTTATAAATATTCTTCAAAATATGACAATATCCTGGATCTATACCTTGATGATCCAATGCTTTAATCACCAACCAAGAGAACAAGCTGCATTTAAAAGTGGTTTTAGTACAATAGATCATATCCAGGTGTTGAGAGAAGTTATAGAAAGGTCAAATGAATATGAGTTGTCATTATATTTTGGATTTGTAGATTATGAAAAGGCATTTGATTCTATAAACATTTCTTCAGTGGTTCCATGCTATATATATATATATCTTTTATGATATATTGTACTATTTATTTTTGTTTATTAGAAATATTTTTATATCCTGCAACATGGTTGATGTTGATTTGCATTTGAAAAGAAAATATGATTTATTTAAAAATATCCAACCAAAAAAAAAAAAGTGTTTGAAATGGTTTGGATAAATTGTATGATTTATTTAAAATTTGATTCCTGAAATTGATAACTTATATAAGTTAGGACTTCTTTCAGTTATTATCTTAATCATGATAACTTTTTGTATTCATATTATTAAAATATAATTCCATTACATTTTTTTTTTTAGTTTAACAGCAATTGTGGAGAGTTACGGAATTAACCGAAAGTACTTTTGCAGATTGAAAAGATTGTATATAATAGTTAATTACTGTTATATTTATTATTTATATTCTAATTACTTACAGACTTGTATGTAAAACAAAAAAATGTTCTCTTGTGCATTATTAATCATTTTTTTTAAATGTATAAAATGTTTGTTAAATATGTTAGTGAGAATCTATTGCATCATATCTTAACTGCTTTGTCAAAATAAGAAAGGTAATGGAAAGCCAAGGCCTCATGATTCTTAGGGATACGATATTTGCTGAGGACTGCAGATATATTAAAATTCTATTAATATTTTTAAGTCTGCATTGATACTCATCTAATCAACCCAGATTAAACTGGGACTTTATTATCTAGGTAATAGTAGGTCAGATATTCATTTACTAATCTGATATGGGTAACTGGTTGGTTTGAGTATAGTCTGGTTTTCCTGAAAAATAAAAATTTTAAGGTTTCTTGTAATCTGGAAATAATTCTGCAAATTCACCTCATTTAGATTCAAATCTTAGACCAAATGTGTGGCAGTCTGCTATGTAATTACTATGTGATCAGACCCTTCCCTATCAAATTTACCATAATTATATAATGAAAATCTTATCCAATGTCCAATGCATTGCATTATTATATTTATTTGAACAAAACTTATCAATTGTAAGCATTCTCCAAGATATTAAAAAAGAATCCAAGATTTGAACTTCTCTTTAATCAAAAATATAATATTATTTTTGAAAGTCACATTTTGTAGCAAGAACTATACCAATAATTCATTGACAGAGAACATTTTTGCATGGAGTCACTAATTGCAAATTATATGTAATTATCAGAGATATTGCATATAATTCACCTAATATTTTGAATTCAACAACAATTTATATATATTTCATAAGAGTAATCAATGGCTGCTAGTAAATTTTGTCAAATATTGAACTAAACTGAATAACAATGTTCAATTATCTCTCGAGAGATAAATATATTAATTCATTTTCTATGAGGTAAAATATCCTGATACCTAACTTCCATGATGACTTATGATGGAACAATTTTATTTCTGTCTAGTGATAAATCCATTAGAATTGACTGAAAATCTTAGAGCAAACCATAAAAACAATTGAGTGATTAATTGCTTAAAAAGTTGTGCAATCTTTGTGCATCAGAAATAACAGCTAAGCTTGGATCCAGGAATCTATCAATCTAGAGTCCATCTTGTTATCAACCTACCAAACTATGCAGAATACTGCAAGCAATATTGGTCACATAGAAATTATACAGATATAAAATGTTTTTCTTCATAATTTATCAGATGTCAGAGCTATTTACCTCATCTCTGCACATTAAATATGCACACTTGTCTTTTAATCTTCCAAACATAATTGATGTATCGTTATTCAGTTTAGTGCAATATTTTCCAAAATGTGCCATTAATTATTTCTATGGGGTATATATAAATTATCATGTACTATTTGGTGTACTACTGTTGTGTCCATAAGGAGATAATCTCATCTGTCTAAGTGAAAATGAATAATACACATACAACTTGAATACATTTATCAGCAAGTTTATTTCTGTTTGCTGAGGCATTAATTTAACATTATAACAAGTACAATAAAATTATATTACTGACAATAATTTATCCTGTTTACTTTTGGGAATTGCTATGGAATATATTTAGTGTGTGAAAATATCTTCTTTCACACAGAGACGATAATTATACAGTTAATTAACCTCCATATAGTTTGTTTACTTCTACAATTAAAGGATATGCAAACTTTTTTTTTTTTTTTCCATATGTCATAGTATTGGCCGGGACGCGGGTGCAATGACCTCTCGGCTAACAACGCTTGACAGGATATGCAAACTTCTTTACTAAAAACTAACTTCTTTCAGCTTATTTTTTCTCCTTTTCGAGAATGCATTATTTTATTTTCGGTGGCCGTTTTCTCCTCTTGACTGTGACTGCATGCTCTTGACTCATGCGCTCTAAGAATCTTGAATTCTTTTTATTATCCACGTTAATTTACATAATTTATTTTAAAAGTTCTTTTTATGATACGTTTTTTCTAGTGAATCTAGAGTAATCATTGGGGGGAGGGGGATAATAGTACTATCGGTGCAATGTACATGATTTTTTTAAAAAAAAAAACTATTTACACACTATTTAAAATATTTGCACCTTCAGTACAACTACATAAAATTTTTCTTCATCATTTCTCAGTAATATTTATCATTTCTGCACTTATACATCATAGAAAATAATGTAGTGATTAAACCTGTAAAAGAATTTTGAGCTATAGAGCAATAACATTTTATCAACGTGTATATAGTAGCCAAATATATGAGTAAAGAAAAAAATTTCATTTGAGAACCAATGTTTGTAAGTTATCTTTTATTCAAAAATATAATGGTAAATTACTGTCCAATCTCAATATAATCTTGCTCCAAAATGCAATTTTAGAATTGTCCTAATATTCAATATTTTTTCTGTTGTTTACTTGTGTTTAGGCATATTTTATCTTGGTGATTATATTTTTAAGTTATAAAAATATCATTGTTAACTAATTTAAAATTAATAGAGTGATAGTCTCTGGAACTCGGGATCCGAGGATTGTAACCCAGCTATGTCACTTCTGAAATCTCTGTCAAGAAACTTGGATTGTTGTAATCACTTGGATAACTGTACAATTTCATCTGTTGTTAATCAGATCTATTGTATAATCAAAACTGAAAATATTGATAATTTTTATGAGTCATAACATATTTTCTCTTTTTTATCAACATTGATTGTTATAGATTAGCATGATCAAGTTCACTTAATTAATTTGTGATAAGATTTTTCACAGCTGTATAGCTTAAGAATCATTTCAGTTGCTCTTTTAAAAATTTATCATATTCCATTTGCCATAACAAATTGAAGATCTAGATCAATAAAACAATATACAACTATCTATTTCTCAGGAGATGTCACTCATTCTATAGTCAACATTTCTGTTAATAATATCAATACTTGTAATTATAGGTTTATATAAAATAACTGTTAAATCATAGAATTACTTAATCAGAAAGTCTTTATATATTTATTTAAGCATCTATATTTTTCTTATTCTCTGACCATAAAGTCATAATTCTGTTATTTTAAAAAATCTGAATCATGTAGAAGAATGTCTGAAGTATATTTAGTTCTTTATTACAACTAAATTTCTCTAATAATACAAAAAAATCTGTCCATTTTACATTTACATGTTTGTTCAAAAGAATTACAGCTTGCAACCACTTATTTTATGATATGATATGCTAAGTAACACTTTGATCTCTCATCATAATACATTATAACAGTTAAAAGCAGTCATCATAATCTGTTCTGCAATTACATTGCTAACTAACATATGTCTTGATGAATAAGTACATATGTATGGGTGCTTAGTTTTCGTACTAAGACAAGCAATAGAGAATTGTGATCACTAACTACTATAGTTCTTATTTTATTTATCAAAACTTATTTGTAGTATATTTTCTCTTAACATTATTGTCAACCGTATCACCAATTTTAGGATGAACGGTCTCATCAATCCATAACTTCTTTTTTTATATATCTCTTCATCAATTTTTTTTTAAATTTAGTCATTCATCTAACATAATGTCTTTTTCTGGGTATTTCACATTATCTCAATTTCCAATTTAATAATTCATTCATTCTTCTGGGTTTTTTTATTTATTTTAAGAATTCATTTATTTTTCTACTCTTATTGTTTCTAGCAATACATCCATTCCTACTCTATAATTATTTTAGCAATATTATTGCTATCTTTTGGTTTTTTTATTATTTCATTTTTATCATTATGTGTTAATCCTAATGTACATATCTTCATACTTTGAGTTTGTTCTACATTTTTGTATTGGGTACTTGTGGAGGAAGTGCTCGATGGCTGCTAGAGGCAGTTTCTGTGTCAGCACACAGAACTACATAGGGTAGGGGGCTCAAAAGCAGAAATGCTTCTTCCAGCCGTTAGGTGGCTCTGTTCACCATGCATATGCACAGGAACCTTCCACCAGCTAGTTGGCAGCAAAGCTGCCCTCTTGGCGGTGCTGGTTGCCATGCTAAACCCATGTAGCTTATGTCGTCTGCTACCACCAACTACCAAGAACCTTGTAGCTTAGGTCATCTGCTACCAGTAACTACCAAGATTCTAACCCACTATGTGGGCTGTTTCTCCACGTTACACACAGAAAAACTGTGCACTCTAAACGCATTACTAATGCCTGCTTAATAGCATTTATGTACATACTACTTAAAAGGTGGATGACCTATAATGTAACGGTGTGATAAATCTAGAAGCCACAACTATTTAAATATGCTTTGACAAATAATAATATTACATTCTATTTCACCGTCTGGTAAATTTATGTATTTTTAAATTATACAAGTACCTTGTATTGTTTTTCTACGTCCTAAAAATCTCAGACTGCATTCCACCCAATAATTAACTTCATTTTGTCTATTTAATAATCAGACTGAAAAAATTGTTGCTGTCATTTTTTTTTTTTGCCTGTAGTCTTTATTATCATTATCAATAAAGGAAACAAATTGTTTTTTATAGGCTTCAACAATTGCTTTATCATTTTTACTTGGCTTTTGACAGGCTTGCCTCCATTTCTTTTTTCAATTATTGTCATATGAATTTTAAAGATTTTTTCATTGTCAAAAGTCCATGAAATCAATTCTTTAAATATCTCTTTACTCATTTCAAATTCAACCATTTAAAGTTCTCATTTGATAGATTCATTGTTAGTTCCATTTATATAGATTTTGATGCAAACTGCTTCTGGAATATCTGATATAGCATACTAAGATCTTCTATATATATTATCTTGAGAATAGTATTTATTCTTATGTTGTGTGGGATATCTTTCACAATCTTTAAAATTAACATTTATTTTGGATTTTTAGAAAATGACAAAAAATTTTGAAGCAACTCCTCATCATGGAATTTTTATTTTCATCGTACAGATCAAGGCCTTTTACATATTCTAGCTTTTATTTCATTATGTTTGTACATATTATGACTTTTTCTGTCTTATTTTATTCCAAGGAACAAACTATACATTGTTCTATTATGCAGCTCCACCTTGGGGAAAAAATTGCTTAGGTATTAAAAATAAAGGCACTTTTGTTTTACAATCTATATTTTCTAATGAATGATTGATGTCTAGGATTCAGTAGAGATTTTGGATGCCACCTATAAGAAATTCATTAATCTATTTAATAATGAAGATGGAATTTTTATGCAAATAGTTATCAGAATTTCCATTCACTAAATCTCTAGATGACTCATTTGATGCAAAATGTAAAGTATCTTTATTTTAATATTCGAATTTCTCCTGGAATTATTCATTTTATTTGCCTACTATTCTTTTTTCTCTTTTGTCTCTTATGTTAATCTGATCGGCTTTTATATACTTAGTTAATAAGTTACAAGTCATTATATTTCTGTTAAGAGTATTAAATTAATTTGAAATTTTTCAAAAAAAATTATGCACATCTTAGCATCTTATTCTATTTCTCATATTTACTTCTACCTTTTTCATGGCGAGCAGCCAGTTTCAAAATTCTTTGTTGCCAGTGCATTTTTTTATCTAAGTTTTTGAGAATAAATTTTTGTAATACTTCAAATTTCATTAAAGAAGATTATTGTTGATAAATTAGGGGAAACTATTTTTAAAACTTCTTAAAATATTTCAGTTATTTATTTTAGTTGACAACAGTTTGAGATTGTTGATTGTTATTAATATTGCGATAGTCTACATGTTCATTGGTTTCTAATGATTACATATATATTAACAATTAAATATATAAATTTAAAAGTATAAACAATTAGTTTGAAAACTGAAAGCAAAATAGTCACCATCTTACATATTTTTATATATTTGGAATGATTCTAATAAAAATTAGAATATAATGCCTAAGGATGTAAACGAAATAATTTTATTTTTTTTAAAATTCATTAGAAGTAATAAAATTAGAGAAATAGTTAATAAAAATTATGAACATAAACTATCCTTTGTTGTTCAGTAAAGTAGTAGATTATTAGATTGTGGAATTTAAAGTATTTAGATCAATACCAGGCATTTCTGATAATTGCATTTTTTTATTTAAAGCCATATGATTCTTTTGGTCATGCAAACTTAGTGCATTGGTAGAATATCAATTCTGGGATGTAAAGTTCTTAAATTGATTGCAGTTCTAACACTTCTGGCACTCAAACCTTTCATGAACTCACAAGCAATGAAGCCATATGATTATGTATGTATATTAATAGAATACTATGACCAAGCAATAACACATAATCATTATTAATGATAGTTTGTCATAGCTTGCCATTCTCCTAATACATTTTATTTTGCACCTTAATTTTCGAGCTACATCATATTACAAACATACATAATATAACAGTATTTTAAAATATTAAAAAATATTTTTTATTATTATTTGAAATACAATTATTGTGCATATGCTATAATATGGGAATTGATGATGCCATTGTTCTGATTTGTTTTCATACACCCCACTGTTTTATTTTTATTTAAAAAATAAAACTCAGTAGGAAGTTAAGGATGCAATTTTATTAATTGCAGATAAAGACACGTTCATATTACTACTATGCTTACACAAGGCTTGTGATAGTACCACTCATCATTCCTATAACCTAAGCTTTAAATTCATACCAAATAAGACTGAAATTTTCAGATTTTGAAGAAGCTTAAGATTTTTTTTTAGGAGCCAGTTTATATTAATCTAGCTAGCCATTGAATTGGTCAATAAATGGGTATCAAGATTTTCTTAGCTAATAAATGAAATAAGGATGGGAACTTGTAGAGATTTAAAAAAATATTAAAATCATCACCATCCAGCATATGGCAAACCTGTAATGCCTTCTTCTTCACTGATTGGTTAGAGAGCCTTTTTATGCACTGACTATTTCAAGATGGTTCTGGTATAGTAAGTATTCTATGCTCACTTTTCAACTTCTATTTTTACCCACAGCATGGACCCATTGAAACCATACTGTGAAAACTAATCAATAAATTGAAGATTAAGCATACTTTACATTGGCACATAAATAGTGGGACATTGATTTGTATTTTTGTAACATTCATCTGTATTTAAATAGTTTTTTTAATATATAAAGTAATCTAGAAATAAATAAATAGTTGCAAAAATTGAACATTTATATGTATTTCATAATTGAAAAATAAAACATTTTCTCATAATGTTAAATAGGTTTTTTTTTTTAGTTTTTATGAGGTAATCTAAAAAATAAATATATTTGCATAATAATATAATATTCTTTGTTGAAAAATTGAAGATTTTCCCCTATAATTTATAATTGAGGAATAAAACATTTCCCATTATGTTAATTAGACATTTGATGGACAACCATCAAAAGCCTTGGTAATTAAAGGTTTATGGGTTGAAGCCAAACTCAAAATTCTGAAGGAGATGAGAGTCTCCCCCCCCTCAAACTATTATAGTATAGTCTGTATCACATTTTCTGGAAAAAGTCTTCTTAATAAAACAATACCAAAGCAGAACTTATTTCAATTCTTTTCTTCAAGATGTTTATTCTGTTTATCGCAGGTAATTAAAAAATTTCATTTTACCCTTTTTATTATATTTTGTTCCTAATCCAGTTCATTTTTATTGTATATTTTGATTGATTAACACATTTTATTTACGAAAAATTTAAAAAAATATAATTCACAGTTGATTTGTTCTTTAGTATAGTATTTTGTATAACTTTATAATTGATCTTATTTTTTGTCTGCTTTAAAAGACATTTAAATAAGTCTATTAAAAATTTGAAAGACAAAAAAAAAATTAAAAAAAAAAATGTACAATTAATAAAATTTTTAAAAATATGTAAATACCACGGAATCTGAAAAAAATTTCAACTTTCATTGAATCAGATTTGAATTTTTTACTGCTGATATATCAGATGGACACATTAACCATGGAGCTGCAGATCTTTTCCTTTATGATGATGCACACATTCCTATATATATATATTATTTTTTAAATTTTATTGTTTTTATGGGATTGTTTATTATTTATAATTTATTTATTTTAATGTTAATTATTATTTTTATTTTAGAAAAAAAAGAGAATGGCAAGATTTTATTAAAACAAATATTTTTTACTCTTTTTTATATATATTTAAAATCATTATTGAATATCAGTTTATTAAAATTCTTTGTGGTTGAAATCATTTTTAATATTTTTGTTTTAATAAGATATTCAAATTCTTTACTTAATTGATTTTGTAGTTTGTTTTTTATGTGTGAGCAAAATTTAAAAAAACAAAACAAATGCTTTGTACCCCCCCCTCAAATATAAAAATATAGTAGACCTACTTATATATGTGTAAATATATATATATTTAATTTTGAGATCTACATATTCATATGTTTAACGCATGCATGTAATATGTAGAGAATCAAATCATGATGAGTACATCTATATGTATTTCTGTCTACTTGTATTTTTTAAAAATAAAACAGATTACCACACTATTCATAAAATAAGTAATAAAATGTTGACATCTCAAGTTGGGGCATTCATCAGAAAGTAACAAAAGATAACATCAGACTTGTTCAACTTTCGATTGGAGGCTAACTTCCCACCCAATTCACAAATCATTTTCAAATATATATTTTGCATATATGTCAATAGCATATTTATTTTAATGATCAAAATCTTAATTCCATTTTAATAACATCATTATTTATTAATAAACTTTAATATGTAATATTTATTATACATGGAAAGTATATTATAAAGTAAGATAGATCAATACTTCAAATTTTAGATATGCATCGAAAATTTGATTGAAGAAATATAGGTATTCCTTCAGCATATAATCTATTTACTAGATTGGAAACACATATATTTATCAGTGACCAAATAAAAAAGGAATATATAAGAAATTAAATGTAAGCATTTGTTTTTGAATTTATAACAGTAACTACTTTCTATAAATATTACTTTCACCTCTTTTTCTATATTAATTGTAAATGAGATATTTATTTTATATAGCGCAATGTTTATGAATTGTAATAAACTAATGATCAGCTTTTCAAGCTAATGCACATGCGCTTTATGAATCTTAATAATAAATTAATACTCTCATTTTCAATACAAGATAAAGTCTTTGTGAAAGAATAGAATGAATCCACCTATTCTTTCAACCCAAATGCTTAAGTATGGGCAAATCTTAAGTACTGGAAATGAGAGCATGAAAAGCTGATCATTAATTTATTACAATTCATAAACATCGCGCCATATAAAATAAATATCTCATTTTCATATGTTTAATTTCATTTAAGAATGATGCATCATAAATTCTAGTAAATTTCGCAGGCATCATTCATTCGGACATAGTAAAGGTAATTTAAAGTGATTGGTTAATATCTTCACACTCATTTCCAGTACTTAAGATTTGTCCATACTTAAGCATTTGAGTTAAAAACAGAGGTGGATTCATTGTATTCTTTCACAAAGACTATCTTGTGTTGAAAATGAGAGTATTCATTTATTATTAAGATTCATAAAGTGCATGTGCATTAGCTTGAAAAGCTGATCATTAGTTTATATTAATTGTAATAAACTGATAAATATTTAAACAGTGCCTATATTAAATAAATGCATGAAAATAATATATTTAGCAGTGAAAATAAATTGATAATTATTTGCTTATAATAAATTTTATCATTTAAATTCTTTAAGAAAATATCAAGACTTTTAATACAAATTTATAAACAAAACAAAATGTTAAGATTTTTAATAGAAATTATAAACAAACAAAGTTCTGGTTACATTATATGTATTGTCTATTACTAGAGCCATCATTTACATATTAACATAGATAATAAGATGGTAAATTTCATTTTTTTTGTGATGAAAATAAATGTTTGAAAACATGAAAATAATAGAAAACAGATCTAAAATTAATATTTTTAGCAAACAAAAAAACCTTTAAAAATATATATATATTTCCAATAATTGTGATCAATGTAAACATTTTATTCAGGATGAAATTAAATTACTAGTAAGAGCAAATTCAATTCCAAGTAAATTAAATCAGCTATAAAGATAATCACAATTCTGTAAAAAATTGAATTATAAAACAAAAAAGCACAACAATACATAAAATAAATTATATAATCCATTAGAAAATAACTGATTTGTGGAATTGTATTTGGCAATCATTGCTAATTTAGTTTCTTTCCCAATATTTACATTGATGGTATTCATTGGAAATGCTTATTTTCAAATCATTTTTCATTCGCTTAAGATATTCATTTCAGATTTATTATATTCAATTCATTATGGAATTGTATTTGATTTTATCATTAATTTAGCTTCAAAATTGCATGTATTCTTATCAGTAATTTACATCACTGAAGCTGTAGCAAATGATGCATGGCTAAGCACTAGCATGAGATTTGTTACAGCATCGCCCAATGATGCACTGTGAAAATAGTGAAACCCTTAAGTTAATTTTACAGAATTGCATTTCCCCTTGTGGAAATTTTTTCCCCCAAATATTTATATTAATTACAATTATTGGAAGTATATGTTTTTCAATCACTTTTTGCTGCTAAAAACAGTCATTTCAGATTTTTTTTTTTGATTCAATTTATTGTGGAATTCTGTTTATTCTTATTGTTAATTTCTTTAGAATATAATCTTTTTTTTTTTTTTGCTAAAGATATTGATTTTAGATTTTTAAAATAAGTTCTATTTTTATGTTTTCAAACATTTATTATTTTCATTAAAAAAAATGAAACATCGATTTGCATCATTTTATTTAGTATGAGGATAGTCGCTCAATCAACACATCATATTTATGAACATGCAACTAGCATCAAAAACAAAACCTCACCTTTTATACTATTAATAAAATCTTTTAATAGAAGCTTACAAGCAAAATAGAAATCTTTTTTTAAACTTATAGTAAAATGACAAAAATATGGGAGGGGGGATGAGAAGTGGAGATGTGATTCGTTTTTTAAAGTAAAAATAATAATAAAATAAAATAAATACTATATCTTAGAATTATAAAAATTTAAAAAGAAAGAAAAGATATTATTATTTATTAAAAAATAAAAATGTTGATTCAAATTTTTAAAAAAATTATCCATAGATGTCACATATATTATTTACATGTGCTTATTTAATATACACATTGCTGTAAATTCAATAATAAAAAAATATCCCCTATTTTTTATCCAATACCAAATATCAAATAAAATTTATTCTTTGGTGAATATAATGTTTAGTTGCTAAATAAATTATTTATTATTTTACTAAACATTTTATTTTCATGTATTTATTTTATACAATAATAGTCACAATATATTTTTTATCAATTAGATTTTTTTTTTTTTAAGTTATTGATGTGATTTCATCTGATGATTAGATAATATGCTACAGGAGTGCTGGAACAATTTTGTTACCCCTTGCATCTGCGGATTTGCCATTTACAGTTTTAGTAAACCACAATTTAAACATGCATTAAAGAAAAAAAAATTAGAAAATTTATAAATTGCATTCATAAATTTAATATACGTCTGCCTATATGAGAACCATTATGAATTATTTTTCAGTCAGTCATTTCTTCATGTTGCATGTTCAGCATATAATCACATGAGCATGTACTCACTCATGTGATTGTACTCTTTCTCTCATATATATATATATATCAAACCATTAAATATTACACATGATTTCCTTTGTTAAAACAGCGACCAACTCTCCATACAGTAGTGCTACCCAGTGCAAGCCATAGTAATCAGTGAATGCAAGAAGGTTTGTACTCAAAATCTCTACCTAACACTTACTCATCCAATATCTTAGACCAGGTTTCTAGCTTATAGCTGTTATCAATGAGGGGCCTTGGATCTGAGAGCACTGCACCTAGTTCTTAGAATCTAATGCAATACTCAGCAGTGCTCTTTTACCATTCAATTCAAGCTCCTTTGCCTGTGTAGTCATATAGATCTGAACCCAGTTAAGCTGCTACATATTTTGGTATCTTTGATTTTTTAATAATCATAGTCACCATCATCCCATAGCAAAAATGGTATTAAACAACAAAGCATCACATGGTCACTATTTCATATGATTTTATAAGTTTTTTAAAAGTGACAAATTTCCCATACAGTAGTGTCACCCAGTGCAAGCCATAGTAATCAATAGATGAAAGAAGGTTTGGGTAAGCATAGAAAATGATAATTATATAATGTTTAGTGGATGATAGTGGCTATGGTTATTAAAAAATCAAAGTTTCCAAAATGTATAGATACAGAACTGAATTCAGATTTGTATGACTATAAAAACAAATGATTTTGGATTGAAAATATCTATTTTCATTTTGGACTCATAGCTTGGCATATGGTGTCTTCTGGAGACTTGCATTAGATCTTAAGATCTAGGTTCAGTGCTTTCAGATTCAAGAATCTTCACAGTTGAAAACCATAAGCTAGAAACTAGATGAGTAGGCACTAAATAAGGATTTTATGCACAAACCTTCTTGCATCCATTGATTACTATGGCTTGCACTGGGTGGTACTACTTATATTGTCTTGTATTATTATTATTCCTTAATTATTTCTCATGGTTTAATACACACATGTTAACATTTAAATTGGATTAGGTTGTAGATTTGGCAGTCATAATCCCAAACTCTGACTTCTTTTTTTCTAATCTCCCCCTCTGACTCATATTCTTGCATTTGTAATAGATTGTTAGCATAATAAGTATGTATATAACTAACAAAAAAACAGCAGCTATAAAATGGTTTTATTAGTAAAGAGCTCATATGTTCGAGCATGGAAGTATCCGCACTGTAATCGATCTGAAGATCTCGAATTCCAGAGGTCTGCCATTCTATCACTGCACTAAGCCATGCAATAAAAGCCCATAAATGATAAAAATAAAAGCCCTGATTAAGAAAAAAAATTAATAAATTGCCATTCAAGTTTTTTTTTATATCAGAGAAATGAATACTTGCAAAAAAAAAAAAAAAAGCAAGCAATAATAAAGAATATCTTTCCTATTAAACAACATAAAATTCAGAATCACGTTTTTTATAATGATCAGAAATTTCTTCACAACTTTGAATCTAATATTTATATGCTAAGCATATGTATTATTTGGGATTTTTTATTAACCATGATTTGAGATATCCATGGAAAGATTTGGAATCAAAAGCAGTAGATACAGCAGGATTAATGTATTTAATAATTGAAATTTATTTTATTTATCTGTGTTATGTATATATTAAATTGGTAGTAATATTGAACATGAATATTTATAGGTAATGTATATTTTTGTTGCTTATATATATATACACACACACCTATTTAACATGTACAAAAGGCGGAATCAAATTTGTAATATATATCATACAAATATTAATGTATTTGAAAAGTCCTCTGAACAATAACTCTACCTGATAGGTATTTTATTCGAACCAGCAGCCCTTGGCATCTATGAAAACTAATATCAGAAATTCATTTTATGGGTAGACTCTATCCATGTTTTAAACGCTATAAAATAATAATTTAAACACATATACTGAAGCAGTCAAATCTGTTGCACATATTTTGCTTCACTGTCTGGTGATATTAGGAACCTTCAAACAGAGATTCAAACTCGGTTTTGTACTCGTAAATCACTAGGGAGTGCAGGTACACATATGCACGCAATTATATCCCCCTCTTGTTAGTTAAGCATTATTTTGATTAAATAATATTGATTTAATTCTGAAATATTTAAAGTTCCATCACTGTAAGTAGTCGTGCATATGTGTGTATGTGTTACAGATAAATGGTATAATTATATTTTATTAAATATGCATAAAATCGTCATGGTTTATAAATTATTTATTTTTAAAACTTAAATATAATTTAGCTAGTGTTTTTTTTTTGGAGGGGTGTGTGTGTCAAACTTCGCACATCACATAATCTCCGACTAAACATTCCATTATTTTTATGATCGAAAATTATTATTAATTTCATTTTGATACGTTTGAACATATGTGTCTATGGTTGTAAGAATAATGAGCACTAAATAGTTGAAATTATTTTTTCATACTTTTTTTTTATTCGCAAGGAGTCTGTTGCTTGTTCTGTCCATTATGTCAAAAGAAAAATCCTGTTTATTATAGTTATTTGATCTTGTAAAATACATACAGTACTAATTTAAAAAATTTTGACATATAACTTGATGAAATAGTGTAGGAAAATAATATTTGTCTGGGTGGCAAAATATTGTGTGAGACCACACGCATATTATATTGTTGAACATTGTTGTTAAATAATTAAATTAATTTTAATTCTCAGCCTTCCATAGCTTTAATAAAGTTTATTAATAAATTACAATGTTTTTAACTGTATTTGTAGTAGAAAATACATTATTTTATTAAAATACATACTCCGTTAGGGGGAAATGAATTATAATGTTTGCCTACTAAAATTCTGTCCGACTCCATTTCTGTTATGGAACGAATATTACTTCTTTTTTTTTTTTTTGCTGTTAAACATTCATATACTCACTTAGATAAAATTAATTATAATTTAATAATTTTATTTTGTTATATGATCGATTTTTTTTTTCCATCTTAGTTTTCTTCATTTTTTTGTAATCTTTTATTATTTTGTGTGTGTGCGTATAGAAATTAAAAATTTAATGATGGGAGAGAAACAGTAAGTAGGACTGTGGTGCCAGTATATAAAGCCTTTAACACTGATTTCTGAATTTATGAGATAAATGATTCGAACTTATATCTATAATTACACTAATTGTATGATTTCTATGTTGATTCAAGGTATTTTATCTATGCCATAGATAACCATCAAGCCATATTTTAGCATCTTCACAGCTTAAAATTTGGATTTAAAAGCTGTTGAAGTTTTATACATATTATTTATTAATGAAGTTACACATATTAAGCAACACTAAATATAAAAACAAAACCTATAAAAATTTTTAAAAAGGACAAAAAATAAACTATAAAAATACTATCAAAGATATAAGTCTTATTAATTGTTGTTAGAAATGTCACACCATTAAAAACAGAATGGCTTCTGCCAGATGCTCCTTCATAGAAGTCTGGCTTAAATCTGATTTGATTATTTTCAATGTGTATTGACTTATTACATACTTCAAATAACTATGTATACTTTATTTATTATGATCAAACAATAAATCATAATCATCTACATGGTAATTTGTCATTATTAATCACTTTCTTAGAACAGTTTAGTATTTTACTATTTAAAATCACATTATAAACTTTAATTAGTCTTTGAAATCATTAAAATACCCTTTTTTATTAACAGATGAATCATTGATTATGATGAGGGAGGGTTGCTGTAAATTGTTTCTGAAAGAATTTCTTGACAATACATGGTAATATTTGTGGGAGTTATTTTTTTTTTCTGGAAGAAAATATTATATAAGCCAGCCAATGCAAATTAAATATCATTTGGTGATGATTTATACTTTTATTTTTTGTTTTATTCTTTAGCTGAGGATCGCTAGATACCATTTTTTGTCCAATATTTGGATAGATAACTATATTAGCTATGAGAGAAATACTCTAAAGCAGAATCCTAAGAATACTTAGAATCTGAAATAATAATAATATTTTGTTTCAACTAGAATTGAATTTAATTCATGGGCACTAAACCTTGTGTTACTATGTTTAAATATTTATTAGTAATTTAAAATAAACTATATCTTTGATCTTTTTGCACTTAATGCAAAAAATATAATCACTAATTACATAAAATATTTTTTATAATAAGTTCATAGATTCCTTGAAATTTCAGTGTACTGGTTATGTTCATCGATGTAGTGCTTGAGGTCCATAGATGATAACTCAACTATGCTATTTTTTGTACTCAGTTTAGGGTTAATCTTTGAATTTAGTTATAAAGCCATTCGCATTAGAAAGGGAAAGGGAGATAATAAATAAACTCAATTATTTGAAGCTTCTAACTAATATAATCAAAGATACATAACTTTGTTTTTATGCAGTTCATGCTTGCCATATTTCTCCTGAAAATTTTTGGACCATCTGAAAGATTTATATAGACAAAACCACAAGTTGTTAAATGCAAAATTTTGAACAGAGTCAACAAGATTTATATAATAAATTGGTTTTCTAAATGTATTCTGGATGTTGAATTATTTGATGTAGTCTTAATTACATGATCTTCTTGGTGGATGTCATTCTTTGTCAGAAATAAGTTTGATAATAACAATTGATTATTATTGGTGATAATAATTGCTGCCACACTTTTAACACACACTCTTTTAACTTATATTTATTAACTTTTATAATGAATTTTGATAGGACATCATAATATTATGCAGATTTTTATTTAGTATAATAGACAAAAAATGGAAGCCAGTAAAGAAAACCTTATGCTCAGTATGCATCAATACTCATTTAAGATGGAGAAATGTATCTGCTAGCCATATCCAAATTAAATCTCAGTTAATAAAAGTTAAAAGTTTTTTTCAAATTCCAATTAGGGTTAGGATGTTTTTAATACTTAGCTAACCATATTGGTTAATAGATGGCTATCTTGCTTTTGGAAAAAATGTCTGAACAACATTTAGAAAATCTAGTGAGAAACTTGCTATTATGAAAAAGTCATTAAAATACTCATCAAATAACTAACAAATTGGTAAGAAATAACCTTTTCAAACTGTTGAAGATATCCTTGCCATGCAGAAAGTTATTTAAGGTCTATAACTTAACTTTTTTATTGGACTACTATCTGAAAAAAATCCTAACAATGCATATCTTAATTAAATTTACCTTGATTTGAACCCTCGTTTGTGGAAATGATATGTTGCTGCATTACATGGTTTTTAAAATAGAAGACAAATGGAGAACAAAAGTTAAATTACTAACTGATTTTATCTTAATCTTAGCTGACTAATTGAGTCTTTAAATATTAAGATGAAAATAGATTAGACTTTGAGTATGGCATATGCATTGTGAATTATGATTAATTCTTGGAATTAAGTTTGTTGTTGAATCTTTCAAATTTCTGTTTAATTTTATGTAAATAATTTTGCTAATTGGAAATTTAGATTTTAAACTATTAAAGATCTAATAATGAAAAAGGGGTGAACATTTGGAGCAATTATGATCGTTTAAATATATATATATATTAAATTTCATTTTGTCTCCATCTGGATAACACATGATGCATGTTCAGTGGTATTTGATGTGGGGGGGGGGGAGTGCTGCGTGCCTTATAAAGAAAGAACGTCAAAAGTGTTAATTCTTGAATTTGATTTATAAAAAAATGCAAAAACACTTATAGAAGCCACTTGTAACTTCAATTAACTATGTTTTTTTTATTATTATTATTATTACTGTGGATACTTAATTATACGAAATTTAGCCATCATAATTCCTTTTATAGATGAAACTTTTATCTTTCATGATGATTACTAAAAATTGTAAATTGAAAGTAAATTGAATGGTTTATTGCTTTAGAGTTTTTACCAGAAGTGGCACACCTGGAACCACAATCCATAGACTTTGAGTTTCGGAGTTTGCAACTCTTTACTGTACTTTATAAAACATAAAAAATGGGAATATATATCATTTACTAATATGAATTATATTCTTCACTTAGTTTTATATAGTTTATTAAATGTGTGAAGAGTCTTTCATCATATTAATCAGAATATTCATTGCCATTTTTATGCCCTGGTGTTATATTAATAAGTAAGCTTGTAGGTGATTTTTACTTGAAGTAAAAATAAAAAAAAACAAGAAAGGAACTATAAACCTTTATCATCCAACGTTTGATTAATCTAATGAATGTTGTCTTTTTCTATCCTGCTCTCATTGAAAGATGCTGGGGATGACATTGCTCTGCATTCCTATATATTAAGTTTATGTTATAAAAGAATGGGAGTATTATAATAAATACAAACTTATTAGAGTCATTGTAAATAACATTCTCTTATCAGTGCTAATCACAAACCCAAAAATGGATCCTGTTTGTTGTGAATCATTTTGGTATGTGCATTTGGAACTGATTACAATCCTGTATTGCTTATTTACAAGATTATTAAAATATTTACCTGTATACATATAAATTTCACATATATACAGACACAAATAAAAGATAACTTGTGATATAATAGTGATTTAGAGCTTAGGATATATTTCTAAGCAATCTTATAATTTTTTTCCAGGTAGTTAGCGCTTCATTCAATCCACACAGCTAATCAATTATTGACCAGTAAATAGATATCTAGTTCACAATTTAAAAAAAGGTATAAAACCAAGTAAATAACTAAAAATCTTCATAACAAAAATTGACTGACTTAGTGCTTATTATTTTCTCCTTGCCCTGTATGGTTTGGCACAGTAGGTAAAGCATCCAGCTTAGGATGGGGAAGTTCCAGGATTAATTCTGGAGTTCGCAGGTCTGGCACTCAAACTTCTTATGAATTCCCAAGTAATAAAGTCATATGCATTTTTTCTCCTTTGTAAAGAGATACTAGAAAGAGTTGTAAAGTTTCCAGTAAGACATTTTTCACAATTTTATGAAAATTAAGATAAATCAGAGAGATTCTTCTCCCACAATAAATGTGGTAATATAAGAATCAATGGAAATTGGGTTGCGACTGGGTTATGAAGAATAGACTGCAGAAAAATGCAATGAAGAAATTTTTAAAATGGTTATGGATAGGAGTAAAGGAATATGATAGAAGAATATACAGGAATAAAAATGAGGGAGGTGAATAAATGCTTTGGACTTATTCATCATCAGCCATTATCAATCCACTGCAGGATGAAGGTATCTCCAAGTTCAATCCATCTTTTCCGATCTTTAGCTTCTCTTCTCCACATCACCCCTGCACCTTTTTTTATTTCATCCATCCATCTCACATGTGGTCTCTTTCTGGGTCTTTCTGTCATGATTGTATATATTGAAAAAATATTCTTAAACTCAGAGGAAAAAAGCCAATAAACTCAGCATGCTGGCTAATGCGTGTTGGTGAGCAGCCCATCCATGTTCGTATACTATATGAATAATCATATAGTAATAACAGCTGCAATGACAAGAACATGTGGAATGGACATTAGGAATTTGCCCTGCTCGGCCTTTAAGGCCTCCAAGAGGAATTAAAGGGTCTCCTTTCAGTTATTAGCAAACTCCTTTCTGCAGCCTTGGATTTATTATAAAGCTTGATATCCTATAAAAAGTTTTACCAATGAAGGATTAATAGAAACGAATAGAAAGAAATGTGAAGGATTTTATAATTATTTCAAAAACTACACAAATTTGTAATATTGAAATTGAGTAAAAGAAGCTAAGAAAAGAATTTGGAAGAAAATATGAGATTTTAGATTAGGATAATATAATATCTTATTATCAGTCCAAGTCAATAAACAAAAAATTGATGTATATTGTGTGAGACTAAATAATGCAAGATCAGTTATTGATTTATATAGTTTTTATAAAACTCAAATATTATCCTTTTTTTCTTTATTTTTCTGTATATAAATTTTTATCTTTTGACTATACTGTATAAATGTCTGTTAATGAAATGATATTTTTTAAAAGACTTAATCTTTACAAATTATAAAGGATAACATATAGTACATTAAAGAGTCACATTACCTTTATTAAATGCAAGTGAGCCATACAAAAATAATAACAGAATTGATCTGTATTGTGTTTATTGATAAGTTGAAATGTTATTAGTTGCATTGAGAGCTGATAGTATTCTGCTTGAGATGGAATTTTTCACTATTTGAACAATGTTGTGAGATAAGTCAGCAGACAATAATAAGTTTTCATTCATCCAAGAATGTCTCACAAGGTTCAATATTTTAAAATTAATGATTAAGGAAGCTAAAACAGTCAAAACTCACTATACGTATTGCCACACACAGCAAGCTAGAGTAATCAATGGATGCTAGAAGGCTTGTGCATAAAATTCCCATCTAGTGCCTCCTCATCCAATATCCCCAGACTAGTTTCTGGCTTGTGGCCTTCATCAATGAGGAGCCTTGGATCTGTTTATTGGATTAAGGAAGTTATGAGAAATATGTATCATTTCTATGTGATATAAATTAATATTTGATAAATTGGAACATTATTATCTTGTATGATTTTCATCATGTCAAAAATAAATTCCCAAAAAGTAAAATCAAAAAATTTGAAGTCATAATATTTATGTTGAATTATAATTGGATCATATCATGACACAGATGTTTAAAATATGGTAATTCAATCATAATAATGGTTTTTTTTGACAAGTAGAGAACATGTATTCTTACTAATAGTTATCAAAATATCCAGTTATAGGGCATGCTTTCAGTCATCCATTGTGCAAGCATGTGATACCACCACTTCCATTCACAGCAGAAAGAAGTTACGTTGAAATGTTCTGCTTGTGATCATCATGACAGATGATTTTCATGTACCCTGGAATAGACACATGGGTATATTGAACATTGTTTTATTATAGTTTTATAGAAAGATGAGTGGCTACAATCTTTATTATGTGGATTGCTCTTTCTTAGTAAGCATTGCTTTCCTCCAACAGTTAATCAGAATAGATTTTGTTGTCCTATCTAAGTGAACACATACATCATTTTTGACATTGTTGATCATGAGATATTAACTGTTCAACATTTTTGGACAGCCAATACTCCTGCTAATTGGCCGCTACTAATTTGATCTTTCAAAGTTCAGTAAAATCTGACATTTCTTTTTCACAGGTTTGAGTTAGTGATATCAGCTTTTTTTCAAATACTCCTTAACACTAGAATTCTTTGTATTGTATCTGTAAAAGAAAAAAATATTATATTGGTATGATTTTATTTCTTTGATACATATGTAATGTCAAAAATGTAATTCTAATATGATGTATTTTCATGTTTTTATATAAAAATTTTGCCAGGTAAATCCAGAAAGTCATTGTATGTGTGTGTGATAGTAGAAACAACAAACCATTCGATTATTTTGCCCTACATAGTTTAGTACAATAGTATTCATGGACTATAGTTCAACCATTCACATCTAGCATTTGAATATCATATGACCTTCCAAGTAATAACCATTCAAATAATTATTTATAGTAGGATCTGGGAATATTGTTCTTTTAACATCTATATAACAGAACAATAATTTTTAGTAGTTTTTCTACCAGCATTAATCATTTTAACGCAACACCTTCTTCTAAGAAGTGGCTTTATATATATATTTAAACTATATAGTTCACTAGACAGAAAATGTGGGCTTTCATATATACCCATTAAATCATTTCTTTATTGCCAATTTCGTTAATAATAGCGCATTAAAGTAATTGCTTGTGTGACTTTACATTTTTGTATTAATATATAGGGTATATGAGCACAGACTTTCACACGACCCACCACTCTCCACACTATCTCATAATACTGTTACACTTGAACACATATATGTTGAAAAGATAAATAATCACCGGTATACGTATTTCATGCTAAACCAGCAATCAGTTGGTCCAGATTACCATCTCCGCACATATATGCTATAAGTGCTCAGATATATATTAAGATAGCCAATCCTCATACTTTAATGGACAGGTTTCAATCTACTCCACCCTCCAACTCTTCAACCGAAAATCTGATGATGGAATGCTCAAAGGCCGCTAGCATATATATGTGGAGATGGTAATCTGGACCAATTGATGATTGCTAGTTTAGCATGAAATATGTATATTGGTGATTATTTATTCTTTCAGCATATATGTGTTCAAGTGTATCAGTGTTATGAGATAGTGTGGAGAGTGGTGGGTCGTATGAAAGTATGTGCTCATATACCCTATATATTACATATATAGACTCAGGTATATAATAATCCTGTGTGTTTCCGTTATTATTGTATTAATTAACTACACTTGCTCGTAAAAGTCTTATAGCGGTTTTTTTTCTCGAGAATATATAGTAAAGGATCAAGAGAGATAAATAGGCATGAAATTATAAAATAATTTTATTTAAATTATAAATTTGATTTTAAAATATTTTCTCTGTTAATTCCCCAAATTATCTGTTTGCTTCAAATATTTCTCAATACAATCCATTTTATTTTATGCTTCAAATACTCATCAGTATAATCCATTATATTTTGTCCTAAATGATAGTACTAATCCCCCCCCCCTCCCTTTTGTTAAATATGTTTTAATGTTTTCTCCCCCTTCCCGTCATTTATTTTCCATTTGTTGTCCACCAATTTAAATCTAAACTTTTGCTTAGAAAACAATTATTTAGTTACTTGACATTTCCCTGTATTATTTTGATTAATATTTTTTGCTGCACTCACATATTCAAACTTTATATCTATCGCAGTAGTTTTTAATGATAATGTATTGCTCTTCAGGGAGCATTTAGATCGCAACAAAAATTGATCTGGGGATAGGGTATTACCTTCAATAAGGGAGATTGCCGTCAAAAAATTATAAAATTGGAAAATGAATGGAGTTATAAATATTATATTCCTAACATGATTTTTCAACTAAATGATATTGTATTAAATATTTTTCTAAAAATATATTTAAAATAATATAATTTTATATTTTGCTGTATTTTTTTTTTGTTTTATTATAATAATAGTAAGCATTTTTGAAAATGATTTGAATAACTATTATATAAATACAGATTCTTTGTCTTTGATGGTTACTATAGAAATAATGATGATTTTACAACTCATGGATTTTTTAAAAAGATTTATAAAGTAATAATTTACTAAGGCTGTAACCTTAGAAATAAGCGTCTGAAAAATACGAAGGTAGGGACCTCTATAGGTCTTAAAAACACAAGCTTACGCTATGAAGAAAAGAGAGAATCTTCTTTACTTCAACCTACTTTTATATATAAATAGGTGAAGCTGAAGTGTTTTGATCTAAGAGTGTGAAGCTATTCAATACTTCATGTAAATAGTTGAAAATTTTAAATAACTTTAAAATATTTTTATTCCGCAAGACTTCTGATATTCAGGGCTGGAATAAGCAGTTGGGCAGATTATGCACTGTACAACATCAAAAAGGAAACCAAATTGAGTTTCAAATAATAATAAAAAAATATATAAATTTATGAAATATCTAGAATTAGTTAGGTAATATGTATGTAAAGGAGGTGTTTTCAATGAATGTTTAAGGTTATATTACAGTCATAAAAAATGTAAAACAATATTATTTTTTTAATATGATAAATTAACAATTATGTCAATTTGGATTTTTGTGCAGTTTTATAGATATTTACTTATTAATGAGCGCAGATTTATAAAATAATGCTTTGTTTATTAGTAATAATTAATGGGTGTATTTAGTTAAAATCACAATTTAAAAATATTGGACTTAAAAATATATCATGTTACAATTCTTTCCTTTTATAATTTTTCTCCGTTATTATGCATACCCGATCCACACACATATTGATGCTGCATTTCCATTCACAATAGTCCCGCACATTCTCTTGGGTATTTATTTTGCATTTCTAGTTGGTGAAATAAAAAGCAAAGCAATTCTCTCTCTATCATAATTATTTTTATTATTATTTAATTTTCATTATTTTTGTTATTAATGAATATATAAAATCCGATGTTGTTATATCTATATAATAGAAATTCATATATATACATTTATGAAATGTCTGGAATTAGTTAGGTGATATATATAGTATCAATATTTTTCTTTTTGTTTTTTATAAACATTAATGTGTTTCTGTGATAAGAATAGCTAACTGCCCAAATTACTGACTATGAATTGAATAGCTAGCTTGATTAATTATTTGCCAACTATCTGAAAGCAAAATTCTAACTAAGCCTGTGTCCGCCTAAAAAAAAATTCTAATTTTCAATTCAGATTCAAACCTCAAGTTATGAACATTGTAGGCAGATGCATTACTGTCTAAACCATAAGATCATTTTTATTCTATTACTGTATGAGCTAAACATTTATTAAATTGATTCTAATGTGGAATATATATATATTGCAATGAACAACTGAGAGTCTGCAGATTTAGACAATATCCTTCACCAGATCCCGCCATTATATTTACCGTTTAGAATTTCTTATATTAGAGCATCAGCTTTCATTGGATGTTTGATCACTGATATTTATACCAGAAGATTATAATTTACTAGTGAAGACATATAACTATAGATCCTGCAACCCACTACTAGAAATTTAATTTATGACCATTAAGTCAAAAAGACCTAGAGACTCCTTGCAATATTCAGTTGGCCATAACATATGATGGTTCAATAACAGTAATGACTAATAAGAGATCATACTATAAGCAATAACAGAAATTCATTATAAATTCATTAGCTTATATTAAACATACACTATAATTGTTTTTAGCTATTGTGTTTTATAAGTAATTGGTATAATTTAATAGCTATTTAATCTGTTTATATCTAAAATTACCTCAGTGAAATATAACTCTAAACCTTAGGTCATGAATACATTGATATAACATTTCTAATATCTTTCTGAATACCATCATGGACCAAGTTTCCATAGTAAATCATTAATATCAATTTAATTAACAACAGTCGGTTGTGCATAATAAAACAAAGTTAATTGTATGTGTGCATATATATTATTTTGGGATTTTACTTAGCATCTTATATAGATATTTGTACGAATAGTACACATTCTTAATATTCTTAACAATATGCATTCAATAAGACACCAGGCAATCATTGTTCAAATTAATCACATATCTATTTCGTAAATACTTGGAATACACACAAATTATAATCACACAAAGTGTGTTAAACGTTGAGCATGTATCAAAAATATATTTGTAAAATAAAATACATAAAATTTTGAAAATACTGTACTAAATACATATAAATATGCCAATATCCTCTATACTGCATAAAGCGATATATATATATATCATAATAAAATTAAAATCAAGCCTATTTTAATAATTATAAAATAATGGCACATTCGGATATCAGCTTCAACATGTGGCCAATAAATCACCTTACCTTTCTACCACCACCACCCCTTTTTTTTTAAAAAAAGTATTAGTTCTAATAAAATGTTTAAAATATGAGTATTCAGAATTAATTTTGATTAACAACTCCCATTGACATATCTGTTCTGATTTATCCTTTATACAGTTTTACATAAATAAGCTAATACTTTAAACAGACTTTAACCTGTGTTCAATGTGCTTTAAAATTTGTAATAATCAAGCACATTTTGCCGACAGAGGGACCTTCCAAACCATGACACAAGATAGTGACTTTTATAAAGATAAGAACAGCCGTCTTATCTTTAATCTAAATGTCCATTTATATAGGCGAATCTGAAGCATCTTGATTTGGAAGTGTGAAGTTGTTGTTTTCTCCACTATTTAAGTCCACTATTTCCTTTACAAATTAACATACGTGAAATCTTGTGATTTACAGTGAGTTAATATTATGATCTTAATGTTGGAAATTCTATAAACTATTGAAGAATAGTAATTAATTTATGTAAATACTTTAAACTCACTGTAAATCGCAAGATTTCACATAAGTTAATTTGTAAAGGAAATAGTGGTCTTAAACAGTGGAGAAAATAATAACTTCACGCTTCCAAATCAAGATGCTTCTGATTTGTCTATATAAGTGGACATTTAGGTTAAAGATAAGACAGCTGCTCTTATCTTTATAAAAGTTGCTATCTTGTGTCATGGTTTGGAAGGTCCTTCTGTTGAAAAAATGTGCTTGATTATTATGAATTTTGAAGCACATTGAACACAGGTTAAAGCCTGTTTAAAGTATTTACATATGCTTTATGTACACTCAATAAATTAATTACTACTCTTCAATAAATAAGCTAAATAAGTATTAGGAAGGTGATCTCTGTGAGCCAAAGTATTGATTCTGATTAAATATTTTAAAACTAGCACTATAATAATACAGTATAATTTAAATCATTAACTCTAATATACACAATATTTGTTAGCTTAAAAATGAATTATTTAAAAAATATTAATTAGGAAATCTCTGGTGAAACAGATAATATGAATCTCTTAAGTAAAATGAAAGTTAAACCACTAAAGCATCATACGATCACCAAGCTGTTAAAACAGTAGCAAAGTTTCCATACAGTAGTGTCACCAAGTGCAAGCCATAGTAACCAATGGTTGCTAGGAAGTCTGTGTATAAAATTTCTACCCACTGCCTAATCCAACATTCCGGGATTAGTTTTTAGTTTATGGCTTTCACCAGTGAGGAGTCATGAATCTGTGAGCAATGCACTTAGATCTTTGGATCTAATGCAACCTTCCAGCAGCCATGTTTTACTTATATAGTTATATAGATCTGAACCCAGTTCAGTATCCATACATTTTGTAATGTTTGAGTTTTTAATAATAACCATAGTCACTATCATCTTATGGCCAGGATTGATATTAAATCACTAAAACATCACGTGATCACCATTTCCGTTACTTACACAAACTGTTAAAACAGTAGCATACTCCATATAGCAATTCCACCTAATGCAATTCATAGTAACTAAATAGGTAAAAGATAGCTGTTGGAGGGTTGCAATGGATCCAAAGATTTAGTTGCAATACTGTCAGATCTAAGTCTCCTCACTGATGATAGCTACAAGTTAGATGTTGGATGAATAGACACTAGATAGGGATTTTTAAAAGACTTAATTTTAGAATTTAAATAACATTCATAAAATATCTATAAATTAAAATGGTTTTTATAAAATTACCTCAGATTAAACTGTATGCAGCAGTCAGTTAAGTCCATCAGTGATAATAAGAATATTTATTTCTTTTAAATATGTTTTTTTTTTTTCTTATTTTAAAAGAACTCTATATTGAAATTCAAAGTTTAAGTTGACACTGCAAAATTCTGAATTTTTCTGGGTTGGTTTTAAACATTCATTCACTCAGGTTTTCACATTTATTTCAACTATTTACTTTGTCATCATTAGTTTTCTGCATATTTGGAATATACATCAGTTGTAAGGTTTTATATGATTGTCACATGAAAGACCAAAAACATTCTGATAAGCTGGTTGTATACACTTTGGAAGAAGTTCCTAAGTATAAACTAAATGCATGGAAAGTTTCTCTCTGCCTGGGGAGGTTTCTGTCGGTTGCATATTAGTTGGAAGATGACTCCTCTACTGCACATTAAAAAAAAAATTTCTAAAGAATTTTAATCTCAATTAAAAACCTATTCATTATAAAAATATTTTTATTTTTAAAACCAATTAAAATTTTGAAACAAAGAAATAAAATATAGCTTGATCATTTTAAGACTAATTCATTCTGACGACATAGCAGTATAATATAAAAATTATCTCTGATTTTCGATTTTTTTATATAAAACCTTTATTTAATATCCTGCTTTTTATTTGGAATTTGTTAACTAAAATCTCTCTTAAATAAATCTTTTTATCTTAACATAATAAAAGAAAACTCATATAAGAGAAAAGTTTATTTCCTGTCTAAAATGAAAACATTTTTATTTAAACTCGAATAAAATTCTCTATACCTAATGTCAATAAACATCACATGATCACCATTTCTTATGCTTGCTTATAACTGTTGTTAAAACAGGCAAAAACTCACTATATGTATTGCCACACATAGCAATAATAGGATAGTGGTGGCTATGGTTATTAAAGAACCAAAGACGCCAAAATGTATGGATACTGAACTAAGTTCAGACCTATATGACTATATAAGCTAATGAGCTTGGATTGAAAATATTAAGGTGTTTTCAATTTAAGACTCATAGTTTTGTAGTTAAGTGGAGATAAAAGGTGGCTGCTAGAGGATTGCATTAGATCCTAAGATCTAGGTGCAGTGCTCTCAGATCCAAGGCTCTTCACTAACGAAGGCCACAAGCCATAAACTAGTCTGGGGATATTGGATGAGTAGGCACTAGATGAGGATTTTATGCACAAGCCTTCTGGCATCCATTGATTACTCTATCTTGCTATGTGTGGCGATATGTATAGTGAGTTTTTGCCTGTTTTATACCTAATGTTGGTGCATCTATATCTTTGCTTGATTAGAACGCAACCTGTTATGTTATATTTACTTGGCTATATTGTTTTATTACTGTACAATTTAATATTGAACCTTAAATTAATCTCCCTATTGCTATCCACCTAAATAAACTTGAAATTGATATTTCCATTTCAAATATATATTTATCATTCATTATGCTTCCACTTGTATCAGCTTACATATTTTTATATAATGGTTGTATATTTACATATATAAATTATCTTATTCCAGAGCCACTGTGCCTATATATCATCAATAAATATTTCATTAACTGCTGTGTCCAGTGGCACTATTGCCTGCTGGATTGCAAATATATACATAACACAAATATATAACTGTAAGGATCCAAAGGCATAACAGAATAATAATAAGATCAATACAACCTATTTACAGTTCCTAAGTTTATTTTTGAACATCCGGAGGTAAACTCCGCAAGGCTAAGTGAAGGAGGGAGCTGACTGGAGCACCTGAGGAAATGGCACATCTGCCTTTCAAGAGCTTCACTTAGCAAGTCCTGTCTCTCTTCTATTCTAGCTCTATTTTCCTTTCTCATTGTTTTTAGTGTAGACTCCCTTGATTGGCCATCTACTGTCCACGTGGTGGTCATCTCTTTAGTTGCACTATTCGATCCCTGGTCAGATAACGCAATCTTGGAATTGTCTATTTTAAGCAATGGCTTTGTTTACATTATCTAAATCCTTTGCTCGAATTCATCTAACTTTCTTGATAAGTTAGTTTATAGTTTTTTCATTAATTAAACTATTTAATTAGTCTAATGCTTTTATAAAATATTGTGATTGCCATTGGCATCCACGCACATACATTTAGCTTACCGTTATATTATTTATAACACTTATTTTGTGTATACTTAAATATACACACACATTTAGCATTAACCATCGTCAAATTCACATTGCATAAAAGTAAAAAAAAAAAATGCATCACTCTTGTCTACAGTTTGCATAATGTGACTTTGGTTATGGTTAATGAAATATTTATTGATGATTTGTAAACATGCATGGTTATGGTGTATTGTAATTTATATGCATATGATCAGTTAGCTACTAGCAGTTTTGGTTTATATTTATATCAGCGCTTTGTTATATTTGTTCATGTTATTTTGTAATAAAATATAAAAGAAACGGAAGACAGATTTTTAAAAGTATAATCAGCTTAATTGGAATAAAATTACATATATAGTCACATTCGTGTGTAGAAATTGGTATAAAGTTTATTAAAGAAATTAATAACCAATCCCTAATGTTGGTATTTCTTATCTTAGTCTTTTGATGTCGAAAATATATATATACTGTATACTTTTTATAGAACTTCATGTCTGCAAACGTATAAAAATGCTTATATAATGCACATACAATTCCATATATATATACCATATACTTAAATAAAGGGATTAGCTATTAATAATTACGTGCATGTCAGATTATTGGTTTTGGCTATATTTCTTTCATTTTTTTATTCTTACCTTAAAATACATGATTCTTTAATGATAAAATGCAATTAACTTAATTCATTGATCTTAAATCACTGGAAATAATGCATTAAGCTTACGATGTCTTTTGATTGCAGCTGGGCATTATAGAAATTAAATTACTATTTCAAATACGATTCCTTTTTATTAAAGTTTTAACGAACTTAATGTACTGTATTTTATATATATATATAAATTTATTTTATTACGTCTTTTTTTTTTTCCAGGAAAGCAAGACACCTGTAAAATTAAACCTCCTTACTTGTCAAGTTAAGGTAATTCGATTTTTTTTTCATTATTTGATTATCTATATGTAAAATATAGGAAAATCCAGCTAAAATGCTACACTTTGTAAACTGTAGTCCTAAATAGATATATCTTAGGATATTTTTCTGTTCGTGGTGTTAATTTGTAAGAATACTTATCTTCAAATTAATAGCTAATTTTAAAAAATAAACATTCTGTAAATAAATATTTTCATTCTCGAAGTAAAATCGCAATTGAAAATAAAGAGAATCCAATAGAAATATACAAACAGTACTAACCATTTCTTTCTCTCTTTTCATTGACAAAGAGTTACAATTTTCAATTTTAAATAATATAATAAATAAAACTTATTGGAGGATTAGCAATAAATTCATTTCAAAATTTTAATGTTATAACTTTAGCAGGAGATTATATATATATGGAGTTGAAATAACATATATATATATTCAAAGTAGTAATGGAAGAATTGGAGATTACGGTAATTATATTCTTTGGCATTGTAGAATTTAAAGGTGTAGAGATTAATTTTAATTACTATCTTATTTTGTCGACACATTTATTATTACTCTTCTTTTTTGGTTTATTCATCACTTTCCTTGTTTTAAGTTTTTCTATTTCTAAATATTTAAATTAGCTTTATTTTTTATATATAGAGATATTTCTGTTAAGAAAATGGTATACAAAATGATCCCATTGATGATCAGATATTAATGTTTAATTAATCATATTATTACTTAGTTCTCCAAGCCTACTTTAGGGTTTATTAAAAAATATACAAGTAATAATATAAGTACATGTTTATATATTTTTCATTGTGTGTATGTACATTTTCTGATGCCAGATTGTTTTCTGATGCCAGATTTAAGAGAGTAATGTGCTTAATGAGACAATCTGATATTTCAGTGGTATTAAACACGTTTATTGTTACTTAACGTATTTCATGTTAACATTGTGCATCTAAGCATGAATTTAGATCTATGATCTGATCATATACTTCTTTTATTTGTTAATATTTATCTGCATCTACAACTATAAATATTTATCTAAATTATATTTTTTATAAGATTACGTTTTAGGTTTTTATGATTTACTCATTTGTCAGTCTTTACTTCCTCCCTTTATTGGCTGCAAAATCTATAATTTAATTTACCATTATTTTTGTTCTTTTATTTCTCAATCAATCACTTTTCAGACCACCACCCCGTTTTTATCTCCCCCCTCCTACTTATCTGGAGCCTAATTGAAAACATAGGGGATTTGAATATCTAGTATTCTGAATTTGCATACTCTATAATTGACTATATTTTTTATTATTTCTATATCAATTTTCAGATTTTTTTTTCAATCATTTTTTTTTTTTGTATATTTTCTATTCTTAAATTACATATATTTTTTGATCTTATTTTCAATCGTTTAAAATTTCAAGTGATGCTTATTCACCAAAGTAATAGGGCAGTAGATAACAATTATATTCAATAAGCCAGACTTTTTTTTTTTCAGGTTTTTTAATTGAGTTGTTGATCAAGAACCTTTAGCTCTCCAGACAGAGTTATTGGGATATCTTTTTCAGATATCTGTTTTAAGTTATAGTAGATCAAGTTGGTCCAAAATGCAATTTATCTAATTAATTTTATATTGTTATTTTCTTTTAAAAATCCTTATTCATAACTCCTGTCCTTTTTAGTTTTAGTCAATCTGGGCTTGTTGTTTTTTAAATTTTATTTTAAATTTTTATTTGACAACTACATTTTTGTTCAATTATTTAAAAAATAAACTCAAAAGTTTATAATTTAATATTTATAATTTGATTGGTTACTTGTAGCTTATTACACACACACACATATATATATAGTAACGGTAACTGCCCTTTTGCAATTAATAATCAAGTTAACAATAAAATGAAAAAATTCATGAATGCAAACAAAGCAAAGATAAATGCTCATAATTTTGTAAAATGGATTCAGGAAGATAGTTGAGCCATTTATTTAACTTTTTTTTTTATGTACTGGGGGGGGGGGGGGCAGGTCATTTTATGTGAGCTTGAAAAGAATACATATTTGTTTGGTTTAATTAATGACATATTTCCCAATTATATAAATCAAAAATGATGGAATAATTTTGAAAATAATAAAGTATGCACCAAATTATTGAGAAAAAAAAATTGCTATTAAACATAAACTGCACAAATAATTCTTATAAATTTATATCTTGTTAAAACCTAAAAGAAATCTTTTATATGTGTAAATAGGGATATGAGATAATTAAATCATTTAGAAACAGGATTAAAAAGTTAAAGGTGTTTATTGATTAATATTTACATAGATTGGTAGGCTGGCTTTTGAGTTTTTGGAAAATGTATCTGATCAAGAGGTAAGACAAAAAAATGCACAATGATACTTTAGTTAATTGATTGAGTCGAGTTCAAAGTTTTCAAAAAATGAAGAAAAATTCTATTACATAGAATAATGCAAGAGTAGAAAAATCATAAGATTGTTAGTTATTATTGCTCATTATGACAGAAAGAAAAGAAATAGCATAGGGAAAAATTACTTTTTAGTATATTTCTTAACCCAGACTATGATAACTAACATTGTCATGGTCTCTAGAAACTAAAGGCCACTTGAAGTATATCTGTAATTACTTTCAAATCTCGTAGTTTTTTAGAAGTAAAGGGATATCATATAAAAGAATAAATCTAAAATTATAGTCTGTTGTCAGTATGATTACCTGTTATGTTAACATATACCACAAACCTGACCTGTTAAATTATATGCCAAGAATGTAACTGGAAAACCTAGCATCGTAGTTGATTTATAAAATAACTACTTATAATTCAAGAAATAATGTACACAAAGATTATAGATAACCTTGTCAAGGATTTGAATGATGTTAGACCAATTTGTACATTTCAATCCCAGGAAAGAAACTACAACTTTGAAATGGTACAGGTCAGCTTTACTAATATAGTTATATAAGGTACCTATCTATATATTTATCAAGTTTATTTACCAGTAAGAAGTTTATATATACTAAAAAAGGCCTAGTTTAGTATTGTTTATTTGATTATTTTTCTTTTAATTCTGTAATGACTATATACTCAAATATGATTCTTTTTGAAGTTAAGATCAATTTTTATTTTCTTCTCTTAAAAATTCTGGAAGATGTAAAATTGAAGAGTTTCAGATTCTATTTTTCCTAGAATGTAAGTCTCTTGAGTAAAGGAGAATGGACTTTGATTTGGAAAAGAGTTATTTATTTTTCTTCTTTTTTCTCTTGCATCAAATTATTTTTTTGTTTTGTTGTGTTGATATTTATGCCGTAATATGTCTAGAATAGAATTACATTCAACACATATTTTGCTATCACTTGACTAATAGAGTAATAATTCAGTATAAAGTAGTGAGTATTAAAATGTAAATATTAAAACATTGAGTTTTGATTAGCAAAAACGTTGAATATATATATACCCATCCAGTAGGTTTATTCAAACATTATTATAATATGTAATTAATGTACACGATATAATGGTTTTAATACCTATGTTTTATATTTAATACATTGTTCTTGTAGTGTTAATGAAGTCTGTTTTATTTTTATGATATACATTTTTTGAATAATTACATAATTTGTAATTATTATTCCAAGTAGCTTTGGTTTATGCTTAGTAAGAAACTAAAAATCTTAATAGAATTAGAAAATTTATTGTAATGTAAATGTATTAATATATATATATGTGTAAAGATGATCTTTTAACTATGAAAATGCTACCATTTGAAATAAGGTTTACTAAATAAAGCTGTCTGTATTAGGTGACTCATTAGTTAACCAAGTGATTAATTATGGAAATTTATATAACCATTTTTATTAATTGGATTAGTTACAGTGCACATGCAAATAAAATGATACCTGATTTAATCACCATAACTATTTTGTAGTTGTATTAATCCTTTAAAATAATATATATATGTGTGTGTAAAAATTATTCAGTATTATTTTCTTTAGGATACATAAAATGTCAATTTAACTTAAGGGCATAGCGATGATTGAGTTCTTGTGGCAATATATTACATAGAAGCAGTCCATCATAAGGCTTGATCACATATAGAACAAATAAACAAAATAGTTATATATATATATGTCATATTATTATTACTATTTATGGGATATTCCATGTAGTTAAAAAAAGCTAAATGCTGACGTTTCAGTACAATATCAAGTACCTTCCTCAGAGCGTTCTCTTTCTCAAATTATAATAAGAATGCGCATGAGATTTAAAATCATTTTTATTGTTTTCTTTCTCCTCATATATTGGTTGAGAAGTTTTAAAATTTATTATATATTTATTATATATGAGGAGAAAGAAAACGATAAAAATGATTTTAAATCTCACGGCACATTCTTATTATAATGAGAAAGAGAACGCTCTGAGGAAGGTACTTGATATTGTACTGAAACGTCAGCATGACATCTTTTATCTGTGAAAATATTAGAATTAATATATATATGTATACATGAAATGAGATACAAGTAATGGGGAATAGACAATGGTTAAAAAAATTAAATAAAATAATTAAAATAATGCAGATTAAATAAAATAAAGTTGGGCAGACCAAATGAAATAAAGTAATAAAAAGCAAATAATTCAACTAAAAAAATTGCAACAGACTTTATTCTATATAAAGTAAAAGTACTATGTGATGGAAATAGTGGGCAGTATACAAATAGAGAAGAAATGGTAAAAATAGAAGCAAATATGTGAATTATTAAATTATGCTCATAAGATTGAAAAATGAAGTAATAAACAGGCAAAAATTTGGAGATTCAGAAAAAAATACCATAGAACACATTGAGAAATGTTGATGTTGATATTGTCACTGAATTAGGTATGAAAATATAATACCAGAGCCAAGAATAATACCGAGCAGTGAAAATCAAGAAACACAATAACTACAAAGAATACTGTGTAACTCATTATAGAGTTAGAAAAGAAATCAAAAAAGAATTCTCAGAAAGATAAAAGATATTTAGGGGGGAAAATGAAAGGTATAGTTCAAAAAATGATAACTAGAAAAGAATGTCTCAGAAAATAGATAAGAATATGAAATTAATAAATTATGAAAGGAGTGAAAGGCTTAAACCAAAATATAATGGAAATGGTAAAAATTTTGACTTTTATTTTGAAATAAACAAATAAAATTGAATATAATTTATTAAAAAAAAAAAATGTTAAAAGTGTTTAATTAAAAGGGAGAAAAATTCGAGAGATAAAAGGGTGGGGAAAAGAAAACAAAATTAGATTCTTGGTAGTAATTATACTCTATTGTTGAAACTTTCACAAAGTAAAAATATTTGGTTAGTAATTGCTATTACGCTAATTAAAAAAAAAAGATAAGAAAGAGTGGAGATAAGATCGCTTTTAGAGAGATCAGTTGACTTGACTTTTAGAGACCAGCAAGGACAATAAAGAAAGCAGCTGTGTTTCGAACAATAAAAATTATTATTATTGAAATTTAATTTTGCGGACTCTTGTCAAATGTATAGCGGCTAAAGTTATCACAACCTTCCCCTTTGGGGAATTGACCGCCACTCCATCTGAATGAAGCTATCCAGAGAGTTATGGAATGGAAGAAACGGATATTGCTAGCTGGACAACCAAAGGAACACTCATGGAATTCGCATATACAAGGACAAAGGCACGACCAATGGAATGTAAAACCTATGAAAATCAGGCCACTCCACTCTGATCGATCAGGGTAATTATAAACTTTTCCATTAATGAGAACTCTAGTTAAAAGCGTAATAGAACTTTATCTTTAATTTAATTTTCATTTATTATGTTTATTACGAATGTTTCAACAATAGAGGGGGGAAATAAATTTGTTTAATATTGTAATCTATTAATGTTAATTTTCGTTCAATATTTTTTATGAAATATTGGAATAACTGTATTTTAAATTATTTAATATCTATTCGATCTAGAGAGTAACAACAGGGTGGGGGTATAAAAGTGCGTCGCCAAGTAACAGAGAACCTTGGGGCGTTACTCGTTTGTTAGTAGAAAATAAGGAAAGAATTGAAAGTATAAGAAAACGAAAGACACTTATACGTTCATTGTAAGATTTTTGCAATTTATTTATTTACCAAAGAAAGTGGAGTTTAAAAATAAACTTCAGGAAAGATTAAAAATACTATAAGTCGTCTTATATACACGTCTGCTAGAATTCGCAGTATTAGTGTAGGCGCGAGTAAATCTATGGTAAATATTTGGGAAGCATAATTAGAAAGTAAACAGAGGGAAAATCAGAAATTGTAAGTCAGTTCTTTCTGGATCGGATAGAATTATAAGGTTATTAATAATAAATAGTAGTAAAAGAAATTAAAAGTTTTTTTTTGTCCAACGTATTCTTGAATTCTTGAATTATTTATAATAATTAGTTAGTGTTCTTAAAGGAAAACCCCTGTGAGATTATAATCAAAGTTTATAATCAGTGAATCGTCGTTCGAAAATAAATAAAGACCAGGTTTATGTAAAGTTACGTGACCAGGTTCCAAGAGAGAAATCCTTGGTGGCGCCCTCGACGACGATTCTAATAACTAAAATTCAGTTAGTAGGGGAAGAAAGAAAGTTGTCGTGTCACAGAGGAGTGAGGGGGGAAAGTTAGAAAATGGCGCTTCCAACGTGTCGGGCTCGTTAACAAGAGAAACGCCCAGAGATTAGAGTTAAAAGAGAGAGTAAATTTTTTAGTAAGGGGGTGGATTTCAGATGGTGGTGGTACGTCAGTATTCTCGTAGGGAAGGTTATGAGTTCGAATATAAAATTAAATAAAACAAAAGAATAAAATATGAGTGAGGACGAAAGTAGCATGGAAAGCCCGGTGGTAACATTTAAAAACCCCGAGCGGTGTCAGTTGCAAGAAATATTGAAAGCTATCACTGAGCTCAAAGAAATTGTAATGGAAGACCGTAAAGAAATAAAAGAAATGAAAGGCATGATACAAGAATTGAGGAAAGATGTGAATGAATTAAAAGAGAGGGAAAAGAATAGGAACAATGAAAACAAGAGGGAAGTCGTAGACCCAGAGGACCATAAAGTCAGTAAAGAGAAAGAAAAGGTAGAAAACGAAGAGACAGAGCAGTTTACAGGGGAAACTAAAGAAATCCCGAACAAGAAGGCTATACAAATAAACCGAGAGATAGAGGTAATAAAAAAAAAGCTCAACGAATCTGGAGAAGAAGAGTTCGATAGGGTCACGTTGGCGAAATTTATACACATAAAAACATTTAAAGGGGAAAGGGAGGAAAGCCCCTTTGACTACCTGGACAGTCTAGATGATTTTTTCTACGTCCATAGGTCGAAAGAAAAAGAGAAGATCATAATAGCAATGAGCCATTTGAGTGGTGCCGCTAGGGAATGGTGGAAGGCGGTAAATTACAAACCCCCTACATTCCAAGAATATCGAACTATGATTTTGCGAGGGTTTTGGAGCGTTGAGAAACAAGAAACCATACGCATGAAGATATCGCAAGAAAAGTATAAAGCGGACAAAGACGGTACGTACAGTCAGTTTTTTCAACGTCAAGCGGCAAAATTGAGAGCCTTGGAGGCATATCCGATGGATCAATTCCAGATAGTGCGAACTATCAGATTTAACCTTCCGTCAAGTGTGCAACGTAAGTTGGCCGAAAACCGTCGGTTATCCATTGAGGAAGCATTAGAAATATTACAAGATATAGAATGGGAGGACCAGGGGGTAGGTGGAGAAAGTAAAGTTAGATGGGAGAACTGTAACGAACCCGCGAGTACGAGTAACTATAACCCCAAGAAAAGTTGGGACAAGTCACCGCGGGGCAATTAAAGTTTTTTTTTATTGTTTTTTTATGACAAATGGGGCAATGAGCTGATATTTTAAGTCAGCTCATATATATATAAGCTCACATATTTATAATTTGTCATAAATATTTTTGAAGTTAAATAGTTTGTAAAATAAAAAAAAAATTAATTAACAAATGGTTTTGATTTAATGGAAAGGGTAAAAATTTTGAACTTTTATTTTGAAATAAACAAATAAAATTGAATATAATTTATTAAAAAAAAAAAATGTTAAAAGTGTTTAATTAAAAGGGAGAAAAATTCGAGAGATAAAAGGGTGGGGAAAAGAAAACAAAATTAGATTCTTGGTAGTAATTATACTCTATTGTTGAAACTTTCACAAAGTAAAAATATTTGGTTAGTAATTGCTATTACGCTAATTAAAAAAAAAAGATAAGAAAGAGTGGAGATAAGATCGCTTTTAGAGAGATCAGTTGACTTGACTTTTAGAGACCAGCAAGGACAATAAAGAAAGCAGCTGTGTTTCGAACAATAAAAATTATTATTATTGAAATTTAATTTTGCGGACTCTTGTCAAATGTATAGCGGCTAAAGTTATCACAACCTTCCCCTTTGGGGAATTGACCGCCACTCCATCTGAATGAAGCTATCCAGAGAGTTATGGAATGGAAGAAACGGATATTGCTAGCTGGACAACCAAAGGAACACTCATGGAATTCGCATATACAAGGACAAAGGCACGACCAATGGAATGTAAAACCTATGAAAATCAGGCCACTCCGCTCTGATCGATCAGGGTAATTATAAACTTTTCCATTAATGAGAACTCTAGTTAAAAGCGTAATAGAACTTTATCTTTAATTTAATTTTCATTTATTATGTTTATTACGAATGTTTCAACAATAGAGGGGGGAAATAAATTTGTTTAATATTGTAATCTATTAATGTTAATTTTCGTTCAATATTTTTTATGAAATATTGGAATAACTGTATTTTAAATTATTTAATATCTATTCGATCTAGAGAGTAACAACAGGGTGGGGGTATAAAAGTGCGTCGCCAAGTAACAGAGAACCTTGGGGCGTTACTCGTTTGTTAGTAGAAAATAAGGAAAGAATTGAAAGTATAAGAAAACGAAAGACACTTATACGTTCATTGTAAGATTTTTGCAATTTATTTATTTACCAAAGAAAGTGGAGTTTAAAAATAAACTTCAGGAAAGATTAAAAATACTATAAGTCGTCTTATATACACGTCTGCTAGAATTCGCAGTATTAGTGTAGGCGCGAGTAAATCTATGGTAAATATTTGGGAAGCATAATTAGAAAGTAAACAGAGGGAAAATCAGAAATTGTAAGTCAGTTCTTTCTGGATCGGATAGAATTATAAGGTTATTAATAATAAATAGTAGTAAAAGAAATTAAAAGTTTTTTTTTGTCCAACGTATTCTTGAATTCTTGAATTATTTATAATAATTAGTTAGTGTTCTTAAAGGAAAACCCCTGTGAGATTATAATCAAAGTTTATAATCAGTGAATCGTCGTTCGAAAATAAATAAAGACCAGGTTTATGTAAAGTTACGTGACCAGGTTCCAAGAGAGAAATCCTTGGTGGCGCCCTCGACGACGATTCTAATAACTAAAATTCAGTTAGTAGGGGAAGAAAGAAAGTTGTCGTGTCACAATAATTAAAATGGTCTAAGAAATGAAGAATCATAAAGCAGGTAGAAAAAGATTTAAAAATGTAGATTTAGGAAATGGATCTAGAAATGAAGTGTAGTAAAGATGATCAGGAAAAGAAGATAGAAAGTGTTGCACTGCAGATCCAAGGAAAATTAATAAGAAAATGCAGAGAGGTATTGAAAGAGAAGTGACTAGTGTAAAAGAAATGTGAATAGAGGAAACAGATAAGAAAGCAAGAAAAGAAATAATACTGCAAAAAGGTCACCAAGAAATCAAGAAGTGAAAAAATACATCATAACAAGAAGGAATTGTAAAAAGACTCAGAAGGAAATATTAGACCAAATTAAGAAGTTAGAGACAGACCATAGGTTGAATGATAAAAACATGGATAAATTATATTATATAGTGAATATATACAAAGAAATGGCTAACAAATAACTTTCTTAAAGAAAAAAATGGGCATCAAGGTAAAAGGAAGAATGGAGTGAAGAAAAACCAAGTTTGAAACCAGAAAGCTACTATCACATTCCTGGAATAGTCAATCAGTTTTTGAAGATAAAAATCTTTAGATATCAGTCATAGATAATTTCAATAGAATGCCAGAATGATTAGGAGAGATATTTTGATTCAAATCCTATGATAAAGAGAGCAACTATTGCCTATAGCTACTTGAAAGGAGGAAGAGCATCCGATGAAAGGAGGGATTCACTTTTTAGTTAATCTTTCAATTTTCAGGATAGAAGCAGATGCTCTTAAATGGCTATTGAACTAAAGGCTATCAAAATAGGAATCATTTAACAGATATATAGAAATATAGAATAGGAGAAATAAAACATTCTTTCAAAGGCAACTATCCAAACCACTAGTGTTGTCAACACAATCTTTATTAAAGAGCAAGATTATAAAAATAATACAGCACAGTCTTATTAACACTTGGTTAAGCCATTAAAATAGATCAAATAAAATCAGTTCTATATGTATAAAAAGAATGTGCTAGAATAAATGGAGTTCTCCATGGCTTGAATAAAATTGGGGATTAGTGCATTATCTTGAAGAAAGTGATATGTTGGCAGGCCATGTTGATCGATTTCTTTCAGATAGTTATTTTAATGCTAGTGCATTGAAAGGCTTCTTAAGAAAGATACCGTTATTATGAATTTTTCAGCGTAATATTTGACTCCAAATATAAATTTGAAAAAGAAAAAAAAATAAATAATTATTTTTAATATTTACTAATAGATTTGATTATATAATAGTGTGTGCACATATCATTTTATTGAATTATAAGAATTTTATATTCTCTATAATGGATTATTTGGTTAAAAATAAACATAAAATTTTCCTATTGATTATTAATTTGTAAATTTTTTTATGAATATTTATTTATATTAATTTTTTCAATTAATGGAAATCTATTGTGCAGTTTTAGAGCTGATTCGGAATATAATATACATATGAGTGAAAATGTGACTTTAAAATAAGGTGGATAAAAAAATGTCTGAAATTATGAAAAGAATAAATAAAGTTATACAAAAAGAATAAAGTTTGAATATCTTGTGTTAAATTTAGGCTTACTAGAAAGAATTATTTAAATTGTCATTTGCTTTTTTGGCTGACATGTCTAGAGCTTATATTTCTTTGTATGCTATTGGTGGCATGTTTTTTTATAGTTAGTTTCTATTTTATTGAAAAAATATTTATTTTTGAAATTGTAAAATATTTATTAATAATTGAACCACGAGTATCACATCACTGGATACTATTAGTCTTGAGTTATCTTTATATTTAATTAGGTTATAGTTGTATTATAATTATCTCAATCTTTGTATTTATAAATATGTTTGGGTTATTTTATTAGGAAATATAACTGCATTTTTATTGAACTTTAAAATCATTTGAATCTGATTTTTATCTCATTCACAGATTGAAAATTAATTTAAAACCACCAAATAGCTTCTAGTGTTTTCATATTAAGCAAGCATAAGAAATGGTAATCATATGATGTTTATGATTAGTATTAAAACATTTCTGATTAGAAAAAGGTTATCCTAATAATTGAAATTTCAGCATAGACTAAGGTCAATATCATTGGAGATTCAATTGATTTAATTATGATACACTGTTAATTTTTCCATTTCCAGTGGTCTCTCTTTTTGTATTGCCCTTTTCTTATTAAAGATTCAGTATGTAATACTATAATGCTTTATTTTACTATTCATCCATTTATATTTTAAGACATAGTATACATAGTTTATGATGTCTGACTTTAGTCCAATTTAAGTGGTATTTCATTGCTACATTATTATGAACACCATCAATAAAATAAATAAAATAAAAAGTAGAATGCAAGACAAAAAAAGTTTTTAAAATCAAGATTGTCTTTTTTTCATGATGTAAAAAACCTGAAATGCGAATATGATCAGTTTTGAATGATTGTATTGAAGGATATGTTGTTTCTTCAAATTTGTTCTCTAATTCTCACCATAATTGATTAAGTAACAACTGGGACTCCCACAATTTCAAATATATGCAATATTAATTTTTTGCATGAGACATTTTTTCTTTTTTAATAAACCTATTCAAATTGAATCCACATCAATAAACAATATATTCATTGTTTGAAATATGTTTATGTGGTGCATTAAAGTGCAGTATTGACATCAATGGTATTTAACCTTGTAGTTCAATAATTTTATGTATTTTTCTACATTATATCTGTTATAACTAAATGTGTGTAGGATGTTTTGATTTCCCCTTCCCCTGTATGCCTTAAACTTGCACAAGCTTTTTTTTCCAGAAATATTTTTAATCTTGATAATTTATAAATTATGAATATCCTTGAAACTAAGATAGACATATTTCTTAATATTAATTAACTGTTGTTATTACAATTTTATAATCTAGAATATTAAATCAGAAATTTTGTCTTGTTAGATACAAAAAAGTCTATTTAAGACCAAGTTCATTGTTTAACAAATATTACATATATTTTATTTCTTCAGGTGAACAGCAATAAAATAAATCCTCCATATTTCACTTATATTTATCTTCTGGACTTGCCTCTAGTTATTTTATGATTTTGTTTCCAATATAAACTATTCAATACTATAAACTATTCCATTATCAGTAATCTGTTTTACAATTGTCATCTTATATGAGTGTTTCCTATAGAACTTACTGATAAATCTTTGTCAGTTGAGTTTAAACATTTTTTGATTAACTTAAGTTTATGCTCATTCACTTCTTTTGTTTTAACATATCATCAGAATCATATAATTTGCAGGAAACAAATGAATCCATTCTAAAATTCTTTTGAAGGCACATCAACAAATTGATTGCCATGTTTAACCATTATTGGCACACTGCAGAATGAAGATTTCTCTAATTTTAATTCAATTTCTCATATCTCTAGTCTCTCTTCTCTGCAACACCAGCAATTTTCCTTATTCTATCCATCCAACTCCTATGCGGTTAGATCTTTTAAATCTCCTGGGATTCACTTTAAAAACTCAACTATTCCTCTATTGTCATCTCTTCTAACAATATGTTCAACCTGGTTCCATTTCAATCTTAAGTTTTTTCAGTGATGTCAGTGATAAACATCAGTAAATCTAGATTTAAAAAAAATAGCAAGTACTGCTGGAAAAAGTTACCCCTGTTTCCCAATTTTGATTTTCACTTTACCAGTAGTATATAATTGTCTATGACATATTACTCTCTGCATTTTAATATAATGGCAGACTCAGAACTAATGATTCCAGATATGATTCACAGTAGAGTATAAATAACAACAGCAAAAAAAGTTTGTATTAACTGAATCAAATGCTGCATAACCTTCTGAGAAATCAACCATTCTGATTATATTTATTAGCCTTCCAGACTCAGCTTACAGATGACTGAGAATATTTAGAAACATTTTATCACACACATAAATATATGTAATATTTTTTTAATTTACATATGTAAACAATATCAAAGAAGATTATTAACTTTAGATTTCTATTTAAGTTATAATACTAATTGCTATTCATAGTTTAGCCTAGGGTAGATTATCATCTCTGGGGTATAAGACAACAATTCCAGTTTTGATACTCCTGGTGCTCAAATTTGTTACAAACTCCCAAGCATTAAAGCTATTTGAGTATTTATTTTATTTATTCATATTTTTAATATGTACTACTCTTTTTTCTTCTTCTTTTGTTAGAAGACTAAACACTGTAAATATATATATATTTGTTTATTTAATGAAAGCATTTATTTAGTAAATTAATAGATAATTTATTTATCTGCTTTTTATTTAAAACCCACAACTTTTTTCTTTTTTTGTTAGAAGACTAAACACTGTAAAAAAAAAAAAAAATCTTTGTTTATTTAATGAAAGCATTTATTTCGTAAATTAATAGATAATTTATTCATCTGCTTTTTATTTAAAGCCCACAACTTTCCTTTTTTTTTTCACACATTTTTCTCAATAAAGTCAATTAAAATAGCACATCTTTGTGATATATCTATTCATACACTTGCAATAGCAATTTTTTTCACTCTATTTCTAGAGTGATGTACTATATGTATGAGTAATCAGTGGATAACAAATGGTGTAATATCCCCTCTTCAGACTAGGTTTTGATTTTTGCTTTTATTGGTGAAAAGTAGAATTCAAAGCTGGAACTAAAAGCTGCTAAATGCATTAAGTGGATTAATTCAGCTTTGAATCCTAATTCTCTTCTGGTTTGGGGATGGAGATCTATACCATCTGGTGTAAATTGATTACTCAAATTTGCAATATATGACTAGTGCAGAATGAAAATAAATTGTTTTGAAAGTCATTTTAAATTTGAAAGATAATAAAAATTTATAAGAAAAAAGAACTTTAATAATAATAAATGAATAATTTGATATGGATCTTTGAATGATAATACATACACAATCTAGCTTCCCTATATAAAATGTAAAACTAGTCTATCCCCATACCCATTTGCAAATATTTTTCCTACAAGGAATATGAAGAATAAAATCCATCTACATAATTTTGTATTAAATAAACAATATATATAATAGATTTACTTAATTTAATTTGCTTATACTGAATATTTTTATATATGTAAATAGAGGGATTTGAATTTAGGATTTTTCACTCTATATCATTCTCTACTACATATCGCCTTGGAAATAGATTACATCATAGTATATGTAATGGCTGAGTAATATGAGAGATTAGATTGACATAAAGTCTACATGGGTATGACTACAATATAAAATCCACCAAGGGCTTTGAGCATTATATTGTCTATTTTTCAATGAAATGGATGGTTGAATAATTGGAAGAGTGAGAAGATTAAAGCCTGTCTAGTAAAGTTTAAGGAATTGCTATTTTAATATGAACCGACCACTGATTGTATATATGTGTGGGAGATTATGATCTCCGCTCAATTGATGAGTGCTGGATTTGCATGAAATATCTATGTTGGGGATCATTTATATTTTTTGCATGTATATGATCATGTGTATCAGTTGCCTGAGATGGAATAGAGGACGAATATAGATTGACAAATCTTAAGTTCAATTTCCTCTACTTAAAGAATGTTTATTTATATCCTTTTTACTTAAATCGTAATTATTTTTTGGTAATGTAATGCTTACTCATCCAAATAAATCTATAATGCTTTTGAAAAACGATTAAAAGAAATATTATAGAGATGTGGTTATTTAAAAGTTGTAAATTTCTGATTACATTTTAACTTTAAAGTTCATAATTGTTTTAACAATTCATATTTGATTAGTAATAAATAAATTGTTTTGCAATACAGATTTTTTTATTATAAATATACAATAGAAGCAGTTATTATTGCAATCGTTTGTTTGTCTACTTTAATTACTCAATACAATAATTTATTTTAATGATTGAGCTTAAAAAAAGTTCTAATATAGTGAAATTGAAAGTGAAATTAAAAAATTTCTTTAAAAGATTTAATTTAAGCTAATAATGCATAATATATATTTATAATAATGTAAAAGTCAAATGAGTTAAATTAATTTTAAATAATTCATTGCAAGGCAAGAAGTGTTCACCAGGACTGCCAGAATTTGAATGGTTTTTCATCCAGGCTAGATACTTATTTGTTGACCAATTTTTGGATTGTTAATTTTATTAGCAGTGTGCCAGCTTCCTGATAGAAAAATTACATACCTATTGTATTGCTTGTCATATAATGATATATAGAATACTTTATTATGTATGAATCAAACTAATGTTTATATAGTTAATTTTACTAAACAATGTTTGTACTTATGTTTAAATTTATTGAATGAATATTGTACAAGATTTGAACCTGCAAATTTTTGATAATTTTTTTATATAAAAATGTAAATAGGATTTGAATAAAAGTGGAATGATTTTTTGTATGAATATGTTTTAGCATTTATTGTAATTAAATGTTTTGACAAGTGTTTAAATGGAAAATTTAATTGCATGCTAGATTATAAATTAGCTGAAGATATGCAATAGAAATTATCACTTAATCTCTTACTGGGTGCTGTTTTTAAGCTACCAATTGGCTCCATAGGTAACAGGATGACTTTTAGATATGAAAGTCAATTGTGAATAGTGCCAGACCAAGAGTTCCTGCTGCCTTGTAAGATAAGATATTGGTTCTTCGAAAGCTAGATGCTGTTTTTGATAGAAAGAGTTTTTTTCTGCCTCTCACTTTTTTTCCTATTACTTATATTATTGTCATCATGAGTCTTTTGTTCCATCAGTATCTACCTATAGTAACTGTGACAATGGAATTGTGTGTTTGGGCAACAATCTTTCCATCCTTTAACTACAATTGTGTACAGCATTTCTGAGTTAAATTTCTCTTTTCATTTTTTTTATACTTTTTTGAGAATTAAAAAAGCAATGATAGGAACAGGCTTAGTAGATTGACAGCCCTTAACTCTGATCTTTGCTCAAGGCAATACAATCACTGGATCTACAGCAAGTTGTATGTTTAAGCAACCCTATTTAGGAATTCTCCTGCCTACCATGGAAATATGTGATCTAAAAATAACCTGTCTCACACATCCTGGCCATGCTTAGCAGATTTCATAGTATTGCAATAGAAATAATAATATCAGTAGTAATGGTAAAGAAAGGGGCAGTAATAATAATAAGTATTATAATTTTAATTTTTTTTAAATATAAATACATGGAATATGCAAAGCTTATTTGATACAAATTCTTCAAAACCAGAATGTAGTACTGAACTATGGTTAAGGAGCTATTGAGATTGAAGATTGATATGTGCTCTTAGTGAAACTTGTTTTCAGGGGAAGGAAGCAGTGCACAGTGTTAGATTTGAGAGAAAGTCTAATTTAGCATTTCCTATTGTTGGAATTCTTCACTGTATCAATGAAACGGCGAACAGTTTTAAAACTTGCCTTGCACAATGGTACTGGTGCTCATTTTATTAGTATCTATTCTCCAGTTCTTAGATTCAGAAAAAAGAAAACTTATCCGTTGTTGCTACATGATACATGTTTTCTCCTTCTATTATTAAGACCATCTGCACAGAGAGGGATGATCATAAGAGAAAGTTTACGGAGGCATGTGTTGTTGCAAGAGGCTCAAATTCAATCAATAGGAAGGTATCTTGCATTTCTTTGTCAAAAAAAAAGAATATCTGACTTTTATAATTTACATTTCTCATTGCAATATTTTGCATGTTTTATAAACTATATATTCAGCCTGCTCATGGCATTGTTAGTTAATTAATTTTGCACTATGACTCTGGCAAGAAGTCATCGAAAGTTAACTCAATGCTATTAAGTTAGAATATATATATTTGGTTTAAAAATATTTTTTCATAATGGTTTAACTCAGATCAAGTTTTTGCAGTATTCCATTGTTGGATAATATTATACCATTAAACAATAGAATTTTTCTTCATGGAGACTAATTTAGTGCATTTGTTGGCATAAATAGTAGATTTTGGCTAAAAGTTGTTGGAAATAATAATATTGGTGCTATAAATTCAAATGGTCTCTTGTTTTTGAATTTTTGCAAAATATATAAATTGACTAGTGCAAATACTTTGTTTAGGCAGAAAAACCACTAAAAACATGGTTGTATGCACACTCAAAAGAATAGCATTTAATAGATTACATTATAATTAGAAGTCAGAATGCAAACAAGTATATATTAATACATGAATACTCACAAGTGTAGATTGTTAGATGGATCATAGATTAGTATGACCCATGATTAAAATAATAGATACATTAAAGTATATATCTTATTCCAATCACATTCACAAGAAAGTTTTGTTTATTAGAAGTATATATATATACACACACACTAAATTTCAGCAGCTATTGAACATTAAAATTGCTGACTTGGATCTCAAAGATTGTCATATTACTGAAGCATGAATTTTCATAAAAAGTATGTTATGAATACAAAAGAAGAATCATGACTGGTTTGTTTGACAATGATTATATTTTTCTAATTTGATTAAAAGTAAACATGTAACATTTTCTGCTTGGCAAAATTATAAATTAAGTATGGAACTATTAGAATTTTAACAATTGACAAGAAGGTTTAACAATGATTGATTGAAAAAAACTGCAAAGCAGGTACAGAAATTTACTGATTGTGGTCACTCTAGATCTTTTTTTTTTGATGCAGTGAAAGCAATAATGAACATGAGAAATGATATTACATTTATGTAGAAAAGGCATTCTCATGTAATGGCAATGATATTTTGAACAGGTGGAAGGAGTATTTTGATCATCTTTTAAATAGTGAATGATACAAGAATTGAAATAACTTTTAATGATATATCCATTTATCTACTCATTTAGATTTAGACAATCCAGCTTAGTCAAGACAAGACTGCACTTTATGATCTTAAAAAATGAAAACTTCAAGTCCTTGTGAAATCAAAGAAAGTTTTAAAATGTGGTGATGATATGTTAGATTCAAAAATATTGGAATTTTTTATGAATATATGGATCCATAAAGTCATTTTGCCTGATCTTAAGGATGCTTCTATTGGTCCAATTTTTAAAAAATAAAAGGAATAGACAAGTGTGTTGTAATTCTCATGGAATATCATTATTATCCACTACAGTGAAACAACTTTTAAGTTTTTTGTTGATTGGTTTGCTTCCAGTCATACCAGAGACTCAGTGTGATTTTAGAGTAGTGGTCTTCAATCTTTTCACACCTGCAGACTGGTAAAAATAAGGATAAGGTTCCGCGGACAGGCAAAAATAAAGATAAGGTTTCGCAGACCGGCAGAAGTCTATAGATAAATTTTCTTAAAGATGAGCATAATTGTTATAACTGATCAAAACAACAATGTTAAATATACGAAATAAAATTATATATATATGGAATTTGTATAATAAAAAACTTAAAATTTTGAATTTTTATAGAAAAGTAATAAAAAATTTAATTCTACCCCCCCTCTCATAAACATCTGTAATAACTAGAAAAACAAATTAATTTATGTATGATTGATTAGATTTTGTTTTTGTTCCATTTTCTTTTTTTTTTAATTGGGTAAAAATGAGATGAAAAAATAAATAAAAATTGGTTATATTAATTAAAAGTTTAAACTCATTATTTTGTTATTACAAACTTTCCTGCCAGTCTAGCGTGCAGACTGACAGAAAAGTTCTGCGGCCCTGTGTCAGTCCGCGGACCAAGGGTTGAAGACCACTGTTTTAGAGAATCAAGAAGTAGTATAGACATAGTTTTGTTGCTAGGAAAATGCAAGAAAAATGTCAGTGATAAAAAGTGATTTATATATTATTTTTTATTATTTGATCAAAGCATTTGATTTAGTTAATCAAACACGGGTTTGTGGCATTCTTTGAAATTAAATGATTGCTCACCAAAATTTATTCATATTATACTGTTTCTATGTGATGGAATGATAGATAGGGTTATTGTTACATATGGAAGATGTGAAGCATTTGAATTGAAAACTGGTGTAAGTAAGGATATGTATTTTCTCCAACATTGTTTTCAGTTTTTATGACAGTTGTTTTTGGAACCGTTTATAGGCAGCTTAATGAAATAGAGATAAAATTGCTATACAGGTTTAATGATATAATTTTTTAACTTGAATCAGTTAAAAGCTCAAACAAGAATTTCTCTTCATGAATTCTGGATTTATATGCTTATGATTGCATTATAATTCAAAAAATGATTTTCAAAATGTATCTAATGTTTTGAATGCAACATTTAAATACTTGGCTTGTAATTAATGTCAAATTCTTTATCAGTCAACGATGGAAGAAAAATCTTTAACAACTTTTAGCATGGATAGTTATCAACTTGTGAATGTGAATCAAATTAAATTCTTTGATAGTTTTATACATAGAAAAATGAACTTAGATGTTGAGGTATAGTCCATACTGTAATGTGCTGTCCTGCTTTTAACAAGTTAATAGGTGAAATAACTACTGCAACTAAACTATAAACCGAATTGCTATTTTCATTTTTACTTTATTGTATGGAAGTGAAATTTAAATACTCTATTGATATGTTGCAAGTGTATTAGAAAAATTTAATTTAATGATGCTCCATAAAATTTTAAAAATAAAATGGCAAGATCGTAAAACCAATCAATATATACTTCAACTTATTGGATGTGATACTGTAAGAAGCCATTATTGTAAAATTGCACCTTCTTTCAGACAAACATGTAAAATAAACAATAATGCAAGACTTCCTAAAAAATTGTGTTATGGTGTACTTGAGCATAATTTTCATTTGAGTGATAGGCTCTGTCTATGTAATAAGAATTAGCTCAAAGACATTTTAAAGAAATTGATTATTAATTGTTTCCATTGGGAAGATATGGATGAGAATACAATACATTGAAGACTTAGAATAGACATGATGAATATTTAAAAAAAAGTTGTTGTTTTTTCTGAAGAAATTAAAAAAAAATATCACAAAATATAAAAATGGACCATCATGCTTTTTATGTGGACATATATGTGATTTACAGATCGGTTTTTATAGTCATTGCAAAACTTATTTTTAGAGCAGACTTTTTTTCCTTTCTTTTCTTGGAGTTGGAATGACTATATTCATTTGCAAGTAGTTGTTATATATATTATGTATAAATAAATGTAAAAGGCAATACTAAGTTTTGTAAGAATTAATAAATTAATTTAAAATAAGTGTATGTTGCACAACTGGACTTCTCAATATAATTAAGATAATATATTCTTTAGTTTAAACCTGACCTTTGAGATGCTATTTCTAATAAAAGTTATTGACCCTTGATCTAATGTTAATTAATTAGATGTCACACACATACTATATATATATGCACACATAAAATAAAAATAAATTATACCATTAGAATTTGCTAACTTTTTTTATTTTTAATGTTCTGAAAATATTTGTAATTTTTCAGATGGTTCCAGAGGAAAAACGGTGTTTTGATCTTGTCTCTCGTAAGTTATTATTTAATGTTTTTTTTTTTTAAAATGTCTTTATATGTATTGTAACACTAGTGAGATATATGTATAAAATACACATATCTGCATTATATATTTTATAATTTAAAAAATAAATGATCAGTTTCTTCAGAAAGAAAAGACTAGTTGAAGAAATAATTTGTTAAGAAGTAGGGTTTTTTTTAAAAAAAGTAATTTTATAAAAGCAAAAAGATTGTTATATATTTTTCTTTTAAAATAGAATAAAGCTTTTTATTGAGAGTGGGTGGGGGAAAGAATTAGAAGAAACAGAAATTTAAAAACTCCTTCTCCTTTTTATAAAATAAAATAAATAAAAAGTAAATGTTCAAAAATAAATCTTAGTGAAAATCTAAAATAAGAAAAAATAAAAAAGATAAATTAATTAGTGAAAATAATCTTTTGGAATGCCAGTAAGATTTCTGACTGATAATAAAATTGAAATCAATAATTGTAATAATTAAAAACTATGTAACCTATCTCTTCGGTATAAAAATGATGAGATAGTCAATTAATCTAGAAAAAAGATTAGATTAAAGAAAAATGTAAAAATCAATTAGATTAAAGAAAAATGTAGAATTAATTAAAAAATAGATTTAATATATGATAAAAATTAAAACTATAATAAGGAAAATAACAATGGGAGAGTAGTTATAAAAGTGTGATGACATATCTATTGTTATATTCATTCCAGTCTTCATTCCATTATCCATGCTTAATTCATTCAGTTATCCAGAGATTCAGAAATCCAAGATCAGAATAGAGCCAGTCATACCACTGTAGAAAGTATTGCAGAAGCCACAGAACTAGTAACATGCATTGCTAGTCAGTCTTAGAAGTGTTCGGCTGGGCTTCATGCCCTAAATCCTCTGTTAAAATTAACTGTCTTTACACAGAACCAATGCTTAAGTCATAAAATAGAGGCTTCCACTATTCTCTTCCATTGTCAAGTCACAGAATAGAAGACAAGCTCTGAAACCACCAATGGAGACCAAAAATCCAAATGGTTGGAAAGTAACACTAAAGAAAACCAAACCAAAGGAACTGTGTCATCTCAATATCACAAATAATGAAAACCTAGATAAATATATTTTCCATAATAACTGTTTACAAATGCTTTATATTTTTTTAAATGAAATGAACTTTAACAAAGGACTATTATAAAATTTAGCTTAAATTAATCATTTATATTTTTCTATGTAAAATTTATTATGTTATATTATAAGGTGTATGCATGAATAAATACTAATGTTTGTTTAGTTATTATTCGGTTTATTCTTTCTCTTTCTTGTCACTGTATCACCACTAATTTAAAGATTTAAATATTGGTATATGTTAAGTTAAATGCACTGGACCTCCTGATTAAGATTAGGAGCTAGTTTGGGATATTTCAAGCATTTGATTGGTATGCCTGCTATCCAAGTATGCCAGCTATATAACATGATCTTCAAAACAAATAAAATGCTTTGGATGGTAGGTTTTTATTCCAGTAGTTGAGGTGGGCCACAGTCAGGAAATGTGGTCATCTTATGCTTCGTATAGCCTGATCTGGGCATGGGTATCATTGATTGTTATGATATCATTAGTATTCTTCCCTCTGCTTGAAGTGCCAGTCCAGTCCCATAAGTATTAATGATATGATTAAGTGTGTAAAGTAAATGATGGTAAAAGAGAGGTCTTGTAATAAAGAATGAAATGAGAAATATAAAAGATATTATTAAATAAATAATATTATGATAATAATAAAATATTGATGTATCAACAATAAATAGTAGCATGTTAAAATAAATAAATACAATTGCGGTCAAAGTTGCCCATGAATAGAAGAAAAAAGAAGTATAATAAAGAACGTATATGTAAAGAACTTAATAATAAGCTTACTAAAAAATGTTAAAACTTATTAAAGTTTAGAGAAAATACTAGAAAATAAGGAAAAATAATAATGAAAAATGATCATCAGAAATATAAAGTAAATTCAGAGGGATCTGGAACAATATATATATATATGGTAACAGTCTGGGTTTTTCTACCAGAAGAGGGGGTGCATTTTACTATGGTCAGACCTAGGGTCTTCTGGTAGGATGCTGTGAATGTCACAATGAAGTACCTAACCTATGATCATATCCCACCTCCAATGGGCTAATTCGATAAGTTTACACATTAAATTTAGATACAATTTGGCTAGTTCATCCATACCTCACCTCTCTTTCAGGTTCCATTATGCCTCAGTATACAAACTTGGGGAGAAATCTGCCTTCTGTTTTTCAGGGGTGAATTTATACTAGATAGCAACTACTGCACCTCTATATAGGTGCCAATTGATTTACAGATTCATCCAAACATTAATGTATCATTATATAAGAATGAGATGTGTGTACATATATATGTATCCGGTTATAAGTTGGTGAATGAATGTATAAATGATTTTGATAAACTAGAGACCAGTTTAATTAAAATCAAATTGAGAATGTTTATTAAATAACAAAATAAAAATTCAAAACTTTTTAACATGATAAAACAGTATAATTGTGTGTCAAGAATATATTTCTATCATATCAATGATTAAATGAGTTCACTATTTCAACCCTTATCCATGGTAGATATACATGACAAGATACTAATTACTTACAAAGCAAATTTTTAAAAAAATCATTTATTAAACTGACCGCAAAGCTAACTAATTTATAATAGTATACAAGTAGATCCATAGTAGCCTCGTCCAATTCCAGTTATTGATGTTTCATCTTCTTTGGGACCCCCTATCTATGTACAATTTCCTGAGTTGATAGGAAAGAATATCTACACAAGAAGATTGATCATTCATTCCGAAAAATAAATATAAATGGTTAGTTAACAATGAACAAATAAAACAGGAACTCTGGCCTGTAGCAAGTGTATGTGCTTAATGTGGAATATCAAAACTCTTACTTATTCCATATAGTGGTGATGATCAAATATCAGGTCACTATGGAGGGAAAGCTGACCCAAACTTTATCAAATATTATTTTTTTTATCTATCTTGATAATTTCCCCTCCTTCATTTTGTTGCTTTCACTTATAATGGCCTCTTCTATTCATAGACACATTTCAGCTCCCAAGTGTGGAAATAAATAAAACTAGAATTTTACATATATATATATATAAAATACATAATAAAATCAAAACCTTCTTTGAATCATCTTGATTCATGTAGTTTGGCAATAATGTCTTTTACGAATACAGACTATTTCTTTTAGGATCAATCTCATGCAGTAAATTATCCATCTCGCTAGAAATTTCTTAGCGACACCCTTGAAACAATGTTTTTATTTTCTGCAGTTGCTTTCATTCTCGATCCATTTGGACAGTTAGTGTAGGACATCTGATGTTTCTTTAGGCATTATACAGGCATATAAGTTAAGTCATCCAGCTTCTATGGTCAGACCGTTGCACTCCAGACCTATGGCAATGTTAATTTAGCCAAAATACATTGCATAGCAGTTCATAACATTTAATTTTTTTAATTTGTTATTTGGCATTTAATGGCTTATATAAGAAAAAACTATTTTATCATTTATATAAATGCTGGCAATGTTCTATTTTTGTTCTCCATGTTCGAATAATAGCACAGTTTTTATTTTTAAATATCAATCTAAAATCAGTTCTTTTGTTAAATCACATGAATTTAGCAAACTTTTCTTTATTTAAGCGTCGATTGCAATTTCTTATAATTTTGCACTGCGAAAATTATACGGATAATATGGAATATTTGAACAAGTCATTCATCTTTTCTTCTATTCAAACATTCGAGCTTAAGATGTTGGCTTTATATAGTTATTGCATCATTTGAAAAATAACAAAGGATGATGGAAAATGAACTGGGTTTGTTTTTATACCATGCTTAGTTTCTGGTATTTAGTATAGTAACCTTTTCATTTCCTTTTCCATTACCATGGTTGTCTATTGTTGCGCATATTATATTGTTTGTAGTTAAAAAATAAAATTATTTAACAGAATTCTACTTTTATTTTCCACATTTGATTGCCTAGAGATTGTCTTGACATCAGGTCATCACTATGTTTTCTAAGTCGAAGTCTTAATTCATGACTTATAACACATTGAAAATTAGCTTATTTTTGGTATATATTGTAACAGTCAAGTTTTTACATTCGCATAACAGAATTCAAGCAAAAGAGACCGAAGCTGACCAGACTAGGACTGTGACATCCCAAGTCCGACCACACTTCAACTCGTAAGCCAGTACTCCAAGACTCAAGACCCTACGAATGACCACCTTGAAATTACACGTAGCATACTCCTTTATTCGCGGCCGACATAGGTCAGGGAGAAACAATGAGACTCATAATTAAATTACAAATTGATCGTATCTAACGAATAGTTAACTTAATGGAGACCTTTAATAATGCATATTCTATAACATAATAATAATGAGAATTGGATTGAATAATGAAACTGAGAGTGGACTAGGTTAATTTACTAAAGTTTAATTTCTTCAATAATAAGTTTGATCTAAAATATATATATTACAAATTTTACACATGTATAAAAATGCACGCAGGCATTTAATGGCTGAAGAGTTTGGACAGATTCTTTGGTAAGATTAATAAATAAATTCACATTTTAAGTAAGATGAACGCAGCAGTTATTCATCTTACAATTTGTATACAATTATTTTACGAATTTACATATAATAAATGCACGCAGGCATTTAAATAAATAGCTTATCACTACGCCATGTCTATCGTGTAACATATGCGGACTCCTCTTAATGTGTGGCTGAATACTAATAATTAAACTAAACCTTGGTCAACACTTACGGTAGACGTTTCTCGTCTGTTTATATTTATTTATTTAGCCTAAATAGGGCTGCAATAACTTAGATTGACCGGACTTTTAAGAATATCTCAGACAATTGCTGAAAGAACTAAAATAGGGAGGTAGAGTTGGCTGCTCTGGATGTACTAATGCACTATAGCACCAGCAATACAATAATAAAGTCGCTCTGTGGATGGATTGGTAGATCAAGGGTTTCTGCGACCAACGCCGGTACCCTGAAAACCGATCGTTAAGCTGCATGAAAAGGAACAAATAGTTCAGAAAGGCGGGGGACTTACGTGCTAACCTGGCCTTAAACTCAGGCTTCGCGACTGCTCTACCCTATGAGAGGAAGATGTGCTGGCTTAACCGAGGCTCCATCTTATTTACGTAAATATACGTGGCAGCAAAACGAGAAAATATTAAAGTGAATAAATCACATCCGCCAAACAAAGCATTTGTAAAATTTAATATTCTATAGGCAAGAACAATAGCTTATTAGCTTAATCAAATAGAAGCCAACTCTTAGGTAGCATGATAAAATATATGCTATAGACGGGAATAATTACAGATAATCTTTGCTGTTCCAGCTAAATCTAATTTGTTATTGATCAAATGACAAGTATTTAAAAGGAGGGAAAAGTATATTTGATGGGGTTTACTAAATAACTTAAATAGCAAATATACTTATAAATATTTATCAAGGTTAGTCTATTTCTTAGTATTTAAAAATTAAACCTCACTAAAACAAGCCACATTGCAAAAATTTACAATTAAACAATTATCAAAAAAAATATTAAATAATAACGAGCGAGTCGTTACTATTTTCTTAAGAGGGTTTCGAAACAGCGCACAGAAATAAGATTATAAATAATTACGTGAAGAGGTTTTAATTAATCTCTTCTTAAAATATTAAAATTTAGTATTCGCTGTTTCGAAGCGTCAGCATATCATAAAATAAATATAACAAATATTAAAAACTATGTGATAAAAAAAATAACTAGAGACATGACTGCAGTGATAGTTTAAAGTAGAAACATTAATTAATTTCTTAAGGAAGGAAATTTTAAAAGCAAGTGAATCATTTACAGATTTTAAAACAATAAAAGAAAAGCTTTAACATTAAAAATATATTGAGTGGTTAGTTAGCTAACTAGAATTTAAAAAGGTAGTTTGAAATTATACATAAAATATACGGAAAGTATACAGAAAATATACAGAGCTCTGCAGTTTAAAGTGATTTACCGGTATTATTAGGTGCTTGAGCTGGAGCTTGGTGAGTTTCCTGGGCGGCTTGCGGCATGCTCTTCTTTTACGGGTGGTCTGTAAATATTATAGCAGCATTCTTCTTTTTTTAAGTTAGATGGTAGATATTATAGCGGCATTCTTCTTCTTTTCGGTTAGGTTGTAGATGTTATAGCGGCATTCTTGCTTATAAACGGTGTCGGATGGAAACGAACCCGTCGCCTCCTTACGGAGTGACAGCTAAGACGGCCAAACTAGCCGGACATCTCAGTTCAAAACTAGATTTGATTTTTTAAATATAAAATGCGCTTCAAAATGGAGTCTCCTCTCAGTATATAGATCTCAGTCAGTCTATCAGTATTATAGATCTCAGCCAGTCTATCTTCCCGCTCAAAATATGGCCCATTTATGTCTTTTTCTTATCAGCTTAACACCTTTAGGAATTTTTCTTTGCTTCATGATTACATTTTTTAATTAATTTTGTTAACATACAATCTGCTTTCAAATATGCTGATAAGTTTCTGAGGTGTTATAACTTTGACTTAATTCCGTTTTAATTAAATTCTAAAAACATGTAATTTTGATCTTAAATATTTGATAAACTATTAAAGTATTTCAGTTATAACTTTTATGGTTATTTTGTAAAACTATTTTGCCATAAACAATTTTAATCCAAAAATAACTTAAATGTTTATATCTGATGCAATTTCGATTAGCCAGATTTTAAAATGACTTTTTAATTTGACCAAAGGTAGGTGCGGTCACTAATTAAATACTTGTTTACGACAGAATCTGTTTCTAACCAACTTTTAATTCTAAGAAAAAAAGAATCTTAATTTTTAAAGAAGACTTCTCGGCACATTTGAAAGAAAACCTTTTTAACATTTTTAAATAAACATTTTAAAATATTTTCATCTTTTAACATTTTGAATATATAACACATTTTAATGTTTTAAATCACGCCACCCCTATATACATTACAAATATAGGTTGGATTATATATCCACATACGAATTAAAATAATAAATTTATTAATAAATTGAACCTTATCATTATTTAACATAATAAAAGTATTTTTTTAAAATAAACGCGATATTAATAATAATACGCTATAATTCTATCAAACCTATCTAATTATAGCATTCTTTTGTATGTAAATATATAATGCTGTTCAGACAGCCATGACAGAAAATTGTAGTTTTATTTTACATATTATAGTTTAAATGAGATTCGAATCTAACACAAACGAGTGGGCTACTATATTGATGATGAAATGGCAAGGGATTAGGAGGTTCCCATTTCAATATATATATGAAGGATTTCTTTAACTGTTTTTTTTTACTTTTCACTAAATAAGAGAAATTAATTCATTGTGACATTTGTTTAATTTGGTATTTATTAAAGCAAACATTGTACTACTAATGAATAGCGCTTCATGTAAAATTGTGTTTACAATTATTAAAAATAAAAAATGTACAATTATTAAAATAAAATCACTGCAGAGTATTTTATCAAGAAATGATTGAATTAAAAATATCTCATTTGAAAGAAATAATCTATAAAAGTTTAAAGAGTTTCTTTGTATAAGCACAGTTTGTCAAAAGGCAAGTGTCATTCATTCATATGTTTTAATAGTTTGAAATAATAGTAAAAAAACAATTAGAGGAGGGATTTAATTGTCATCTGTACAGTTTTACAAATTAATTAAAGAGTAATTCAGGGTTAGGGGGAATTTAACTTAGAAAATTTAAACTATTAAAGAAAAAAAGGGTGAAATCTTAACACTAAAAAAAAATCTTTTTCCATTTATTTAAAATAAAATAAATATATATGTGCATAAATAATGAGTTGATTTTAAATATAGAGAAAATAAAATGTGTGTGCGTATGTTGAAGAATTAAAATAGGAAAGTTAAATATTAAAATAAATGAAAGTTTATAAGTAAAAATTTCTCTCAAAGATTGCATATACTCATAAGCTATATAAAAACAGGATTAGCGATATCTACTAATTAAAATCTATAACAGGATTAATTAAAAGGCATCTTATCAAAAGAAATCAAAGTAGTGGATGAATTTAAAAACTAATTTAAAAGGATAACAACAAAGTCATCATATAAATAAGGCCAAAAATTTCATCAAGCAGTCATTCACATATCTAGTCTTTCACATATCAAAAAGTCAATCACCTGTTATTTGTATTTGTTAATAAAGACAATGCAGTGCTAAGCAGTTTGGGGCATACGATGAACTCCAGCCTCAGTCTGACAGAACATCAGCTGTCTGCCCAATAGAAGCAATGCTCATCTGACAATTTGAAGCTGCCAGGAATGTTTAACTGCCTGAAATAGAAGTACCACAGAATAACAATCATTAGAACCTCAACAGAAGCCTAAAATCCAACTGGTTGGTAAAACACACATGAAGCAGCAAACAGGAAGAAGCCTCAATGTTTAAAAATCCTATAGGTAATAAATAACATTATTCTTATTCCAATTGTTGATATCAATTAATGTAGCCATTGCAATCTTTGAAGCCTCCAGAGTCAGTAAAAGAAATGAACTCTATAACATGCATAAAATGAACTATTGATGTGCCTTTTTTAATGCCTTGCATTTATTTAATGCATTATATTAGATTATTTTCTATTGTGTGATTTATTAAGAATGTGTGTGGTTATATATAAAAATCATAGTTTAGATTAATTAAGAAATTTTATAATTAGTTTTCAAATTTTAGTAAGCATTTTAGTTAAAATAAATTATCTTTGGAAGTTAATATTTTGTTGGTCAATTCTTTACTCATACCACTAATTAAAGCAGCAGTTTATTATATCATTCTTTTTGATTGAGCTAGTTGGGATTTTTTGGGCACTGAATTAGTTTGCCATCATTCATAGTACGTTAGTTACATAGTAATTAACTGGTGCCTGGAGTTTACTCCGAAACAAAAAAGTGCTTTGAATGATAGATGTTGAATTTTGCAGTTGAGAAGGCCTTGAAATGTAGTCGTAATTATGTATCTTATATATAGTTCCAACATGGTCATAAGTACCCTCTGGGTATTATGCTTCTCTGCCTAAGGGACCAGTGTGGAGCAATACTTAAATTGCAGTGGAGTAGATCGAATGCATAATTTTATAATATCATATATTTTTATATATAAAAGTAAGTCTTACAATTTTGCTTATCACAAGTTTCTATTTCCACTAGAGAGAAAATTTTATGCTATATATGTTGTTTCATGTTCGATCTATTACCCCACCCGATTCAATATATATATGTATGTTTACAAAAAAAAATGATAGGGAATATTCAAACACCTATTAGTTAATCTTATGTTTTAAATGGATTTGATTTGGTGGTGTGGATAAATAAAGGCTGCTCTCAATGGGATTGTAAGCTATCCTTACAATATATACTGTGTGAGGATTATAATAAATGTGATTGTATCTAAATATCAACTCAAAATATATATATTATTCAGCGAAAACCTTCATATGTGCATGTTTATAAATTAATGTGATCAGATTATAATTATTTAATAAATTGCAAATAAACTTTTTAAATAAATGTTATAGAGCATTATTCTGAAACTAAAATTCATTAACTGGAAAAAAAAAATCCAATTAAACACAGGAGCAGCTGAAAATAAAGTTTTGGAATTTAAGATTTTAGGACTGTGCTATTATAATTATTTGATTATTTTTTCTTAGATTAGAAAGTACATAACATTTAACACATTTTAATTTTATATTATACATTATCTCATTGCTTTAAATCATATTGTATGTTTATAAGTTAAAATACCATATATTTATGTATCAAAATACTTAAACCAAACAATTTTAAATAATGGTACATGGTATTGATTTCGAAAGATAAGACCACAGCTATAGCTGTACGCGTTTATTTATGAGGTTTGTGACAAATGTTTAATTGATATTTATTTAAAAAATTGCAGCAATAATTTACACCTATGATAATAGTAAAATTTATTTTTATATATTCGGTATTTTATTAAATTGAAATTTTTAGAATATGTTAGCAAAGTTTGAATATATATATTTTTTAAATCTTATAATTATAAATCTTCTAAATCTCTTAGAGGGGAGGGGTACTGATTATATCGTCAAGTCAAGACTTTGAATGCTTTTTGAAATTGTATTAATGTGAGACATCTTTTGATTTTTGCAAAGCAAACAAATGAAAAACAGTTTTATTATTTTTTATAATAAAAAAAAGTATGAGTAGGCTATTATTTTTATTATATATAAACTTTTATAAATACCTCTAATTTATTTGAATTTCTAATTTATCTGTGTGAGCAAATGCAGAAATTATTACTATATCTAATGTTTGTTTGTTTTTTAATAATGGCAACTTAAAAAAATTAATATGTTGCCTTGATCTTTTTTCACCCCATCTACAAAATTTTTAATTTTAATATATTTAATACAGAAATAATAAGGTTAAATATAGAGTTAACACAAGTATATGTGATATATTTACTAAACTAATAATTTTTATTTTATTTGTGTAGTAATTAAGAATTACAATATATCTTTGAAATTGTTTCATAGATCTTATCAAATGTCTGCATTTACAAATATTTTAAAATAATTTATTTAACAGATATGTATGTAATGATATAAAGAATTCAATAAAACTTTGATGTAGTTATAAAAAATTAAGATATTAGAGTAAATTTTATTAAGATAGGAGTAATCATTGGTAAAAAAAAACCCTTAATGATGTTCAAGTGGTACTACTTAGTTATCGTATTTATTTATTTCGTTACTGCAGCTACTTTTGGGGAAGAGAAATTAAAATACAATAAATATATTCAGTATGTTTTAATTTAATATGCATTTTTACGAGCATATTTTTCTCCATTTTTGTTGTTGTCATTATCTTATTTGTTGTTTTTTTAAATTGGAATGGTCATTTATGTGTTGGTTTCTAATGATAATGAATATAAATATTATATATTCTTTACAATATATATGTAAGAAAATGGAATAACTTTTTTCATGTGTTTGTCAATATCACTGCACCATTTTTTTTTTTCGTCAGAAGACCGACAACCCAAAAGAAGTTTTTTCCATTTATCCTATATGTAATTTGAAGATGCTATACTTATTAATGTTTTTGGTGTATATATATATATTATAATGGAAACTTACTATATCTCAATTTAGATTGACATTTATAACTGAAATGTTCTCATACCCAAGTTGGAAGAATAATTTAAAACAAATTACTATTTTTATTTATGTTTTAAATTTTAACAACAATAATAACTTATATAAATTTTAGGTACCATTATACACGTAGGAGAAGTTAATATGGTAATATTTTTACACATAAGCCATACCAACAGTCAAACCAAGATGGTATATAAATATACAAGTCTTGGCCACCTTTCAAGACTATTGCACTCCCCCATAATTGCAAGAAGCAAACATCTCTCCTGCAGATACTTTTATTTATATTGAGGATAAATCCTCAGGCATCATTCAGCTAAAGACTGGAGTATCAACAAAAGAAGGATTTAAAATACCCTAAAACACTTGATTCCCTGACTAGCACAAAAAGCAAGAAACTGACATAACTAGAGCTATCAAATAATGTATTTTAAACACACATATATAATTGATAGTTTTATCTTAATAGTGTATGGTGTGGTATGGAGAGAGAATTAAGCCAAATTAACGACTTAAAACAACATGTTTATTTACACAAACATATAATAATCAAAAAACAAACAAACTAAATTACACTAGTTATAGAGTTCTTTAATATAGATCAGCCCATTTCTAAATAGAGGGTCAGAATTCAATTACTTTTTAGTTTTATAAAAGTTTATAACGAGAATAAAATGTGTAGATTTTAAATTATCATATATATTTACCTAGCTCTTGTTATAGTTTCTTGGAGCACATTGCTGTCTTACTGAAAGTTGATTGAGTTCATGGCTGGCATTCACGGCTTCTTTACAGCTTGTTGCTTCTACTTTCTGAAGCAACATGTATCTTGGTCGTTTAGTAGTAATGATGGGTTGTATCTCAGCAATGGCCATCAAGGATATTTATTACATTTCAGGTGGTCAAATGTGAGAGAAGAATTGGATGATGAGTACTGAATGAAATACCTTTGGTGAGTTAGCAATACATAATAATGTCAAGATGTCACATAAATATCTATATATTGCTGATGGATGAACTGGTTGTTCTCCATGAAGGAATCAGCAAGATTATTATAACTATCTGGTAGTAGAATAAGTACAGGACACTACTTTTAATATCAACAAACTGAAATGTCAGCAGACTAAAATGACAACCATTGTTTACTAGCACAATTCTCAGTAGCACAATTCATCAGATGCAGCAGATTGAATATAATAGAAAAATTGTAGTTTTATATCCTTGACAACTCATTGACTGAGGTCAAACATGTCATTAATTTTAAATTCTTTTTCTAATTAGTTAATTCTTTTTTTTTTACTTACAACACAAGTTATACTATTATCTAAGCAGTTGGAAATATTTTCAGTAAAACCTAATTCCCTCCTGATTAAAACATAATTTTTCTAATTAAGTAGCTTTCAATAATAAATTTGTCAATCATTTACATAGTTCTTTAAAGTTACAATTTAGTTTCTTTTGTCTTTATTTCCATCTTAATATTTTGAAATTTCTTTTTTCTTTTAGTTAAAAGAGCAGATAAGCTATCTTTTACATTAATAAATTCTAAAAATTACTACATTACAATTACTATAATTATATCTTCCTATTGCTAAAATATCTTTACTTTATTTATTAATTTGAGATCAGGATACGTTTTGTTTATTTACTAACAAATTTTTATCTATTTTAAAAATAGCTTTACTTTTATTTATTAAATTAACAGTCCTTTTTCATTTATTATAATAAAAAATATATACATTATTTTTTTCTTTTTATTTTTTTCTGAATGTTTTTATGTAACACACACAATAAAAATATTAGTCACTAAAAGAAATACTTATAAATAAATAAATAAATACTCTGGCTTGTCTACACACCTGTTTTAATATTTCAATCAGAGAACTGATTTTCATCAAAAAAAATACAGCTAATTAAAGTTAGCCAAAAATCCAAAATTAAAACTTATTTCCATATATGATTAAGCAAATAGTTTCTATAAATTAACGATTTTATTTTAGAGAGATTATCCAATCTGCAGTTAATCTATTGTAATAAATATCGATTTACTAGCTGATTGCTTGGGTTTTATAGTTTATATCCTCTCAGGAGTGTTATTGACATTTTATTTTTTTTCCCTCATATGTCAAATGCGTTGACCAGGAAGCGAACCCTGAGCCAGCTGCTTGGAAGGCAGCTGTGCTAACCGCTAGGCCACCAACACTGGACAAACATTTTAATTTTTCCAACAATTTAATACAAATGTGGCATATTTAAAATGTTATTTTAAGATAGAAGTTTACATTAGAGATCTGTTTTAAAATATTTTGAATACAATCACTGATTGTTGTGTAGTGTTTTAAGTGAAATTGTATTTTGCATTGATATGGTAGATTGATAAGTATATTTTATTGCTTAATTAAAAATGTTTACATATTAACCAATATAATCTATCACTGGAATATTGTCTATAGATTACAAAAATCATTTCATCTTTTTGTTTGATTACTCAGTGTATTTGTTCTGGGTGAACATTAAATTCTGATTATAGTAGGATACTTAATATATATATAAAGGTGAGAAGGTTGCCTTGACAGCAGTGAGAAATATTGATTACTATATTTATTGTGAATGTTTAGGTTGTGACTGGTTGGAATCTAATTATATATATATATATACATGTACACATCCCAGCACTAAAAATGTATTAATAAACAAATATTTTTTTGTAAATGTGAAATTTGTAGATAACAGGACGTATCATTTTCAAGCAGAAGATGAATTAGAAATGGAAGCGTAAGTAGTGCATTTATTATTTAAATATTTTTAAGAAAAATGTGTTTAAAAAATTAAAAAACATAAATTCATTGTAGAAAAATGTATAGATATATATGTAGAATTGTAATTTTATTTTTAATATATTGGGAATTGCTTAAATCCAGCATCAGAAATAAAAATAAAGTAAAACAAATGGCTTTTATTTTTGTAGAATTTGCTCAATATGTTTACCATTGATGAACAATATCCAAAATAATGGAGTCACATGTTTCAATAGTGCACTGATGCAAACATTCATCATTTCTTTTTCTGTCTTTGTAAATGAGTACATTAAATTGAGAAAATGTGAAATAATATTGATTCATGAATACGCCCCAAATTTCAAACATGCAAAGTTCATCTTTATTTTATTACTATAGCAGCTAATATTTATATGGATACCTGTAAAAGGAAGATGATACACCTTCTTGATATTCTTATTTTTAAAAGTCTTATTTTTGGGGTTCTTACTATTAATAAGCAATGATATCCCTCAATGTATTGTAACCAGTTATTCTTCATGAATAGCATCTTGGTGTTTTAAATTTTCCAATAAATCTGTCAACACAATTCTGTGTTATTAGTTTGAAGTTTCTATGCAATTGGATAAATTTTGTAATGGCTTTTTTTTTATTTTGTTTTCATTAAATAGAATTGTTGTGATTTTTTGCTTAGATTCTTCTTCAGTATCTGTAAAAATGCAAAAATAATTCGTCAATATCAAACTTCCAAAAAGTTCTATATAAAATAGTTGACTTAAAAATGATGTCAAATTTTATTATTTAAAAGACAACTTATGAGGTAACTTTTAAAAAAAGCAGGGAAAAAATACAAATATATACTTTTAATAAAATACACATAAAAGTACAATGTTTTTGCCATTATTTTCTTTTCTTCTTGCAGTAAATATTCTTTATATTCCCTTATAATATTAAAGAATATTATATTGTATTTTAATTCTACTTTTTATTTTTGTTTTTTAAATACATTTTTATCATCTCATAATCTTTTTCCAGACTATAAATGATAATGTGCCTTATTAATGTTTTTTCTAAGATATATATTTATGCATGAGTACAAATACATATAGGTATGGTGTTTGTATATGTGCATTGTAAATGATGATGTTAGCACTCTATTCCGCAAATATAAACTAAAATTTGATGTGTTCTCCAAATACTTGAAAATCACTAAATAGTGGTTCTGATATGTTTATCAGGTGCTCAAGCCACTAATAAAAGTAATTTCATAGAAAACATATGTGCAATGGGAAGAGAATCTGTTTTGTTAGCTTGGTGTCTTACAGATTCACATTTGATAAGGAGTGTACTAAAATTCACATTTATAATTAGTTACAGTAATGTAAACTGCAGTTATTATATGTCCTACATTCAGATTTATATATATATATTAATAATTTTAAAACTCTTAATTATGTACTTAAATGTTTTTATTACAAATTGTATCATATAAAAACAATAAAATAATATATTGTCAGTTTTACTATTTAGAAAAATTGCTAGACCATCTAATTATAATATACATAAAAGGAATTTTAAATATATGTAAAAATGTTACTTATTAATATTTTGCTATTAAGTAATATATAAAATTGCATTGCATATAAGGGAGTAGGGCATTCAAGTCATATTATTGTGACCATTGTCAGTTTTTGTACACTGATGATAAAAATAGCATTATTACTATTTTTCTGTTATCATTGCTACTGCTTTATAGTATTAATAATGTTAGCTCATCATTTTTTCTTTTCAATGTGCTATATTGAAGATAAGGATTATTAATAAGCTCTTTTTCTTTCTCTGTAGTTAGGTCATATAAAAGACTATGTTATTTAATAAGATAGAACTCCCTAAAATTTTGAAATAACTTTAAATTCAAGATGTTAGTATTAAGGGAGTGATACGAAATATCAAACTACCACCCAAACATGATGGTTGTTGCTCAGATATGTACTGTTTTGTCTAGTTGATCTCAATCTAAATTTAGTCATAGAATTTTAATATATGAGGATCCTTTAATAAATAAGTTTTCTGCATCTACAAACAAATTAGGGAATTTGAATGTCAAAATTGAATTTTATATCAAAATTTTGTCTTGTTTGCTCCTTGTGATGCCGATCATTTTTATTCTCTTTGAAACTTGAGTGCTTGTATATGAGAGCACTTGAAGAATATATATTACTCACCTTGTGTTAATATCTGAATAAATGTTTGCTTGCTAGAAGTGTTAATGTAATGTAGTGGTGCAAATGCTTGTCTTAATTCAAAAACTCATATGGAAGCAATGAAGTATCTAAGCAGATGTGTAAATAGTTCCCGATGTTGAATAAAGATTTTCCAATGAACTTCAATCAAGTTGCTCTACTATTGCAGAGCAAATATTTTCATGCAGAATATAATAATACAGAGAAGTAGTTTATAGTTGAGGCTACTAAGGAATGCAACTTTTTTTCCCATGAAATTTTATAGTATTCACCACCAAAAAGCATTACCCATCTTTTTTGGTTTATTCTTAACTAGATTCATAAGTGCATTAGTTGCAGCTTTAAAGTATTCTTTATTGAAGGGAAAATCAGTAACTAAATATAACACTATCATCTATTATCTTTTGATCACTGAAGATTAAAGTAAATGAATCTGATGTAGGGTGACTCTTTGAAAGCACACTGCCATTACCTGATGCTTTTGAAAAGCTTTGTGTGTGTGTGTGTGTGTGTGTGAATATATTATTATTAAAATTGAAATAATTTGTTCCTTGATATTTTGTGTTGATGTGTAACTTTATTTTTTTTACTACATATATAAAAACTTTTCTAGGTGGATGTCTGTATTAATAAATAGTAAAGAAGAGGCACTCATGAAAGCTTTTGGAGATTCTGGAAAAGAAGATGGTACAGCTAATCAGAGTTTATTAGAATTAACTAAAGGAATTATCAAAGAAGTTATAAAATTACCAGGCAACGATAGATGTTGTGATTGTAATACACTTCAAGGTGAGTTATTGAAAATACTTTTTAAATGAAATTTTAAATATTTGCAATCCTATTTAGTTTGGTACAGTGGTAGAGTGGCAGGCTCTGGAGTTCAAGGTTCATGTTTATGGTTTATCTATGTTAGCTTGAACTTTTTATGAACTATAAACCATTCAATTATTATTTTTATATATTTATATATAAAGCTTTTGTTATGAAAATCTTTCTTGTTTATTTTTGCAATCTCTTTCGCTAAAAAGAAAATATTGTAATAGACAAAATTTTATTAAATAAACCTCTTTCTCTAGTTTTTATTTTTTGTGATTTTATTCTTAATTAGCATGAAATACTTTCATTGCAATAAACAGTCATTAATCTCATTAAAGAGCAGGGAAATATATAATAATGAACTAAAACATAATTTGTAAGCTGTGAAAACAAAACAAAAAGAAGAAAAGTAAATAACGGAGTAATAATATAGTGAGTTACTTGGAATATCAAGTAACATTCATGCACCAGTGAGATGGATTGACCACAAATCCATTCAATTTTTTAAACTAAAAAAAAAAAAGATTTCTCAGTTAGAAATTGACTAGGTAGCTTTTGAATCAATCACCTAAACACTTTTGCACTACCTTCCATGATTAATGCAATAAATAGAGAGTAGGAACGCAAGAGGTAAATGTCCAGAGATCACAAGTCAACTCTGTCACTTCCAGTGCTTAAACATTAATAAGAAGTCTTCAGTGACAGATCATTTGATTACTTATAATTATAAGTTAATCTATTTCCATTTTTTAGTTTTGATTGTTAAATGTCTTTAAGAAAATGTTAGTAATAGTTCACAGGTAAATGCATATATCAGAACAACTTTCCAAAGTTATAGCATAAAGAGGAATCCTACAAAATCTAAACTTGAAATGCTGCAAAACAAAAATTCATCTGTGAAATACAACATGAATATCAATGAAAAAAGATGCATCTAAAGTCGCAGATTATGCATGTATCAATGAACGTACTTTTGATTGGGAAAGGTTATTAAACAGATAAATGAAAAATAAGAAGAAGAAAATTTGAAGGAATTCCTGACATAGTCAACCTAATTTGGAGATCACTCATTAAACTTACCCTTAAGCAAAAACGGAAAAATCAGCAGGACCCATATAGGCAAAAGGTTTAAAATTTTTGCTGATTATTGTTTTTGATAGAATAAGTTCATGAGTTAGAGCATAACCTTAAATTTATTATTCACAAATCTAAAAGTGCCTGCTTTGAACACCTGAAGAAGATAGGAGAATAATACCACTCAGAATGTGCTGTATTAATGAATGTATTTGAAGAATTAAAATAAAGTTTGTATTTTTCTAATGGCATTTAACAATTATATCTAGAAAATGGGAATAATCCAATATATAATTACAAGTTAAATGTCATAATAACAACTTCCCAATAATCATTCAATTACATGCTTACTGCTGCCCTAAACTGTGATAGTCAATTAATAAATATAATTATATTAGCAATATAAGTAGCCATAGTTCATTCTCTTTAAAATTGTTAAATATTATATTAACATTTGATTTTGGGTGTGTTCAGAATATTTTAGTATTGCTTTATATTAGATGTAGAAATAACAATTGCTTATGAAATATGTAAAAATAATTACATTAAAAAAGTAACTGATTCATAGTTAATAAATTGGAAATTGTTTTAATTGTAAGAAATGTATAATCTGAGTATTTGATTTTGAATGAAATCTATGTTAGCACATTTGTTTTGTACTTAATTGGTTTAGATATAGAATTAGACTTATCATTCATTCAGTACTTAAATTGTTGCAGGGAAATGTTTTTTTTTTTTTATGTGTCAAATGCGTTGACCGGGAAGTGAACCCTGGCCAGCTGCTTGGAAGGCAGCTATTCTAACTACTAGGCCACCAACACTTGATTCAAGCATATATATGTGTAATTGAAGCTGTTTATACTAGCTCCTCATTGAGAGTAGCCCAAGTATTAAGACAATCAAGTTGTCACTCATTGGCTACCATGCAATTAAATATTAATTTAATCAGTAAGGTTTTTACAATTCAAATTACTATTTATATGGATAAAAACACCAGAAATTTTGTGCCTAATCTTTAGTTTTAGCATTTATATATTCATTGTATTTTGGATATGTAATGATTTAATTTATGATAATGGATAGATTGCTGATTGTGATTCTAAGTTATCTATAACTTCCAAAATATTTTTTAACCAATAAAATTTTCTATAAATACAATTTTTTTAATTCAAACACTTTAAAATTATTGTATTTATATGCACAATCTAGTGTTTTGACTCTCCTTCACTGTAGTCTAGGTCAGATTGTGTGTGTATATATATATGATTTTTTTTTTTTTTTTAGCTGAAAGGTGTTTGAAATAAATTGTGAAATAAAATACTTAGTATTTCTGTAGTGTAATTTTTATTACCCCACTTTCACACAATGTAGGGACTAATTTTTGTCCACTTTTAACATCTTGTGGAGAAATGTAATCATAAACATATGATCAAAGACATGTAAAAAAGATCTATGATTGCTAAGATACACACTTCATACTGAACCAATACTTATCAGCTGAGACAACTGATGAAACTATGTATCTTGGCAATCATAGATTTTTTTTTTTATATGTTTACGATTACATTCCTTCACAATGTGTTAAAAGTGGATAGAAACCAGTTCTTACCTTGCATCAGAATGATGTAATAGAGGTTGCATTACAGAAAATTAAGTGATAGATTTAGTTACATTTGTATAAATTTTTCTAGTGCATTTATAGATGTTTAAATAACAATAGAAAACTTCCTTATTGTTTTTCTGTAGTAATTTGTAAACAAGTGTGGCTATTTTTATTAAAAATAATGGTAGAAAGATAAAAAATAAAAAGCAAGTTATATAAGGAAAAAGAAGAAAAGATTGGAACTAGAATTGCTATGCATATAGTTAAAGCATGAATAAGTATACACTGTTATTAAATCAATGACATCTCACGATCCCATTTATTATAATGCTTACATGATACTGTTCACCACAATTACACCACCTATTGTAAATTTCAGTAACCAATAGAAGATGTCAGATAGTAGCTTGATAGTAAAACAAAGTAAATGATGGCTGCTAGAAGAAAGATATATTAGATCTAAAAGGTCCAGGTACATTAGCCCCAGATCCAAAACTCCTCACTGATGAAAGCCATAAGGTAGAAACTACTCTTGAGAAATTGGTTAGGACAGCCCTAGATAAGGATTTATTGAGCACTATCATCTGCAATTATTGATTATGAAGGCTTACACTAGATAGCATAATTGTACTAAGAAATAAATACTATTATTGTCTTCATAGAGGAATGACTAATTTGCACAAATGGTTCACAATTACCAAATCTATGTGACTGAAGCCAATAAAGCAGATAAAAATTGAAAGAGAACAAAAATCTCCATATATTTAAAATTATGATTTAAATACTAAGTTTATGCACATATATATTCATCTTTCTATGGAAAAAACTAATACATCTTGAAGTATTATTCAGGAAGTGCCTTACAGGGTTTAGTGCAGTGGTAGAGTGTCCAACTCTGAAGCTTAATGTCTTTAGATCAAGTTCTGGCACTTCTAACACTTGAACTTTTTATGAATTCCTGAGCAATAAAGCTGCTCAATTATTTATTTATAATTTTTTACTTATTCAAGAAGATCCTTTAACACATGAAATGTAAATTCCTAAATAAAATTATTATACTGGTTTATATTATTTACTCTAAGCCAAACAATTAATTTATGAATTAAAATTAACAAAGAAAATGTAAGTCTCAGTGAGAAGTTAGTTTCTTGTAGCAGTTCTTTTTTAACTCCACATTGCAATCTATCATAGAACAAAATATTACTAAGCAATTTCAGTTAAAAACTTGAAACTAATTTTACTAATCATTCCTTACCCAATTAACTTCTAGTAACAAATCATATTTTCAGTTATCTTAAATAAATTTGATATCTAGGCTTTTGATTTAAATAGTCACAAGTTCAGAATAATATTACCAGTATGGGGTAATCATCCGCAGTTGGCACTGTCCTATTTGATTACAATGTAGTAATCAGACCTATTGTAACTTTATTTCATGATTAGACGATACAACTTAAGTTCAACTGTATTTTCTGGTATGGTTATAAGTGAGATAACTTATTCCACAGTTAATGTAATATAAATTCCATTGTTAATCAATTGCAATATATTAATTCATAGCACAATTTGGTTATATATGGTAACAAAGTGTCACTGTTTAAACTATACTTATGCAATATCTGGTGATCAAATTTGTCACTTGAGGCATACCTTTAAAAATAAACATTTTCAGCACTTGTGGCAATTATTTATATTGTTTTATATAATACATAATATATATATATATAGTTGTGTGATATTATTTGTTTTATTTAATAGCTTCATTATCTGTGCGCAAAACATATATATATTATGATTTTATATGCTAATGAAGTAAAGCTTTAATTATTTCAATAATACTTAAGTGTCTAATGTCAGTTGAGATTTATGACTTACTATATTGTTTTTATATTATTTAAAAATATAATATTTAAGATACTTATATAATTACAATTTATTCCAATATTAGTCAATTATATTTTCTTAAGACAAATTCTTTCAAAAAGCAGTTGAAAGATGATGAGAGCAATTCATTTGGTGTTTTACAGTTAATTCTTATTTTTTCTTTTAAAATTGTTTTAAGATTTTATTTTTACCTTTTATATTTTTATATAATTGCACCATTATAAAAATTTGATTATAATCTTTTTATGATGAAAGCTGATGGATTTTAGCATTCTATGACAGATTTTTTTCTTTTTAGTCTATATATAATTTACTCTCTCTCTCTCTCATACACACACATGTATATATAGAGGAACCCTAAAATAATCAGAATTTTATAACAAAAAATATATATATTTATTTTTAGGTGTTGCAAATTGAATTGCTTTAAAAAGTATTATCTACTTAATGCAGTGCACTGGTTTAAACCAGTTTGTCACTTTTCAAAATAGTCCAGAAACATTTGCAAAGTGATGCGTTTTAATGCTTGTTGCCCCCCCCCCCCCCCCCCGTCTAAGTCCGGAAAAAAAAATTGAGACAATTTTTTCATTCAAGAGATTAAAAAAAAATGCACGAAGTGAGATCAAGCGAATACAACTGATAGATAAGCTGCAGAATTAATTAAAAAGTGTTTTACACTCAAGACTTTGAGAGATAACACCTGTTTGGATAGAGTTTGCACTCTTTTTTTTTTGCACAAAATAGGATGTTTATGTTTTACTGCATCATGTAAATGTTTCAGAATTTGCAGATAATATGTCTGACTGTTATGAACTAAATCTGAAAGATAGTGTTTCACTCAAATAAAAAATCAGCATTAATTTGAATATTTCTGCCATTATAAAAAAATTTGACAAATACATGAAATGCACTTTAGAAAACAAATGTGCTACATGAATCCACAATTTCACACAGAATTGTCATTTGGAATATTGATGAAGAAGGATTCCTGCACGAAGTTATGTAACAGAAAAAGTATATAGTACAATAGGCATGCTTACCAGAAAATGATTCCAGTTATTTTGGGATCCTCCTCCTTGTGTATATATATATGTATTCATTTACATTAGTGTAGAAATGAATATTATTCAGCCATAATAGGATGTTGATTACTTAAACTAATTGAAGTGAGGGGGAGTTTAGAAAATCAAGTAGTTATTTAAAGAGAAAGCATTTATCATGAAAACAGCCATTTTCTAGGAAATAAGGTGTAATTAATGCTAGATTATGATTAGTATATTTTGAATTGTGATGTTTTAACAAAAAAAAGTTTCATGTAGGAAATAATTTGTAAATAATTAACATAAATAGTTTTTAGAAAAACATTATGCATTCAATTGTTAGTAATAGTATACAGATTAATATTTAACACAACATTTTGAATGGTACTATTGTCTCTTCTTTGGGTGCTTCTGGACAGACCAATGACAATAGTGATGTGAGAATTAAATCTTGGAATTTTAGATTCATGCAATAATGAATGTAAAGTTTATGCTCTAACCAACTAGGTTATTATTGTACATTTATACCTGTTGGAGAACATAATGCATACCACAAGTTGGAGCACCAGACAATACAGCTTTCAACAAAATTAATTGAAAATCAATAAGAGACCAATATGAGTAAATGAAATCTTTATTGAGAACTTGATTATTACATTTTTATAAATACAAATAAAATATTTTTTAAAATCACTATGAATAATTATCTAAAATTATTACATTTTATCATTTCACTTCACATTAGATAATGTACCATGACTGTATTTTTTTTCATGTATCATAGCATCAGTCAGGAAGCGAACCTGCTAACCTGAGACAACTGCTTGTAAGGCAGCTGTGCTGACCTCTTGACCACCAATGCTTGACTACTGCATTTGTTTTTAACAGCTATTTCAATCAGCTTAGCAAATTTGGAAGAAAACTTTTTTTTTTCAGGCATCATCAAGTAATAAAAAATGCACATATTTATATAATATGTACTTTATAAAAATATTTCAAATAAGTATGATCATGAACATTTTTTTTTGTGTGAAAAAAAATTATACAGAAATTTTTTATTTAAAAGTTCAGTTATAGTAATAATTAAAATGTACACTTGAATAAATATTTCTTAGTCTTTTAAAATTTTTAGACATCTTACTGATATATCTTCAAATAAGTAACCACAAACTCCAGCATTAAAAAACAAAAATAATATTTCAACAGAACAATTAATTCATTAATAGTGAGTATATGTAATTAGGGAAAGGGTAATTGATAATATGAAAGACTGATATTTGGATAATCAATTTCTTATTGATTTTATTCATTTTAAAAACTTCAGATATTCTTGAATTGTATGATTTAATAAGTACTTAATATTTCTCATGGAAATACTTATTGTATAAATTTGATTTTTTTTTTAAAACTTTATTTTAGATCCTTCATGGCTAGTAACAAATTTTGGCATAGTAACATGTATAGAATGTTCGGGTATTCACAGAGACCTTGGTGTTCATATATCAAGAGTTCAGTCTCTAACTCTGGACAACGTTGGGACTTCACAATTACTGGTATAAATTTTACATATGATGTACAAATCTGTATGTATATGTATGAATGAGATAGTGTGTGTGTAAAAGCATCCAGATGATGATGATATAAAATAAAAAAGATGTTTGTAAGTGATCTTTAAGTTAATAACTTGATGTATTTCATTTGTATCACTATATATATATAGATAGAACTTAATAAGCAAAAACCTGAAAAACTTTGTCATGTAATGTACATGAATTCTTTTATTTCACTTACTATGATGTGAATTCTTTTATTTCACTTACTATGATGCCATCTTGTATAAGCTTTAGTAATCTTTGATATTAGTCATTAGTGTTTATTAAATCTTTATTCAGTGCTGCCCTATCCAAATATCCCCAGACTAGTTTTTTAGCTCATGGCTTTCATCAGTGAAAAGAATTTTGAATTTTTTTGAACAGTATACTTGGACCTTTTGGATCTAATGCAGCTTTCCTCTCCTCCCTGATGAAAGCCATAAGTTAAAAAGTTAGTCTAGGCTATTTGGATAGGAAAAACTATAATGATTTGATAAACACTATCATTTAGCTTCTATCGATTACTAAAGCTTACACAAAGGTCAAAAAGAGTAAGAAAAATAAGAGAAATTGCTAATGAATAGCAATATGTGCAGGCTAAGGTTATGTAATGTGTTGTTGGTCATGCAATATATATGAATGTATATAATTAATTAGAAAATGACTTGATTGCCATAAATTAATTCATATTTCAAAATTAACTTATTTTATTCATTTTTTTGTTTTGTTTTAAATTTATATATATATATTTGAACTACAAATTATTAAGGAAATTAGAGTGTGAAAGCCACTTTATATAAACTGCATCAACAAATGTTTTGTTTTTATATAGTGTATATATGTATATACTATAACCAAATTACTCTATTCTGGTTTGTGGTTAGTGAGAGGTGAGATTTGCCCAGTGGATGAAGATTCCACTGAACTGTTTCTGTGAATCTTACATTGTCATTCTTATAATTCAGAATTTGGCAATTATATAACATCTTATGTCTTAGTTAGAGAATAAAGAACACTTAAATGCTCTCATTTATCATCATTCTCATAATAATGTTATGTCTATGTACAATCTTTTTGTGTATATAGTGTACATATTGTATTATATAATGAGCTTGCAAATAGCTCTTAACAAGCTTTTCAGAATATCCCCAACCTCAGACCAGTTTCTGCTACTGGCTTCTTCAGTGAGGTGCTAGAAAAGTACTGGGCTTGGCCTGGTATTTTAAATCTAATGCTTAAATATCTTAGCACCTCACTGAGAAAGCCAGTAGCAGAAACTGGTCTGAGGTTGGGGATATTCTAAAAAGCATGTTAAATTAGGTCATGTGATATATGACTTGATTTCTTTGTAAGTTAAATAAATAAAGTTAATAAAATTCATTAGGTAGTAATTATTAGTATAGACATCATAGGAGAGATAGTCTAGATTAAGCAAAAAGTTCAAACCCAAAGATAAAAAATATACTAATATTTAAAAGTTCCCACTGTATATATTATATATAAATATTTTTGCTTTCGATGATATATATATATGTGTTACCATGAAGTAACCAGTACATTTTCTTATTCAGCTCTTGACATGTAGTTGAGTCTGGCAAGGTTAATCGTAATTTTTTTTTTTCATATAAATAAATCTAGGATGTTTTCCCCAGAAAGTCAAACTATCTAAATAGCTATCTAGTATTGGTTCACAAATAGATAACTAGGTGATATCTGGAGGTTAAAGATTACATTATTCTGTATTTGTTCATTGAATGTCATGCATTGACTATAAAAGTATAAATTATTATTATAAGTATCCTTTGAAATCTTTAATGTTGATGAGGGATATGATTGCTACAGGTTTTTATTCTTTTGCTTCTTTATACTTTTATGACATGGAGGTACATATACATTTTTATAAAATTAAAATATGTTAGAAATAACTCTTTTTTTATTGTGAAACTCATTATATACAGATTACTGATTTTTTTCATTAGCAGTTTCAGTGTAGTAAATGGAATTTGAATTGAATAAAAATTATTTTATAAAAGCTAAGTCATTCATAATATTGAAACTTCAAAACTTAAACAAGATGTTAACCTATCAAACATGATGAGTAAATCAAATTAAAAATACTTTAATTATTAAAATATTTTGAATAGAAATGAATATATATACATATTAAAATTGAATTATTTATTATTTATGAAGATTCAATTATCATTTAAATTATTTATTTAAATTGAATTACTGTGTTTAACCTAATTTATTAAATTAAATAACTATATTTAACTTTATTTGAATTAAAACTAATTTATTTATTTGTTTATTTTTAAAATTTAATAACTATTTAAAGAATAAAATAAACACCAAACTCATTCACAATATCACAGATAATGAAATAAATTAATGACATTATTATATAGTACAGCTTTTAGAAATCAGTAATCTCATTCCGGAAATGAAAATCATTTGTGGTCAAAATATCAATAGTATACAAAAAAATAGTCATAAAATGTAGAATCGTTATTTCTACAGAAAATCATCTGTTTATCCATTAGTTAAAGATTTTGCAATTAATTCATACTTAGACCATTAAAATATAGTTATTGATATAATGTCAGCCTATATAGCTAAACAGATGAGTGCATGGATATTTGAAAAATTCATATTACTATCTTAAATAGAAAATAGCATAATAAAAGTAAGAGATGATTGTTGAAGATTATATCCAAAAATTAGTTCAGAGATATGTTTGTAACTGCAGCATCTGTTGTTTGCACATTTTTGCATAGAACTCTACAAGAAGAGTAATGTGAGATGAATTCTTACTTTTTTAGATCATACTTACATCATTTTTATACTCAATTTTAATAATAAAATTTAGTATATGTATATATTTGCATTTGTTGAAAGCAAAAGCTTATTTCTAAATCCTTGTAATCATATTGTTAGTATTAAATACAAGTCTCTACGATTCAAGGACTTTTTAATAATATAAATGTGTGTGGGGTAGAAATAGTGAATTTAGAAAAGAATGGGGATGAACAGGGAATTGGTCAATAAAAAAGAATGATCAATAGAGAGGAATAATGGTAATTTGTATACAGTATGTCCCAATGTAAACATGACCAGTGATTAATTCTTTTTTCAAGTTACATGCAAGACACTCTCTAAATGTTATATCAGATGTGATTTAGCTGTTGACCACAAAAATTTTAAAGCGCTTTCACATCTGGTCACAAATTGTGACATTGAATGTGATAAAGTGTAATGTGTTTCATATCTTAACCTACAATGGATATATGTGCTAAAATTAAATTTTATTTTAAATTGGGCATAACTGTCTGTATATGGCAGTAAAGTCATAAGTCACCAGAATATTTCAATTGGTTTGCAAGATAGTGTAATGCCAGAGAAAACATTGAAGATGATCCACAAGAATACAAAACAGATTGTCACATTTCAGTATTTGCAATGCAAATACCACTACTGTTTTAAATTTTTGTGTATATAACTAAATTATGTTGCTGTACAATATGTGTTAATTCAGAGATGGGACTGCAGGCAGTTTGTAGATAGAACCAGTAACCTTTTCACTAACACACATGTGTATATGAGTGTGATATTTGTTTATATGATTCCAGGATAGCTTTGTGCATATTTGGATTAATGAATTATGGAGGTTTGTTTGGTATTGAAATGATTTAGAAATTAATTCTGTCTTATAAACATAAATAGAAAGTTTATAAAATCCATACTAATACCTTAGCTTACTTAGCATCACTTTTATTTTTTGTATTGTTTTGAGTAACTGTCTATTAAATATATGTATAATAGAATAAAAATATTTTTATTTTTTTAACAGCATATAATAAACTCTTTGTAATCTAAGTGGTGCATCTGGATAATTTTATTCAAAGATTGTTATAACATTTATTTATATGAGTATATGTGTATATATTTTTTGCATATATTTTAATAATAATTTTAAAGATGTTATTAATATATATATAAGTAAAATGTTCTAAATATTTGTTTATTTGTATTACTCAAACTATACACATATTGAAATAAAAAGGCAAAAATCAATTTATTCATAATACTGACAAAGTAACATGTAATAAGATTATCAGCTGGGCTCTAAACATCTTGTAAACAACACAGATGTACTTTGAAATAAATATGTAGCATGTCAAAGAATGACACTACTTCATAGTTTGACACTTTTGCACAATTACATATATTTTAGTGTAAATATTTATTTTAATATAAGACTAGGAACTTTATAACTGAAGACTGTAAAATACCCAATCAAATACCTTAGTGGTCATTTTATTGAAAAACAAAGTTATTGTTTTTTTAATCTATTGAGACAAAGATGTAAATCTGAAATAGCATCTGCATTTCATTAAGTGATTGGTGATGATCTGATGGCATTAAAAATTATTATTTTAAGTAGAATTCATCAGATTTATTGCAACATATGATTTATAATATGAGTCTCTGATCTTAACAGGAAATTTAAATTTATATTTTGAAATTTTGTTATAAATTTTATTACTCTACATTTTCTTTAATTTGGGTAATTAGTTATTCAATAATTAAGGTTACTCCTCTTCACAAACTGTAGCAGTTAGATGCTAAAAAGATCTTTAAATGGTTTAAGTAAGAATGTATTAAAAAATATTTTTTAAAATAGGAAAAAAAATTACAACAAACTAAAAAAAAATTGTATTATTTTTATACTAAATAGAAACAAAGTTCAAATGCATTAATGCATGGCAGTCATGAAGGTAAACAGAAAAAAATATTTCTAAGAATAAGAAAAATTAATTAGAAAGTTATTTATGCTAAAATCTTGAAGGGCTTCATGATGCACTAGTAGCAACATCTGCATATAAATACAATCTGGATTCAAATTCAGGCCAAGTAAACTTAATTTTTTTTAATTGGCTTAGACTTTTTTCACATAGCTAATTGTAGTCAATTTTTCTAACTATTTAATATTGGCTGATAAATGGGTATCTTATTTAAAGGATAAAACAAGGATAGGAAAATAATTAAATTCTCACTACTCAGTAATTACCAAGCCTGATTGGTATTGCCTTTTTTACAGAACATTATCAAAATGCTATTGTGGTGGTACTGCAATCGGTTATGTGAAGGCTATTTTATTATTAGATGTGATAAGATCAATGCACTCAAAATAAAATCCGGAAACCTGAAATGGGAAAAAAAAATTGTGTTTTTGAATCAAGCAGAAAATACAAAGAAGCATACATTATTTTTATTCTATGTAGAAATCAATAAATCAATTCGCTGCCGTTAATAGCGGGTTATATCTACTATTAGGCCTTTTTTTTTTTTTAATTGAAAATATTTTTAAACATGTATTCTTTCTAAATGAAATCGGCTTTTGATTTAATTAAATTTTTTAATTGTAATAAATTGTTAAGTTAATCCTATAGCTAAGATGCAACACAAAGACTAATTTCGTTTTTACTTTGAAAAATCACTACTTTAAAAATATTTTTTCTGCCGGAAATGTAAGTAAAAAATAGACTTTTTTTGTTGTTATGTTATACTGAAGAATTTCCTACTGCCATGCACATTGCTCTACAACTGTATTGCTATTTCAAGGTTAATCAGTTACCACAAATCCAATTTATTACTTAAAAATGAATTGAATTGCATGTAATATTTTTTGTCTTCACATTTCTGTTTAAAACCTTAGACATTGTGAAAAATGAACTATTAATAAGATTTTGAGTATTATCACTGCAGTCTGTGTAACTTCAATAAAAGTGATATCATTTAGCACATTGATAGTTTTCAAATAGAAATACTATTTATATATTTCTAAAAATTAAACTTATGCACTTTAAAAAAAATGCTAATAGCTTCTAAGATGTATTTATAGTCAACCAGGTTCTTTCAGTAAGGCCATATCAGACATAGTGCTACAGTTGTAAGTAATACATATTTCTACAATTCTAATTACTATTAGATAGTGATGCAGGAGTATAAAGAATTAAATGATTAAAAGATGGAATTTGACATACATCTGTGAAAAGAGTATCATATAGATATATTTGAACTTTATTAATTTAGAATTCAATTTTCAAGGTTAAAGAGAGTATAACAACTTCGAACTTAATATAGAATGATTAATAACTTTACGTGTTTATTCAAAGTAATTGTTACGAATAATTGCCTGAAAAAAAGATGGCTCTTACACATTTATATAGTGGTAGAATTTACAACACTGACAAAACATGTATCTGGAGTGATAATCTGAGCACTAGCTATTTGAATGCAATGACTCTTAATATTAAAGTCAATCATTTTATAAATGAAAAATTAATCACATTTATCTGTTTTAAGACTCATGTATAAATTGTACATTAGAACAATGATAGCAATAAGAGCAAATATCTAGTCAACCAAGTTTTATTTACCCTTAGAATTATCATTGTTCTCCCATATAAAATATGCCCTTATAGTTGTTATTGTTCTATCATGTAAGAACTTGAAAAGCGGACAAAAATGGATTTATTTTTTCCATTTTATTGTGATTAATTTTGGTGTAATTGACACTTGAAGGTTTATTGTTAAATATTACATATTTGATATTTGGTGATTTGTTTGCAAGGTTGTTAAAATGAGTAGAAATTAACTCTGCATTGTAAATTTAAAATATAAGCTGATTTGAATGAAACTGCAATAACATTTTGGCTTGTTTGATGTTTTCTGTTAAACATATTGTTATGAGCATCTACAAAAAATATAATGATTTAATGAATTACTTGTATGTCATAATTTATTACATTCAAATTATTATTAATATTATTATTTTGTATATTCTGAAAACTTGTATTCAAATTAAAATTTGTTACGATTAGCCATTTAATAATGTTATGTCTGCAATATGTTTTTGTTATCATATTTGGTTAAAAGCTTTCTTGCCTTATTCAATCTTGAAATATTATCTTTAATATTATCTTTAAAGGACTTATCTATATGAGAATTAAATATTTTTAAAAACATTGTGTAGAGATTCTAATTGTTGGAATACAATATATATATATGTCATATGGATACCTAAATTTTAATAAAATAAAAATGAATAATTAGGAGTTAGTAAGTTAGTTTTTAATTGCAACTTTTTTTTTATTCTCAATTTTTCGAATACCTTAGTGTACTGTATATTAGATGTTAAGTCAAAAATTTCTATTTTTTTTTTTTTTTTATATAAACAAGTGGTATTATATTTAGATAGAATTTTATTTATAAAAATATACCTTTCTAATACACTTTATACTTGATCTAAAAAAAATGTATACAGACTTTGATTTTTAGTAGTTTCTAAGTTTATTTTAATTAATTCCATTTTATAATTTTATAATGAAGAGATGATAACAAACTAAAATATGTATTGATTGATACAAGTATTGAATTTGTCTACCATTGCATAGTCTTTATAGACATCGAGAAACTGAAATGCATTCTTTGCCTAAGATATATATTGATATTGCTGCACATTGTTCCTCAATAGCTTTCTATAATTTGGTGATATTTGATGGCATTATAATATGAATTTTGTCCTTTAATTATGTCCATTTTGTTTGAATGTTGTTCTATGACTCCAAATGATTTTATTAATAAACTGATCATTCTGTACAATTTTACATAAATACTTTTCAAATATGTCAATCCTATGATCAGAATCATTTTCACTCAGGGTCTGCATCCATCTTGAGATAAAAGAATTTTGTACAAAGTAGAAGTCCTATCCAAGGATACACATAAATATTACTAAACTTAAAAGAAAATTAATTCTAGTATGTTTCTTTTATGTCTTTAATGCTAACCAATGTACCTTTTAGCATGTAAAATTTTTTCATTGTACCAATTTAAATATTTATTTGTACTTTTTTTTCCCATTAAGCTTGCTAAAGTTGTCAGCAATATAGGGTTTAATGATGTGATGGAGGCAACGCTCGACCAGAGCCGGAAACCGACGCCTTCCAGCACCATGTAAGTTATACTTTTTGTGATATTGTGTGTTTGTATGTATTTGTTTTTATACAGAAAATTTTCAGCAGTTAAATAATTTTCTAGTAGTTAGTGTTCAAAGATTCCAAAGAAATAATTGTAATTTCTTTGGAATCTTTGAACACTAACTACTAGAAAATTGTAGTGTTGTTAAAGATAAGATGGAATACAGAGAGAAAGACTTCAAGAAACCCTTTAGGATCATTTGATTTGCTTTTCATCTGATTTTTACAAATATATATTTAAAAGAATATTCTAGCAAATTATAATTTATTGTTATTGCTTAATTTTTTATGTACTTATTAAAAGAAGTTGTGTGTTTTTTTTAATTAAATTTGATTTTTAAATTAATAAATTTTTTAGTATTTGTGAATAAAAATATTTATTTAGATTGAAATGAAAGGTGATTGCTTACAGGCATGCCTACATAAGAGAATTAAAATTACTCAGATTAATTGAACTTAAAAGGGTGAGGTCACTGTACTTGCCTGCCATTCCCATGACTTGGGGTTCATACTTGTGAAATCCTGATATTACTCAGCCTGGTGTGTAATAATAAATGAGATGAATTTAAATACTATGCAGATATTTTTGTTTTTATAATTATGTATTTATTTAAAAGACATTATAAACAATCATTTCAATACCTTTTTTTTAAATCTTAGTCTTGATGAGATGGAAAACTCTACAAGTCAAAAAACAAATGAAGCAGAGTTTTAAGAAAATGTCCTTATGTCCTATTTTTAATTACTGTAGCCATAAAAATAATTAAGTTTTTTTATTCAACTTTAAAAAATTTAATAATTTAATATTTATGGGAGGACAAAATGTTTCAAATTTAATTTAAAATTATAAAAATTTAACCATGTGGAATTCATAAAAAAAAAAAAAAAAAATAGATAGCAGAAATTGAAGCCTAATGAAATTGAACAGCATAGAGTCATTCAAAACATTTAGTGAAATTTTGGAAATAAAATAAGTGGTATTTAGTGTTTAGCAACTTGTATTGTGCAAAAAAAATGTATTTTCTTCATACAGAATATGAGACATTGTGCGTGTCAGAAATTGGAGATCATAGCAGAAATTGATGAAGACATTTTTTTTAAATAGAATATAAACTGTACAGAATGTCACAATATTGCTTAGTAGTGAACAATTTTTCTTCCTATAGGAGCACAGCATTCACTAATAAAATATGAAAGTGATAGGATTCTGTTTTTATAGTGTTTGCATTACATTTCCAAGTACTGTTAGACAGCTTTCTAATATCATTATTTCATAGTGCCTATTTTAAATCTAATCCTTGATAGATGAAAAAATATTAAGCTGTAGTTTATTTTTGGACTTTTACTACAGTTTATATTCAATTTGTGCCTATTTAGATTGAAAATTAAATATACTGTCTTTGTAGAAGTTATGATAAGGATACAAACTTTGATTGAGATTTCCAAATATTTCTTCTTTTTTTTTATTAAGATAATTTTTAGTTTTGGAATGATCTTTTTTGGAAAGCAAAGACAATATTCATTTTTTAGATCATTGATGAATGTTTTCTAAGGTTGTTATTTAGTCAGTTGATTTTTTTTTCTATTGGAAAATATTTTATCAATTATGTAAATGTTTTTTCTGCATTTAAGAATTTTAAACTTTTAGAAAACTATTTTATGAAACATCTCATAAGCGAAGTTAGATCTACTAAAGATAGCACTGGCTTTAATTTATTCTAGAGATCTTGTCTAATGTAGAAAATTAAAAGTAGAACTCATTCATATCAGATTTATCCTGGCCTAAATGCAACCAAATCATCAACTTTCAGCATAATTCTTTTATTTCACAGATTATGTAAGGAACACATAATAATATATAATATGGGGTTGTGATTTTGTTAGATATCTTAAGTTTTAAGTCTGTTCTTTCATACCAAAGTTTGGAATTGTTTATGTATGTATGTATAGTGAGTTCAGTCAGCCTAAATAAACTCATCCAGTTATAAATTGAGGAATAGTTTATTATGACAACTAATAATTAGAGGCAGATAAACTCTTTTGTCTATAACTGCTAAATATAAAGCTATTTTTTTCCAAAGGAATTTGCTCTCTGTAATGACAGCCATTTACCATAGTAGTGATAAATTCAAACACAATTAGCCAGTATACAACCTTGTTCAGTGAATGATTACTAAAAAGGGTAATAATTTGAATAAATGCCTCAGTAATAAAGAGGAAACTACTGAATCCATAAATTTCTTTAAACTGCAAAAGTATTTGTGAGATACAGAACCTTACAAGTTTGAGAGGAATTCACAATCGACTTCACTCTGAACTTATCTTTTTGTACTAAAGGAACTAACAAATGTGTTATGAGAGATTAATCATATTGTTAGTATTTTTAAATTGAATAAAAATTTAAGTAAACTAATTGATTTGGCTCAATTAATACATTACAGTATGAATGATATTGATAAATAGGTTTGATAACCATATTTGCTTTGTTGTTTTTTTTAATTTTTAGAAACTTTGGAAGTAGATTATCTGCTAATGGAATCTTTTTTAATTTTAAACAGTCGAGAATAAGTTCAGTTTTGCACATATATAAGATTAACAATTTTATTGTTAAATTTCAAACGGTTGTAATTCTTTTAGAGATTTTTCTAAATTTACAAATCTAACTAAAAACGTTCAAACTTTTTTTCTTGAGCTGATTAAATTTTGTTTTTTTTTCTTTTGACTTTTTTCTCTTTTTTTTTTTTTTTTGGTTTTGCATCTTCAAAAGATTTATATATATATATTTGTTCACAAATTTCCAGATTTTCGATAGACATTCATTTACAAAGAGCATTGCTGATACTTCAGTATAGAAAGAATTATTTTAGGTATCCTTGAAAGACCATGGATGATTCTATTAATATCCTTTTTATGATATCAAGTATATTGATTTCAGTGAACTTGACTAAATTTCATTTTGAAAATGAGAGAGCTTTCACTACAGAGATATTAATCTCAAGAATAATAAGCGTTATTTTATATTATTCATGAGGGGGATGAAATCAATACTAATAGATCGGTAAGCAATGGTGAACTATTTTTTGTTAAAATAACACAGTTCATGATTTTTTTTTATACTTGAAAACTTAGCTTTATCCTCATTTGCATATTCTCAATGATTATTATGAGAATTGAACTTTTATATGATTATTATTGCACAGAATATAGAACTAATTTGAAAATATTGGATTCATAAAGAATAACATTCTTAACATTACTATCTTTATCATTTTAAAAATCTTCAAAAAAAGTTTTTTTGTTTTTCTAGATGGCATGAAATAAAGATAGCTATCTTATATTTAATATGTATTCAATTAGTTGTTGGACATTGTACCAGGGATTTTAAGATAATGAATATTGTTAGAGAAATAATGAATATTCCATAGAATAATTATATTAATTTTCTATTGTATTTTTATTTGTAAAGAATATCCATTATAAAATTTTGATATAATGTCAATGTTTTGTTCTCTTGTGTGATTTATGTGATAGTAGAGTAATGGAGTCCGAAATTCAAGTTTCACAGATTGTGTCTTTGATTTTATTACTTGTGGTACTCAATCTTCTTATGAGCTACTAAGCAAAAAAACATTTGATTTATATATATTTTTAAGTAATTTTATTGTATTTCTTAGTTAAAAAGAAGACCTCTATAGCATTCAGAGTGTTTCTTGATTAACAGTACAGTGTATACATTTTTTAATTTGATAGCCTAGAATAAACATTTTGAAAACCTTTTAAATGTAGTTTTGTTGCTAAATTGACTAAAAATTAATATTTTTTTTAATTTTATATAATGATCACACAAATTTCATTACATAAAATATAGCAAAATAAGATTCACCATCTCTGTTTCACTTACTATATACTTTCAATGATACTCAGACTGATTTCAAGGGTATGTCTTTCATCAGCAAAGAGCTTTCGATCTTGGATAAGTGCACTTTGACTTTTAATATCTAATATACTCCTTTCAGCAACCATCATTTACTTCTCTGTTATACTATGAAACTATCAGCCAAAATAACATGTTTTCAATTTAAGCCAACTTGTTTGCACAATCATGTAGAACTTAAACCATTTCAGTTTCTCTATATTATGGTGTTTCTAGTTTTTTTTTAATAATTATAGACATCTCTATTCTGTAAATAGCATATGTAAGCTAAAGACATGGATGGAATTAGATAGTTTTTTGGTTCATAATGTAAAATATAATTCAATATTTTAGACATAATATAGCAATATTTTTAAATTTTATGAAGCAAAAAATATTAATAAAAACTATTTATATATATATTGGTGAAACTAACCAATACATTGAAAAATTATTAAAATACTATAACTATCTATTAGAAAAGCAATTTAAAAAGTGCAAAATAATGATTAAGGAGAGAAATTTAAAGTACAATGCATGTACTAATGAACATGTACTCATTTGGGAAAAGACCAGAATTCTGGTCAGAGAGGGAAAAAATAAAAAGAAGGTTTAAATAAGCTGCTCACATGATAAAAATAAATAAGATCATATATAATATTTGGAAACCACTCATTAAGATAAAATGGGGAAACTAAACGGACTCTCATAGATAAGTGTATCAAATTTTTACTGACTGCTGTCTTTGACAAAATAGCTTAATTGGTTAAAGCATCACTTTAAATTCATTAGTCATAAATCTAAAGATTCCAGGTTCCATTTTTATGCTAGTACTTTCATATGATGGTCATGTCAGCAACATATGAAAAAGAAAGGAGAATAATACCATTTGAAACACTGTGTTATATACTAATCTATGTGCTATTACTAATACTTGAATGCATTTGAAAAGTTTATTATGTGAATTTTTTAAAAGATTTTTTAACATTTAATTTAGTTGGTGGTTATAGTTCAACAAAAAATTACTAATAAAATACTACTTTCACAAATTTTCAAACACTATATAGTTTTAAACATAATTATGTACATACTTTATATTCATAAGTACATGAAATTAGAAGTAAAAAGAAAGGAATATATCAAATTATAAAACTAAAATTTAAATAAGACACTTAACATTAAAAAACAATACCCAAATTGTTTAAAGCACACATATAATTAATTGTTTATAGTGAACTAGAAAAAGATACTTAAGCAAAAAAAAAGTTTGAACACCAGATGTCCCTAATATACAGGTTTATCTGGGTATAATTGCTGAGATTCTTGACTTCGTTTAAGGAGAAGCCATAATACATCACATCAGATAAGGGGGATTTAAATATAAAGACCATAGAGTTGACAAAGATTATGTTGTGGAAATGGGATGGAGCAGAATATGGGAAAACTTAGACTGGGAATGGAAAATAAAGTGGCTAACAGGTTTCTCTGGTCATTGACTCTGTTTAAGGAGAAGCTACAGTATATCACATCAATTGAAAGCAAAGAAATAATAAATGAATATTGTAAGAGGTAATATATATTGAAATCTAAAAGATTTAGAGATTAATGTTGTTAAAAATGGGGGAGAAAAAAATGAGAAAAGGTAACTATGAGAACATCTTGATATGAATAATTCTTATTATTCACTCATTAAATTAGAGATATCCAATAATGAATAATATTTCTATAGTGTAATTTTTATTACACCATTCTCACACAAGATAGGGAATGTTTTCTATATGTCTTTGATCATATGTTTATGATTATATCCCTCCATAAGTTGTTAAAAATGGATAGAAACATTCCCTACATTGTGTGAGAGTGATGTAGTGAAAATTACACTACAGAAATATTTTGATATGAGATTCATTAATTTAGAGGATATGAGAATATTATTCCTAAAAAAGAACAGAAAGAGATATGTATTGATTGATATGTCTGTTCTGATGTTAGGAATAAAATATTAAAACTTTGTTATGAAAATATTTGTTTTATAATGGGTATGAATAATATACAGGATCCATTAGAAAAAATAATGGTAGATTGTAAAGATTTGATTAATTGTTTGGAAACTTGGAAAAAGAAAAGCAGGCATAGAAGATTTTTACTAAGATTTGACAACAGGTATTTGTTAAACATGAGATTAAGAAAATTGTATAATAAAAAGAATATTATACTCTTAAACATATAAAATTCCTTTATTAGAAGCAGATTATTCTTTAATAAAAATGGTGTACTTTTGTCAAATAGAGATATGAAATATTATTAACTGTTTTTTATAAAAAAATTTGCATTCAAAGAAATTTATAAGAGGTAGGGATAGAGTTTTAAAATGCAGCAATTTAAAAATGAGAATTAAGAATAGAGTTTGTACAAAAAATAAACAAATATATCCTATTCACTTACTAAATAACTTATATTGTAATGGAAATGAGTGTAAAAAAAGATTTCTTTACAAATTATGAAGGATAGTGATTTGGTGATAGATAGTGAAGATATTACAACTAAATGTAATTATAATGTGAAGGAAATAGATTGAAGAATCTATCTATAAAAGGCAGTTAGAAAAAAGCAAATTTATTAAAATTTCAGTGTATGAATTTACAAAATGAGAGAAGACCAAAGAAATGTTCTGAATTAAGAAACAATTAAAAGTGAAGGGTTTATAATAGTTCTAATGGGGACACATTTAACAAATATGAAGAACTTGTATTGGGGAACCTATTTTAATAGAGCATAAATAGGAAAGGAAGAGAAAATAAGACTGGATAAGTCAAGAAAGAATTTTTTTTTTTTCAAATGTGAAGTAAATACATGGTGTGAGATAAAGTTTAGGAAACCAGATATGGATTATCGTTATAGAAGGTATAGCACTGGGGTTGATTAAATTGTAATGTTATGGAATCATGGATTTATGACTGCTTGATTATGAATGTATGGATTCTCAAGTAAAAAGTTTTGGAAATATGTTATAAAGAGGAGTATAAAGAGAAATTATATTATTGGATGAAGATGAAAGAGAATGTGGCTGTATGATTATAAATAATTACATAATGAATATGGGCAGAAAAACTTTAAATATAAAATTAAGTGGGCTAACAATTGTAAAAGCATTTAATAGAAGATAATATTAGATTTATAAAAAATGAATTGACTGGAATATTTAAAATTGAAAAATGGAGATGGCAGTAGAGTTTAGAAAGATAGTGATGAATTTAGAAGTTAGGATAAAATCAAACTTATTATCATGTTTTAAAACTTTAATATAGAAAAAAGATAAAGACTATAGAGGGCTAATTAATTATAGCATTATTACCATAATGTTAATAATATATAAAATGTTTGCCCATATGCTTGTTGAGAAAGTGAGTAAATAGATGGAGCGCAATAGGAAACAATTGGAAAAGGTTTAGACTTGATATATGTGTAGAGGGTAATTTGTTTATAATTACATAACCTAAAGAAATGGGTAGGAAAGTAGTCTCATTTATGTATGTCTTTTATAAACATAGAGAAAGCTGATGACAAAATATATAGAAAGAAAAAAGTTTATTAAATTTGGAATCTATGATGCATTAAGCGAACCTGATTAAGAAATTATATGAAAATAAATGCTGTACTTATCAGTTAGATCTTACAAAAAAAAAAATCAAGTCAGGTGTCACATGACCTAATTTAATAAGCTTGTATTTACAAATGTTATATATAGAGCTCGCAAAATAAGCTCATAACAAGCTTTGAGATATTCTCAAAGCTTGTTAAGAGCTTATTTTGTGAGCTCTATATATAACAGATCTTGGATTAAGACAAGGATGTTATATGCATCTATTTTGTTTCTGTTATATTTAAAGATAAGTTGAATTATCAATAGAGGGATAGGAAAATATATAAAAATACCATTAATGGATGGCAAGGGAATATGTATTATTAATTCTCCCCCTTCCCCTTTTAAATAGAAAGTAGGGAATATAGAAATATTTTTTGGAGACTTGTGCAAAGGTGATTGAAGAAATGGGACTAAATTTAATGAAAAAAGTACAAAATAATGGTCATAAATATAAATAAATATAGTTTCTTTTGGAAGATATAAATATAAGTGTGACAGATAGATATAATTACTTGGAAATCATTTAGAATTACCTTAAGAATTTTGGGGGGATTTGGAAATAAAATTGATAAATTATGCAAGTTAAAAATAAGTAAGAAGACATTGAATGTTGATATGTGAATACATTGAATGTTGATATGTGAATATCAAGAAAGGCAATTCAAAAGAGATGGAATGGTCAAATTTTTTACAGGATGCATTCAAAAAACAAATTGAAATGTTTGAAAATATTTTTTAATTGGGCTTTAAGGAAAGGATAAACACAAAGATTGAGTAGAAAGATAATAAGATGTGTTAAAGAATTGTACAAAGCTTTTACTTCAATTTATAATTATAAAAGGTGGAATGAATGAGTTATGAAGGTTGTTGATTGTTACAGAAATAAAGATTGGGATAGAAAATTAGTTTCACCAATAAAAAGCAGAGAATTAATTGGATTAATAGTAAGTATAAAGAATCAAAATTGTTTAAATATGTATAATAGACACAAGTTATGATAATAATAAGGAAAGTAGTTTACTTTTTAATGTATGAACAGAGTCTTTAGCAACAAAAAAATATAAGTAGAAACAATAATTCAAATGATTTGGTTTGTAAACTGTATAATATTATAGAAAATATTAATCATTGGTTAATAAAACAGAATGATGCAAATAATGAATTTATGGGAAAATAAATATTAACTATGTGCTTATATAGAAAATGGCATTTTGGTTTTTTATTGTTGGAATTGGAGAATGTGATATGGGTAAACTATTGAATGGGAAAAGGTGCTGTTTTATAAGTAGTATAGAGTGTAAATAGAATTATAGAACTGAAGTTTTGAATATTATGTAGGATAGGAAATGATAAAGGAAACATGTAGTGTCTAATGGGTTTTCTTTTTGCTTAGGGGTTGAGAAAATTCTGACTTTGATCAAGGAAAAACTATTGCGCATCACATTCCAATTCCCAATTCCGAAATTTAAATTAGAGGATTTTTAAGTTACTGAAATTATAACATAAAATTATATTACTAAAGATTTTATTGTTTTCAAAAGTGTAATAATCATTATATTATTTAATTGCTGTGTGTCATTAATTCTATTTGTATCTTTTTTTTAAGGGCCGAGAGAGATGATTTCATAAGAGCAAAATATGTTGATCATAAGTATGCGGTCAAGACATGTACGGATGCCGATGATCTTAAGTTGGATCTGAAACATGCTATACTTGCCAAAGACATCTATTCCCTATTACAAGTCTTCGCCGAAGGTGTTGACCTGAATAGTGTATTGCCAAGGGGGGTGAGTTTAGATGTGAGGAAACTTTTTTTTTGTTGTTTTTCCTCCGTTTTTTCCCTGCTTATTCGCATGAGTTTGGAATATTGGTGAGATATTTTATTTTTGCATTATAATTTGTTTGTATACATTATTAATTTAATGTAATAAAGTCTTCAAAATGAAGAAATGATATCATCACTTAGTTGTAATACACTTTTGCCCATGTTCTCTGTCTGTTTTCAGGCAAAGAATTTAATATACTTACTTATATGAGTCACTACTAATTATCTTTTATGTTTTAGAATTCTAATATCTGATTGTTTGTGGAGGTGTTAATTGCATATTTATGATCTACATCTTTATTTCTATTTCAATATATATAGAAACAATGTAGTCAGAATTATAATCATCCATTTTCATATGTCTTTTGTTAAAAGGGCTTCTCTTTTCTGCTAGGAAATGATTATTTAAAAGTGGATGTACAAAAAACAAAATTGTAATGTCTACTGCTTTTAGGGAAAGGCTACTCTACTATTTAATAATTATTTTATATTATTGAAATTCATCTTTAAAATATAATACAAAAAAATACTGCATGTCATTTTCTTTTGTTGTCTTGAAAAAAAAAATTATAATAATATATATGTGACAATTATAAATAATGCTTATTGTGCTGCAGATATTTGGATGTAGGTGGGATAGTTAATGGATCCGTAGCAACATTTTAACCACTCAGGAAAAACAAGAAAGCAATATTAAAGTATCATTTGCAAAAGGTAGAAACAAATTTGGATAGCAAAGATAGACTTATGGAATTTGTAAGTGCAAAACGAAGCCTGAACTAACAAAAAATTAAACAGAAATATAAGAAATATATGGAAAAGCAGCAGCTCAGGGCACTTAATAAAGGCAATTACAACAGGAAACTTATCACTAATGGAAGATAGTTTCAGGTTGGTCACAAGATCATTTTCAAAAGATTAGGCCACAGGAATTGATGATGCATTTATGTTCATATGTCAAAGAAAAAATTATTGACAGAGTGTGCAGGCTTGCATAATATATTTTATACTAAATAAGATCATGCTACAAATCAATCACTCAGAACAAATTAGATCTTTACTTTGAAAAAAAAATTCTAGATATATATATACTTATTTCAGAAAAGATTGATTGATGTCATTGCTAAAACTTACACTAGATAATTGGAAGATCTAGATATTCCAGTGGTAGAATGGCAGATTCTGCAGAGAGCTCAACATCCCTAGATTGCAATCCTGCTCAATCACTTTTTTTGTCGAAATTCTTAAAAGCTCCCAAGCTATAATAAAACATTTAATTATTTTTATTTTATGCTATCGAATATACCAAAAAAAGAAATCTAAAGGCACTTTACCAAATACCCCATAGGTTTTTAGTAATGAAATATTTTTCAAAAAATTGTTATATTCTTATGAGGTATAATTAAATAGATGTCATAAAAACGATGAGAAGGAAGAAAAATTAGACAATGCTGAAAATTATTGCCCTGATGATTCAACTTGCTAATGAATGTTGATTCAGAATTGGTGGGATAAAATATCAACAAACTCAAATAAGCTGATAATTCCTTACTTATAGCCAATGAACAAAAGACCTTGATCGTTCTTAGAAAAGTTAGAAACCAGAATTTAAAGATGAAATTTTGAGTAAATATGAAGATGACAAAGAGTGCAACAGCAAAGGTAGCAGCTGATTTGGTGAAGACACCCAAATCATCATCAGGTTTGACTTTCTTGGATTATTTATCAGCAGCAAATGAGTCCACTGGTCAAGAGTTGCATTGAAAAACTAAAAAAATCTTAATAGGAATGTATCTTTAAAACTGAATATCAGTCTGCTGATCAGGCATATCCTTTTAAATTATGATGTTGGTGAAGGCTTATCAATCCCATAGACATTTTGGAGAATTAAGAAGTAAATATCCAATCAGGTTAGTCTTGAACTTTGGCTTAAAGCATGAAGATCCTGTATGAAATTAATTTTACTTTGGGAAAATATACTGATTCATTATAAAAGTATATAGAGAAGTGAATAGTAAAATGAATGGGTTCCATATATTGCAATAGCAAGTATTAATTTGGGGGGTAGGGGCAGAAAAAATCATACAATTATTAAGTCATTCAACAGACATTCATTTTAATATCATCACTAGAAGTTGATGTTAGTTTGACAGCACTTAATAATAACACAACTCTTGATTCACAGTGATTGAAATTGTAGAATATTGTAATAAAAGTCTTCACATCTTTCTGAAATGGAAGCTCTCAGAATAATTTCACAAACTCAAAGAAAAAATATACAAGTGATTAAAAATATGCTTAATTTCTGACAAAATGAAAGTGATGTTTAATTTTAATGTACAGTATTATCTTATTATATCCTTATATGTAATTTTTAAATTACAATTTCTGTGATTATGGTATATTTTTAATACTTTCATTGAAATCCTATCTGCAGTTTAAAAGTGAAATTATAAATAATCAAATGTTATTTCTTGGGAGTTCATAAGAAGTTTGAGTACCAGATGTCACAAAGCTGGATTATCATTCATGAACTTTGCACTCCGGAGTCTACCACTTCACCAAACTGCAAGACAAAATGGAATTAGAATCTATAAAAAGGGAATGAAATTTAGATTTTGCCTGTTATTTTGTAAAATTGAGTACAATTTTTGAAATAGCAGTTATTTGACCTACGAAATACTGACCAACGAAAAATAAAAGCTACATTATAAAAAAGCAAAGATTCATTGAGAAAATACCAATGAAAATAAATATTTAAAAATTTATTTAGATGAAATAAACTTCTAATTATTAGAGAGGAACTTTTGCCTTCACATTATATACATGCGGTATGTAGTCGATATATTTATCACAACTTCTCAACACACTACAGATTGTATTATACAAGACTTCTTACAACACACCAATTTAACCATCAACTCCACAATTGAAGATGCCTCCCAGATATAACATACCTCAACCTTTGGCTAACTCGTAATGAGAGAACCATAAATTACTCCTTGATTATAAAGCACCCTGAAATCAGAGGCTTTATACACCCACACTCCAATTTTCCAAGCTCTCACAAATTTTCAGGCCTCTATGCATTCTTATATAGAAATATACAACTATGCAAATTTGAATCGGATAAAAGAGACAACATATCTCTGCACTAAAGACTTATTACAAGCAGGCTTCAAACTCAATATGTTTAATCGCAAAATTAAATAATTCTATAAGAAAATTATAAACAATAATAAAGGTCTTAAGCTTCCATATATTACCCTCTCACACATACCTAAAATCTCCAACCAACTGATTAAGGTCTTGTCTAACAAATTTAAAATTAGTTTTCTTATACCCCCCCCCCCTGTACCAATCGGCTTATCAATCATTCTAAAAACAAAATCAACCCCCCATGTCGTTTATAGCATCTCGTGCCCTCAACCCAGATGCCATGCCATTTATTATGGTGGGACCAAAGCCGGCATAACCAACAGGACCGCTCAACATCATTACTCTTACAATAGAGCAAAGAAAAATAATGACAATTCATCATTTTTGGAATACTCTAAGAAGACCACCCATATATTTGAACTCTCTAACTCCAAGATGGTTTGCATTGAGAAAAATGACATCAAATGGAAAATTAGGGAGGCATACTTCGTTGTTGGTAACAATAACTATCAATAGTCACGATGCCTGCTTCAACATCTCCAAACGCTGGACTATCTAAATAATTTACATGTATTTTGCATATCCCATTATCTCCCTGTTCTGCACTGCTCAGTATTGCTATGAATATAAGGCAACCCACCTCGAAAGCGTTAAGCATTTAATATCTGTGCATTCGTTATAGCTTTTTTTTCAAGTGCTATATATGCTTTTAATTTTATTTATTAGGATAATATGAAAATTGCCTGGCATTTAAATTTCTTTAAAAAAATTCAAAAAAAGTGCTTCCACTTTTAAAATGTCAAATGATCATATAACTTTGTTTCACTATGGCAACAATAATTAAAGAGATCTGAAATTATTATTAGCTTAGAGAAGTGAAAATTCATGTGTATTGAAAAGTATTGCCTAATTTTTATTAATAGATATTTGGAAGTGTAAAAAGGAGGATCTTAAAGAGAATGATCAACTTTTTAAAAGTACTTTCAAAGTTATATCTAAAATTTTGCTATCAAGAATTGTGTATGTCATTTACAATAATTGCTTAAAAATAATAATAATCAAATAATTTATTACTCAGGAGATCATATGATATCTGAGCATCAGAAGTGATAGAGTTGAGGAACTGTGAACTATGAACTTTTAGTTCTCTAGTGCATTATTTTTCCACTGCAATAAATTATGAAGAAGTGATAGTAAATGAAGTTGAAATAAACATTAAATTTTAATGAAAATGATTTTGTAAATCATATCCCTATATTTATTAATATTATTATTTTTATGTAAAACGTTGACTTATGTATTTTTTAATTTAATTTTATTTACATTTTTAATAAATATATGCATAGTACTATTACTTAATGCATATCATGTATATACACTATAAGAATAACTGTAATATTCATACTATTATTAAAGTATATATTAAGGTCTTATACATGAGGGATCAGAGTGACTTAAAGTCAACATGGGCATCACAATAATATTGGCATCAATAAAGGCTTTAAGCATTCCATCATCAGATTTTCAATGATATGGATGGCTGATGAGTTGGAGGGTGGAGAAGATTTAAGCCTATCCATTAAAATTTAAAGTTTTGCTATCTTAATATAAACTGAGCATTAATTATATATGTCTGTAGGAGATGATGAACTGGACCACCTGATGAGTGCTGGTTTAGCATGAAATACATATATTGGAGATATGGTCATGTGTATTGGATGCATAAGATGGAATGAATAGCTGTAGGGAGCTCAAAAGTTTGAGTTTATATCCCTTCTAATTACATTAAGTTTAGTATAGATATTTTTTTTAAAAAATATTAAAGTATATTATGTATGTCAATATTTACAAGTAGATACCACTGTTTTATTTTGCTATCATACCACTTTTTTTTTTCCATATGTCAAAGCATCGACCAGGAAGCGATCATACCACTTAAATGGTCTTAACATTATTCTTATGAAATTATTATTATTATTATTATTATTATTATTATTATTATTATTATTATTATTATTATTATTATTATTATTATTATTATTATTATTATTATTATTATTATTATTATTATTATTATTATTATTATTATTATTATTATTATTATTATTATTATTATTATTATTATTATTATTATTATTATTATTATTATTATTATTATTATTATTATTATTATTATTATTATTATTATTATTATTATTATTATTATTATTATTATTATTATTATTATTATTATTATTATTATTATTATTATTATTATTATTATTATTATTATTATTATTATTATTATTATTATTATTATTATTATTATTATTATTATTATTATTATTATTATTATTATTAATAATAATAATAATAATAATAATAATAATAATAATAATAATCAATCAATCATCAACAACAAAGATTTGCTAAGCTCTGAAAAAAAAAAATTAGAGATCCAATTGCATTGTTTCAAGATCCAAACCTCCTCATTGATGAAAGCCATAAACTTGAAACTACTCTGGTAGTATCAATAGGACAGCATTCAATGGATTTAGTAAACATTATAACTTGGCATCTATTAGTTATTCAAGCTTACAATAGGTGGCATAGAGGTGTGAATAAAAAAATATGCTATTCAACATAACAATGAATAAGCATGAAGTCATATGAAGAACTAATACGAATAATTACTGGTTAGCTGTTTAAAATGTTGTGATATTTAAGCAATTTGGGTAGTGAATTTTATATGGATTATATTCAATTAGAATATATATATATATATATTTAGATATACAACTTTATGTTCATTGTTACATGTAATTATTACAAATATATTTTTATTGGCTTGTTTTTATTTTAAAAAAATAAAAAATAATTTTGATCTTTAAACAGATGGTTGCTCTGTATTAGTAGTATCTGTTTTAATGGCAATTGTTTTAATTAAAGTTTTTAAAAAATATTACAAATTAAAAACTTGTTTTGAAAGATAGAATTTTCTAAAATTTCATTTCTAGAAGTCAAGTATAGTTTGAAAAAAAAAAAAAATCAGCATGTATTTGATAAAGTTACATCTAAATTATTAAAAAATAATGGTTTTATTTTTGACAATGCTTTTGGTTTCTGAAGCATCTAGAAAATTAACTACTATTTTTTTGCCTCAGAAATTTTTTGATATTCTTAAATTTGTCTAAACTTTTAAAGAAAAGTTAAAAATCCATATATTACATAATGTGAATGAATGAGGTGATGTGTTGCTTATTTTGCTTACAGATTTTCATTCCTCTCAACCATTTATAGCTATTGTTTTTCTTTAATTATTGTTATTGTTTTTTAATTCTATTTATGTTCAGATGCATGATGAGACTGCACTTCATTTGGCTGTTCAAGAGGAAGACGGAACATCTCTTCATATTGTCGATTTTTTAGTTCAAAATAGGTAAATCAAAAATTCTGTTACACTTAATTATTTTACTTTACTACCATTTTGCATTTATAAAAGGGGAAAAAAAATTTAATCATGAAATTTTAAAAGTTTGTCAAATATTATCTCAGTAGCAATTTTCTTATTCTCTTTCTTTATATTTAGAATGGTGTATGGTAATTGAATTTGAAGCTCTACGAACTAGTGTTACATTCAATCATATACTTTTTATTGCTTTATCTCAAATTAGCAGCTTTCTTAATTAATTTATAAAAATCTTTTATTACAAATTTGAATGATAAGACTTACAACAATCTTTATTATATGCTTAAAATATTTTGGTACTATCTTATATTTCATAATATAATATCTGCGAAACTATTACTTTGAATTAATAAATACATAATGGTTATTTTTGAAGTATCATTATAAATGGCAACTATTAAAACATAACTAAATTTAATCTTAAATTGTTACTAAGTCATATTTTGTTATGACCTACTTCAAAAAATTGTGATCTATTTTTATATTTTCAATAAATGGGAATGTCTTTATGAAACAAATCCTGCATTAATATAATTCTATAATTTTTGTAAATGGAATTTCTGTGCTATATTATATAAATATAGATTGTAAATAAAATGGATTTCATGATTACATAAATATGAACAGATTGATCCAGAATGAATTATTTTAATATAATCTAGAAAAAACTCTACACATGGGTAACATTAATAATTTGCAAGAATAATAAACAGTTTTTGTGAAAATTAGCGATTTATATGCAAGATCGGACTCATATGGTCTAAAACTAGGATTTGCAGAGAGATGGCTAATTAGTGCATGAAAAAAGTGTGTGCTAAGTAAACACAAAGAAAACTTGGAGAAAATATCCACTTTTTGTTAATAACAGATTGTTGTCTAAAATAAAATATTGAATTGTGAAAAGCAAAATTGTTCCCGGAAAGCATAGCATATATGTATAATAGTAACAAGCACATATATAAAAAACTTTATAATGAAAACACTTATTGTGTATGTTAGAAGAAAAATATGCAATTAGAGTATTAATAATAGACTATATTTATTTCTTGTGGGATTCCAAATTACTCAATTCTTATTTATTATTGTTAAATAAATTGTTTTATTACTAAACTTATGTTAATTTATTCAAAGTTAGTGATGTTCTCCTAGTGGTATTTAATTAATACCATTGGGACATCGCTTTACATTTAATAAAAATTATTATTATTAATCTATATTTAATATACACAAATTTCTGGTTATAATAAGAATGGATTTTTTAGAATAATTGGAGATCTATTTGTTCTTCAAGATGCTGAATGCTAATTATTATGATGATGAAAATTTCATCTTGTTTTTGGCCATCATCCTTTTGTTTTTCCACTAACTTTTCCAAGCCCTATAATTTGTGTTCCAATTAAAATGGATTTATTCTAATCTTTTGTGATTCAACTGAAAAGTAACAGTATTAAAATAATTTCATTTCTGATTTTTTTATTATATGCTATAACCATATTGTGATTTTAAATATTCAAAAGAAAATATGAATTTTAATAAATTATTATCAATTTGTAGTATATTATTATGGGAAAGATTCTCTTACCATTTTCTTTTTTTTTTTGCCTGTATTCTTGGTTTGCTATCTGATGCAGAATTTTAATTTTATTTCTTTCTCTACTAAATGAAATTGACAAAGTTTAAGGTAAATAAAAGTAAACTACTATATATATATATATGTAATGCTATTGAGAGTGCTCATTGAAATTTTTGTCTAAAAAAATTAATAAAATAAAATTCTCATAAATAATGTGAAGTTTTCAGTTTGAGAGATTGTTAATTATAAAAAGTTTAAAGAGTTTTTTTTATTAAACAAAATGCATGTCGCTAAAAAAAGAAACAATTTATAAAAGTTACTATTAATTATTTAGAAGGGAGAGAAGGTTTAACTTGATAAAAGTTTAAGAAATAAATCGTTTTATAAAATTAAAGGTACTTTCTTCGTTTAAGACTATTTAAAGAAAAAAAAGGTAATCTTAAAAACTAAATAATGAGTTGATTTTAGAAATATATATATATGCATGTTTAATAATAAGGAATAAATGCAAATTAAAAAGTATTGTATAATCATAAGATATATAAACACAGAATTTGCAATGGCTACAAATTTAAAATTCCACAAAACAACAAATTTGCAATGGTTACCAAATGAAAACACATAATCAAAAGCTTATCTACGGAATATATTCAAAAACATTGGAGGAATTTCATCAACAAATATAGCTGGTGGACATAAAAATCAATTACCAAAGTATTAGCAGGTCATCATATAAATAGTCCAGATTTTCATCAGGCAGTTCATTTGAGTTTGCAATCATTTGAGTCCATTCAATCAGTTCTCAGTCATGTCTTCTCATGCATTTGTTAATAAAGGCCATGCAGTGCTAACAGCCACTGGAATCAAGACTTTTGTCTAAGCCTAAGTCTGACAAAAATAGCCAGTCTGCCCAAGATGGAAGTAATGCATACCTAATAATCTGAAGCTGCCTGATGTCTAACTGGTTCAAAGAATAATGTCATGGAATAATAAGCATTAAACCTCCAGAAAACCTCAAATCCAACCAGTTGGAAAGATTTTTATGTGAAGCAACAACCAGCAAGAAGTCACCATTCAAATCCTATAGGTAATGAGTAACTTTTATCATTTCCATTTCTGATATTAAAGTAGCCATTGCAATAATTTGAAGCCTCCCAGCATCAGTTAATAAATGAACTCTATAGCATGCATAAAGAACTATGGATGTGCATGTTTTTTAAATGTTGTGTATGTTAATGCTTTAGTATATTTTATATTGATTTCAAGTATTTTTAAGTGCCTTGTATTATTCAATACTCTTTGTTATATTATATTGTATATCTTACTATAATATGTGTGTGCCTGAGGTGGTAATAAGTCATTGTTTCATTTAATTAAGATTCACATAAGTAGTAAAAATTAGAACAATAAATGTTTAATTAAAATAAATTTTCTTTAAGCTTAACTTTGTCGGTCAATTCTTTACCACTGATTGAACCAATAATGCATTAGATTATTCTTTTGATTGAGCTAGTCATGAGATATTTCGAGCACTGGATTATGGGCCTACAGTCCAGAGCATGTTAGTTACCCACGTAATTAGCTGGCTCAAGATGTTTACCTCAAACCAAATAAAGTACTTTGGATAGTGGGGTTTGAATCTAGCAGTCGAGGTGGGCCATGGTCTGGAAATGTGATCGTGTTATGCGTTGCATAGCTTGGTCTGACCATCGATATTATTGAGGTGTATTCTTCTCTCTGCTCGAAGGGCCGGTCCATTCACGTAACATTTATAATATAAAAATATAAAATTAGGATAAGTAAAGTTTAAACCCAGTGAAACCTAGTAAGTAGAGTACTTCGGATCATCTTCTGAATGCACCCGGTACAATTGGCTTTACCCAACATAGGGCAGAACCACCATAAATAACAGTGAAATAAATATTTTCTTGTTTGAAAATAAAAAATTTAAAAAACTGCTAAATTGTGTATTTTAAACTGGTATAATTTAAATAAAAAATTGACCGAAACTATTTTTTTTCTTTAAATGAAAAGAGAGAAAGTAAAGACTGTTAGATATTTTGGGCAGAGTTAAGGCATTAAGAACAGGTAGAGAAAAAGGACAAGGGGGTGGTGTCAGTTGTATGTTCCGTTTAACAAAATAAATAAACAGCTACTATTTAACCTGTTTTAAATGAAATCATTAATTTAATAAATATATTAAAAAAAATTGAAATTTTCAAAAATGGAGCCAGAAGAAATATTTTTTAAAAATCCCCAATTAGTGGAAAAAGAGAAAGAAGAATATATGAGACACAGATGTTGATGAAAATGATGATGAATATGATGGAAGAGTTCAAAGCTGAACTGAGGGAAGAAATACGAGAAATCAAGCAACGTCAGCAAGAGCTCAAAGTAGAAATGGTTACAGAAATGAAGGCAATGAGGGATGAAATAAAGGAGAATGTAGAGAGAAACCAGCTATAGAAGCCATAGAGTTAGATTTAACTAAAGAATGTCAGGAAACAGCAAAGGAAATCGAGGTAGTAAGAGATGTAAGTGAAGGGAAGGATGAATTAGAAAATGTAGATCAAGAGATAGTAGAACAAGATAGTATTAAATATAGCAAATTGGAAATGAAAATAATAATGGTAAAAGATAATGTAATAGAGTTTTCACAAAAAAGTAAAAATAAAAAGGTTTAAGTAAACATTTGTGTTTATTTTAAGCATAGATTTAAAGCAAAAAGAAAGAGTAGGAAAAAATATTTTCAGTTTAAAAAACTACGAAGTTTTGCTAAGTATAAAAGTTTTCCAATTTATGAGGCAGAAATAGGATGGAAAGGGAAAGAGACAAGGTAATAAATTATAAGCGAGGGAGAGGCAAGAGAGAGAAGGTAATTTATATTGTAGAGTTAGTAGAAAGAAAGAAGGAACTGCCTGACAAAGTTTAGGAGTTAGTAAAGGGATGGAATAATAAACAGAAACAATAAGGACCGGAAGTGGGCTATGAGTTAAATATAATTATTTTGACATAGATGATAAATTTGAATCTGAAAATTTCTCTATTTAAAACTAAAATAATAAATTTTTAAAAAAAAGGAAGGAAATGATGAAATGTTTTCGTAAGTAATAATGGAGGCTTCACTGGACATTTTCACACGCATATTAAGAAGAAAGCATTTGTAAATAAATGAATCAAATTAATAGTTTAAAGTAGTATTAAGAAAATGAATAAAATAACAGAAATATGTAGAATAAATACAAGTTAAATAAATATCTGTAGAAAATAATAAAGTAGCATAATAAAATAAAAGTTTTTTTTTAATACTCGCAAGTTAATAAAAGAAAGTTAAATAAATGGTTTAAAGTAATCAAGATAAGAATATCTGTAGAAAATAATAATGTAGTGCAATAAAATAAAATAATATTTTTTTATTTGAATACAGGCATGTTAATATAAGGAAGTTAAATAAATGGTTTAAAAATATATATATTGTAAGATTAATAAATAATATAAATCTAAGTATAAGTTAGGAGTGTATACAAGATTGATATTAATTGAAAGGAGGGTAGGAAGTATAGAAATAAGTTTTAAGGAAAAGTTAAAGCTGCTGGCTGGATGTAATCAGCACCCATAATGGACTGTCAGGGATTACTTCTCAGCAGAAAGTCCCCATTCTTTTTAAAAATGGGCACTGGGAACAACCAGAGTAAACCGTGAATCACTTCTTTGATGGAGAGTCCCCACATTTCATATTTTGTTTCCAGAGCATAAGTCTAATTGGACTGTAAAGGAATCCTGCCATTCGCAGCAACTTTTTCTTTTAGAAAGTCCAACAGAAACCCGGCAAATGAAGCTTCATTTCAAATACAAGTAAATTGGTGTAAGCCAGAAACTCTGTGTCCACGTCATTTAAAATTCCTGTATCACAAAAATAATGCTGATCTACTAGATCATTGGAAGCAATGTCATCAGCATAAAAGGAAGAAAAGCATAGTCAAAACAGTTTGCCCTAGACATGTATAGTTTTTGAAAAAGAAAGTAAACTTAGAGAAATAAAAATTCATGTAAATATTCCAAATTTAATAATTAAAGTTGTCAGAGATAAAATGGTCAAGACATGCATTTTACTCTCAAACGGAGGGCGGTGTAATGTAACACTACTGCGAGCGCTCATTGAAATTTTTGTCTAAAAAAATCAATAAAGTAAAATTCTCATAAATAATGTGAATGTTTCAATTTGAGAGATTGTTATTTATAAAAAGTTTAAAGAGTTTTTTTTTAATTAAACAAAATGCATGTCGCTAAAAAAAGAAATAATTTATAAAAGTTACTATTAATTAATTAGAAGGGGGAGAAGGTTTAACTTGATAAAAGTTTAAGAAATAAATCATTTTATAAAATTAAAGGTACCCTTTTTCTTTGTTTAAAACTATTTAAAGAAAAAAAAAGTTATCTTAAAAGCTAAATAATGAGTTGATTTTAGAAATATATGTGTGTGTTTAATAATAAGGAATAAATGAAAGTTAAAAAATATTGTACAATCATAAGATATATGAACACAGAATTTGCCATGGCTATGAATTAAAAATCCACAAATCAACAAATTTGCAATGGCTACCAAATGAAAACACTTAATCAAAGGCTTATCTAAGGAATGTATTCAAAAACAGTGGAGGAATTTCAACAACAAATATATCTGGTGAATATAAAAACTAATTACCAAAGTGATAGCAGGTCTCATATAAATAGTCCGGATTTTCATCAGGCAGTTCAGTTGAATTCACAATCAGTTGAGTTCATTCAATCAGTTCTCAGCCAGTCTTCTCATGTATTTGTTAATAAAGGCCATGCAGTACTAACTGCCATTGGAATCATACAACTTTTCTTCAAACCTGAGTCTGATGAAAATAGTCAGACTGCCCAAGATGGAAGTAATGCACACCTAATAATCTGAAGCCACCCAATGTCTAACTGTCTCAAAGAATAATGCCACAGAATAATAAGCATTAAACCTCCAGAAAACCTTAAATCCAACAGGTTGGAAAGATTTTCATGTAAAGCAACAACCAGCAAGAAGTCAATGTTCAAATCCTATAGGTAATGAGTAACTTTTATTATTTCCATTTCTGATATTAAAGTAGTCATTGCAATAATTTGAAGCCTCCCAGAATCAATTAATAAATGAACTCTATAGCATACATAAAGAACTATGGATGTGTGTGTTTTTTGAAATATCGTGTATGTTAATGCTTTAGTATATTTTATATTGATTTCATGTATTTTTAAGTGCCTTGTATTATTTATTACTCTTTGTTATATTATATTGTATATCTTACTATAATATGGGTGTGCCTAAGGTGGTGATAAGTCATTGTTTCATTTAATTAAGATTCACATAAGTAATAAAAATTTGAACAATAAATGTTTAGTTAAAATAAATTATCTTTAAGCTTAATTTTGTCGGTCAATTCTTTACTACTAATTAAAGCAATAATGTGTTAGATTATTCTTTTGATTGAGCTAGTCATGGGATATTTTGAGTGCTGGATTATGGGCCTACTCTCCAGAGCATATTAGTTACCCTTGTAATTAGCTGGTGCCAGAGGCTTACCTCAAAACAAATAAAGTGCTTTGGATAGAGGGAGTTTGAATCTAGCAGTCGAGATGGGCCACGATCTGGAAATGTGATCGTGTTATATGTTGCATAGCTCGGTCTGACCATGGGTATCGTTGATAGCTTTGCTATCAATGGTATTTTCTCTTCTCCTTGAAGGGACAGTCCGTTCATGTAATATTTATAATATAAAAATATAAAATTAGAATAAATAAGGTTTAAACCCAGTGAAACCTAGCAAGTAGAGTGAATCTGGATTATCTTCTGAATGCACCCAGTACAATATATATATATATCAGTATCTACAGCTATAATGATTACCCTCCTCACAATGTGAAGGCAATATTACATTATAATCATATTTCTGTTGTATAATTAATAGATTTACACTTGTCTGACTATATGATTAATTTTAGACTTTCCTATTTCAGCTAAAAGGAGTTAGATATTTATTTAAGAATTATTATTATTAAATATTGTAGCTAAAGTAATATGGCCTAGTTACCGTAAAATGTTTTGAGTTTGTCTAGGAAATTGCTAGACTTTATCCAGATTTAAACTCCCATGTTATGAATACAGCAGAGTACAAATCATGAAAATGGCAACTGAGTGCACTAACTACTATGTCTTGAAGGGTTTTTTTTTGCCATTTGGAAATACTTGTCTAAAATTCTGTTATTGACAAATTGGCAGGAATTATTTCTATCTTCATACTACTGAAATGGGTTTGATCATATTCAAAATTCAGTATTAATATTACTTGTATTGCTACTTCCAGCCAACTTGATATTAAATTTTGTCATATGTTTATATTTTTCTAAGAAAAAATTTTACATATTGATTTATCTTTAGCCATTCAAGCATGTACTGTTAGAGAGCATTGTCTTTTATTATTAATTGAAGAATTTTTATGGTTAGGTATATCTTAATTTGATTTCTACCTTACAAAATTTTTCACTTGGGAATATTCTTTTGATAGTTATTAATGACTATTGGCTTTATTCAAACCTCAGCACCACATCAGTATAAAAATATCATTAATGTTAAGCATATAATCTAGCCCTGTTCCCATAGATATATTTCATCTCTTTAATCAATAGTTGAGACTTCATGGGAGCTTATGAAAAAGTCATGTGATTGTTGTTAATGGTAAAAAGTTCATCATATTACAATCATGCTTTTATTTTATGAGTAATCCTTATCAAAATCTTGATTATTCTATGACTATTATCAATAACTGAAATTCTAATTTACCAAACCAGTATTGACTAGATGATGGCTTGACTATTAGGAAAAACTTGAGCTTTTTTGAAAAATTATCTGATACTTGGGAAAAATATATATATTTTTCAAGTTTCATTAGATTTGGACTCATCAGATTTGGACTCCAAATCTGTAGCAAGACATGCTACTATGCTAATCACTGTTTTTTTTTTGAAATTTTGATGTTATTTTATAAATCCTAGAACTATAAATACATTAAGATGTAAAAATTAACTATGGATTCAACACTGATGATTGTGATATTTTTCCATCATATTACAATGCATTAACCCATTCAAAATTAATTCATATTAATCTGGAATTTTAATTCTCATTTAAATATCCATTTATTAATCAATATCAGATGGTTGTCTGGATTAGCTATAAGTTGGCTACAAGAAAAAATTTAAGTGTGCTTTTGACCTGAAAAGGTCTCCAGTATTTATTTGACTTAGATTTGATATGGAGATTATGAGCATAGCAAATGGATGCTCTGATCATCAAGCTTTTTGTTTATAAAATTAGAACTCTTAGATGTCCAACATCGACATTACATGAGCTCTCATGTGTTTAATCATATGTTTCTAAAAACAAATTATTTTTAAGTCTTAGAGTCATCTATTGTATGCTTGAGTAGTCAATAAACACAAGATAGTATAGTGCTACAAAATTCTCATCTCCAGCTTCTAAAATTTAAATGTGGTTGTAGATGTGTATGCATGTCAGTTTCAACTTTGAGTCTTAGTCTTGCCGATCAGTCTAGAGACGGAGGATTTTACAGCATTATACTGTGTGACATCCATTAATTGTTCAAACTGCAATAGATGACTCTAGAATGGGGGGAGGGGGGATAATAGTTTTCAATGTGTAATGTTTAAGTTTCTTTTTTATACTTGGCCTCTAAAACTATTTACTGTCATTGAAATGTAAACAGTATTATTAATAGTTTTTTAATAATCCTTAATATAGCATATTTTAAATTATTATAAAACCCAATTATTAATTTTAATAGCCTTTCCAATGCATTACTTTTCTCAACTTATGTATTATTTGTCTTTTAAAAATGTTGTGTTTAAAGATCCCCCTCCCATTATTAGTTATGAACTGTTACTGTTTTAAGTAATTAACTAAATAGTTTGTGTGTATATATATATTTCTCATTTTACTGCAAAATTGTTAACTATTTGATAATGAGATAGGTATTGTTCATAATGTAGAAAAGAGAGTCATATGATTGTTTTATATGTATCATTTTGTATCATATTTTTGACAAATAATATCAAATGATTATTCATTTTACTACACTATATAAAATTCTGAATCCTGAAAATGGCTTGAGGGATCGATGGCATAGGTTCAAAATCTTTGAGTATTTGAAAATTTTTGAAACATTAAATTCAACAATCTTGCGATGGTTTGCTATTTGTTTCTCACTATAATTAAATTAAGTATTTTGATATGTATGTTAATGTTAAAAGCAATAAAGAAGACTGCTAGCTGGATGAAAAATTGAGAAACAAATAAAAAGCTTTGGGAAAAAAAGTATAAAATTGATCATCTTTTAATTTTAAAGTATAACTTCAGTACCATAGCAAACCCAATAATCATGACAAAAGTTAAGTAACTTAGTTTATTATTTTTAATTTATAAATATCAACATTAACATCATACGACTTTTCATCTGCTTACTCATATGCTTCCAACAACAATTTATCTTCGCCCTACTCATCTACTGCAAGCTTGAGTAATCGATCGGCACCAGATGGTTTATTGCTATAAAATAATTTTTACTTTGAATCCTAATCTTCACTTATGAAGGCAACAGCCTTGACATTTTAGAGATGGACATTTTTATGGCAGTATATTTTTTGATGTACTTGGATTACACAAGCTTCAATAGATAAATCTAGAGTAAGCCGTGTTTGTAAATAATAAAGTATTAGTTAATAAAATGTAAGGGAGCTTGACAATCTGTCAAATCCACTATAATTACATAAAGAAATAATAGTAAAATTAAATAAATTCATAATTTTTTAATGTACGTATACATATATTTTTTTTATTAGTCGAAACCTAGATAAAGTAACATCGGAAGGTAATACAGCATTACATTTATGCGCCTTATTAAACCAGGTTGAATGTTTAAAGTTACTGTTACGCAGTGGTGCCGATTGCCATTTAGAAAACAACCAAGGACAGACTGCTCTCGATATTGCACGAGAGAATGGCTTCCACATGTGTGAAGAACTGGTAAGTTTATGTTTTATTACTATGTGTGATGAATATTTACAGTACTCACTTTTAAATTAAAATTTCAATTGTTAATAGTGACACTTTATATTTAAAATGGTTTATTAACTTATCTATATATTAATTACAGTGATTCAATCTATAAAATATTCATTCATATTACTCAATATCATTCCTCTCTTGAGCAATTAACCTAATGATGATAGTTGAGAGACTTCAAGAAATGAGTGTTAATGTTGTCAAATAAAAAAAAAGTCATGAGTTATGGAAATAATTGAATATTATGATAAAAGGTGGAGTAGGTTTCTTTTCTTAATTAATCTCAACGAAAGCCTCCTTCTCTTGGTTTATTATTTTATCAAATGGTGGGGAGTCTTTGCCTAAACAATAAGTTGTGAACACACTGTTGTACATATACTTGACTCCAACAAGCTCAGCTTTCAATTTCTCCTCCATTTCATGAACCTTCAATGGTTGTCATACTCCAGTACTGATATATATATTTAAACAAATATCCCAATCAGTTCTGTGAACTGTATTTAAAGAATGACTTCTGGGTCTTCTTTATATCTAGTCTCGTCTTGCTATTATTTTGTTACCATTTTAAGCTTTAAATTAATTATTCCATAGCTTTTTAATCCCATTTTTGAACTATTTATTTACAGTTATAATATATATATTTGAAATAATAGCAATTATATTAATTGCAAACATTTGCTAATATGACAAGTACAATTTATGGTATTGGACTGCCAAGGAGTATGCAAATGAGAAAAGGCTTGGGTACCATACTTTAGAGTAAATTAATCAGAATGCTATTTTATTTGGTATAACATTTAGATTGTTAAGTGATAGTAAAAACCTATTCCATTAGATATTATTACACTTAACATCACTAGAAATTTATGACTATTTTAAAAAAAATAGGAGAATCTTCATTTACTATGTTCAAAAACTTAGACAAAGGCAAAAATTTAACTCAATACATAGGTTTTTACTTTTTGAAAGCAGATTCTTTGATTCTATGAAACAAAATTTAAGGGTAAACTTCAAAAATACTTAGTTTTGTCCATGAAATTTACAAAGATCTGTTATACATTAAATATCAGCCTTTCAAGCTACTGTGCATGCGCTTTTTATGAGTGTTAATACTAAATGAATACTTTAACTCCCAACACAAGATATAGTATTTAAGAAAGAATAAAATGAATCCACTTATTCTTTCCAACCCAAATGGTTATATATGGGCAAATCTTAAATATTGGAAGTGAAAGCATGAGGATGGACAACTCACTTTAAATTACTGTTCACGATATCTGAATGAATGACGTCGACGAAATTATCTAGAATTTACTACACGAAATTCTCAAGTGAGTTGTCCATCCTCACGCTTTCACTTCCAATACTTAAGATTTGCTCATATATAACCATTTGGGTTGGAAAGAATAAGTGGATTTATTTTAGTCTTTCTTAAATACTATATCTTGTGTTGGGAGTTAAAGTATTCATTTATTATTAACACTCGTAAAAAGCGCATGCACAGTAGCTTGAAAGGCTGATGTTTAATGTATTTACTATTATAAATATAGCGCTATATAAAAATAAATGCTTAAAGATCTGTCATAGAAAAGTGAATCTTGTTTACTAATTTTTTAAAGAGAGTATACATTAAAACATAATTAAATGCTATGGATAGGTGAGCTGGTATATGGGTTTCGAAGAGAAATAATAAAAACAAAGCGATGTATTTTGGTTAATCATATGATAAATTGCTTAAGAGGTTATGTGATGTATGAGCAACAGCAGATTGAGCATTTAACAATTATATTTTATTAATTTGAGTGGAATTTGTCTCTTTCCTACTGCTAAATTTACACAGAGTATGTAATTTGTTGTATTTTGGAATATAAATAATTGGATTAAATAACAGTAATGTCTACTCTACCTTTAGGAGAATACTTAAATTAAGATCTGTTTACTTTCTGCAGTGTAAAAGTTATATAACATTGTAACAGTATCTAGAGGGATATTAAGCCATTTGTCATGAAGAAATGGCTCAAAAATTTTTTGAGAAATATCAGTTGAAGATAGCATTTAGCATTTAAGATTAGTCCACATATATTAGGGATTGATGGGCGTGTAATATTTTCTGACTTACAAGCTAATTGGAAATACTATAAGGATGTGAAGAAAATCAAAATCAGGTTTAATAAATGGATCATACAGCTCAAATAATAAGTTTATCCAATAAATAGTTATTCAATACTTGTAATACAGACTAGAAGAAACCTGATATATTTGAGTAGTTTCAGTTTCCTAATGGCTATTAGTTAAGCAATTAGTGAAGAAAGATTTAGAGAGAAAGATAAATATTTAGCATATATTTTAAAACTAAGTCATACTGTCGTATCTCATACTTTTCCATATTTAGTTATTGAATTGCTGTATTTTTATAATTTATTTATATATTAATATGTTATTAGTTTTTTTTTTGGTAAATATTCTTCTTTTAATTTTTTTTTAATTGTAATTTTGTCTTATCCACAAATAGAAGTTTTCTTTTTTAATAAATTTGTGTTATCTTAATTATAATAAGATCTTTTGAGAGTGTCATATTTGATAAGTTGCCAAAATGCCTTCAGATCATTTTCTAGCAATTTCAATTTTTGAAAGTGCATTCTCATCTTCTGTTGCTTACTTCAGTTATTTTTAGAATGAATATTTTATCAAATATTTTGGTGCTTTTTTTACAGTTTTTCTTAAATATCTTATGATAAATTACACTTCAATTGAATGAAGTTGAGTACCAAAGTATAAAACAGCATCATTTTTATTTAATTAATCAAAGTAAGATTTTTAAAATTCTCTACTGTTTTTTTTTTTTTTTTACATTTTTAATAGGTGGTTGATCTTGGAATCTTTTTTGCATTAGAAAAAGCTCTTTTAAATACCAAAACAACTGATTGATGTATTTTGAACTTTTCTTTGTCAAACCCCTTCTTTGAAAAACTATATTTGAACATCTGTATAACTAGGATATACAACATATTTGTAAAATCTATTTTTATATTATTATGAGATTTTTACTTCTGCAATGGAATTAACAGCATAAGTAATTGATAGACACTAGTAACAGCATTTAGGACTAGTGGAGCTCAGAAAAGTAATCCATTGATTACTCTGGCTTGCACTACTGTATGGAGAGTTTTGCCTGTTTTAATAACAGTTATGAGCAAGTATAAGAAATGATGAACATGTTATGTAATCTAGTGGGTCTCCTTGATTTTGATGACATAACTTCTTAAATCATTGTATAATAAATTATCTTATATATAATACAAATAAGATATTTGTTAATTAAAAACTATTGCAATAACAATAAAAATAATAAATATAATGGTAATTAACTATTATAAACAGTCTTTCAATCTGCAGAAGTACATTCAGTTAATTCCTTAACCATCCTCGATTGCCATTAAATTCAAAAACATATCAGAAGCAAACATCATCAACTCAAATCCCATGAATCTTGAATTTTAATGTTAGCAGCTTGTCTATTAATTATATTTTATTTTATTTTATTTATTAAAATTGCCTCTTTAATTTTCATTTTATTATGGTTTCTCTCTTCATGAAGAATCTTAACACTTTCAATATCAAACTTAAATTTATATTTACATGTCCTTTCGTAATTCAAGAAAACTGAAGCAGTCACTAAATCATTATTATTTTTACTTTTCACAAGCTTGTATAACAATTCATGCTCTTTTAATCTTTTTTCAATTAGTAATGGTCAATCTATGGCCACTTGGTACTTGAAATGCTACTACAAGTTCTAATGTTTGTCTCATTTTAAGACAACACTTTATAACTCAGTTGGATGTCATCAAGTTCTATCAGAACCAGAAAGATGATTTTTATTGAGTTTAACCCCCCAATTTTATTGTACAGATATTCTTTTATTTTGGGTTTCCTTTATGTAGTAAATGATATTTTAATTAATGTCCTTCTTCAACATTATAAGCTCTGATGATGACGTCTGGACAGTTGAAACTGTAGGCAAGAGGAGATAAAATAAATCATATGTTAAACTGCATTGTAGAGTGTTAATTGAGGTGTATATGGTATATTATATATAATTCAGCAATGCAAATAATGAGAAGTAGAAGGAAATTTTAATAACAGAACAATTAAATTATTATTTTTTGATGGCCTCTTTTTATCTTTTCTCCATTCCACTCTATAACCATCACATAATCTAATTATTCCTGGCATAAGCCAAGAAATCATGATTCTCTCAGATCTACGTTTTGAATAAGATACCCATAAAGAAAATAACATGAGGAAGTATTGATTTGACAAATGTTACAATAAAATTTATTCATACACAAAGCAATTTACAAAATCATCATTAATTGATTATTCAACATTTGAATTTTATCTTCTTATAAATATTTAAATTAGTTTACCTTCTTTTTATACTTTCCAAATAATTTCTTTTCATAAATAAATTACTTTCAAATGTAAATGATATTTTCCCTTTTCTAACATTTATTATATGGTTGTTTTTCATGTAACTGAAGCAAAGTTGTGCGCACATTACACATATTATGACTAGTTTATGTGTGTAAGTTTAGAGTACCATACTTTGAAAGAAAACTTTAATAAATTCCCACCTTACTAATATAATGCCTTGATAGCATCTTTAAAAAGGCTTCTTAAATAATCATTTCAAATCATATCACCTAATGATATTACCCAAACAGGATGACTATTGAAATATATCAAAGTTGAAATACCTTACAGATGGAGTTAATTAATAAAATTACAAAAAAGTGATAGAATGCATCACTAAATAGCACCCATCAAATATATTTATATATATAAGCAAGTTTTAAATCCTTGATCATATTGCAAGCTATACAAAATAACACTTAACATTTTTAGGAAGACATATAATAGGGTGAAGTTAATTATTGTAAATAACTTTTATCATCTCTGGCTCATAGTGCAGAGCTCTGTTAATTATTCATGAAAACTAAATAAGATAATTAAATCATCAGTCATCATATTCTCTCAAATGATATGAATGAACATGATTAATAATAAATAGATTCATTAATTATAAAAACAATGATTTTACTTTGTATTAATCCATAATGTAAACATATATGGAGCTTTGCATTCAATTCTTTAAAATCATTCTGAAAGTATTCAGTAAGTATTAGTGATAACTAATTTCCATCATATACAGCATTGACGATAAAGTATAAATTATTATTACAACATAAATTCTCATTATTCTATACCTTATTTCTTTTTAACTTTATTACATTTTGTGAGAAGCTTATCAGTTTTCAAAATGTCAATATAATTTTTTCAAACTTAAATAATTTATTTACTTCCAAAAGCATGCATTTTAATGGAACTAAATTTGCATTATTAGCATATATTCTCACATAGACATATGTTCACATATTACTGATAAGTAACTTTTATCTTTGATATTTCTTTTCATATAAAACAATATTCATAATTGTTAAAATAAATAATTTTCAGATGAAGGTTCATAATACTAAATAATACATCACTTTAAAAAATTAGATAATTATGATAGAATGACAGCCTGTTACAGACGCTGTGAGAATGTTGTTAATAAATGAATACCTTCGAACAACCACGTGATATATAATGAAACTTATAGAAAACTAATGATGAGGTTGAATAAATTGTTATAATATCTTAGAAGAATTATGAAAAATGGTAAGCAGACAGTTTTTAAAACAAGGAAGAATGTTGCAAATAAATATATAGTCTAGAAAATGTAACAAAAAAAAATCAGAGCATGTAGACATTATAAAGAGGCTTTTAACAAATAAATGAGAGATAAAAAGATAAATATTAGATGGGATAACAAAAATAGATGTAGTATAGAACTGAAAATAGGGTGAACTTAATAAGAAGTTAATTGAGGAAATAAACAATGTGAGAAATGGGTATGAGAAATTTTTTGGAGATATACAATGAAAAGAAATAAGTAAGTAAATGATGTTATATTGTTAAGCATAGAGGGAAGAAAAGATGAGGGTAAAAAAAGAACTTGAAAAAAATTATTAATGAATTATAATAAAATATTTCGATGAAGAGAATTTAGGTTAGAGTATATGATTTATTAGAAAGCTTAATTCATGGGAAGATGGATAGTAGAATTGGATGCAAAATTGCAATAGAGTAATAGCTAGACTAAAAAAAGTAACAGAGTAAATGATATGGTAGGATTGGTTTAACAGAAAGTTTTAATAAAATTATGGATGATAAGAATTCAGATATAAAGAAAAAGAAAAAAAAAATGTTAGTAACTCACTGTAGATCAATAGCAATACCTTTTATATTTTATAAAATATTTACATAAATATTAATGGGCCAGGAAGATTTGGATGAAAGAGATAAAATCTCATTTAAGATTCATAATGAACTGGTTTTATTCAGGCAAAAGGTCAAAGTATAATTTATTAATTATTAATTTCATTGAAATGTTTTATAGAAAAAATAAACTACTGTATATTGCATTTTTGGTTATAGAATATGCTTATAATGAAATCTAGAAATAGATTGTAAAGAAGCTTTGAAAATATATGAATAGACTTTGTGTTGCTAAGAATGATAGAAGTTCTTAAAAGAATAATTATTATAAGTATTATTTGGAGGATTTGTTTCTAAGAGAATTGGAGATTAAATATGATAATATGCTGAACTATTTCCATCATCTATCAGTAAATGTTGAATGTATAGAAATTTGTAAACTTTAAACTTTTCAAATACTAACACACAAATAGACAACACAGGTTAGTAATGACACAACATTTTGAGGAGGAGTATTCTCCACTCTTCTTCAGGTGTTTCTGGCCTGACCAGTGACAGTATTAGCATAGGAGTTGAACTTGCATCTTTAGATTCTCGAATATCAAATTTAAGGTAAATGCTCTAACCAACTTAGCTATTCCATCAAGCTCAGTTTTTTATTTACTCAAAATAGGTTGTGGAAATGACTAACTTTGGAGCCTATATTTAATCACATTGAATATTTGGTTTCACAATAACACTTCACCAAATTACCAGCCCAAAACATTATGCTAATATAAAGGATGGTGATATTGTATGCATCTGGTATCAGTAATTTCTTAAGCTTACATTAGTTGGTGCTAAAATGGAGAGCTGTTCTGGTATAATCATAATGTTTGGAGAATTTATCATTTTGGAAGTAGCAGCGTAAGGTGAACTTGATCACCCAAAGTAATCAAATATTGTGCAACTCTAATGTGTCCATTCATAATAATTATTGAACCAAAGTAATACTATTATATAGCTGACAGTTTCATTTGCCATGCTTTATTGTAGGAAAAAGACAGTCTCTTTTATAAATGTTGGTTTTTTGAGATTATCAAAATAAATTCTTTTAATGTTCGAGAAAAAAAACAAATAGTGGTTTGTTCATAATAAGCTTCTTTCTAGTCTTACATTGCTAATTTTTATGCTTGTAACACTATGATGTTTGAGTTGTTGTATTGACCTCAGAAACCATTGACTTTGAAATATAATTTATCCATAAATGTTCTTTATATGAAGTTCTCAAAGCTTGATTTAGAAGGTATTGAGAGCATTTCAATGTCTGCTGTAATTTATTCTGCATTTTTAGTACTGTCTTTTGCAATGTTTGTTGATGTGAAGTTTAGTGATTACAATTATCACTCATGAAAAATGTTCATTTTAGCATTAAGCAAGTTAGAAGTTTTGAACTATGATTCTCTTACTAATTAGGTACCAATAGTTTAACTTTTTTTCTCACAGATTAACTGATGTGATTTATTCATTACCTTCTTATGGTTAATTGGATTCATTGCTGCAATATTTTATTAAAACAGGCAAAACTCTCTATACAGTAGTGACACTCAGTGCCAACCAGAGTAATTAATGGATGCCAGGAGGCTTGTGCATAAAATCCCTATCTAGTGCTTACTCATCCAATATCCCCAGACTAGTTTCTGGCTTGTAGCCTTCGTCATGAGGAGCTTTGGATCTGAGAGCACTGCAACTAGATCTCAGGATCTAATGCAACCCTCTAGCAGCCACCTTTTATCTCTACTTAACTACAAAACTATGAGAATAAAATTGAAAACACAATAATATTTTCAATCTAAGCTCAATAGCTTATATAGTCATATGGGTCTGAAACCAGTTCAGTATCCACACATTTTGGTGTCTTTGGCTCTTTAATAGCCATAGCCACCATGGCCACAAGCCAGAAACTAGTCTGGGGATATTGGTTAAGTAGGCATTATATAGGGATTTTAGGCACAAACCTGAGTGGCACTACTGTATAGATAGTTTTGCCTGTTTTAATAACAGTAATGTGCTAGCATAAGAAATAGTGATCATGTGATATTTAGTGATTTAACTTTATATTATATGTATTTGTTAATTTGCCTAATAATTGAGAAAAATTTTGATATTACTAATCAGTATTCCTGATGAGTCTTTTACAAAATGAAATACATCAATATTTATTAATTGCTGTCTACGCTCCCCCCCCCCTCATTCTCATATACATATATACAGTTTTAATGCATATTTACACAAAATCAACATTACAAACATTTTCTTTTAATATTATCAAAATTCCTTACCAATTACAGTAACTATATTATATTTATACAGTTGCATATATATAATTTTGTTACATTGGTTATTACAGGACTTTTTTGTTTTTTAGTTAAAACATGCTCTGTCAGGCAAGAAGGATCTTTTTGAACATGTTGACATTGACTGGGGTCTATCACAGGTAGATATTGGCATATTGTATTCAAATTTTCTATTACATTTGTAAAATATATTTCTTAAGATCTTATGTTTTCTAAAATTTTCATAATGATTGCTTTTTAATTTCTGTGCACTTAATCTTTGTAAAAAAAAAAAATTATGTAAAATTTTTTAATGTGTATACAATATATATGCATGTATGTGTATTTGTGTGTATACATATATATCTATACCCTCATCCACTATTAATATTTTGTAGCTAATATTTTGCTGTATATAACCACACATATTCCTGTATATATGTTGTAAGATATTGATAGATTTAAGATTGTGTGTACATATAATTACAAAATGAAAATTTCTATGTTTCAGATGTTTGTCCAAGTATGCATATGTATGCTTTTTTTCAGCTTATTTTGTAATTTTGATGCTTGTTACACTTTATAAGTAATATGCTTATTAGCATTTTATATTTCTTGACTCTTTTTTCACTTCTATTTTTTTTTTTTTACTTTGTCATTAAAATTATTAACAATAAGTACTTTAACAAAATTTTTGTATTTTCAAAAATTGTTATCAATAATTATATTTAAATATATTATTATTATAAATTAGATTTCTGTGGAATGATTCATTAGAGGTGTCTTAAAATTTTTGGCAATCTTTTATATTTCTTTTGCTAATACTATCAGTTTTATTACAATTTGATTTACAAGTGTCAAGCTTCTTGCATTCACTTATTTAATGGCAGCTGTCTTTAGATAAATAGATTAATAATTATTGCAAATGATTTATTAAGCTAAAGATTATTATATCATTTTTAGTCTAGATATATACTTTAAACTTAATTAAAGATTAGTATACCTAATCTATTTAAATACAACCACATGCTATTGTTATTTGAACTCCACTCCTACCCATCTCCCCATGTGCTATGTTTTAAGTACCATCTTTCTAACCCCTTTTTTTAATGTTTAAGTGTGTGAATGTTTTGAAATACATTCAAGATGTTTTATGAAAATAGTTAACTTTTTGCAAAAGGGAGAAATTGTATATAATTACAGGATGTTAAACTATTGTTGACATTAAATTTTACTGTTTTTAATGATGTGGTAGAAAAATTAATTCAGGTTTTTTAGAACAAAGAAAGTCTCCAGAAATAGATAATTAATATTAATATGCATATACGTATATGTATATGTTTAATTGAAGATCTTCTTGAGCAAGAGATGTGAATACAGTTTTCAGGTTTATCCATATGTGAAATTTTTGATATTGTTATTTTAGCTTTATATTTTGGATGGATCTTATCTGATTTCATGTGGTCAGTAATGGTTACTTGGTAATTAGCAGCCAGCATTTCTGTCAACAATTACTGAGCCACAATTTCTATCCAAATGATGATAGGTAAAATTTAAATGAAATTCTGATGATAGCTTAAAAAAAAAAGGATTCACAAAAATATATATATATATTAGTGTCAAATTTCAGGATATGATGAACTTATTTTTACAAACTAATATAAAAAAATATATATATAATTTTAAAAAAAACACTTATTTATATAAACACACTAAAAGGTAAAAAATCTATCTTCTTCAGCTTTTATAATATTCTTGATAGTATGCAAAACTTTCATTTTGGTTATTGTTGTTTTACAAAGTGTTTTTTTATTATTATTATATATTTTTGTATTTAGTTTTATGTAGTTCCAGAAATTACTAATGAAGAAAGTTTAAATACAATTTAATATTGCTAAATGGTGTTATCATAAAGAATATTGAATCCTATATATAAAAATAAAATTTTAAATTTTTCACTAATTTTTGCTAAAATTGTTTGCAAACTCATTAAATATATATATTGTCTTCAGGAGTACATATAGATGCAAAATTACAACTAGATCATAAATTGGTAAGTAGGTAAAAATTGAGGTACAGGATTTGAACTAGATAAAGAATAAGTTTTTAAAAAAGCATTTTTTTTTTTTTTTAAAAAAAAAAAACATTTTTCACTAACTTAGTTATGGTGTTTTAAGTATATGTAGTCAAGGTTATGGTGAATTTATTTTCATAACTTGTTAAAAAGATTGCACATCTAATCTGAGACAGTTTTCATTATGAGACAAACAACTAAAATCCAAGACAGTCTTGCATAATTCAGAATTCACTTTAATCTTTACACATTATTTACATAGCATAATATTTTTAATCATTATTTTTAGATATATATAAAAGAAAGAAAAAATAATGGTTATGTGACAACAATTTTGTTCATAATTATTTTTTTCACAATTAATCAGATTTAGAAAATATAAATAGTTTTAGAAATCAATTATTAATAAGCAGACATTTATTTAATTCAATGCTGTTTTTCAAAAGTCGATTTAATATCTATTTTGAAGAAGATTTAATAATTGTAAAAGCAATAATATCATGAAATTATTTTTCATTTAATTAAATTAGAAAATGTTAATAAATATCTTGCTTTGTTTTATATATTTACAAAACCTTTTCAAAGTTTACAAAATTGCCTTAATTTTGAAGATGAATTTTATAAAAATAAAACTTCAGAAAGTATTTATTATTTTAAAATATTTAAAACATTTAAATAAACTATAATAATCATAAATTTTTATATAAAATAAAACTATTTATAGAAAAATTATGAATAGTATATATAAAATGTCATAAATATTATTGCTAATAGCAACTTTAGTTATGCTTTGAGCTCTCTTTTATATATATATTATATAATATAATCTTTTGCTAATTAATTTTTTTAAATAAAGAAATGATACTTGTAGTTTATTAATAAACACTTTTTCAAATATTTAAATCAGTTTTAATTTATCTATAAATTTTTCGCTTTTTTAAATAAAAAAATATATAAAATGTTTAATAATAATATCATTAAATTTAAAAAAAAATTATTTTATGATTTACACAAAATATAGAAGTTATAATAACTAATTTTAAAATCCAAGATGTTAATTTATAATAAACTTTAAAATATTTATTATTTATTACTTGTGTATGGAATGATCCATTGAAATTTCGGAAATACCAAATTTTGTTTAAAGTTTAAAATTTGAGGTCAGTTAATTTTCAACTATCTAATTATTAGTAACCAACTTGTTTGGTACAATAGTAGAATAGCAGGTTCTAAGTTCAAAGTATGTATGTAGATCACAAGATCCATGGATCGCAAGGTCTGAATCATGGTCCAAGTCTATAAACTCCCGAGCGATAAACTATTTTTATTATTTTTTAAAACTATAATTTCTAGCCAAAGTACTTTTGATAACTGCTCCCTCTCCCTCTAATATTGATTTATGCAGTTTTCTGCAGTGGTAAAATGACAATCTAAGAGTTATTAGAAATTCCTAAATCAAAGCCCAATCTGTCTTTTATAGTATTCAAATATTCAACAATCTTTCTAGCAACTAACTATTTGATTATTTTTTAATTATATAATTGATTTAGAAATAAAGTTTATTGTTTTTTAAATATAGGAAAGCTAAATTTTAACTGCAGATATAGTCACTGAAATATTACACTTCTATAAACATAAGTAGCACCATTGATATAATTTTTAATAATATGTTTCAACTTACCCAGTTGCCAATGCATCAAGAGTTTTCTGAACCATCATTGTTTAATTTTTATTGGTGCTACATTTAATAGAAAAATTTGTTACACCTAATTAGTCTATGTTTATAATAAAATTATTAATAATAATTAAAAATCTATCAATTATTCATTTGTGTATGTAACAATTTAAGACCATATTCCAACATGTATTTTAAAAACATAATTGTTTGCAATTTTCATAATTTAACAGAAATCAGTTTTAAAACAGTAAAGAATTACTAATTAGATATAATTAAGTAAGTGGGGGGGGGGGCAATAAAAAGATTTAGTCATAAACTATCTCAATTACAAAAATGAAGCATAAATAAAAATCAGTTTTTTCAAGCTGAATAATATAAAAATTAATTGCAAATAACTTAGTCTATTGTCAGAACTAAGTGCAAACTAATCTGATTTAGGTATTGAAGTTTTATTAGTTATAAAAACTATTTTTAAAATATAAAATACTTCAGAAAATTGAAATTGAATAAATGTGAAAATCGTTGAAATCAGTTCCATTATTGTCCGCTAGACGGTGTTATATTGCAACAGGCATGGTAATATATCTGTCACTAAGGTAATAAATATATTTGCTGAGAGGAAAAAAAGTGAGGTGCAAACTAATTCGTATAAGTTTTTGTGTTGTAACTACATATTTTATAATAATATCAATGTAAATAATTCTCGATTCATTGGTTAGGCATGTATCATTTTTCTAGAATTCATCGTCTGCCGTCTTTGTTCTCGAATTCATTATCTTTAAGGTAATGGATTTATTCTTTTCAAATTCAATTTTTCGCATCTATCATTGATTAATCATAGCCGTCACACAGTACTTTTCTGTAAAGATGAAAAGTTAATAAATATTATTACTGTGTATATATGCACACTCACATATTTAAATTGGTTTGGTTATTATTAAATACTGTTCTTGTATGTATAGGTTCAAAGGGGGATTTTAATCAAGAAAATTATAAACAAACGTAAATAATGTTAATTACACAGATAAATGATTGTTAATTATATTGGTTTTATAATCAGAACTAAACACAAAATAATAATAAAGTACATCTTATAAATTGGAATACTGAAATATGAGAGACTAAGTGTCTGCAAATATGACTAGTGGAGTAAATTTTTTTGATCCTCATTCTTTCTTATTTGATCAAATTTGTTTCTAAATGTGTTGGGATATCTTCTAGTGTTATAATTATAGTTGTAAATGTACTTGTAAACTACAATGCATATAGCATTAAAATAGTACTGCGGATTTTTTCTTAACATCCTTTTGAAAAAGATTCTATGATTGTGTGAATGGTAGTATTCTTTTTTTTTTTTTGTAAATTGAGTTGATATGGGCTGTGGCAATGTTTAGATTGATGCATTCAAATAGAAAGTCGTTTTGATCCTCTTTTCTCTGTGGCATAATCCACATATGGCAGTGGTGTTCAATCTGTCAGTCGCGATTGACAGGTAATTTGTGGAGTGATATTTGGTAGATCTCTTGTTTATTTCTCCTTACTTGCAAATTTAGTTAAAACTGAAAACATAATATTTTATTTATCATTATTTTGTATTATTTTTTAATTCTCTGTCTGTGTATATTGCTAATGTTTATTTATTTTTCGTTAAAATTGTCAAATCAGTAATTTTCTTATAAGTTCAGGTAAATGAATTAATTTGGATCAGGTGATTATGATTATAAGCAAATTATATCGTATGGATATGCATTTCATTTATAATCGTGTTTATTCATAACTACATTGTGCAGTTTCCACTACCACTATTAAAATTTCAGTTGCCTTAAATTTATTACTGGATTTATGATTATTTTGTCCATTAATTAATTGATAAGTTACAAATATTTTCTATTTTAATAAAATATTTAAAAGTTTTAATTGGAAGATAATCATGAGTGTGTCAAAGAAATCAAAGACATATCGTTTTCACAAGAACTTGGAAATGGATTATTTCTTTATAATGGTAAATGAAAATTGTTGTTCTATTTGAAAATAAATCTGTAGCAATTCTAGAAAAAAGTAATATTGAGACATTTTCTATCTCTGCATGAAAATATGACGATTTCCCCAAAAATTCCAAAATACATAAATTATAAATTTAAAGGTAGGACTTTCTGGTCAATAAAATATGATTTTGAAAATAATAAATAAATCAATATCAGTTACTATTGCACCTTTGAAATTATGCCATTTATTAGCAAAAGCATGAAAGCTTATTATTGAAGAAGAGTTAATAAAAGAATTGTTTCTTGCAGCAACAAGGACCTTTATTTTTTGATTTTAAAAATATAAATGAAATAATTTCAGATATTAAAGATTTACAACTTTCCAGATCAATGGTTATGAGAAGAGTTGAAATTTTAAGTCACATTTACCAGTATGTTGCATTTTCATTACAATTTGATGAATCAAATGGTTTCACTGATATACTCAGTTAGTGGTATTTATTAGCATAATATTTCAAGATTATTCAAATAGAGAAATTTTGAAAATTATATCACTATTGAGAAGGACTAGGGGAGAAGACATTTTGTCAGTATTTGATGGATTTGTGAAACAGCACAAACTTCTACTTTTTAAACTTGTAGCTATTATTACTGATAGTGTTCCTGTGATGATAGGTAATAAATCAGACTTCATTTTATTATGTAAAAATAATGACAAATATCCATATTTTTAATGAACCATAAACTCGAAACATGATTTGGATATTATATTTAAAATTCTTCTGTTTGGAAGCAATGCTCTATAACGATGGTTATTTAAATTATACTCAGATGATGATAGGGAACTTCTGTTGTACAATAATGTTTGCTGGCTCAGCAGAAGTAAATTTTTAGAAAGATTACTTGTATTAATTCATGATATAATTTTTTTTTCTTCATGAAAAAGGAGTTATTTATCCACAATTGAATAATAAAAGATGGTTGTTACACTTGTTATTTTCAGTAGATTTCTGTGCAGAATTAAGCAGTTTACAAGGTAGAGATAAAAATTGAACGGATATGTTAAGTTCAATAATAACTTTCAATCAATACATATTTTTACTAAAGAAAAATATAAATTACCGTGAATTTAGACATCTCTTATTATTAAAATTTTTTGAACAAAATTAAGAAATGCTTCACTGTGATTTAAAAGAATTTAATTAATGAAATAGAATTAATTGAAGAAGAAATAAATTCAACATTTAAAGATTTTAAAAAAACTAATATGATTATATCTTTTATCAATAATCCATTTCAAGAAAACTTGAACATCATAGAAATTTCAAATGAAAATAGTGATTATTTGATATAAACAAACTGAAATAGCACTTTGAGATAATAAAGATTGAGAATAGTTTACATTTAAAATCAATAAACAACGAAGTCGTTTGGAAGTATACACATGGAAAAATTCCAATATTAATTGATATTGCAGGAAAATTTCTGTCATTGTCAGAATTCACTTTTTCAAATACGAACGTCATAAAAAATCAATTAAGAAAACAAATTACATCATTTAGATGATTGTCTATGATTGGCTACTTTTTCATATCAACCTGACTATGAAAATATTGTGAGATCCAACCAATGCCAAATTTCACATTAACTTTTTTTTAAAATCAACCAGCATTTCTTATAATATGTGAATTTGTAATCAATCGTTTTTTGTAATTTTGATTTTCCAAATTAGAAAAATAAATATTTTATTTCAATATATTTATTTTATTTGTTGTATTAATTATAAGTGATAAATGTTTAATTACACAAAGTTTTTAGTTTCTTTAAAATTTTTAGGGTTGGGAGAGTGAGTCCTCTGAAGTGAATGTGATCTATAATAAGAAAGTAGTATAGAAAAGTAGTTTGCATTGAAAAAAAGTTGATTACCACTGACATTTGGCATCAGTGTTATGGTTTCTTTGGTATTTGAAGAATTTAGATTTTTTGTTGATCATGTTTAATTTAAGGAGAAAATACAAATATTTAGGTATTTAGACCCAGCATTGGTGAGAAATTGTCATCTTCCATATTTGGGTATAGTGCTACTAAGATTTTGAAATATAGCATTTGTCTTATATGCGTTTATTTAGACTTGTTATTGTCATAATTGATTCTAAGATTGTTGCAAATGTTTTGAGTAATCTGGAAAAAATTTAATCATGTATATCAGATTGATTGATTTTGTAGTCTAAATGCATGTACTAAATGCAAGCCTAGCTTCATTGAGATGAGTATGTGCTCATAATCTTCTAAGAGAAAAGATTTTGTAAAGATTATTGTAGGAGTGTAATAAGTGATTTTAATCATAATTCATGTATTAATAAGTGCTACTTTTGAATATAATGGAAGGTATGCTTTTGAAAGTGATGATATTGTGTTTTCTATTGTATTTATCAATATATCCTGGATATGTTTACACATTGCAATGTAACTTATGTAGAAAGGAAATTTTAAGAAGGTTGAGTATTTGTCCTGAAACACTTGTGTATGAATTTTTCTCATGTATATGAACCAAACAGATGACTTGTCCAAATTAAACTTGAATTTGAATACAGCAGTGTATTCATTCAATATTTTTATTAATTGGTTTTTTTTATATATCAAAAAGATAATGACATCATCCATGTATGTGATATAAGATATACTGCATCGCAAAATGGATACATATATCCCTGGAAGTTCTTTTTCTATTATGTTGAGTAGTGGATTTATGTATATGGTAAATAAGAGAACTGAAGGGTAATCCTTGTGATATTGATTGTTACAGATTAAAAGAAGAAAATATTTTCCCATTAAGTGTAATGTTATTTATTAATAAATTTCTAATTAGATATAACATGGTATTATGCATTGTTGTTTTAGTTAATGATTCTATGAAAATACCAACTGATACTGAATCAAAAGCTGAATTTATATCCAGTTGTAGTGCTATTGCACTGTGTCTTAAGATTGGTTTAAAGAGCAGCACTGCTTCACTTGTTGATTAGTCTTTATTTGCAAATTGATATTTAGACAATATAAGTAATATGTGTTTCTATTCTCTCCTTAATAACTCTTTCCAAGACTTTTATATCTAATGAACCCATGGATATAGGTCTGATATTTTGTACATTGATGATGATAATGATTTTTTGCTAAATGAAAGTAATGAAATTGGATATACCCCCCCCCCTGGTATCATATAGCTTCTTTGATAATAAATTGGCTATGTTCAATAAAAATATAAAAAAGCTGTTGTAAATTAACTGAGATGGGAAAACACAAATTTAGGTTGGCCTGGAGATCCTGGATGGAATGGGTCTGGCATTTTTTCTAAGCTTTGCAAAAAAAAAAAAAAAAAAACAGTGGCTTGAAGTATCATGTTTATTTGTTAATCCAAAGGGCTTAGATGTGGGTTTGAAAGCTAGAGCCTTCTGAAGTTTTTAATGAAAAGAGCAATCATGTTATTCACAGATATTTATTTTCCCTCAACTGTTAGAGCTGATGGAACTTGGGAGATGGAAGATTGCCTTAGAGTCCATCAGATACAATTTCTTGACTATTTATGTAGCTGCATCACAAAAAATCATCTATTTTTTATTGCTAAATATTTACCCAACATCTCATAAGTTTATTTGTACTCTCTTCTCAATGCTGACATCTATTCTTTATTGCCCATTTATGCATTTCATCTACAAGAGAAAGAAGCCTTATTAGTGGTATGGATGGATACTCTTGTGACATTGGTTTATTGTGTATGATATTATGTCTATAAACATTGTCCATTGTTGTACTTCTGTCAAAATGTAAATTTTGAAGGAAAAAAAACTGTCGTCTTTGTTCTCTCAAAATAATTCTTATTGTTTTGTATCGAACTGAATAGTTAACTAAGATCAAATCAAATGTTACCATTATTTCTGAATGGTGTGAGAATTGGAAAGACACTATTTTAATATTGAGTATGTGATGGAGCATAGGTGAGTGGAACACAAGATAAGTGATGAATATCTGCCATTGTTAAATGAAATTGAATCTGTAGATAGAAAACCTTCACCACTGATGAAATGCAACCATTTTATCACAAATTATTGTACTTCATACTGAAATCTCCTTTAAAATGAATGTTTGTGGTGAGGATGCAAAAAATGAGTTCAATACTAGAATTATTCTGTTGGTTAAAGTTTGATTGGAAGGGGGAGGTACATACTAATATTATGTTTAGTTTTATAGCTTGGTGTTGGATGATAATGATTAACAAATATTCATCTATATGTAGTATTGGAGACACAAGGCCTTGTAATCATTATCCCTATGCTTGCAGATAAAGCAGATGATGTTTTTGAGAATGCTGAGTAATCAACATTATTAAGTTAATTTAAAATCTATTTGAAATCCTCCATAAATAATATACATTGGGGTAGCTTTCACATATTAGAACAATCATTATATTTTAAATGAGTTGGAAAAGGCATTTTTGTAGGTGACAAGATCTATTCCTGCTAATCTTTGGTAATTTAATTTGCTGATAGATCAATTTGTGAGCCACTATAAATTTTGGTCTCTATCATGCTAAATAAATGTGGTTGGACAATCTTATGCCATTTAGTTAGAAGTTTAATTTTTCCCAAGGGAGTTTAAGCCTCTGACAGTGAAGGTGCATATATTAAGTTTCATTTTAGTCTGTATTTATTTTATATATATAGTAAACTTGAAAAAAACTTTTGATTTTATTATGTAAGACTTTCCCAAAACTTTTTAAATTGCTACACGATGTAAATGAAAATATATAGAAAATTTAATGATTATTGGCTCAGGTATAAATAATTTCACTATATTTGATTGTGTACTATATTACTGTTTAAAAGTAAGTGATATCTTATCTATTGCATCACCTGATCTCACTTGCCTTAATGTTTGTGCCTTATTGTGCATTAAATTATATAAATTAGTACACTTGCCTCTAAATGTTTTGGGGGATATTTCTTCATCACTGTCATCCATTACTGGACCTTTTGCTTTTCTTTCTGAGAGGAAAGCCTGATTTTTCTTTAGTTGAGGTGTGCTTATAATTACTCATGTTGGACAGGTAATGAGTTTTATCATGATGTCAGATGATATTTTACTTAGGAGGCTCTTTGCAAATGTTATGTTAGTAGAAAGATTTTGAGTTTTACTGTCATTAGAATGCTCATTATTTTGTCTGGTACTAGGATTGATTGGTTGTGAAGCATTTTTGTTGCAATTTCTTTATATTAATTTTTTATTCTCATCCTGTTTAGACATTTGTTGAGTGGATGTGGCTTTTATATTACTATGTGTGCAGTATAGCTTAGAGCAGTTATTGATTAGATGATTGTGTTCTTTACTGTGAAAGCATTGGGGTTTTAATTTGTTTATTATTATAAATAATGTGGTCTCTTGATTGATAATTTGTGTGGGAATATTATCGGGATTTATATTTTCTCATTGTTTTCTTTAAAAACAGAGCTGTTATCGAGTATTGGAATGGCTGTATTTTTAAGATATATAGCTTGAAAATTTGTTGCCTCACCCAGTGGCTCCAAATCTGCAATAGAATAATTGAGATACGTATTTTCAAGTAAGCCTGTGATATGATTTTATTCATTTGAGTTAACTAAAATTAGTGCATATTTGTTCAAAAATTTTTTTTTTGTAGTTGTCTTTTTTCTCTTTGTTTTAAATTTTTTTTACTAGATATTTTGGTTTTGGGTGTTCTGCAATTTGTATGATTGTGGTCCATAGTTTGTTTTTTAAAAATTAAACTTCTCAAATAAAAGTTCTTTGTGGAATATATAGAGAGAACAGTGATTATTTGTGATGTCATTATTAATGAATGATCTGTAATGAATCATTTGAAATATTTAAAAAGATCCTTTGGTATCATTGCGTTAAAAAATTCTGTGATTTTTGTTAGGCTGTCATTATTCCAGGCTTTTTGTGGCTCCATAATATCAATGTCCACTATCTTGATAAAAGATCTAGTTTCATCAAATCTTTGATAGTTGATCAGTGAAATCTAGAGGTTGGTTGTATTTTTATTCTATTTATTAATTCCAATCCATTTTTATTTTTTCAATCTGCTGAAAAGATGAGTTTTGCTACTTCTGCATCTTGGCTGGAGACTAATTTTCAGCGACAATATTTATATATCATCCTTAGGGGGTTATTAGATTTTTTTGAAAAGAAATAAAGAATTTTTCATCAACATATAATTTTTGAAAAAATTAGTTTATTAAATTAAATATATAAAGTTCAATATTTCACAGGATTTACAGGCTCAATTTGCTGATTAAGAAAATAATGTTTAGTAGAAAAATTAATGTTCTTGCATTATCCATGCATTATAATTAGTTTTCTCATATAATGTTGTGATAATTACTTTTTCATAAATTCTAATTATAAACAAATTAAAATATATACAAAATTGAGACTTTTTGAATGAAATAAAAAATGTGTGTCCGAAAAAAATTTTAATCCCGATTTTTAAAATAAAGTGAATATAATTGTAGTAATATTAAATTAAAAATCTGAGTTGTACTTTACATGTATTTGCATCTCACTACTTAAGTATTGAATTATTTTTTGTCTATAATTTTTATTTGAAGTCAAACACTGTTGTTTTTTTCAGCCCCTTGAGAAATGATGGATCAAGAATTGACTGCAGATCTATTTATTGTTGTATTTCTTCTAAATATATATATATATTATTATTATTATTATTATTATTATTATTATTAATAATAATAATAATAATAATAATAATAATAATAATAATAATAATAGTAGTAGCATGAACCTGAAATTTAGCAAGAATATTGCAACCGAAAAAATATAAAATATTGAATGTTATTCTAATTTTAACAGTCATTTGCCAGCATATCAAACTCATTGGATCAAATCACATGGTTGGGTCATACTTACACCACATACATTTTTAGCTTGATATTTTTTCTTTTGCAATGGTCACTCGAAGAATATTTTCAAAAAACGTAATATACATTTATTAAATAATCATATGGTTTATTAATCAGGAGTTATTAAAAAATTGGAGAGCTGGAAGTGACAGCTGCTATCTATGGATCTTGAAATCTAAAATCTACCACTTCACTTCTGCACTAAACGACACAGCACACTTAAATTTATTTAAATATATATAAAAATAATTAGAAAGATAATATAATAAATAAACATCGTTTAAAATTAAGAGTTGTTTTTTTTTTTTAATTTTTTTATATTCATTTATTTGCACAGTTTATCCAAATTTTGATGTATATGTTGACTTGATACCATCTTCAGCATTGATGCCTTATGTGGATCCATAATCTTAATATTTGTGGTGCTTTTTTTTTTTTTTTTATTAAGAGAATAATTATATGTCTATATATATTCTGCCAAACATAACATACATTTTACACACAAAATTAATTTTGAAAAGAGTTCTCGATCAAAATCTTAAACTATGATCGAATCCAGAATTCAATGAGAAATAATTTTGTTATACAGAATAAATAAATCCATATAAATAAAGATGTAGAGATGCAAATAGATTGACTTATTTTAAGCATGAGCAGAAAATATGAATAGTGAGTATCATTTTAGCCATGCATAATATATTAGATACATGTAGATTTAAATTCGACTATTTTTAAACATGCTGCCTGCAAAAAGACATTATTGATTCACGTTGCAAAATAGTGTACTAAAGCCAATTTAACTCATCAATTAGGTACTTTCGGATTATAGCAATACATAGGTTATCACTTTGACATGCCTGACTATGAATCTTATATGATTGGGAAAGGATTTAAATATTTTATTATTTTATTCAAAATTTTAAAATTATATCTTCTACAGTTTAAATGTATTCTTTCACAATGATTAGTTTTAGTTTGCTTTTACACTTAAATATAAATAATTTTTTCAAAACAATGTGGATATTGATAACAGGAGAGAAATATAATTGTTCCCTTATAACCACCACCCCTCACCCAATTGAATTATTAGGCAGAGCTGCACTCATTCATTTATGCCTTCTCACTGAAAATATTTCTCTTCTATATAGCTAAAAAGAATACATAACGTTATAAACAGTTCTATATAGTATTATCATTTATTGTACTAGTAAATATTTTGATAAATACAAACTGAATCATAGAATTGATAAAACTTAATCACACAAAAGAGAATTTTTTCCGAAGAATTTAATCAGAGTATATTATTTAAAATCTCAAAAATATTTGTATATTATTATTTTTTAATAGTAATCGATATTGCAATTACTTTTGTTCTTTTTGTGGCCACTACATTTTTAGATATATTTCCAGCATTAATATATTTTTCTTTAATACATTTGTTGACCCACAGGTGGCAGTTAAGAGTACATAAAAGAAGTATTTCAATTGTAATATTTTAGCTTTTTCTAAATCATTTGTGTAGTTCGACATTAAATTTCATTAATTATTTCATTGCTTTAATTTTTTATTTTGTATGTGTTTTTAAAAAATTAATATGAATGAATTATTTACTATAAATAATAAATAGTTAACTATTTTTTCTCTTTATTTCATTAAAAATACAGTATAATTTTATATATAGCCAAATTATACTCAGATAGTTTGCAATCTTCCTTAATTTATTAAGAAAAAATATATATTTTATAGGATTAACTACTGAAAAATAAAAACAGAAAAAGTATTAAGATATTCCAACTTATAAACGATTACAGTTATTATTATTTAATCGCTCTGCGTAATATAAAGTTCAAATATTGGTTTGAGGAAATTCTGCTTTATTGCTGTACATATTAATAAAGTGGTAAGCAGTTGCAACCCTTTATTCGCGATAATTAATCCCTGGCATTTGTTTGTGGCATTTTGTTGGTTAGTTATTCAAATTATGTTTATTAGCGATTACTGTACTTGAAAATGTGTATGTCAGTTCTAACTTCAGAAGAAAGGTACAAAATCAGAAAACGAGTATGTGATTTTTGCAATGTTTACACTAACTAATCTGTGAAACATTAATATACCTATACATATTGCATACTAATTCTTAAGTCTGTTGAACATCTTACAATGTTAATGCTGTCTTTTAATTTATCTAGTGAATTTTATATTGTTTCCTTATAGATTTCAATGTATTCAGTCCTTGATCACATGTTCATAAGGAAATTAAGATTGCATTTCTTTAATTTTTTTTTTTTTTTTTGAAGTAATCTTTATAATAAAGCAATCCGCTTTTCTCATGAAAATCATATTACTATAAAATGCTTTTTAGGAAATCTAATAGTATTTATTTCACATACATAATCTATAGAAAATATTTACAATAATAGATTCAATTGCCTTATATCCAGTGAGGTAAAGAACCTACTGATTGATCTTACTGTGATACTTTTAGAACCCTATAAGTATTGTAAATGAACGTTTCCAATATCTTATTCTATGTCTCTAAGGCAGTGGTCTTCAACCTTTTCACACCTGCGGACCGGCAAAAATAAGGATAAGATTCCACGGACTGGCAGAAGTCTGTAGATAAATTTTTTTAAAGATGTAAACTGCTTAGCCTTAGATAAGCATAATTGTTATAACTGGCCAAAATGACTGTGTATTGTAATGGTGTTGCTTACCTTCACATGCTGAACACTTTCTTGAGTTGCACAGTCATACTGCTACAGAAAACAGTACAATAACAATCATTCTCATTAATGTGCCTGCATTGCTATGATTATTATTTCATTGTTAAAACATGCAAGAATAAAATGTTATTCACCTGAATGCTGGGAAATATCACAACTAGTGTAATTACATGATGACGATTATGATAAATGTAATATCTGTATTTAATATTAAATATACAAGATGAAGTTATATATATGGAATTTGTATAATAAATTTTTTTTTTTTGAATTTTGAATTTTTTTAGAAAAATAATAAAAAATTCAATTGTACCCCCTCCCCCATTAACATCTGTGATGACTAGAAAAACAAATTAATTTATGTATGACTGATTAGATTTTGTTTTCGATCTGTTTCTTTTTTTTTTTAATTGGGTAAAAATGATATGAAAAAATAAATAAAAATTGTTTATATTAATTAAAAGTTTAAAATCTTATTTTGTTATTACAAACTTTCCTGCCAATCTAGCGTGGACCAGCAGAAAACTTCTGCGCCCGGCACCAGTCCGCAGACCAAGGATTGAAGACCACTGCTCTAAGGATTTTATGTCTTACTTTTATGTAATAAATTGTGTTAAATGACAACTATATGTGCAAATTATTAAATGCAGCAAACATTTTGTTGGAATCTGTATTGTATTTTATTATTCCAGTCTGCTTTTCTCTCTGATAAAGTATTTAAATCAATTCCCATTTCTCAATCTGATAACAATAAAAAAAAAAAAAAGGTTGTTGAAAAAAAATTTTCAGCACTGTTGATAATTTATTCTACCTTTAAAACATTAACAATATTTTTTAGGCTACCTTTAATTTGCAAAAAATATCACTATTATTGGAATGTAGTAAGCTATGAAGGCCATTTTTTGTTTTTAATCAGTTCATATTCAAAACTCCATTAACTAACCTACCTAAACTCTATAATTTGAATGAACTTTATTGGACAATTAAACATTACCACAAAAATTTTTTAAATGAGTCAAACATGTTGATGAAATCAATATATAAATCCCAGTTTTAATTACAATTTTGTTGTTTTTTTTTTATTTGCCTGGTTACAAAAACAATATATAACTGAAGAGGAAGTAACTGAAGCTTCCAGTATGAGTTATATCATGTTTGCAATCCTATCACAACAATCCATCAGCCCGGAAATCAGACCGACCTCTCACACCATACATATATTAGAAACACCCTTTACCAAACAATACACATTATTTCTAAAGAAACTCCAAAGTTACTTTTTTTTTATCTTTTTCATATGTATTGTTTCAATAATGTGTGATTGAATTGTATTTAATTTTTTAAAAAAATTAAGTTTGGAGTTTCTCTAGAAATAATGTGTATTGCTTGACAAAGTGTGTGTTTCTAATGTATCTGTGATGTGAGAGATTGCATTGATGGATGGTTGTGATAGGATTGCAGATGGGTTATAACTCATTGACCCCTTCAGTCACTTCCTGTTTATTTACATATAATCTGACTTATTTACTTATTAAAAACACTATCTATAATATGTCTTATGTTGATTTTTTTTTTTAATTATTCATTTATTAAAAAGCAACCTGTTCTACAAAATGTTTTAATTTGTTTTCCCTTTAGTGGAAAATTGAAATGTTGTAATAATTACTGCAGCTTTATCAGTTCTCTTTATTTTTATAAATTTGAATAATAGAAGCATTGATGTTGGATATATATTTCTAAAATAATTTCAGACTAACTATCATGTTTTAAAACTTTCTTAGCATTTTTTGTTTTGTTTTGTTTTTAAGATTACCAAAAGCTGTTATATATAACTAAACTGAATATCTTTGCCCAAATCTAACTTAATAAATAAATATTACTTAATAAATAGAGTAGATTTATCATTAAAAAATGTTATTAGAATTGTTATATTATTATTTTTAATGTGATCAATAGATACAAATATGTCATCTATAGATTTAAAACAATTCTGATGTCACTTTTTTAAATCCAATCATAAAATGAATGCATCTTTTTTTGCAGTTTTAATCCACCAATCATTTTTAAACCTTACTGTCACTTAATCAACTTCTAACTTTAAATTTCTGTATTATTTATAAAACTCCACATGTAGAATAATATATCTTACCAAGCAGAAAAAAAAAACATATATTTTCTTTTAATCAAGTCGGTAATAATGGAGTATTTTCAGAGAAGCAGTTTTTTATTTTTTTTTTAAATTGAATCCAAGATTAATCTTATTTATATCCACGACACACTTTTTTTTTTAAGAAAATTTCATGTCTTAATAATAAGGCTTGAAATTCTAATTGACAAGTTTATTATTTAATAGTTTATAAAATTTATTATGAATTGCTTTTAAAGAATAATCATTAAATTTTCTAACACTGTGTTTAAGAATATCTTTTTTTATTGAATTCCTTCTGTCTTTGGAACATTTAAATGTACATCAATCTGTACCTATAATAGCTCTGATAAGATTATTTTATTTTTATATTTTATAATTCATAGGATGTCATTATTTTAAGTATGGATTTATACAATACCCTTTATAATGATTCTTCTGCCGAGACAAAGTGTGATAATCCAAATGTGAAAATAGTAGACCATCTGAGTTCACAAAGCCAATATCAATTACAATAATTTTGAGCCAAAGTTTACTGATTTTATTAATACATGTATTAAAATCTTGAAGAAGAAAAAATTGATCTTTAATAAGTGGCATTGATATAATACCATTATCCAACAAGAAATAAAAGCTTCTTTTTTAAAAAATCTAATATTTAACCATGACCACAAATAAAATGAACCCAGGTACTATTACACAAAACAAAGTATTAGAAAATAAAAATTAGATTTTACAGTGAATCCTATCTCATGCAATCTTCTTTCATCATATGATCTACTCTGGCAAAAATACTTTTCTCCACCTCATTCAATTTCATTAAGATCAGCTGTATCAATTTTAAATTTTAATGTCTTAATTACAATCACTGTTTTTTATTCATTCCTTTATGCAAAGTTTATGTTTAGAAAAAAATTAAAATGCTTAGCACTATTACTACCAATATATTCTGATTAATCATCTTTACACATACTGATTTTCAATTGTTCTACCACTTTAATGTGGAACCTACTAGAGTTTGCAACCTAAACTCATTAAAAAAATGCTACAGATTTCATACTGATAATTTAAAACATTTGCGTCATTCAACTTTTTTCCCCCAAATAAACTTAGTTTTTTTTTTGATAATTTTATTTGTATATCATAAAAATATGTGCATTAAAAAATATTTACTTTTTCATTTAAAACTTTAATTTTCACTTCTCTGTTTTCAATTATTGTTTTAATTAAGATCTTATTCTTTCCATTGAATAGTGTTTCTAATTTAAAAACATTTTGATTTACTTAAATATTGTTGTAATAGTATAACATTTTTGTAACATATCTTTAATGAGCTGAGACAGAAAAGATAGTCTGATATTTGCTGGGAATTTAATATTGTCTATTTTTATTAAAATATGGAGTTAAATGTTTTTAATAAAAATAGACAATATTCACTCTTTTCTAATAGAGAACAGGCATTTTTTTTTAAAAAAAAGAATCATTGTTTTCTCGCTTATAATCTCCAGCAAATGTCAGACCATGTATTACTTTGGCCCTACAGAGTTTAATGAGCCTATTGTTTTACTTATTTTATTTTAATTAATATCTTAATTTGTAATTTAATTACTTTTTATTGCATTGGGCTTAAAGACTTTAAATATTCAAACATATATATATATTTGTTATTTTATTGAATATTTAAACAATTTTTGGTCCTGATTTAGTTTGCGCTCATCATTTTGAAATCTGAAAACCAACAACAACTGATAAATGATAAATATTGAGTAAAAGTACTTTAAATTCATATTTTATAAATTATAATCTAGTAAAAATAATATGCTTTATTTTATTAGGGATTTTTTTTTTTAATTTATCTTCATAAAATATTTGAAATATGACAGCACAAAGCACCAAAATTTGCGGGGAGGGGGAAGGATGGTTTGGCCGATAGGTCGATACTAATAGTATCGGCCAAAAGTTGCAAAAGTCTGATCAAACCAAGCTTATAAATTACAAATTCTAAAAGATTATATTATATGCCCATATGAAATAAAGCATATTATTTTTACTAGCTTATAATTTCTAAAATATAATTTAAAGTACTTTTAGTCAATATTTATGTCATTTATTGATTGGATGTGTCAGCGGTGCTTTTGGCTGGTCTTTATATTTCAAAATGGCTATGAGCGCAAACTAAATCGGCACTCAGTTTTTTTTTCCCTAAATAAATTTATATTTTTGCAATTTTATTTGCTAACCTTTTTAATTTGATTTTTTTTTTTAAAGTATTTTATACATAATTTTTATTTATATCAGTTACTCTATTTATTAGTCATTACTTATATTTGTTCTTACTAATTAATATTTCACTTAATTAAATATAGTACAAATCTTTTTATTTATATAATGTGTTAGGATTTTTTATTTATTTACCTTAATATCAATTGATCTTATGTATAGCTTTGTTTAATAAGGGTTTAATTGGACAATACATTATTATGTAAAAAATTTAATTATTATCTGTATATTTTTGAATAATTAATTAGCCTTAATAGTTGTTATAGTTAGTCATTTACTAATTAAATTAAATTGTTCAACTTTAATATCTGAATAGGATTTTTAGTAGTTAATACATTTTATTTAATTAATGTTAACTTCATCATAAATTTTTTTATGCACTTGTGCATAATAATTCATACATGGATGTAAACTTTATTCATAATCTTTTATTATGAGTAATTGCTTAGAAAAATAGTGAATGAATGAATATGTGATAAATGGGTTCAAATCACACACACATATGTAATACTCCCTAATGCTATACTAATAATTTTAATCATAATCAAAATAAAAAAAATATATAGCAATAAATATGTTAATAAAATTGCCAAATTTTTTTTCACAAGCATGATTTGATTATTAAATAAATAGACTTTTTCAAATGAAAACCATTAACAACAACATGCCTATAAATACATAATGTATATGAATTCAATAGAAATGTTAATTACTTTTAGCATTAAAGAAGGTTCTCATAAAAATGATGGCTTTAGATACAAAATGATTAATAAACAGATGCTTCTTTTAATATTGAGGCTGATTGGCATTTGTATTGAATTGTTGGTACTTACATGTCTATGTTTATATATACATTTCTGTTAGTAGCTGTCACTTGAGAAAATCCATTTGTTTAAAAGACAAAAACCATAATTGTAAAGAAAATCTTGTAAAAAATTTTTTGCTTGTATCTTTATTGCTATGTATTTATTCTATGTATGCATACATTTTTTAAACATATATATTACATGATCACTATTTCCTATGCTAATGCAAACTGTTAAAACAATATCAAATTCTCTATACAGTAGTGATGGTAATTGTGAGGGTTTTTTTTTTTTAAATTACCAATGTCTATAGATACTAGACTGAGTTCAGATCTACATGATTATACAAGCAAATGAGCTTGGATAGAAAACATTATTGTGTTTTCATTTTTAGTTCATAACTTTATACTTAACTAAATAGATAAAACATGGCTGCTGGAGAATTGCACTAGAACCTAAGATCTAGGTTTAATGATCTCAGATCCAAAGCTCCTCACTGCTGAAAGTCACAATATAGAAACTATTCTGGGGATATTGGATGAGTAGGCAGTGCTGAATAGGAATTTTATGCACAAATCTTGTGTCCATTGATTACTAAGGCTTGCACTGGTGGCACTGCTGTATGGAGAGTTTTGCTACTGTTTAGACATATATACTATATTTTAAAAATATTTGAGTTTAAAATGTGTAAAAAAAAAATTATTATCTTAAAATTCTAATTGGAAAGTTGTTTTTTTTTTTTTCTAATTAGATCAGCTATATAACAAAATAAAATTTCTTTGTATTCATTGTCAATTAAGATGGAAAAAATTCTAATTTATACTTTTGATAAAAACAAAAATAGGAACTTGTTATTTTAACAAATTATTTTAAATAAGATTTTTTTTAAGAATATAAATGATTTGTTTGCTGAAATTTATATAAAATTATATTGCTATTTTCTCACAAGATAGTATTATACAATATAATTAAAATTTCTTTAAATGTTTTCTAAATGTTACTTCATTTCTCAAAGAAAGTGGCTATTTTATGCCAATTTATGCTTCTTTTTTTATCTTGTGTCCAGGTGATTATGAAATGATTGTATTCAGTATATTTTTTGAAGCTTCAAAAACTGTGGGGGATTATATGGATGATGTAGTCATGTTCAATGTTTGGCTTGTTACACTTGATTATTTAGAGTACTAGCTTATATAACAATTTTAATTTTGTCAAATTTAGAAATAGTATTCCACATCTTTCAGATTTATTGTTAATAAAATGACTGCCTTAGTTGATTATCATTTTAAGGATACCAATGATATATTACTTGATAAACTTGTCCTTTAAATCAATTTTAGAGTATTTGAAATAAATAAATATCAAATATTGGATTATGATCTTTAGAAATAGTAATTATAAAAAAAGATCTCAAAACTATTTTTTTGTTTTAAGAAACTTAACATTGTTTCATTAAACATTTTTTACACATGACCTTTTAAGCTGTTTTTATAAATAATTCTTATATTAATTAGTTAAAATGGTAGTTTGATATTATTTGTGGTATGATGCATTACTTCAATGACATATTACTCTAAGTTTGTGATATGTTTAAAATAACACCTCCAAGGAATGTGTAGACAAACTTAATCAATAAAATTTGTCTATAGACTCCATGGGAGTGTTATTTTAAACATATTGCAAACTTAGAATATGTCACCAGAAATAATACATCATAGCATGTGTAATATGGAAGTTCAAATCTAAAAAAAAATAATTGGAGATATATATTCATTATGGAAAAAGGAAAAAAGATATTACGATACTAAATAAACAGATACTTGTGAATTGTGCTTTTTTACTATGATACTACATGTTGTCAAAACCATCCTTTTCTCTCCCAGCATACTATTTCACTTTATACCATCATATTCCATGTGTAATAGCAAACTTATTCATTATAGAAAAAGGTCGAAATATGAAAAAGAATCCTGAAACATATCCTTTATTTTTTTAATCTAAAAAAATAAATAAATAGCAAACTGTAAGATTGTACTTTTATCTAAAAATGGCAAATTATAAGTTTAATGTTATATTTTAAATATCTTTTTTTTAAAAAACATCCACAAATGTAACAACTTTTAACTGTAAATGTATATAAAGTTTAGCAAAAAAAAAAATCCCATTAATATAATAACTTTTGCCACTGTCTTTATCATTTACACAAATATTTATTCTGCCTTATCAGGCAATTGAGAAGAAAGACCATGGTGTTTCTTGATCTTAAACTCAGAGGTAAAAAGCCAATAAACTCACCACACTAGCTAATGTGTGTTGGTGAGCAGCCCATCCATGTTCGTATATTATATGAATAATCACATAGTAATAACAGCTGCAACGAGAAGAACGTATGGAATGGACTTGAGGAATTTGCATTGCTCGGTTCCTTTAAGGCCTCCAAGAGGAATCAAAGGGTCTCCTTTCATTTAATAGCAAACTCCTTTGCTTGAACATGAATCAGATTTGAATGAAATTAATATGAAAATAACTGATACACTTTTAAAAACTGCAACAAAGATAGCTAGTAGAAAATAGCAGCAATTGACCAATAAAATTTCTACTGAACTAGAGAATTTTATGAAGAAAAAAAGGAATATGAAGATATACAAAAATGATGCATTAAAAAGGATTGAATAACTCAAATTTTGTAAAATAGTGCGGAAAAGAGTTGAAAATTATATAAGAAAGTATAACTGTGAACTAGCAAGGGAAGCTGTAGAAGAAAATAAAAGTCTCAAGAATGTAAAACAACATTTTGGCATTAGTAGGAAATTTATATCTGCAATAAGAAAAAAAGATGGAATTATTACTAAAAGGAGAAATCACATCATGAAATGGGTAGAAGACTTCTATCAAGAATTATATAATAATAAAGAACAAGTACCTCCTGTATCTATTACATTTTCCAAATTGCCCAGAATTTTAAATGAAGTAGTGAAATATGCAATTAAATGTATGAAGAAAGGGAAGTCTCCAGGTAATGCTGGAATTATAATTGATATATTAAAAGAAGCAGGTGAAGAAATAGAAAATTTTTTAGCAAAGTTATGTACCAAATGTCTTAAATGATAAAGATGTACCAAATGATTGTAAGAATGCAGTAATAATATTATTTAAAAAAGGTGATAAAGAAGATATTAGAAATTACAGACCTATCAGCCTTTTATCAGTTTTATATAAAAATTTTATCAAGATAATTACAATTCATCTACAGAGAACATTGGATTTCTACCAACCAAGAGAACAAGCTGGATTTAAAAGTGGTTTTAGTACAGTAGATCATATCCAAGTATTGAGAGAAGTCTTGTGTTGTTAGCCAAGAGGTATCACAGCCGCCATGCAAGCAAGTAGTTGGTTGCAGACGGTTGTGGGTTCTCGTCCCGGCCGATGCTATGACACATGGAAAAAAAAAGTATTGAGAGAAGTTATAGAAAGAACAAATGAATATGAGTTGTTATTATGTTTTGTATTAACATTTCTTCAATGATTAAAGCATTGGATCATCAAGGTATAGATCCAGGACATTGTCATATTTTAAAGAATATTTATAAAAATGCATCAGCAACAATTAGATTACATAATGATACTGGGATAGTCAACATTGAGAAGGGTATAAGACAAGGTGACTCCATATCTCCAAAACTTTTTACAGCAGTGCTGCAAGAAGTATTTTGTGGATTAAAATGGAAAACTAAAGGAGTGAAATAAATAGAGATTATTTAAGTCATTTAGATTTTGCAGATGATGTAGTTGTTTTTGCAAATAATGCTTCAGAGCTGCAGGAAATGTTGCAGGAGTTATCAGATGAAAGTAGGACTAAAGATAAATGGTAAAAAGACTAAAGTAATGTTTAATCGATTTGCTCAAAATATGAAAGAAAAAATTGATTAGATGATGAAATTAGAAGACAACAAATATCTTAGTCAGATTATTAATACAGATGGAAACATAATGGATGAAATTAATCATAGAATTAAACTTGGTTGAAGTGCTTTTGGTAGAAATAACTTGATACTAAAATGAAATATGCCCATGTGTTTGAAAAGGAAGGTTTTTAACAAATGTGTTTTGCCAGTTCTTACTTATGGATCTGAGACTTGGACACTTAATAGAAGAACAATACGGAGACTTCAGACCACTCAAAGAAGTATGGAGAGATGCGTGCTGGGAGTAACAAGAAGAGATCGAAAACACAATGTATGGGTAAGAGAACAAACAGGTGTTACTGACCTCATTGAGAAAATTAAAAGATTGGAGTTGGGCTGGACATGTTGCTAGAAGAAATGATAATAGATGGACATTTGAAGTCTTAAATTGGTTCCAAGTGATTGTAAATGACCCAGAAAGAGACCACATATGAGATGGATGGATGAGATGAGAAAGTGTGCAGGGGTGATGTGGAGAAGAGAAACTAAAGATCGGAAAAGATGGATTGAACTTGGAGAGACCTTCATCCTGCCATGGATTGATAATGGTTGATGATGATGATGACGACCACTGTATTTTTAAATAAATAAAAAAATTACTTACAAATAATGCGATACATTTGCTACAAGTTTAACATTATATTTAAAAAAACAAAAACTAAGTTTTAGCAAAAAAAATAATATATATATAAAGTAAATATATTTTTAAATATAAAACCGTATTACTTACAAATGATGAGAGAGTTGTATTATATTGTGGGAGAGAAAAAGACTATGGCGAAGTGAACCATTGTGTATGGAAAGGGTTAATTTATTTGTTATGAATTAATCATGTCAGGATTTTTGGTTGCTATGATGTCATAAATGGAAACTTTGAATATATATTACCTGATGAAAACAGATTAATACGTCATAGCAGTAATAATACCAAAGTACCATTAAAATATAACAATAAATTACATACTTTCTCTTGCACATTTAAATGTTCTTTATTAATATGTTTGACAATTTTGACTCTCCAGAAGTCTTTTTCGGATATCTAAAATATAATCTATTATATTATATTTTGTTTATTTACACACACTCATAATCATTTTATTTCGATGTTAAATAATTATTCTAAAAAAAAAATCTTTAATTTTGTAGCTAATATTGACAAATCAAAAAGCTTTTGGCTGGAATTTAGAATTTTTTTTTTATTTTTTTATGGAATTTAGAATTGTTATGACTAGATTAATAAAATTTGACAAATTGTTTTGTAATTGTCTATGATTTGTTTGTTAACTTTTTTTGTTTTGTTTTGTAGATACTTATATATGTGTGTGTATATATATATAATTAGAGTCACACATGTTCATGCTTATTAATCATTTCTATTTCTGTCTTCTTTTTTTAATTTATATTCTTAATTTTCTTTTTCATCTAACTTCATTTTAGTCTTCTATTCTTTTTTCCTACCTCTCTGATCCTCTGGCCTGGGAGAAAGAAGATGATTATCTATACAAACAGGTGTCTTTTAATGTTATTCTGCTATAAGTGTCTGTGTTCCTCTGCTTGTCTGGCAGTACTGCTGTATTTTCATACTATCTTTTTGAAAAAAAATTTCGGTTACTTTTAAAGCTTCAAAGGAAACATAGAAAAAAAAGAATGCTGTATTCAGAACGTGTGAAAATGCAGTAAATGTAATAGATGCCTTAAGAAATCTTTATTAGTAAAATATTAGTTTATTTATAAATATTATTATCCTAAAGCTCTTCTTTAACTCATGATTATAAATGTTATGGAATTTTATTATTATTATTATCATTATATTATTATTATAACTATTACTACTACAATTATTATTCTTATTAATTGAAGATTCACTTTATGATAAATATTTGAAAGAACTTTTTTTTGCTAGTATTAGTTTTATGTATATATAAAGATTATCTTTAAATGAAATTATTCAAATAATAAACTAAAAATTTGTTTTCTATACATTTTATACACCTCTCAAATTATCTGTGTATAGATATTGTAGTGTTCACAGAATAATCTATTTGGTCGTGTACTATAATTAATGAGGTGATCGAATTTTGAATATCCCCTTGAAATAATCAACCCAATGAAAATGTTGGCTTTACAATGAAATATTTTTAATCATAAATTCATAGCATGAACCAGCCACCATTGGGAAAGCATCTAAATGAAACCAGACCAGGTTTTGAACATATTTCTAAATATAAACCAGATGTCCATAAGAAATGAAGTGAGAAGAAAATTTTATTTTGTAACATTCAGATTTTCTCTGTAATTATATGCCCTCAATTTTTGAATGCAAGAATTTTTTAAGGGATGACGTTTTGTTCTACCAATGAACAATATCATGTCTGTTATGTTTTTAAATTTTAGGAAGATATGTTGAAGCAATCCATATGGCATTGTTTTTATTGAATTAAAATAAGAATCTAATGAGATCACATGATAAAGTGGTAAATCTATTTATCTATCATATTCATGACCCAGAGTTCAAGTTTAAACAAGGTGAACTTTGAAATTTTTTCAAATTGCAAACACACTTAAGGCTTCACTTTCATATAGATGTCTCATAATGGTCAGTAAATAGATATCATGTCATTCTTATCTAGAGAATAAAAGTCTTAGGTTAATCTGAGTTGACCAGTTGAATATTTCTGAATTGATTGTAAAAATAAAAAAATACAGGTATAATATAATGTTGCTTTCATTGCTTGGGGTATTCCTGAGGTCATTGCACCAATGGTTATTTTTATATTTTTGAATTGTGTGTAATACTACGTTCGCTGCATGTTATTAAAATGGATAAATAGGAATATGTGTATGATAATGAGGGCTGCCATGTACATAAAAAAAAAAACAGGGACCACAATATAATGAATTTAGACAATAAGAAAATGTTTAGAATGAAAACATTGAATTATATATATAACAGCTTACATAGTTAATTCATCAAATCTGATCTTAAAAATAAGTGGGTGTTGTTTTTTTTTTTTTTGCAATGTGTTACATGCAAGTGATATTTTTGTTGTTGTTGTTGATTAGGAATTAGCTTTTTACAGATTTTTATATTAGCTTTTAAATAGCTGTTAGCATTGCTGCCTTCCAAGCAACTGGCCCAGGTTCGCTTTCCGGTCAATACTTTGACATATATGTATAAAAAGCCTTCTATTTGAGAAAAGTTTTTCAACAGCAATTAATTATATATTGAATAATAATAAATTATTATAAATTTTAAGGAGTATATAATTATTACGACTAAGTTCAACCAGATTATCTTTAGACTATTACAGAATTTTTTAAATATAGATTCAAAAAACTAATAAAAAGAAAAATAACTAATAATTTGTCAATCAAAGATAAAGGCTCTGAATCTAATTTTACAATAGAGGTTTGCAGAATGCTATAAATATAAGTTCAATTTCCGAATAGTTGCTATCATGCAGACATTACTGATAAATATGTGCTTTTACAGAAAAGTTAGTAACAATACAATATGAACATATTCTTACATTATCAAAAATATAACTGTTAATAAGATAGAGATCCTTATTTCCAATATTCACTAAATCTAAATTAGTTACTTTTAACATTAGGAAATGACAGCCAAAGCAAATTATTGAACTCTGTTTGTGTATGAATTATATTCTTATTGTAAATAAGGAGTTGTAAACTAATGTTTGTTGCATCAAAGTTATTTTTTCAAATGCAATCAAAAGAGCATTCATTCCACTAATGATTTGTAATAGAAATCGGAAATTATGTCACTTTCACAGATAGTTCACATTCGAAAGAGAATGCAATTGGAAATAATATTCTACACATAAAAACTACAAAAGCAAAAGTCAGATCATAGAAGAATTTGATTACAAAAACATAGGAAAATCATACATGAACAGAATAAAATTGTTTTTCAAAGCAAATAAAATTAATATGTCTGATCAAAAAAGTTGCAGTATTTGTAAATAGTTTCTGGACAATAACGAGTTGTTTTATGCTCTAAGGATTACACTTTACGTATCCATCAAACTGATGTCTGAATAGGCAACTGATTTATTAATGATATACTTTTGCTTTAAACTTTTTTAATGTTGCAAAGATATCAGTTCATGTCATCAGAAGAAGATTAAAAAAAAACCCAGTAGATTATCAACCCAGTTAAGTAGTTTAGTTCGAATTTGCAATTTTTAAGGACTGTACTAGAAAGCTGAATAAATCTATAAGCGATAAGTCAATAATGTTTGTACTAAAAACCATTTTAAGGAAACTATTTAAGTTTACAAAGTGAAATTGAGCAAATATGGCTGATAGATAAGCTAAGTCATGTGGAATTTAATTAAAAAGTATTTCATACTCAAGTCTTTGATAGATGACACTTAGTTGGGGTGGAGCATGTGATCTTTTTTTTTTGCCAGAAAATGGGGTGATCATATTTTATTACATCACATAAATGTTTCAGAACTTGCAGATAAAATACCCAACCATTATGAACTAAATTTGAAAGAAAAATGTTGTTTGCATATTTAAAAAATCAGTCTTGTTTTGACTTTGGACTTCACTTGTGATGCTTTTTAGGGATGTGGCAAATTTAACATTTCAGTTAAACCACTCATAAAATGGTTTTTTATGAAATCAGCTTGCTTATAATCTCTTTCAAACATTACAGCTTTTTTTCCTTGCATTTTCTACAAAGGAAAACAGAATGTCACAATGTTTGAGCATTTCAGCCATTATAAAAAAATTGACAAATATACGAAAATGCACTTTACAAAAAATTGTGCAATGTGGCTCCATGATTCCACATGGCAATGTTGTTTGGCAGATTGATGCAAAAGGGTTCCTGCAAGAAGTATATAACAGCAGAAGTACATACTACAATAGGTGTGCAAACTAGAGAATGATTCTAGTCCTTTTTGGATCCCCCCACCCTTGTATATTCTCATTAGTAATGATGAAGTAAAGTCATATGAGGAAATGTTCTCTTCTTATTTCAAATATAGATAAAAATAATGCTATTGTTGGTAACTTAAGTAACCATATTTTATTCACTGCTGTATTTAAACTAGTGATTTGAACACTTAATATTGAATTCAAGGCAACTTATCTGCCTGTACATAGATCTGACATAAATACAGTAAAGGTTAATAATAAATTTCAGTAATAGTAGGTATATGCCATTTGCTTTACTAGTGACAAAAACTGCCTTTTGTGTATTTTTTTTAATATGGTCAACAAATCTTTGAATGCTTACCTCCAGTTAAGATTAGATGCCCATTTATTAATCAATATTAACTTGTAAATATTTTCAACAGCTCTTAAAACTAGTAAAATTTTTCCCACAATAGTACCACCTATTGCAAGATTTAATAATCAAAAGTTGTCAGATGTTATTGCTTTATAATCTCTTTGAGTGTTTTCCTATTCAATATTCCCAGACTAGTTTCTAACATAGTTTTCATAAGGAGCCATGAATCTGAGAGCAGTGCACCTGGATCTTTGAATCTAATGCACAATTCTCTAGCAATCCTTTTATCTTTTTTGCTTAACTATAAAGTTATCAGCTCAAACTGAAAAACATATTTTTAATCCAAGTCAATTTGTCTAGTATATTCATATAGTCCTGAAACAAGTTCAATATCTATATGTCCTTGGTTTTTTAAAACCATGGTCACCTTTATTCTTTGGTTGGGATTGGCATTAAATCATTGGAACCTAACATGATCAGCTTTTCTTTGTGTTTTGAAAACATAACTGTGTTTTTAGTTTGGATCAGTAGCCTTATATTTAAGCAAAAAGGTGAATAGATCTGAAAATCCAGATGCACTGCTCCCAGATTTGAAAGTTTATTGAAGAAAGTCATAAGATAGAAACTAATCTGGGGGTATTGGATGGGAAAGCACTTAAAAGGAATTATAAAGGATTAGCATCTATTGATTATTAAAGCTTTTACAAAGTAACACTATTGTGGGGGGGGGGGGATTTGCTATTGTTTTAACAATTTGGGTAAGCATAATGAAAAGATAATTATGTGATGTTTCACTAATCACTGCACTACTAGATTATCAAGTATTTATTTGAACAATTTCAGTTTAAATTAATACTGCTTTAGTCAAAACTAAACATTTCCCCCCAAAAAATTCTGAATTAATAAAAAAATCACTGATATGAAGGATTTTTTTAAGATGAAGTCAAAGGATTATCTATATAGGCATATACCCAGAGATTTTTTTAAAACTAAATTAAGTATTCTTTCTCTCTGAAATACTTATATATCTTCATAAATTCATCTACTTTTTCTTCGTTCATAGAATTCTATTTACATTGTTCACTAATATTCATTAATTACTCATACTTTTTTAGATTTAATTGAGTACAAAAAGTATAGTAATATGTAAATACAAATATAGTATATATATTTAAGCTAGATGTAAATTGTAAAAAAAAAAAACAACAAAAAAAAAAAAACAAATGATTTTAAAATGTTAAGGAAAAACAATAATTTGCATTTAGAAAACTTCTGGTGGTAGAAAAAGATTTGTGGTATATTAGGATTTGGTGCTCTGCATATTCATTTGTTATGGATTTTTACTACCACATTAGTTATTGCAGAATTGTTCATTTTGCATAAAATAAGGTATAATTAAAGGAAGATTTTATTGAAAAATATTTCTTAATTATTGTGGATCTACTAGAAAATTAATTTAAATAAAAACTAATTTATTTAATAAAAATTTACATGCACTTATTAAGGTAATGGATTATGAGAAAGGCAAAAGAATAAAAAAAAAAATATTCACAAATAAAATGGTTAAAAGAAAAAATAAGTTGGAAATAGAATGATAAAAATTGAGTTGAGAAAACAAAGCTAGGGGAAAAGGGAAGGGGGAGTATTTGACATAAACAGCTTTTTTAAAAAAAATAAAAAATAAATTAATGCGTCAACCAGTGTTTGAAACAAAAAATATTATTTATTCCTAAAGATGAACAAAGATATAATATCAAACAAGGATGAGCGTTAATTGAATAGAAAGTGTGAAGCAAATAAGAAGGAACATTTTTTTGCTAAATAATAAAAAAAGAAACCGTAAACTTTTTTTTTTTAAAATAAAATCAGAACGCAATTTATGCAGTGTAAAATATAGTTGTATTTATGGTATATAAATAAATTAGTATTAGCAATAATAAATCTTTGCATTGAGTGAAATATTTTATCTTTGTTATGCATTTTAGTATTTGTTTAATTTCCCAATCAGTTAAGGAATTATTAAGAATTTTACTCAGTAGTATAATATATCCAAGAAATTAAATGTGCTTTTTTTTTCTTTGACCTATTGAATTTGGAAATATTGGGAAATGTGTTGTGATAGATTTAACTGGAAAATGAAATAGGGAATAATATTTAAATTATTGACTTTAAAAAAGCATTTGATGCGAAGGTATGGAATTATTATATCATAGATTTTGAAAAGGAAATATAGATAATGGAAAGGAAAAATTAATTATAGAAATGATAGATATAAGTAAGGGATTTGTTATGTTAAAATAAGTGGATTATGTATAGGTAATGGTATAACATAGGCAGGATTATGTTTTTCTTCTGTTATATTTTGTATATATTTAAAGAATAAGATAAAATAAATGGTAGAAGTAATTGAATAACATTAGGGGAAAGTAAATTCAATGATTTTTTGATGCTATTTTAGTGCTTGTAAATATTTAACAAAGCAATTAACATAATAAAGAAATGTATGTCAAAAATAAACTGAAGTTAATCTTTGAGAATAAATTGATTAAAAATAATAATGATAATAATAATAGTAATGTACTAAAGAAATCAAGTTAATATTATAAATATTTAGAAAATTTATTTGATGTCAGAAAATAAGGAAGAAATTACTATGAGATACTGCAATTCAAACTTTTTATTTAGTGAAATTGAAATTACTTTATCAGAATATAGTGTTGTGTGGAGTAAAAAATTAAAACTGATTTAGAAAGAAAGTATACAAATGATTAAAAATGTATGAGATGTGGATTTAAAGAGAAATGGAAAAGGGTATATTGGACAAACAAGATTAAAAATTTAGAGATATATAAAAGCATATATGAAAAAGAAAAATACTTACTAAAAAAAAATTAAGAAATTAAAGAATAACTCGTTTAGATATATTTTTAAAGGTAGAGAAGTAAGTGGTATTTTTATATTAAACATAGTTATGTAAAGGAAGTTACACAAAGCAAAAATTGCAAATTTATAAATACTTAAGTGCAGAAATTTAATACAATAAATTATATTTTACTTAATCTGCTACTATCTATTATTGATCATACTTTATTCTTAATACAAATTTAAACTATAGTTTTTGTTTTTATTATTTAATTCTCTTGAAATAAACTTATTCTAAGTATTATATGTTATTAAAATACCACCCATGCTTATATCCAATAGAATGCATGTAAAAGATCCTTTTTATAGCACATCTGCCTACCATGCACATGCACTGGTTTGAATTCAAACTAAACAAAACTTGAACATTTTTTTCAGATTCTAATTGGCCTTAGGATTTTTTATTCCAAACAACCAGCCCTTAGCTAACCATCCAACATTAGTTGGTAAATGGATATCTAACTATTTATACCTTGTGTTAACAAGGATTGCAAAATTTAAACTTTCACCTATTGGCTTTGATTAATAATGTCTTTCCATCACTATTTCTCTATGAAGGTCCTTACCATGCGATTGGCTATATAAAGACTGTTTTTGCCTTACATTTATGCTATACATAAATAAAATTTATAATTGACATGAGCTATGAATATTTGATTTGATGCTTTATTTATAATATCCATTAAATTTTAATGTGTATGCATGCATTTTGCATGCTTCTAATAGTATGCATGATACTTATTATATTTTTACTTCATTGGTGTTGTTGTTAGTCTGATAAACCATTTAATCATCCATCACATTAAACCATTGGATTATAGATTTATATATAATTGATTTGGATATACTTTTATTGATTTATTTATGAATACTATTTAATGTTCAGATCATTATGATTTATTTATCATTTGCAATAATTTAGTTATATATATTGTGATAGTATTTACTATGCTGATTATATATATATATGATGCTTTAGTTACTTTGACACATATTCACTCTTTTGTAGCTACCTGTAGCATTCATTTGTTGTTTTTGCATTTCATTCATGATTGAAATGGAACTAAAATATACATTGATTTATTAGTTTAAAAAATATATTTTGGGAGTAACAACACTGATTGATAGATTTTTATTCTCTTGTCCTAAGAACATTTTGAAAACTCTTAAGAGTGTCATTTCTTTGTTTGACTTTTAAAAGAAAACTTGTGCATTTTCATAGTTTATTTATATATTTATGATTACTTTTGCAGATACATTTATTTTAATAAAAAAATTTTTGATAACCTCAAATTTTATTTGAAAATGATTTTTTTTTTTTTTGGAAGAAAATAAATCAAAAGAATTATAATAACATAAAATAGCAGGTTTTAGCTTGATTTAAAAAAACATTTTTATTATGACTGACCAATCGTTTTTTTTTTAATACTATTTTAATAATTATAAGTGAAATTGTATTATTTACAATGCCTTAACAATAATTCTTTGAAATTTTTAAGATGAAGTTAAAACAAAATTTGTTCAATCTTAAACTTTATCAGGTATTATGAAAAATCAATTTCAGTTTTTTTTTTTTATTTGCAATGTTGAAGTATTATTTTTAAGAATATTTTTTGTTTCTAAACTTATATTTGTTATGAATAAAGTAAAAATTAAGGAAATACAATATGTAATTGGTTTTAATTGGCTCAGAAAACAAAAGTAAGGAATTAATAGGAATAGATAAGATTCTTTATAACTGAGGGGAAAGTTAAATATATAAAATTAAATAAAAAGAGAGACCAATATACCTCTCTATATGAAAATTTATTGGCTTTATTTTAAAAGATAGTCCCCCCCCCCCCCCCCCTTCCCCCCCTCCCCTCCCCTCCCCCCCCCCAAAAAACCTCTCTATTTAATTAATCTTTTCAAACATAAAGATTTATATATTCCATTTTTGTAATTTCTAAATTGAAATATAAGCCACAATGCAAATTCAATATTCTTCATTGAAAAAGGCTAATAGCCGTCTTGCATTGGTGGTCGAGAGGTCAGCGTGACTGCCTTGCACTTGCAGGCAGTTGCCCAGGTTGCGGGTTCGCATCCCGGCCGATGCTATGACACTTAAAAAAAAAAGGCTAATAGCCAGAAGCTAGTTGTGAGAATTTTTAATTCATTACCATTGTGTGTTTGAATTTTGGGAGTGATAAATGATGGTGGTGATTGTAATAAGATGATTAGATAAATAATTGCAATGTTATTTATTTTAAATCATTATATTGTAAAAGCTTTGCTAGATGTTTGTGTTGGATTTTACAAGTCAGAAATTTAGATATCCTCTTCCCAAATTCATAAAATTTTAGCCAAGTTTTTGAAATTTAGAGAAAAATAATAAAGAAAACATTTAAAATCTAGAGATGTTTAAACAAGGGGAGAAAGGAATACTTTTTAGTTACTAAATTAAAAAGAATTATCTTTGTCCATTCATACTTTTTTCAATTTCCTTATTTTATTTCTGTACCAAATTCTATTCTCTTTAATGGAAATAAAAAATACTATTAGACATAGATCATGATTTATTTATTTTTTAATAACTAAAAAATATTCTTTCCTCACTTTGTTCAATTTCTCTTTCTATATATATATTAATACATGCTTGTTAATTTTTATTTAATAAAAGCTAATAGGCATATATTAAAAAGATGTTGGGGTCTGTTTTTAATTTTTGATTTTAAATAATATGCTTTGGGTATAGAAACAAAAAAGTTCCAATATTAATGTGCACAAACACTAATCTCCTTAAGATTATATTACAATTTCTAATCTATATTTAGTTTATAAAAATTCCTTGTAACTTTTCTGTCTTTGTATTTTATATTTATTTCTCCATCAGTTTTTTTTTTTCTGCATTATTTCTAATATTTTTTATGATTTTTTTTTAAAATGCTTTAGCCCTTAATTTAAAAAAGTTGTATTTTTTTATACTAAACTAAGAAGTTTTTTAATTTTATGCATAATTTTAATTTTCCTAGACCACACAATTATTGTTATCGTTATTACTATTATAATGATGATAATGTTTCAAAAGAAACTTTGTTAACAATTTATAGAATACTACAGAAATATTATCTATCAGGTTTTTTTTTTATGCATTCATTCTCTATTACAATGAAATCAGAAACTACTCTGTATCAAAGTACACTATTTTAGTTATAAGATATTTTTAAAAAATGTAAATAATCAAATAATAAAAACATTGAAATTTACAAACTTATTCATTTTTACAAACTCATTATGGTGGCAGACATTTTTTCTCACTAATTATTCAAATCTCAAATATTAATTTATTTAATCATGTTTTTTTTTTTTCACTATTTATATACTGTTCACTTCCATAGTTATGTAATAAGTACATATACAGAATGTTTTCTTTGAATTTTTTCCTATAAGTTTTATATTATATATAATAGATATTGTATCTGTAATAAAATATTTTGTAGAATAATGTTTGATAAATAAATAAAAAATCATAAAGTACTTCCATTAAATGAGAAAATAAAAATCATTGATTTAGTAAGGAAAGATAAGAAATTTTATTCTGAAGGAGACCATATGTTTCAAAAGAATGAATCTTCAATCAGAGAAATTATGAAGAGGGAGAAGCATATTCATGCTGTTATTGCTTGTGCCCTGAAACAACTAAAAAAATAACTAATGAAAAACAATTTTTTTAGTTAAGATGAAAAAAGTCTTAAATCTATGGTTAAATGATATGAATCGTAAGCATGTTCCAATTGATGGTCTTGAGAAAGCTTTAAGTGCTTACAAAAAAATTAACCAAGAAGCTGGAAGACATAATTCAAAGCAATTCATTGCTAGTAGATTCCGAAATCATTATAATCTTAAAAATATTAAAATAACTGGCAAAGTCACATCTGCTGATAACAAGGTACTATATTTTTGTTAGAATTTAAAAAATTATGGAAGAAAAAAATTTTCCAGAACAACTATTTAATTTTGATGAAACAGAATTATTCGTATGCCTAATAGAATCTACATTCATAAAATAGAAAAACAGACAAAAAAACTTCAATGCATGGATAGGTTCATTAACTAATGCTATATGCTATGGTGCATACTACATAATAGAACTAATCCCCATGTTGTTCTCAAAAACCAGAATAAAAATTTTGTTTTTATTGCAACTTAATAAGAAAGCCTGCATTATTATCATTTTATTTATTAAATGGTTTCACAGTTTTTTATCCCTGAAGTGAAAAATTATTTGGTAGGGAAAAAATCAAATTTAAAGTCCTGTTGTTGTTAGATAATGCACTTGGCCATTGAGAATCTGTTCACTATAAAAATGTGGATTGTATTTTTGCCTCCATATAGTAGTACTACACTGTTTCATCCTCTTGAACAAGGCATCATTTGTATCAAGGCTATGTACATTTGTCTAGTATTTAATAAGCAACAAGTATTTAGTATACTTTAATACTTGTCTAATAGAATGCTGGAAATCATTCATCATTGCAAATGCAATAAATTTTATAAAAATAGAAATAGATGAATTAAAACCAAAAACTGTAAATGCCTGTTGGAAGGCTGTATGGAGTGATTAGTTAATGACTTAGAAAGTTTTTTAGGGATTAATGAAGTTAAAAAATTATTCAGATAACACAAGAAATCATAGGAGATGAATTTGTTGATATGATTAATGATGTTCATTTTGAAAGTCATACAGAATATGTAATAAATAAGGAGTTAAAGGATTTCATTACACCATCATCAGAAGAGAAAGAATAAGAAAAAGAAGTTAGAGAGAAAAAAGAACCACCAATATGAATATTATCTTAAAAAAATATATAGTATTTAGGTTGCAGAAACTCTAAAGAATACAATTATGGAAAATACCCCCATGATAGAATGTATCATTATTCTTACATAGAAAATCATTAAAGTATTGCAATCTTTGCAAGATCATTTTGATGAATTAAATAGTAAAAGAAAGGAACCCTCATTCTCTAAACACCATGTGTGCCCCAGAAATATTTCCAGATTTTTTGAACCTAATGATTTTTCCAATGCATTCAGAGGATTAAAAATCTGATATTTTGCTGTCCATTTTATAGGAAATAAAAAAATTAAATTTTATATATTTTTTTTCTTTAATGAATGTGGGTGATTGAACACACATACAGTTCTATAAATGTAAATATGCTTTTTCAGTTGTTTACTAATAACTACAGTATAGATTTTTTAAACATGTTTATATTATAATCTTGTTCGTAAATGCTTAGTATATATATAAAAAAGCTTCCTTTATATATATGTATTGAAAATCACTGAACTGACCATTTTCAATACTATAATCAGATCTGATCAACAAAATGTTGGCTATTATATGCAATATAATATATGATGAATGCAGGGGGGGGGTAGAACAAAATATAGCATATATCTGCAGCTCCATTCAATTTAATTATATAAAATCATTTACTTTCTTTTTTTATTATTATTAATTACTAGTTTTAATTTTCATAATTTTTTTATTCAGACTATTAAATTTTTTTTTAAATATTTTTTTTTCTTTTAATCATTTGTTAACCCCCTCCCATATATATACAAATAGTTTTTGATTCTTTTTGAATTGGAAAAATTTATGGATTTGAACAAAGTCACTCACATAATGTAACAATAAAAAGGAAAATGCATAAAAAGTATTCTTATACTTATTGCCATTAAAAGATTATTAATTATAAGGCGGAAAATAATTTAAACAATATTAAGTGAACGTGATCAAACATAATTTATTAGTGAAATTTAAAAGTAATTTATCAGCATAATTTATTAATATTACTTAAAAAAAGGATAATTAGAGAAAAAAATAAATCTAACAAAATTAGACATAAATTATTAGAGTAATCATATTTGTTGTATTAGAATTGAATAGCTGAGTTTTTTTGAGTGCAACTATTTAGATAATCAAAATTCTGCACATTTTATCTTTTGTCTTAATTATTATGTCATTCACAGTTGATATATTTGATTTTGAATAGTAGACATACTCTAAAAAAAAAGAGTATGCGTGTATCTTCTAACACCATTGTAGAATTATTCTTGCATTTATTTTAATATGTGACCTATCTTGTAAAGTTAATAACTTTCTAGAATATCTTATGACTCTTTTTTTTTAATGAAATAGGCATTTCATTATGATTTCTAATAAGGCTGATTTTTTTTAAAAAAAAATTAATTAAATTATGTTTATGGATTTGGATTCTTATATTAGTTAATACACATTCATATATGTATATTAATGTTTAAACACTTTTTTTTTTTCAAACTGTAAAATTAGGAAATGTTCAAAATCAAGATATTTATAAAATAAAACTATGACATAAATATAGCATTTAAACTATAATTAGTCTTTTTCTAAATTAAAACTATACCGCATATTATTAAATATGTATATGCTTTTTCAAACCACTTTCATCTTATTTTTTTAAAATTCAAACTAAATGATTGAAATGAAAGATTGTTGCTAGCATGGATTCTCTTCTGGATTCTAGATTGTGAAGAATAGATCCCATAAAGTGTTAACTCGTAATTTGTTTTATTATTTTAAAAAGTATTGATTTTGTAGAAAAAATTATGTGTCAGCATGTTAATTATAATTTTACAACATGTTTAAAACACAGTCAGAATTGAAACCCTAAATATGTACTTTATTAGCATTTTATTTTATAAAAATAAATCTAGTATTTACTCATTTGAATGGATATCATTTTCTGTATAAGTTCCAGAATTCATTATATTAATTTTTGTTATATAATATTAAAAATTATCAAAATAATGCTTTACTATTAAAATAACATTTATTTTATATAAGTTAACAAGAATTCACGTTGATTCTATAATCCAGTGTGTTTGTTGATGTATGAGTGCACGCTGCATGGCTTTCTGGAATCTTTATTTAAACAAAAAAAAAAAAAATTCTAAAATTCTCCATTTCTTTGTGTGAGATTATGTTGGAGCTGCAGAAACGTGGGAGTTGGATCTTGAAGGTAAAATTATATAACATACTTTTTTTTCCTTTTAATTTTTTTAATATTTGATTATAAAATGAATTCATGACTGAAACCATCCAAATCAAAATCTTATGCTTTCACTCATTGATGTAGTTGGGTTTGAACCATTGTTTAATTTTTTTATTGATTGGTTTGTTTAGGAGTTTTGAATACAAATTTAAAGTCTTCTTTTTCATTTTGAAGATGAATTGTATCTCAATAGCATTATCCTTATCATCAATCTCTCAGAAAATTGAATAAGAGCATTGATTTTTCATTCTTAACATCCGTAATGGTAATAAAAGCTTCCATGTTTTTAAATAATTTGGCTTGTACCCAATTAACAAGTATTTTGTCTTTAATGAAAGCAATTGAATAGGACAAAATATATGCTTAAGTTGATAAATTTATCTCACAAAGTATTTATTAAATGTAAATTAAATAATATTTAATATCTAAAGTTTATAATTTTAAAAGTTATTAATACATCATATGACTTAATTAATGTACTTTCTTACATGAGGCAATAGTATTTTCCATTTTTACAGTAATTAGCCAGCATTATACAAGATAGTATCATGATTCATGAATGAAAATGGTGAGTGGGTTATGCATGAACTTCTATCTAAAATGAAATCCTGTTGGCCTAAAATTAATTTGGAGGTTTTGTTTTGGTACTGTCATATAGTGTCAGTAACTTAATCAATGAAAGACAGATGTTGATGTTGCCTAAATTTTATTTATTTATTCATAATCACAGAATTTTATAAAGGATAATTTTTTAATTCAGTTGTGTGTTTTGATATGAACTTCTTGCTGAGTTTACCTTTTAATCATTTCTAATCAGTTTAAAAATTAAAAGTACATTTCTTAGTTTATTTTTTAAAAGGGAATTCCAGCTTTGGATTCTGACAATCATTTAGAAAAAGTATGCTTAAAATATATTTTGTTTTATGGTACAATTAGCTTTTTCACTACTAGACTAGACTCAGATGTTTTAGCAATAGATAAAAAATTTGAATTTAATCACTGAAACCACAGTAACCATACAGCTTGTTAATGTACTGTAGTAGATGTAAATATGAATATTCATCTGGTCTTTTACTTTATTATCTTCATTACAAATGAGCTTTGACAAAAAAAAAAAATTAAATTTTATTTCTACTTTGCACAAAAGTGGAGTAATAGAAAAATATCAAATCTCAACAGCTGCATGAACATCCAGATGATCAATGCCTCTCATGAGTAAAAGTTGTTCATAAAATGTATATATAGTGAAAGAGAGAATATGAATTTTCACACTAGTAGATAATTGTAATATAATTGAATTTGTGATGCATTGCTTAAAAAAAAAATTTGAGAAAAAAAGTTTTTAATAAGTTTTGTTTTGTTTTGTTTTCCATTATATATCATTAAATCTTAAATTTACTTCCAGAATTTTTATGCATAGAAGCCATTCTAATAGAATTTCCAAAATTATCATCACCATGAAGCAGTATAGAAATTCTTCAAACCAAAATTTTGTCTTACGAGTCCTAGGGTCACTAATTACAGATTTTTATTTTTCCTCCTACTATAGTGGTAATATTATAAGCAATATATTGTAATGTGATTTTGAGTTTTATTATATTTGCTAATAAAATTTTTGAAATATTAGTAATGAAGGCAATTTACTAAAATTGATTGTTTCAGTCTGTTACTCATTTAATGATCAGAGTATTTTTTTCTGTGGTTATATACACATACGTGTTAATTTTCTTATTTTTGTGCATGAATTTTGACATTATTAATATGCTTTTTTAATAGTTACACCCCACAATCTGCTATTAATATTTGAACTTTCATTTAGAAATATTTGCTTAAAAAAATACATGAAATTAATGTTATGTATTTATTTAATAATGAAATATTTATGAGATATTTGCTTGTTTAAATCTGTTTGTTGCTGTTGCTTTTTGTGTGTTATTAACAGTGGAAACTAGATAGCACTTCACTTTATTATTATTATTATTATTATTATTATTATTATTATTATTATTATTATTATTATTATTATTATTACTATTATTATTATTATTATGATGATGATGATGGTGTTAAACCTAAATAAGAATGATTATATGTAATCTTTTTCACACTATTTTCAAACCAATAAAAAAAAATATTTTTACAAATTTCTTAGTAAATTTTATATCTTAATTAAAATTTAAATGTCTGCATATAAAAATGTGTTTACTTATTTATCCATAACACTATATACAAGTTAATATCATTTAGCTCTGTTTAATTCATTATTAAACATTCATTTTATTTATATTAGTATCATCACTTGTAATCTTGTTAATAATATGGCAAATAATTCTCAGAGAATGCTTATCTTGATTAATAAAGTTTCTGGGCATGTAATTTATGAACCGAAACTTCTGGCTTTAGTTTACATCATTCTACACCACTTCAAATTTCCAGATATCAATGACTTATCTAAAATAGAAATCCAAACATCACCATTTTCCTAATATAAATTATTTTAATCAGTTTATTGCTTCATTCTTTGACAAATAACAGCTTAAGTACTTAAAACGATCTCATGATGTAATGATGAGTAATTTAGTTTGTTGTGCTATGAGCTGGAGTAGAGTTATAGATATATGCAATAAATATTACTAAGGAACAAATTTTGTTTCCTACCTATATTTGAAATTGTCACATCTTTCAATAATCGAGGGGAAGGGTCATTAATATTCTGTGCAAATATTTTCCATTAATATATAAATAATTTCACATTTGTTCGGTTTGCAATGTACACAGTGTATATGCAAACTCCTATGAATGTAGTCTGTGTTATTTTAAAAATATTTTACACTCTTTATTTCAATGTTCTGTTTATTGTTTTTTTCTTCAACATTTTGATTTGCTAACCATCTTTCTTGTGGTTTAATTTTATTTTGTTTTTCTGAAATTAAGCGCTAAAGAAAAATTTTTTTTTTTTTTTTTTAAAAGGGCATTAAAAATAATGAAGTATAAAATTTTATTTTTAAAACAGCTTAATATCATGAAACAGAAGGAGTATAAGAGAAAATCAGTGCTTTAAGTAAAGAGATGTGATCAGTAAGTCAATGATCAAAAAACAAAGAGATGTTGTCATTAATAATTGTTTTGATTATACAACCAGCTCACAGAATTTTAATTTAAATATAGGAAGATACAAAATATAATAAAAAGCAATGTATAAGAATGTTATAATGGGAATAGTAAAAAAGACAGAAGGTAAAAAAAAAAAAACGTCAAAAGAAAAAAGTGACTTAAAATGTTAAAAGTAAATCATAGACTTTGCATTTCTAAGTCTTTACGTTTCAACTAATAAGGAGGGAGACATAACCCTCCTTACTATTTGTGAATGTTTTTTATTCTTTCAAAGATTAGTTCATGACCATTCCTTAACCAATTTTCCTGAATCTTATTTTATCTCTATATCTAGCAAAACCAGCATAAATCATTTATTGGATGACTATCAAAAATGGCCTCTGAATAATAGTATAAGATAATTATAAATCATCTTTTTTATTATTTTAAGTGAAAAGACAACTTCATAAAATGAAAGTAAGCAAAATGAGAAGAAATATTAGAAAAAAGATGATTTATAATTATCTTATGCTATTGTTCAGAGGTCATTTTTGATAGATATCCAATAAACGATTTATGTTGGTTTTGCTAGATGTAGAGGTAAAATGAAATTCAGGAAATTTGGTTAAGGAATGATCATGGGCTGATCTTTGAAAGAAAAAAAAAACATTCACAAATAGTAAAGAGGATTATGTCTCCCTTCTTACTAGTTGAAACTTAAAGACTTAGAAATGTAAAGTCTATAATTTACTTTAATGTTTTTGTCTACAAATGGCTATAGTTTTGTTTAAAAATACTGTATATTCATATAACAATATTAATTACTATTATAAAATTTTATTGATAATATTGTATAACAATAAATTGTTGTATTTTATAAAAACATTAGCAAGCAGTTATGAAAAAAATATTCATATAACTGTTGTTATAATAATAAAAAAGGGGGGAAATATTTTGCATTTAATCTAGAATTATTTATTAGTCCTGATCTCTATACTAGAAGAGAAAGAAAGAAAACAAGTAAAAGTAAGTGTATTGGTTAGTAATAGTACAATAGTTCTAGTCTATGAACCAAACTGAGTTTTTTTATTATTATTATTATTCACCTGAAGTCATGATCCAATTAATCTTAGTTCTTAGTTCACTACTCTACCATTATACTAGCCTCCACAGGGCATTGTAAATAATCATGATAATTTTTAATACACATGTATTTATGTATGAATATACATACATATAAATTTATGCATCATATTAATCACCATCAGTCTCCAAGTTTAATTCAATTTCTCTAATATGTAGTGTCTTCTAAGTGTTTTACCATCTTTTGGGATCCAATTTAAAACTTCAACTGTCCATCTAGCAATATGTTACTCAGCTCCATTTCAGTTTCCTAATTCTTTCAATGATGTCAATTATACCTATTTGGTCTCTCATCCATATATTTTATTTTCATTCCCTTTTTGATACTCATAAAATTGATGTCTCCATACTTTGTTGAGTATTTTGAAGTTTCAATATTACTCTTCTGTTAAGTATCCAAGCCTCAAATGCATAATCTTTCTTTTTGAACACATACGCATATTTCCTTTTAATATTAAGTTATTTGTATCAAAGCATTCCATCCTTGTTTAATTCTATGATTATTTTTATTCATTATGCTTCCATCTATATTGTAGTGGTCATCTTCTAATTCTTGATATCGATCTTTAGTTTTTTCTTCTGAAAAATTCATTAAACATTACTTTAGTCTTTTTAACATTTATCTTTAGTTCTACTTTTTTACTTTCATCTAATAGTTTTTGCAACATTTCTTGAAGTTCTGAAGCATTATTTGCAAAAACAATTGCATGATCTGCAAAATCTAGATGATTTAATTCCATTTACGTTTACTTCCTTAACTTCCTATTTTATTTCAGAAAATGCTTTTTTGTAAAACTATTGTAAAAAGGTTTACAAATATGGAATCACTCTATTGTATATCTTTTTGAGTGTTAATCTTATTAGTATTACCTTGTAATCTAATCACTACTATTGCATTTTGATATTCTTCTGAATATAACAATATCTTAATTCATTATCAACTGCTTTAATCATTTGTTTATAGAATCATGTAAATATACATGTCTATATGAACATTACCTCATTTATATCTTTCAGAGGCCTGAAGTAAACATCATGTGAGGTCTTTATGTATATTACTAAATCTATAGGGCTTGTCACTGCATTGCAAAATAAATTAAGATCATTGAACTTTGAAGCCTTGATTTTATATGTCATGTATTTATTGTTAAATATTTGCTTTGTTTGAGTATAGGTATATACATATGTATACAGAGTTATATCTATATCTACTTATCCCTATACATATATTTATATTAATAAGCCAAAAGTACCAATAGTTAAATTGCCTATCAAATATAGTTTATTTACTCACCTCCAAATAATGTTTACTATCTCCATTTATATTTCATTAACATTTGTCAAAGCTATTGATTTGTAATTTTACTCTGTTATTTATTATTGTCTGTATTGCTGTGCTACAACAGAATGGGAAGTGAAAATTCTATTTATTTTTTTTATTGTTACATAATTTAACTTTGTTAACGGTCGGCAAAATTTGGCTGGAAATAATAAACACCATTTGGAAGTGAATTAATTAATTAATTATATTGACGTATGTGTATATATATTTAGTGTATATTTAGCATTTTTATGTCAATTTAAGACATTATCACGTTTTCTAGGAAATAAAAACAGGCTAATAGAATTCTTCGAAAGAAAATGAACTGCTAGATTTATTATTTTTAATTTTATTTTCTCAATTTTTCTAAATTTACATGAAATTATATGCACACTTTGTAATCTATTTTTAAAAATACAGACCTCTGTTGTTGTTCTAGATAACTCTATAAATATGAGCAAATCAATAAAATCTAGATGGTAATTAGTCTCTTACAAACAATTTCTAAGTGACTTTCAAAACTGACAGCATGATGCAGTACAGAAGATTGCATAGTATTACCATTGCTTTTTTTTTTTTTTTTGTTAACACTTTGACATTCATCTATTAACCTAGATCAGGGATCAAATTGAAATAGTAAAAAATTATATTTTAATTACAGTTCATGTATTTGTGCCATCACCTATGTTTTACCTAAGTGACTCACATGTAAATGGAAAACATGATCAGTGCAGGCCATGATCAATTAAAACAAATCTCTTTTGTTATTATATAATTACTATGTACATGTTCATGCTCCATGTCCCCACCTACATTTTTTCCCTTGTGCAGGTCTTGATATGTTAAAATAAACCTATTATTATTAGGTAATATATTACCCCAAAATGACTCATAAAAGACAAAAACATGATGTTCACTCTTTGCAAAACTCGTGGACAAATGAATATTGATTGATACTGCAAAAGAATTGTGCTGTGTGTATGTTATGCTGTGAAAGTATTGTAAGTCATATCTCAAATATACAAAGACATTATCAATTTTCACTGAATAAATAAATTAAACTATATTAATAGCAAAAATGAAATTTCTGTACCCTGTTATTCTAGAATAATATAATAATTCAATGAAGCTATGATTATGAGGATATATAAATTCCTCAAAAGTGCTAAACCATCTTAGTATTATAATTCACGGTTTAGCGCATATAGATATATTATTGTTTGTTTAAGGGAAGTTTATGTATCTGTTATTATTACAAAGAGAAAAAAAACTAAATAGAACTAAACATCTGTTCATGTTTAAAAACTCTGATGAGAAAAGTGAAACTATAAGAAACAAACTACTTATTTTAATCAAATAACTGAAACCAAAAATAAAGCTACCAAATGTAATTATACAATTGTCATTGTGTTGTGTGGCTTTGAAAGCCAAACTCTTCACAGATGGAGAATTCATCAAAAAATGTTTTTGAGAAATGCTGAAATCTTATTCAGTGATCTACCCAATAAACAAACAATACTGTCTTGAATTCAAGAAATACTAACTTCTGCAAGATCAATTCAAAGATGAATAACTGACATGGCTGAAGATGTAATAATAAAACAAAAAAGTGCTGCTGTTGATGAAAGCACTGGTGCAAATGATCATATTTATGAAGAATTATGTTGCTTGATTTCTCTTACTGGTACAACAAAGGAATATGACATTTTCACTGTAATTTTCAATTATTTTTAAAATCAGAAAATGTAAATAAAATATTTAGTGTTATTACTGGTGCTGGCTGTGCAGTTGATCAGAAAGAAGAGGGATTTGTTAAACTTCTTGAAAAATCTTATTAGACATCAAATATTGAGTTTCTACTGCATTATACACCAGGAAAGTTTAGTTGCAATAATCTTGTCACAGTGCTTAAATTCTGTAACTGACACTGTTAAGATAATTAATTTCATAATTTCTTATTCTTCATTAGAACAGTACATTTATGGACCTCCCTCTATGCAGCAATGTCCATTGAATTAGTCAAGATAATATCTTGAGTAGGTTTGTATTATGTCTAGAAAAAATAAAGATGTTTCTTGATGAAAAGGAACATTTCCTGGAAATGGATGATGAAGTCTGGTATAATATATGCAAATTGATGTTACTGACTTATATAACTCAACACCGGAATGACTTAAACTTGCGTTTGCAAGGAACGGGTCAAATAGTACTAGAATGTTTTGAATACTGGAAAAGATTTGCATCAAAATTAGATATATTTTAGTGTGATGTTATCACTAATATCTACAAATATTTACAAATGTAAAGGTCCGTGCAAATTGACTTAACTTTAACAAATACAAATTTCAAAAGTATGTGGAAGCTCTCAGAGAGGAATTTTTCAAATAATGTGAAGATTTCCAAATACATGCACTCATATTTTCTTTTTTCATCATACCTGACTTAATTGATCTAAAGATTGCCCCATTTAATTTAAATCTTTTTGAATAGATGGACGCATAATTGTGGAAACTAAATTTGTAGGATTGCAAAATACTCTTTAGGAATCTGTCTGGAAAAGTCAGCTGTCATTCTCAATTGATGAATATCTTTGTCTGAAAAATTTAATTCTTTGAAGAAAAATGCATCTGCTCTGATTTCAGCATTCATCTTAACTTGCTATGTGAACATTATTTTCTCACATATGAAAAATATTTTGAGTTCATAAAAAAGTTGTCTAATATCTGAATATTTGGAAGCCTGCATGAAACTAAAAGTGACAATTACACACTTGATATTGAGGATTGAGCAAAGAGGTTACAAGGACGAAGTCCACATTAATTTATCAGTAGCTCATATTAATAATAAAGAATGACTAATTATATTAGAATTCTTGATATTTTTTTCTTATTTAAAGTATGTATTTTGTATTGAAAAAAAACTTGTTAATTTATAATTTGTAATACAATTTTCAATAAACATGTTAAAAATTAAAATTTAACAAAACATACTTTTCACACATGATCATATGCATTTTAAAATATTGAATGACTAATAATATAAGATCCAGTTGCAACGGCTTCAAAAGAATACAATATATAATTTGAATTCCATAATAACCAGACCAATTTTGGTACTGTATATAATAAGATTGGTAGAATCAGGTCAGCATGCAAAATAACATTGTAACATAGGTTTGACACAACACTATTAAAAGGTTACCAACCCCAGACCTAGATTAATCTATCCCCTCTAGTTAAGAATATCCAGATATTCATTTACTGTCCACCTTTAGGTAACTGACTCATCTACCTGAAAGAAAAATAATAAGCCTTTGTGGCTTAAAAAAATTATAAATTATTTGCCTAGTTTTAAATCCCAGATTTAAGAAAATGGCAAGTATATATGCTAATTAGAGATTCTTCAGATGCTATTTATTCTCGCCTATAAGAATACATCAGTTACGCAGCATGTTTGTATTTTATTTTATTTTATTTCTTTCTTTCATCCCAATTCTTGTTTTATTTTTCTCTTCACCAAGCTGAATAGAATCTGATCAAATCATTTTTAGTATTTTTTTTCTTGCTATACTTCTTTTGTAAATCTATCAATGTTTTTTGTCTTTCTATGTATGATCTGCATAAATTGAATGATAAATGTTTTTTCATCATTGTTTTTTCTATCATTTTTCACTTTTAAATCATTATTTACCTTCAATGCTGTCTTTATTTTGCTTTTGTACTAGCATTCTCATCCTATGAACTTTAACTTTCATATATATTTTTTTCATTTATTAATTTATTTATTTGTTTCTTCCATTCTTTTATGACCTTTGTCTCCAAAATGTTTTTATTGTATTCATACCATCTAATATTAATCTGGGTACCCCATGTAAATGTTAAATATAAGTATGTTTCTTTCTAAAATTCATTGACTTGTTCAGGGCTCATAATCTATGAAGTTGATATTGAAGGTTTCTATTATCTGCTCAGCTTTTGGCTTCAATAGAAGAAAAATAAATTATATATTCTCTATAATAAGTGAAACACAGGCTTAATACATACCATGTGTCTATATATGTAATATAGGGTATATGAGCACAGACTTTCACATGACCCACCACTCTCCACTACACTCAAGCTCATATATGCTGAAAAGATAAATAATCACCAATATACGTATTTCATGCTAAACCAGTAATCATCAGTTGGTCCAGATTATCATCTCCCACACATATATACTATAAGTGCTATATCAGATTGGACTCGGTTAAAACATTTGGAAAAAAAACTTTTGACTCATCGCAATAAAAAATTTATCACAGAGCTTCAATTTTTTTGTATACTTGTTATATGGTTAGTAACTTGATAGCTCAAGCTATGTTAACTACCAAAGTTATAGGTTGGTCACAGCCACTTCATTTACTTATCTAAACTGAGTTTTTTTTTTTTATAAACTTTTTCTTTCAGTCCATTACAAATTGATCTAGGAATTTAATATAAACTATCCATGGCATATATTCACTTACAGCTAGAACTTCATATGAGGAGCAACTTTATGGGGACATCTAAACATGAAAAAAAAAATTTATATGTAAACTCTAATAAAAAAATTAATCAAATTGTTTATTACTAGGGAGTTTATAAGAAATTTGAACATCAGAAATGACTTAGCTGGATAGCAATCCATGGACTTGTGGTTCGAAGTCTGCCAATCTACATTGCATTAAATTATGCCAAGCAACTGTTTTTTGAAAGAAAATTTTCTTGTATTGTTTGTTTTTTAATAATGAATTTGAGTAGAATTCTTCATTTGTTGACCTTTTAACATGAATTTCTTATTAATGATGAATGTAGCACCAACATAACTGCTATATTTTACCTACATGATTTAGTTTAGTGATACATTAGTGAATTTTGGAGTTTAAAACCTGTTGATCGTGACTACGACTTTTACTTTTGGTGCTCAAACATCTTATAAACTCCTATGCAATAACTATTCTATTATTCATTATTATATTTGAGAAAATAAGTTAAAAATATTGTATAGTGAATGTATAAGAAAAATAATTAGTTGTAATTTAAAAAAAAAAAAAAACGATTTTAAAATGTCATTATCTGAAGTATTTATAAATCAGTTTAATTTTTTTTAGAACTTAATAATTAATATTTTATATTGAAAAATATATTTATAAATTACTTTTGTTTTTATATTTATAATAGTGACAAATCTTGAAAATATACATATATCAATTATATGATTTTGCATATATAGTGGAATATATTTGCTATAATTTGATTTAAATCACCCTTCCTTATATCATATTTTGTTTATAAACTTTGATTATAATACGAATTGTGTTTACTGTACTATAAGTCTGCAATAATGGTCAACACATACCATATTTAACAAAAACTTATTTATATCCATAATATGCATATACAAATTAAAATTATAGTGCAAATAAAAATTTAAAATAATAATAATAATATAGTTAATAATAAATTGAGATAACACATTTACTTATGAGGGAAGCACCCAAAAATAATTGGAATCATTTTTTGGTAGCCACATCTATTGTGATAGATGCTTCTACTTATAGATATCTCTTGTGATGACCTTTCTACATCAATTTGCCAAATAACATCATGTGAAATCATGGGCACATGTAGCACTTTTTCTTATTAAAGTGTGTTTTGTATAATCGTCAATTTTTGTAACAGCTGAAAAGTTAGAACAGTATGAAATTCTGAAACTTTTGCATGATGCAATAAAATATAAATGCCCTGTTTTGTGGCAAAGTGAGGTGTGAGTGCATGTTACAGCATGGCTACTGCATAAAACTTGAGTTTAAACCATTTTAATTAAATTTAGCATGAGCCAGCTTATCCATCAGTCACATTCACTCAATCTTGCTCTGTGCGATTTCTTTTTAATCTCTCAAATGAAAAAATGTCTCTTTATTTTTTTGCGAACTTAGAAATAGTGAAGAAAAAAATGATGGAGTTAAAATGCATCACTTTGCAAGTGTTTCCGGACTACTTCAAAAAGTGAAAAACACATTTGTACTGGTGAATTGCATTAAATACACTATACTTTGAAAGTGATTCAATTTGAATATCTAAAAACAAATACAGAATTTTTTATTACAAAATTCTGCTTATTTTTGGTTTCCATCCTCATATATAATATTTACTTTGTGCATATATTCATTCATTCACATTCAATCAAAAAATAAAAATAATATCAAAATTACTGTACCTAATCTTTTTTTTTTAAAAAAAAATCGTATGACTTTAATCTCTCTGATGCAATACAATAACACCTATTAGAAACATTTTAGTTGTTTATATTTTCTAGGCATCAATTAATTGTGTAACCGTAAAATTAATTTTTAATATGGTTATAATTCTAGCAGTTTTTGGAGTGCAAACAGCAATGTTATAGATAAGCTTTTCTCTTTTCACTGAACATTTTTATTTTCATTTATCACTAATTGATACCTTCTGTTTTATTAAGAAAAGTCCTAATTCTTTTAAATTATGCATTCAATGCATTTTATCAAATAAAATCCAGTACTATATCAAATTTTTGTAAGAAAAAATATTTGTGCTTTTTAGCACTAAGAAAGTATAATTAATATATGAAATTGAGTTATAATTAATGTGATTAATGCAAGATGAATAAATAGCTGCTGACATATCTTTAGTGATAAATACTCATAAAATTTATTAAATTATTGCATTTTAATTTTTTTATTGTTTATTTACAATTTTTTGGATAATGTATTATTGAAATGTGTATATTAATATAGTGCATATCATGGCTTCACTGCATATATATACAGTAGTTTTTAGTATAATAATATCAGTGTTTGGAAGATGCTATATTTTATTTTTTCATTGCCTAGAAATTTTGATTTTATTTTTTTTAATTTAATGCTACATTAGTGAGTTACATATATGCAAAAATTTTATAAAATATATTTGCAAAAACAAAAATTTATTTCAAGATAAGCTTTTTATTACTTTCTGGACAAAAAATATTTTTTATAACACATTATCAAATATCAATATTTATGAATCGTAAATTAATTTTTTAAACTTTATTATCTTTTAATAATAAGCATATTTGTTTACAAGTTTATTTCCTTTATTATGCTTTTCTCTTATGCAAAATATTTCAAAAAGTGCCTGGTATCAAAAGTACAGGAAATAGACAACTTAATGTGATTTCTACAAGATGGTACAACCATCCATATGTTTAGTGAAACAATAATTCTTTTGAGCAATATTTTCTTGGTTATGTTAGTATAAAAATTCAAACACATTTGTTTCTTTTATAAATCCAAAGATAAAAATTCAATATCAAGTGCAGAATTAGTTTTTCTTAAGAATATTTTTTTATTAATTCGGAAAATTATCAGTGATTTATGTGAGTCTTTGTAAAACTTTTGAGTATGTATATATATTTATTTTTATTAGTCTTATATTTTTTTATATTTTTATTAACTTAGTAGTTATCAAGAATACACTATTAAAAATATATATGGTAAAATATAAAATATTATTCAGTTTGCATTCTAAATTGCATGTTGGGGATATCAACATCATAAGTAAATAATATTGAACTTTGAATTAGATATTTCAATACTATATTCTTGTGCTGTTTCCAAATGTTTTATCTGAGATGCAACAAGCAATAAAATAAAAGTATATTAATTAAAAGAAAAGTTATATTTTCTATGTGAGTCATATAAAAAAAATTCTTAGAATGAGAATATAAATGTCATTTGAATATTATTTAAAATAGTATAATGAAATAATATAGTATAGTGCAATATACTTTTATTTAAATATTATAATGTAATAAGTAAATACAAACCTCATAACATACTTTAATCATTACAATTCCAAAAACATTTCTTCAGCCTGTTAAGACATTCTGATGATAACATTTGTTCTCAGTCTTTTTTATAAAAAATGAAATTAAACAAAGTATATCTAAAATATTTTTATACTATTTTGTTATTAATAACAAATCATCCACCACTCCAGCTCACAATATACGACAAAGCAAGAAGAGCAGCTCTCTACTCTCATCTCTAATAAATTTGAATAGTCAGTATTGCCAGTTAATGCATTTAAATCTTATTCCTAGATTAGTTTCTATCTTTTGACTTTGTCAGCTTTAAATTTTAATTCTCATTTATCAAGGCAAAGGCTAGAAACTGGTTTGGGAATTTCAATGCACTGATATCAAATAATTCTTGATTATTTAAGCTTATTGCAAATGGCACTACAGTCTTATTTTAATTTGACTCTAATCATATTTATAGTGTATATTCTAGTTTTAAATATGCCCAAATTTAAGTAGATTTCCAAGATGACCATAAAAATAATAAAATTTAATATATAACATATGTAATTTGATAGAAGACTTTTATGTTGTTGTAGTTATCATATTCATTTGCCATGCTCATGATCCAAAATTTAAAGAGGATAAATATTTGAAATATGTTTTTTTATGTCACAAGCAGGCTTATAGAATTTTTCTTTCAATTAGTTATTATATATCAATCTAGCTAACCAGACATCTGAGATCAGTTTGTAATCGGATGTCTAGATGGTAAAAAATGTTCCACAATATTTTTGTTTGATTAAATAAATATCAGTATATTAACTGTAAAAATAAGATATGTGAATGTAATATTCTGTGGACTTCATCATTATTAAATGGCATTCTTCCAGAATTTCTGAAAAAATTTAGGACCAAAACTCAAAGTTTAGTTGCAATAAAATTGTTCACTGATATTATTTATACAGAAATTATTCTAAAATTTTAGCATAAAAACAGAATTGTAGCCATCTTAAAAGCAAATAACCTAGATCCAAAAAAATATCACCCAATATCATTATTATATATTCAGTACAATCTTTTTGAAAAAAAAAAACATATTAACAAGAAATTTGCCAATAGCTGAGATTCATCTAGCCATAGAGTAAGACTCTGGGTTTAAGCCAAAAAGCAACTGCTGAGAACAAGTTTTATTTTTAACAATTCATATTGGAAAAAGCTTTCAAAATAAATTAAAAACTGATGCTACCTTTATTGATTTAACCTCAGTTTATGATTATATTTAGAAAAATTGTCTTTTTTCTTCTAAAAGTTGTTAAATGCAGGTATATTATTAATTTATTTGAGAACATGCTTTCCAATAGGAGAAAATCAAATGAAACTAAATGTTAATGATAATAGATTCAAAATTTTACAGAATGATCTTCCACAGGGTTCAGTTTTTTCATCTATTTTATTTAATATATTCATTTGTGAAACTCCTGCTGAAACAGAATTAATGCAGGAAATTCATTTATACTAATGGCATTGCTTTAATTTCTCAAAAGAAATCCTTTTCTGAAATAGAATAGTCTCTCATTAAGGATATGAAAAAATTGGAAATCTTATTATTAATCCAATGAAACAGTATGCTAAAGTTTTTATCCAAACATTAGAGAATCAGCTAATAATTTTAAATATAATCTTTTACAATTCATACTCATGTTATTTAGAAGTAATTTTGGATCATTGACTAACTTATTTTCCTTATTTAGCTATGGTTAAATCGAAATTAATATTTAGATATAACCTCTTTGGACAACTAGCTAGCATTACTTAGTGATGTGATGCAAATACACAATGAATAGTTTTAGCAATAGCATGTTTGACTGGTAAATATTGGTCCTTTATTTGAAAAAATGTTTTCACACTAACCTAGATACTCAGTTAAGTATTACTATAAGAAATATTACTGCTACACTCAAGAATACTTCTTTGTGGCTTCCTATATATATATATTGTAACGATCCGGAGAAGGTCGACTTACGTAATCTGCACTACAGGGCGCCATCTAGGCATTTGAACCTAGAAAAATTTATAAAGTAGGCAGATACGTAAGTCAAAAAAAAAAAAAATTTTTTTTTTTCCTTTTTGCATCCGGTCGTTAGCCCATGTCACTAGCTCAGGGAGTAGCAGAGATTTAATAATATCATATCTTATCTAATTAGATTTCAACATTAAAAAATAAATAAAATAAGCCACTGCCAGTAATTAGCATACAAACATTTATTTATGCACATATATATAAGATTTAAAATTATTTTATTATTAGTTTTACATTTTAACATTTAACATTATTTTTTTAACTTTGATTTTTGACTTTAATTTACCTTTAATTACTATTACATTCTAATTTTACATTTTAATTAAGTTCGCACAGATGGGATTATAAAAGCTTGTTATAATAAGTTGCTATAGATCGGTTACATAGATTACACGGTTAAAAACATTCCAAAGTAAACATAAGCGATCAAAATATAAAATTATTGATTACTGACAATTGCGGAGGGAAATTTATATGTAACCCAATAGTATTCACCATAAGATACTTGCATTGTCACCAATAACTTAAAAGACATCCGAATAAATACATTTTAGATACTCACCGTAAGGTATCATTATTTATCGAATGTCTATATATTTTGATCAAATATGAAAACGCAAAACATAGTTAACCGATAAACAATCCATGCAAGCGTCTATAAACAACTTAAATTTAATGCATTTTTATTTAGAATCGAGTATGAATACTACATAGATTTGCATTGAAATTAAAATATTCTATCCCTATTTAACCTTAGGCTAAAATTCGCAGTCAAACTGGCATCAATCCATCTGATACATCGATGTATTCAATGTAATACGAAATACGGCAGCACCAAAAGAATTAAGAAAAGACATTGACTCTCAATCAGATAGGAATATTACATCTATCTAACGAGAAGAACAATAAAAAAAAAACTCCATAGAAAGGAACTGCGTTCTCCGTCTTATAATTCCTTCCATAGGCAAACGGGTGAGTGCGGCGTATATATAAACGATTCTGCCAGTAGCGAATCTCCGATCACATCTACTAACTACATCAATATATCCAATCCATTGACCCAATCTAACAACGACATAAATAACCTAAGATTACCCTCCCCTAATATAACTTTACAAATCTATACAGCCATTCACGCCCGACTTAAGTTTAACATTTTTATAATTAATTTAACGGAAAACAAAAATCATAATAAAACTTAAAGAACAAAAAATAAATAAATGGAAATGATTTTACAAAATAAATACATTAAATAAAATTATAACTAATTAATAAATAATGTTGGTCAGATAGAATAATATTGCAATCATTTAAATCTGGAAAAGTTTTTAATTTACTGTTCATAAATTTTAAAGTTCTTACGGTTATTTAAATAGTTCATCTTCATATATTCCTTGCCGTTTGAACGTGAATTCCCACGTCGTCCGAAGATTGGTATCCTGTTGGCCGATTTATTTATCCATCCGGAGATTTTTTAGTGTAGTTGGTCCTCAATGTAGAAACGATGGTTCATTTTTCTTCCTTTCTTAGCAGAACTGAAGGGATTGAAGCTGTGCGTCTTTTTCAATCCCCTCAGCACTAACACCTAGCTGTTACATCGTAATAATCATCAATAACTAGTCACTAATTAATAATTTCCAAATTTTCCTTTTATACGTATTCGAAGGATTGACTTAACATTACGTCATCGATGAGATGATCCTTTTCGTTGAGGTCCGATTTCCCAATGGATTTATTTCATTTGCTGAAAGTTTCTATTGTTTTCCTATCTGACTGATGTTTTTACATTTTAAATGCCCAAGGCTGGTTTACATTTAACTAATTAACAATCATTTCCATTTCTGATTAATTAACCTGTTTTCCAAATCAAAAATATATTTAAAGATAAATTTAAAGATATAATTTTATCTCCAAATCTTTTTAAAATTTAGTTTTAAAATACTTTTTCTTTAATAAATTTTTATTTTAATAATTTTTCATTATCTGTGCGATTTAATATATAAGAGTTTAAGATGATATTTAATTTCAATTTTTAATTCTTAAAGAAAATTTTTAAATGCGAACTTTTTAATTTACTTTCATGTTTAATAAATAAAATAAAAAAAACAACAATGTAACGAACGTCTGTGCTCGTTACAATATATATATATTCATATTTCTTTATCAGATATCTGAAGTTGTCTTATATATAATATAAGCAGATTGGACTTGCCAATAACTCAAAATACAGTTTCTTCATCTAAGACTTGTCCTCAAATCAAGGTTCCCTTTTTGGATTTAGATATTCAACCAATAATCTCATATCAAGGAATTATTTGATATTGCAAGTGGTATCTATTGCCACTAATAAATGTACATAAACACAAACTATGAACTGGATAGTTAATGATTATCAAATCTATGGCTATAGTGGCAGAAGTTAAGGACTTAATAAAGCCACTGGTAAATCTATTTCCTTGTTGAAATCTCTGCAGATTAATTTATATTTTTTCTCTAGATTAAAGTACAACTTTAAAAAAGATATTTAGAACAAAAATATTACTTTTATGCTTAATCCTACCTACATCATATGATGAAATTGAACTTGATTTTGGTAGATACAACATATTGACCAAACATATTCTAAATGAGGGAACGAGGCAAAGCATGGCAGTTTCTAGTTGCCACACATTCTAGTTTAATGTGGGAGGAGGGGGTTATTTGACACAATTTTATGTTATCAGTTTGTTCCACATAATTTTACATATTTTTTGCTTATTATAAATTTTATTATGTAATTGAGAATAGCACAACTTGAATTTATGAAAGCAGCCCTATTTTACCATATTATCTAATAAACAGTTTCAACTTGTTCTTTGAAGGGGTTGCTTTCTCACTCAAAGTTATTGATTTTAATTATGGAATAGCTATATATCTCAAAAATGTTAACATCGTAGCAAGGAAATGTATTATCTACCATCGATTGTGTGAGTGTATATATATATAATATTAATTGTGAAATATATGTATGGATTGAATATAGTGGTTTCTATTTATTTTTTCTAAAATGCATAGGTTTTGTGACAAGAATTTATTTTTGAAAAGCCACTCTGTATACAGGATGTTCAAATTATCTTACTACTCATTTTTTAAATAGATTGATTGTAAGACTTAGGGCATTCAGACTAGTGTCTGAATGTCCCAGTGCCTCAGTGAAGTGAGCCAAAAGCTCAAAAACAGTCTGAGAATAGGGATTATTCTCTAGATAGAGATGTTTAAATGCTTTCTCTTGCAACACTTATCTATGAAAGCTTGGTAGAGCTATTGGTATGCTCCCTGTCTGTAATACAAACTTAAAACAAGTCATGCGATATATGACTTGCTTTTTCGATTATATGCACACACATATATATAATGGTTGGATAATCTTATATTTTCAAAAAAAAATTACTTATCACAAACTATTTATTTATATGTTGATTTACAGGTAATTTACCTCATTATTACGCATGTATGCTTTTGGTGTCAGCAGCCTTTTTAGTTTAATTAACTATGAACTTGATTTTTCTATATAAAATTAAGATATAATGTCTTTCAATACCTCTAGAAATTACTAACATATATGACAGTATAAACTATGTGAAACAAAATATTGGTAAATCATGTATAAAACAGCATATAGAGCAGTTATTGATAATAAATATTTTGTGTAATATTTTGTTTTGAAAATAGGTGATTATCATATCTTTTAAGTGCATATTCAACACAACATTACTTGCTCCATATTGACTGAATTCAGATTATTTTATAAATTAACAATAATGTGTGGAATTTTTTTATATTATTTTTCACTCACTCAAATGTTAGTAAAAAATATGGAAGTAAGTTTTAATCTTTTTTTTACTTCTCATGAAGACTTATTTATAAAGATTTAAATTAAGAGCATAATTATATAATATTATCAATTATTGGATATTTAATTATGTTTATCTAAAGAATATAAATAAGTGTACAAGCTTTCTTAAATCCTCAGCACCTGGCAATTGGCAGGTCTAGCGAGTAATGCCTTTTTCATCACTACTCCTCTACAGATTGCTGATGGAGAATTCTTTGCCCTGTAGTAAGTTACATAATGGCTTTTAATTTTTTTTATCTATGTATATATATACATACTCATATGGAGTGAGTGTTAGTCACAAAGAATATTTTAAAACTATATAGTTTTGTTATTTGCAAAATTAAAAATGTTTTATTTACATTAAATGATAAGAAAATTGTTATTTACATTAAATGATAAGAAAATTGTCGATTTTGTATTTATTAAATGCTTTTATTTAATTTAGAAACTCTTTGTTTGTTCATTTGTTTAGGATAAAATTTGAAATAGATTTTTAACACATTTTTTTGTCAAATGGATTTCTTTAAAATTTTGTCTATATATTAGAAATTGATGGTAATGCAATGTGGCATTGAAATATTTCAATCTTACCCAATAGTTTATTTAATCTAAGGGAGTTGACAGATTGATTTCAAACATTAGTATCAGTTCTGTATGTTTTCAGTGATACATATAATTAAAATAGAAATGAAAATACATCTTAATTTTAATTGATTGAAAAAATTGTGTCTTTTAAAATAGATGAAATTTAATTTTATTTTGATTGTAAAAGTTTCTTTTTAAAAAAATGTTTTTTTATATAAATAAAGTAATATTGGAATCAATTTTTAATCCCCTTTGAATTTCCTTTAAAATATTACACAGACTATGACATCATTTTTATTCTCCATTTTAAATAGGAATAATTATAAAAAAAATATCTAACTACTAACAAATCAAAAATAATATATATAAAAACTATTTTATATTAAGACATTTATTTTTTTATATAGCGTGATGTTTTTATAATCTATAATATTAATAAGCTAATACACATGTGCTTTGCAGATGTCACTATATAAATGAAGTAATTTAAAGTGATCAATTAATAACTTCACACTCTTCATTTCAAACACTTCAGATTTGCCTATACATATACGGTTGGGTCGAAAATATAGATGGATTCATTCTATATTTTCTTAAAGACTTTATCTTGTGTTTGAAAAAGTGGGAGTATTCATTTATATAGTGACATCTGAAAAGCGTATGTGTATTAGCTTATTGGCTTATTAATATTATATTTTATATTAAATAATTTTATTTATTGTTCACTAAAATCCCCATTTCTTCAACCACAATTAGAGTCTTTATATTTAACAAGAAATAAAAGCTGGAGTGTCCAGAAATTAATTAATTTCTGGACACTCCATGCTTTTATTCCAAGTTAGTTATAAAAAACCCAATTGTAGTTTCAGAAAATAATTATTTTTTGTCTTTTTAGTGCACAGTAAATAAAAGCATTTATTATAAAATGTTTTGTATTATATTATTTTAAAAAAATATGTTTTGTTCATTGATTCATGACTAAACTGTAGAAGAAATTAATAAGAGATTACTTAGAATGAGTGTTGGAACAATTGATGAGGTTGTAGTTAGATATGAATTGTGTAAAATAGTAAAAAACTGAAGGGTTATAATATAAGAGTTTAAACTTCGACAGTTTTATTTGCTTTAATGCATTTTATGCATTTATGTTTACCATTCAAATTTATATGCATATGAGACATTGATGTTTTTATGAAATATCATTTCTGCATATATATATATCAATGTATTACTAAATAACTTTCCAGAGTTATATTTAATGCACCTAGTATTGTCATCATTTCATTTTTTTAAAAAATATGAATATTGGTATAGTAATATATATTAATATACAATATGTGCATTGGCTTATTGGTATTACAGTTTATAAAAACATCGCGCTATATAAAATAAATGTCTTGTTTAAATAATTCCTTTATTATTTTTTTTACCTACTATAAACCATGGTTTTTTTTTCAAATTTCATTGTTTATATTTGTTGTTATTAAAACAGGCAAAACTCTAAATACAGTATTGCTACTCAGTGCAAGCCAGAGTAATCAATGGTGATCATGTGATGTTTATTGGCTTATATTTGTTGTTGTTACATATGCACTTTTTTCTTCTGTAGTTTTCATGTTCTCTGAAATATTAATTTTTTTATATATATATTGACTTATTTATATAGACAGCATTTCCAGAATGTTTATATATATGCACAGATTTTCCAATAATACACATAAAATAAATCAATATTTTTGATAAACATAAATATGTATTAATATATTGTTATGACCATACATTTCTGTTTATATATATAACTTATGAAATAAAACAAAGCTGAAAGAAATTTTTTAGGATGATTTAAATTAAATTTTTAGGTTTCTTGATACACTTTTTATATAAATAGCAAAAATAAATATTTTCTATCATATTTTTTTATGACATGCTTTTTTTTTTAATTGTGTGTTGCAAAATTGTATTGCTTATTTTAACTGTTTTTATGTAAATAAAATATGGTTGCTTTAAGCTTTTAATAAATATGTTTTAACATTGAAATAAATATATATCTCGGCTTTTGTCAACAATAATGGGAAAAAACCATTTAAAGAATCAATGTATATTGACAAATGCAAAATCCTTCCTTAATGTTGATAAAGAAAGAAAATTGTATTTCTTTGTTAGAATCATAACATGTTTACACACACGATTAAATGAATGCAGCAGTATACATTGCATAAAAATACTTCTTAAAAAATTTAAAACAAATGATACAACTCACTATCTTACAATGAAAAAAAAATAGATCGTGGACAAATAGATTAGTAAATATTTATTATATAAAAATAAATATATAGAGCTGCAATTTATACTATGTCAAATTACATGATACACTATGCAAACAAAAATGTAATTAAACATATAAAAAAATTCATTAAAATTTGCAAATTTTACAATATTCGGCAGTCTTTTTTTTTTTCTCTGAGTGCCATGCATGATTATACACATTAATAAAATTTATTTGCTTTATGTTGAAAGCACATACATGTATTCTTTCTTTACTATCTTTTACTTATTTGATGTGCTACATTTTGCATAATAAAATATTTTCTGAGCATAATGCTAAAAGTTTTACAAAATTTGACAACAACATACTAAAAGTTGAAATTGTTATAAGAATGTCAAAATAATTAAAGAGATCCTAATTTCTTTATAACAATATTATTATTATGTAAAAGTGAAAAAAGTTATTGAAAAAAAAAAAAGAATATTGCCTAAAACATATTTAATAACTATGAATGTCAGACATTTTGCTATTTGTTTTAAAAATAAAAATGTGATAGTTATTCTTTCTTATTACTTCAGTAAATGCCTGAAAGAATGCACACTCTGTAAAATATATGTAAATGTTTCCCATCAATTTATATAATAATTATATTATTTTTAAAATTTTGTTCTTATTATAATCTTAATTTATATTATTACTATACATGTAAAAAATGCCTGTGTTTTATATATATGTACATGTTGAAAAGTACTGTACACTTGCATTTCAATAAACAAATATATATTCTATTCTAGTCATGTGTTTATTAACAAAGTGTAAGCTATTATACACTATTTATGCTGGATGCAAAGGAAGATGAGTTTGGAACAAAATATAGCCCAGTTCATAACTCCAATGTACTGTATATATATATAATATTATTGAAAATAACTGAAAATAAAAACACTTGTTTTAAGAAAAATAAAATGATCAGGCCATATTTAGTATTTTTTCTCATTGTTTTATTTTATTTCATATGATCACATGAGATTTTTGCACAATATTAGATTGAAAGACTCAGAAGCTAAAAGTTTCCAGAAATTTAGCACATCACTTCTAATGTTCAAATATCATATAACCTCTTGAGCGATTAGCCATTCGGTTATTATTACTTTGTAAATTATATATGAATAGCTGCAGAAAAAATAATTGTAACTATATATATATATGGATATCTTAAGAATATTGTATTATTAAAAATATCCCTAAAGATGTTCTATGCAAGGAATGCAGAATTTTTAAAAAAAGTAAATGTATTTAGTAAAAAGATATCATGTAATAGCAACAATATAGTATAGTGTGAGATTGTTCATTGTTATCTATATTGGAATTACTAAGTTTTGACTGTTTTCTAATGGTTATATATATATATATATATATTTTATCATGATAGTTTTGTTGGGTGGGGAGGTAATAACAAGTTTCTAGTTTCCACTGATTATGTTCCATGCAGTTGCATCTCATAAATGACATTATTTAATTTTTGGTTCAATGTATTTGTTATTTAATTATGTTTTGTTTGTATATTTATTTTAATGCCTTTTAACTTTTATTTTTTAATTAATAGAGCTAGTTAAGACTGTGTTGGAACTCAAGCCATTTTATATTATGTGACTCACTAGAAATACATTAAAAGTTAGCTATATATATTCATATCTAATAATTTTAATTATTGTCACTCATATCCTTTTTTTCTTGTTTGTTTATTTTTAATTTGATTTTAAAAATATATATATGCTTATGGACTTTATTAGGTAAATAAAAAGGGAAATAAGCGAATCACTTAATTGAGGAAGAGGCAGGTAATGATTAAAATAATTTTTGACTTGAAAACTATTTACCAATATACAGATATAAATACACATTATTGTACAGTAATGTAATTACAGTATATATGAATATGTGAACATGGTAACACTCATGTAATGCTGCAGTCAATTATCATGCATAGGTTGAATTTATAATTTATCCTTATCTTAGGAGAAATTAAATTATTGTTGTATGAAATCAAGAATATGAAATTTTTACCGATAATTTTATTCATATTAATTGTATTATTTTCAGTTCTTATCCATATCTTTAAAAATTTGTTAAATTTTGAAACCCTTTCACATATTTTTTTATTATTATCTATGGATCTGACTGCATTTATTTTTCTATATGTGTGTATAAATTAATGAGTGTATTGTGTAAATTGTTTAAAATTTTACACATAGGTAAAATGTAATTCATATGATCACTAGGAATTAGTGTCTTCTTGATGTCAGTTATAATAACATCTATATGATTAATAAGGCATTTATGGAGGAATTAAGCATTTATTTCCTTAATAAATAAGGCATATTTATACCACTCATTTTTTGTAGATCCTCCTAAAAAAACTGCCCTCAATCTCCATTAGATTGGTATGGAAAAATATTACCATTTTCCCTGTTAGGAGACTATGCCCACAGAGCATGCTTAAAAAAAGTATAGTTCACATTAAATGTGTAGGCTTGTATATATATAAATGCACATACAGAAAAATCCTTGTTATGATAATTGTTCTTCAAATCTTGATCAACAGAAAATTATTTATAGTAGGACTTTGGCTTAATTTGTTATTTATCTACACAAAAGTTTTCAATAATTATAAAAAATCTTAGAATGTATGATGCATATGTAATTAAAAATTTGTTTAATTGTTGTGCAGACTGACTCCAATTGTCCACCTTAATTCATTTTCACGGTGTTTCACAATAGAATTGATATAGTGATAGTGTGGCAGACTCTAGAGTTCAAGAACCATGGATTGCATTCCATCTATGATACTTCTAATGTACTGAACGTTAATTAACTCCTTAGGACTAAAACATTTTTTTTTTTTTTTTTACAATCAGTGTAAGTATTAGTTTTTCATTTAAAATAAAGAAAAATCCAGTCATGGTGAATACAGTATTATACTTAATATTAGCAGTAGTATTAATATTAAATTGTGTATTTCATTTTATGTGTAGAGATGCAGATTGATTCATTTATATGTTGAGGCATTTCTTTATTTTTATAACAAAGAAAAAAAATCATTTCCTTATTCCCACTCCCTCCAAAAATGTCATCTTTTTTCATATATTTCATTCAATATTATTTTACTATATCTTAGTATTATTGATAATTCATCATTTTATGAAGTAACAAATGTAATCTGTGTTAAGCTTATAGAGCAAGACAAACTAGCAACTAAAGTTTGCAAAATTACTTTTTAACTTTTTTTTGCAAAGATTATATATTCATGCAGCATATAGATCAATGGGGTTTAATTCCATTTCTAAATGAAATGTATCTTTTTTAAAATTTATTTAATACCTAAGTATGACTTATCTATAAAAATAATATTGATAATCAGTTAATATGTACATATCTGCAGTCATTGTAATGTCTATTAGAATTGTTAATGAATTCTAGAATTATTATAAATAATATGAAAATGTTCGTTGCAATATATTGTTCTAATTAGATATAAACAATCCTTGACTTATGTAAGTGAACTATTTCATGACTTGTATTGTCAAAGTTTTCTTTAATACAGGTTTTTTTTCTTCAAGTGCAAAATAAGAAAACACTTTTTAACAAAGAAAAATAAGCACTACAGCACATCACAAGCACGTTCACAAATATGTTATCACAGCATGATACGCCCACGAAATGAAAGCTGTATTATTTTGTAGTCTTAAGTTTCCGCAATGTTTGCACTTTATATATACCAGGAACTGTTTACATAAGTCTGAATTTTTTTAAAATAAAATTTGCTTCTAATTCACATTAAACAGATTGAAAACATAATTTAAAAAAATAAAAAGGGCAATGAAAACGTTTTTTTTATTGTTCAGAAAAAGTACTTAAATTTCATAGTTATATTTATTCCTTTCTTTTGACATTGAATGTTGATTTCCAATGATTGACAAAAAAAAAATTGCTTGTAATTTATATAATTACATCAAAAGCATTATCTGCATTTACTTTTCATTATTTCTTTCTTTTTTTTATTTATAAAATATAATTAAATGGATAAAAGATTTTTTGTTGCAAATTAATATTTTGTGGTGCCTTTTTTTTTTTTTGTCTGAAAAAAGCGTTTATTGCTGATTTGAGGGGAGGGGGGTAGACATTGTGTGTTAGCAGTAAGCGTCAGATTTTGAAACATATCTACATCTGCTCTGAAATAAAATTTTAAAAAAATTATCAGGCTTATTCCAATACAATTAAATTATTGGAAAGTATACTTAATGTTTTGTTGTTTTTTTTTAATGAAATTCTAAAGCGATTCATAATGTACATTTTTCTTCTCTTTCTTGTAGAAATTTTAAGCCATTAATATTAAATTTTTGGATTCCTAAACAAATAATTAGCTCTTTAATTGTTCAATTTTTCTTGTTGTTGTCGTCTATATGTGTTTTTATATCGCTATTGAAATGATGCTCATCTCTACTGACATGTATATATGTTTTTTTAAAATTAATAAAATGTTAGTTGTTATTATGTTTAATCACTAGAATTTTTTATTATCTGAAATACATTACATTTCTGTATAAATATATAAATGAGAGGCAAATTTTAATAATAATAAAAAATGTATGTGTAAATTTACTATTTTATTACCATAATTTTAAATTGTTTTTAAAATTTGAGAATTTTTTTTTTTAAAAAGGATTCTCTCTTTATTCTAATGAAATATTAAAAGCCTAAAGCTAAACTAATCAAAATTATCCCATATTTAAAATTGAATTCGGGGTAATTTTAATTATTCTATTGAAGAAATATAGAAGATAAATAATCATATTAATAACATTTTGGCTTTCAATTAAATTTTTCCTATTAAAAAATATATTTTTATTAATTAATAAATTTAAGTAGTTCTGTTTTTATTGTTCAAACTATCAAGAAATATTCATGTCATCGTTCTCTGCAATTTATTAAAAAGTTCTATATTAATTACTATGTCTGCTATTTTTTAATTATAATTTTTAGTATTGAAATATTAATCTCTAACATATATATATAAATTTGTGAAGGGTCTCATAACATTATTAGTTTATTCATTATGCCCTACCACAACCTGGCTTTTAATCCAGACTGGGTAAAATTTAAAAAAATTTTAGATTTTAAATAATCTTAGAATTTTTTTTAAGTGATTGGAATGTAGTCAGTATAACTAGCCATCCAATTATTAATTGTTCAGATATTATCTAGAAGCTACAGAATAAAACTAGAATCATCATCATCAACCATTATCAATCCACTGCAGGATGAAGGTCTCTCCAAGTTTAATCCATCTTCTCCGATCTTTAGCTTCTCTTTTCCACAACACCCCTGCACATTTTCTTATTTCATCCATCCATCTCACATGTGGTCTCTTTCTGGGTCTTTTACAATCTCTTGGAATCCAGTTTAAAATTTCAATTGTCCCATCTATTATCATTTCTTCTAGCAATATGTCCAGCCCAACTCCATTTCAATCTTTTAATTTTTTCAATAAGGTCAGTAACACCTGTTTGTTGTCTTACCCATACATTGCATTTTCGATCTCTTCTTGTTACTCCCAACATACATCTCTCCATACTCCTTTGAGTGGTCTGAAGTCTCTGTATTGCTCTTCTATTAAGTGTCCAAGTCTCAGATCCATAAGTAAGAACTGGTAAAACACATTTGTTAAAAACCATTCTTTTCAAACACATAGGCATATTTCCTTTTAGTATCAAGTTATTTCTACCAAAAGCACTCCAACCAAGTTTAATTCTATGATTAATTTCCTCCATTATGTTTCCATCTGTATTAATAATCTGACCTAGGTATTTGTAACTGTTAACTTCTTCTAATTCTTCATAATCAATCTTTATTTTCATATTTTGAGCAAATCGATTAAACATTACTTTAGTCTTTTTAACATTTATCTTTAGTCCTACTTTTCTACTTTCATCTGCTAACTCCTGCAACATTTCCTGCAGCTCTGAAGCATTATTTGCAAAAACAAAAACTAGAATAGACACTTAATAATTCTCTATAACAATTAACAAACCTGTGAAAAATATTTTTTTCCATTCTTTCTCAGGTCTTTCAAAGAGATCTTTATCCTGTAGTAGGATATTTAAAGACTTGTTATATATGAACTAATATTTATGTCTTTGCAAAAATTATATATCCATAGACTTTTATAAATATAATATATAAATATTTCTTTGTTAGCATTCATTAAGTTTTATAAAGTCTGAATTTATTATTATTATGTCTTCAAGTTACCTTTGATTTTTGCTGATTATTTGAATAGCATTTTTCTAGAATGATTTATTATCTGATTGGTCTTTGAGACTTCCCAGAGGAACATCCATAGTATTTGAAATGCTTTGTTATTTATGAATTTTAAGATTGTAAAGAGAATCGCTTGTAATTGCTTTTTCCTATAGAGTTTGAAATGTTGTTGTGATAATTAGATATTTCATTATCTTATATTGCTGTTGTTCAATATAGATATTATTAATAATATTTAATGAAAACATACAGAAGAAAAATGAAACAAAATAAGAATAAGATAGAAAGAAAAAATGAAACTCATTATAAATTTAATATGAGGTTAGAAGATTAATGGCAAATTAAAATTACATCCAAGAAAATGTTAATATAGAACTCAAATGTTGATAACATTGATTATAAATGCTTTTATTAAAAAAAAAATATATATTGGGGTTCAGTGTTTACCTGAATTTCAAAATTACTAGGAATTGTGCTTAATTCTTATTTGTCAATAAACATGGAAAATAGACATTTTATTTTCACAATTTTTTTTGATAATATATTGTAACAGATTTACCTTTTTGACCGTTTGTAAATGTTTTAATTTACACCTTTACGATTGACACGACTGTCACGTCAAGCAAGAAGCAAACATAGACTAATTATTTAAGTCTATATTCCTGATCGAATACTGAGATTACCAATGGAATATTCCAGTATTATCTTTCCCAATCAGACGCTTCTTGGCTGCTGGATACTACATTCATAAGAATGATTCAAAGAAACAATCCAGCGCTTGAAATATTTATAAAATTTTCGAGATTTAATATTACTGTACTAGATTGACACGTGTGCCTTTTACTAGAATCCAATGTCTACTGAATATTTAATAAACCCTACGGTTATATTGTAACAGTCAAGTTTGTACATTCGCGTAACAGAATTCAGAATCCAAGCAAAAGAGACCGAAGCTGACCAGACTAGGACTGTGACATCCCAAGTCCGACCACACTTCAACTCGTGAGCCAGGATTCCAAGACTCAAGACCCTACGAATAACCACATTGAAATTACACATAGTATACCTCTTTCCACACGGCCGACATAGGTCACGGAGAAGCAATAAGACTCTGATAATTAAAAGAGAGGTTCTTAATTGACTAAAATATATCACTAATCTAATTTAACTTAATGCATAGTTTTCACATATATAGGCTATAAATAATAATTAGAATTGGATTGAATTAGATCAATAACGAGACAGAGAACGAAATACATTAAACTAATTATATATTTATTTACAACTCGTATCTATATATCACTTATTTACAATAGCATTCAGCGTAGAATGTACGCAAACATTTGGTAATTCAAAATCACTTTACATAAGTAATCATTAAATTTCATAGAGGGGTTTAACATATGCCCATCTTATGAATTGTTTACAATTGATACCTAATTAATCACTACGTTATGTCTATAAATCTCGATAAGCCAAATCCTATTACATTGGTGGCTGTTATATAAATAATTATATTGAACTTTGATCATGAATTCATTTACTAAAATATACAATATAATTTAATAACGAGCGCATAAACCAGCTCAAGTAATGATCGATCGAACATGGCTTTCGAGAGAAAATTTTCAGAATGCTGAAAGCGTTATGTTAAGGTGGGAGAGTTGGCTGCATAAGATTTTACCAATGCGCTATGGCACAGGTAAACAATAATAGGAAAAGTCGCTCTGCGGATAGATGAAATAACTTCAGGGTTCTTGCGACAAACGCCGGTACCCTGTAACCGATCGCAATGCTGCGTAAAAAGGAACATTGTGTTCAGGAATGGCGGGGGACTTACTTGCTAACCTGGCCTTGGCTCAGGCTTCGCTACTGCTCTACCCTATAAGAGAAGATGTGCTGGCAATGCCGTGGCTCCATCTTGAGATACGTATATTACGTATAGCAGCAAAACGAGAATAATTTTATAAAATAATATATTACATCCGCCAAGCAAAGAATAGTATATTTCATACTATGAAATACGAGTTAATAGCATATTAGCTCTATCAAATTGGGACCAACTCTTGCGTAGCTTGGTAATAAACGTCTATGCTACGAAAGGGAATATTACTACATCTGTACTTTGACATGCTCGATCTATTAAGTTACTTATAGATAATAAATATTTAAGGAGGGAAAGTATATTTCTATGGAGTTAAGAATTTAAATGTCAAATATACTTATAAATACGATCAAGGCTAAATTTAATTCTAAACTAAACTTATCAAGTTTTTTAAATGGTTGATTAACAGAGCCACATTTCACATATTAAATCATTTAAATAATAAAAATTATAGGATTTCGAAACAGCGCAGAAAGTTGACGCTATAAACAAATTACATGAAGATTTTCAAATAATATCTTTTTTAAAAAATACATGAAATTAAGTGCTCACTGTTTCGAAATATTGGCATATAATAAGCATTTAAAATAAGCAAAGAAATATAGACACAACCGCAGTGATATAACTTTAAGTTAGACACTTATAATGTATTTTAAATGAAAGGAAAATATAAATTAGTCAGATTATTTAAACTTTAGCACATTAAATTTTGATAGCAATTGACATATTTAAAATATTAACTAAATGGATTTAACTTTTGGTTACATATTAGTTATATAATTATTTTAAAAAGTGTTAGCTAACTTATATAGATATATTTACATAAAGAATTACACAGAGCTCTGCGGTTTGAAAAATAAAACGGTACCGGTATTATTTATCTGGACTGCAAGTTCTTGGCTGTTGGTTTGGTTTAGTTTGACTGGGCGGCATCATCTTTCCCATTATGTTAAGCTCGTCTCTTCTATCGGCATGATGGTGGTTTAGGCATTTCGACGAGAGAAACCCCGTTCTCCCGCGGAGTAACAGCAACAAGATGCCCGCTTTTAGCCGGACATGTTAAACATTAACAGTTGTGAATACTGGCTGCAATTCTCACTAACAATATGGCTGTCTTTCCCTTGTTAAAAATACAGAGTATTTATATGTTTTCCTTATCAGAATCTATCGCCTCAAGACTCAGGAATTTAATTAAATATTTTTCAATTTATAATCCAGATCTTAGATAACTTATGTTAGAAACATTCCATAAGCTATTATTATAATTAAGATTTTTCGTTGCAAAGAATTGTCCAATTTAGATTTTAAAATAACTTAATCTTATCTAAGGAGATTTTAATTAGTAAATTTTGAACTAGTTTTACTTTTTACGAATTCCAGGTGTGATGACACTTGTTTACAACCAGAAATCTTTTTAATTACTTGACCAGCTTTTATTTTTAATCTTACATTAAAAACAACCTTTTAACATTTTTTTAAAAACGAAAACATATTTAACATATTTTTTTAAAATAACTTACAAACATATTGATATAGCTTTTAAATACATTTTCGAGAAACTTTTCCCTGAAATATATTTAAAACAAGAAATCTTTTAACAATTTTTAAAGAAACATTTAATAGTATTTTTAGATAACGGCTTTTAGATATTTTAAAATCATGTCTTTCTTCTATATAGCACAGATTATATATCCACATACGAAATTACAATATTAAACAACAAAATGAATAATTTACTCTTAACTTAAATAATATAACGAACATTTTTAGAAATATTACATAAATTTAGTACGCTATAATTTTACTAATCTTATCTAATTATAGTGTTGGTTCGCACGCAAATATATATACTGTTTATACAGACATGAGCGAATTTTAAATTTATTAACATTTAAATAGGTTCGAACTTAGCACAGATGAGAGTGTCATTAGGTTTGATGGTGAAACGATAGGGGTTTGGAAAGTTATCGTTTCAATATCATTCTAATTAGTCTGGTGAAGAAGGAAAGACGAGACGTAAGAGCTATTCATAAATAAATACTGTTTAATACAATACATTTAATACACATTGAAATATAATATTTAAACATAAAACATAATCATTAAAATAACACAGATTATATTTAATTTAACCCTTCACCCTGAAGGATAATTGTTCTTAATTTATATGTAAGTATTCTAGAGTAGAGTCCTTTTCTCCACGTATTATTTGTTATATAAAATCTACTGATTATTTGATTCACTCTGATTTACATCTTTTCAATTGCGTTTACTTTATGTAGCCATTTTATAAAAGTGTGTATACGTGTGATATGTTTAAAGTTTAATTACCTAGGTTTTCTGGACTTGGATGACTAAATGTTTAACCATCATTGCGTTTACTTTATGTGGCCATTTTAAAAAAGTGTGTACTCGTGTGATATGTTTAAAGTTTAATTACCTAGGTTTTCTGGACTTGGATGACTAAATGTTTAACCATCATGTGGATTACTCCACTTTCTTTTGGAGAGATGGTAGTTCTTGGGATCCAGCTCGGACTCCTTCATATAGCTTACTTTTATCATATTATTTGCGGCTTCAATGACAGGGGAGGTGAACCATCAGGCAGGCGCTATTTCTGCTGTTATTCATTGGGGAGATGACATTACACCCTAGGCAGACGTGGATCAACTGGCGTCCATTTGAGTCCCTTACCCCTGCATTCTCGATGCTTCAAGTTCTTGGTACATTTTGTTCATATATAAAAAACACAGCTCTCTAACTAATCTGTCTTTCAGCTCAGCCGACTCGAGAAGCTCTAAAACATGGCTCCTTTCCTTCACAACTTTTTACTTAATTGTCCCAGAATCCTTTTCTTATCTTCTTTGAATGTTTCTTGGAATGTCATTAATTACATTTCACACCTTTATTTTACTTTCATAAAATACATAAATTTTCTTTTTGTTTTTTCTTTTCTTTTCTTTTTTTATTTACTTCCATAATATTGGGGGGTTTTTTAGTCCTCTTTAATAAAATAATTTTCTTATTTACACACTCTTTCTTTCCTTCACATAGCCATACGTATATTTCATGCGTTCACATGTGTAGTTTGAAGAGATGATCTTTATCTTTTTTGTAAATCTATTTATTTTGTTTATAACTGCAACTGAATTTTATGATTGCTGATTCTACAATCATTAACCCCTTTTTTATTTACTTTTCCCTTTAAGACTTGATCATCAACTTCGATGATCCTATTTTAATATTCCCTTAACTTTACTATTCTTAACATTTTAAAAAAGTTGACTTTGAAAGGTGAAAGATAAGAATCTTGGTTGCTTACCTTCCTTCACTTTCTTTAATTACTATAATTGATTCTATTTTTAATTGCATTCCTCAACTACCATTTTGATTTTTTAATTAACACTAACTTAAAATAAATTTCTTTTCTTTCCTAGTTTATTATTCAATTTCTATGTGTTAATTTACATATAAAACTCACATTTAATATTATGCGATATATATATATATATATTAAATGTACACATGTGTGATCACAGTATGTGTGATCATCACAATATATTTCCTTATTTGAAGGTTTATAATTTATAATTATTTTCATTATAATTTGTGGACTTGCAAATGATTACAAGTCAATAGTGGTAACATTACAAATATGATCAGAGGGGATTTGATTCTTTTTAACATATTAGAACCCATTAAATGCTTCCATATTGGCATTGATTTTGGAAATAACTGACATTATTCTTATCAGTAATATCACAATATTTTGATTTCCATAATAAATGAGATATTGTTTTAATTAAGGCTTTTAGTTTCAATATCAATTTGTTATTTCTAATGTATACAGTGATGTGTAACCATACAATTGAGGTTTACATTGTTGTTCTTACTATCTTGTTATTTCCATTTGGGTTCTGATGAGTCTATGTTGTGCAATATGGTGTGAACATTAGATCTTTCACATATTTGTTATCTGATTGTTAGTTTGGTATATTGTATAATGTCCAAGTATCCTCAAATGTTTTTGACGATGCCAGGAGTTGGTCTCTTTTTTGGATTTTAATCATTGTTTTGGAAAAAACCTGTTTTATAGTAGGTTGTGGGTGTTCCATGATTAGTTTACAATGTGTAACCCACATGGCATAGTTCAGAAATATTGAGAGACGTATTATTGGATAGGTTTTAGTGTTAATACTATCCTTCAGAGATGAGATCAGTTGGAAATCTATCTTGGTGTTGGAGAGTATGATTTCTCGGATCACTCTGAATCCCGTACATTGTGAGAAGAGGTGTTCTGATGTCTCATCGCCATTCATGCAAATGCTGCAAGTAGGGTCTATGTTGTGACCTCGTTTGTAAAAAAGGAAGTGATTAGTAGGTAGACCATTAACATTGTATTTAATGAGGAAGTCTAGGTATTTGGCCTCTAGACTCCATCTTTTAAAGTTGGATACCAGTTTCTGATTATTGTAATATAATGTGTTGATTATAGGATGTAAGATTGGATGGAGGATTGTGTATGCTTGCCATAATGATATTTTAGAATTGAATGTGGAGTCGGTTATTGGGCAGTGCTGTTTGATAAGACTTGTGTTTCTAGTGATCCATGTTTGTCTGTCTGGTGGGGGTCGGTCAGTAGGTGTTACCTTTTGAAGCAAAGCTTTTTGGAGAATTGTGTTAAAACCATATGATGCTACCAAGTTGTGTATGACGTTATAGGTTTTTTGGTAAATCAATGCTTGAATGGAGTGGAGAGCAAGACCATTTAGCTTTCTTGGTCGCTGAGTTCCTTTGAGGCTGATCGCGACCGTTTTACCTCTCCAGAAAAGCCTTGAGCACAAGCTATTTATTTTATTTATGAAGCTTTTGTTGCATTTGATAAATGGAAGGAAGTATGATATTTTTGGCATCACATTCATTTTAATTAGTGCTACCTTGCCAGGGAGGGAAAGGTAGACTTGTGACAAGGAAGTGATGAATTTGTTTGTTGTTTCCAGGATGTTATCCTGAATCTGTTTGGTCATTGCTGTGGTAGATTTGAAGATGGAAAACCCAAGATATCTTTGTAGCTTGGCAGAGAAAAGGGTGTTCCTTCCTGAAACAATTTGCCAGGAGGCAGATTTGCTGGGGTTAAATTGCAGCCTGTATTTCTCAGTATAGCAGCTTAATATTGTTTGTAGCAAAGGAATATGTTTTTTTGATGGTAGGATGATCATTACATCATCCATGTAGGCAAACGTGTTGAATTCTCTGTTTAAATTGGGTATAAAGAGACCTGGTAGATTTTTTTCTAAATCCATAAGGAGAGGATTTATATATGCGATGAAGCGTAGGACGCTGAGGGGGAACCCTGAGGGAGAGCTTGTGTCGGTTTAATTCCAGAGGTGATGTTACCATCCATAGTGATAAAGATTTCCCTGTTGTATAGTAAATTGCTTATGATCTGGACAGCAGCTGCAGGAACATCATACTCGGCCAAAATATTTAAGGGTATGTCTATACGTACCGAGTCGAAGGCTGCAGCAATGTCCAGTTGAATAGCTATCGGCCCTGACTTCCGGTGGATTCTGACATAATCAATGATGGACATTATGTTGCCCATTGCATGTGCAGTAGTAGATCCCTTCTTGGCGTATTGGTTGTTAGATATGTGCTTTAAGACATTTGGTTGGATGAGGTCTTTGATCACAGACTCTACAATTTTTAATTAGAAGGGATGTCATGGAAATAGGTCTGAGGTTTGAGAGATCCATAACCTGATTTTTTTTTATAAATGGAACCAGCGCCACTGGGTAAAGATTAGGTATCACTCTATTACCAGTTGCTAGGTAATCCACCATCTTTTTCATTATGGGAACTGCAAATTGATTGAGGTGTAGGATTAGGAATTTGGGAATCCCATGTAATCCAGGATGTACACCATCTGGAAGGGAAGATATTTTCTGTTGAAGTAGGTTTTCTGTGATCCCATGTGTCGTCTGTGGATCAACTTCAGACCAGGATTGTGTGCCATTGAAGATTGCGGTTTGCATTCTTTGCTGGAAGTGTTCTTTTATTGTGTTCATCATGGGTATTCCCAGCAATGTTTTCTCATTTGCAATGATGGAGGTAGGAATGGTTTTGTTATTTTTCCCTCCAAGTTCCCATCTCAAGTAGCCTTTTGTCCAGTGGTGTTGTTGAGATAAATAGCTTTTGGCTCTCCTAATGGATAGGTATTCTGCCAGGGAGTTTTGTCTTGATCAGTATAGGTTTTTAAGACTATATATATCTTGTGTTTTGATAGGTTGACTTTGGAGCATCTGAAGCTAATTCTCTATTTGCAGAAGATCTCGGAAGAGGCCATTAGGGCCTTTGGCTTTCATGGTTTGGTGTTTTAATATTGTCTGTAGGATGCCTACAAATGAAAACCAGGCTTCTTCAGTTGGTCTTGAAAGGATGTTGATTTTGTGAAAATATATATAAGATTCGGACACTATGGCCTCTGTCATGTTTGATTTTGTTACCATCTGCATGGTTTTGTGAAGAGCCTCTGGAGTTGGGAGGCCAGCCATGGTTTCAAGAGTAACTACAAGGGCCATATGGTCCGAAAACGAAACTGGTAAAAGTTTTGCATTTAGATGAAAGTGTAAATCTGGCGAATAATATAATAGATCTATTAGGGTTTGGTAGGATTTGGTGTAAAAGGAGTAGAATCCGGGAGGAAGGAATCCTTCCCCACACATCAAGTTTCTGCTTAGCAGTGGAAGAAATTTTAAGTTAAAGCGACCATATGTGGTGTTAAAATCTCCCAATATAAGTAATGAGCCTGATTTGTTGCTAAGGATAGCATTTAAAGTCTGAATGATTTTGTGATAGATAGTAGGATTGTTTGAAGTGTATATATAAGCTAGATTTATGCTGTAGCCCCAATAGTCTATTTCTAATAGAATTAAGTTGTTATCCAAATAGAGTATGCAAAATTTATTTGGAGTTAATTAATACTCCAACCTCTCCAGTTGCTGAATGTCCAACTGAAAATTTAGTGAAGCCCATGGTGGCAATTATTGTTTCTATTTTATTGTCAGTGTTATTATGGAATTTGGTTTCTCCCATTAGAAGGATGTGGGGAGAGTTAATACTTATCCAATTTCTAATTGCGTGAGCACGGGCCAATGAGTTGAGGCCACGAACATTAATCCCTGCAGTTTTATAGTTCATAATATAGTGTCCCCGCACCCTCAGCCGTCCCATGGTCTAGGGGAGAATTTGGTATTAAATGACTATAATTGTTTTCTTGATCTGATGCTTCTTCCAATGCAAGTTGAAGTTGATTTGATTCCATGAGTACTGGAAGGTCCTCATTTTCCATAGAATCTGGTAATTCCAAATAGGGATCATCTTCCATTGGTGCTGAATCAGTATCAGAGTGCTCAGAGGTTTTCCTTTTCTTTTTTTCCCATGATACTATGTGTTTATTTTGTGATTCTTGTGAATCTTGTTTTAATGTGGGTAGTTGTGGTATAAACCCAGAATTCGTATCATCATCTGAGCTTGATTTATCCGGAACATCTGATTTTCATTTATTAATATTTGGTATAGTTTGTCGTGTTGGCTCTGTTATTATGGAATTTGGTTTCTCCCATTAGAAGGATGTGGGGAGAGTTAATACTTATCCAATTTCTAATTGCGTGAGCACGGGCCAATGAGTTGAGGCCACGAACATTAATCCCTGCAGTTTTATAGTTCATAATATAGTGTCCCCGCCCCCTCAGCCGGCCCATGGTCTAGGGGAGAATTTGGTATTAAATGACTATAATTGTTTTCTTGATCTGATGCTTCTTCCAATGCAAGTTGAAGTTGATTTGATTCCATGAGTACTGGAAGGTCCTCATTTTCCATAGAATCTGGTAATTCCAAATAGGGATCATCTTCCATTGGTGCTGAATCAGTATCAGAGTGCTCAGAGGTTTTCCTTTTCTTTTTTTCCCATGATACTATGTGTTTATTTTGTGATTCTTGTGAATCTTGTTTTAATGTGGGTAGTTGTGGTATAAACCCAGAATTCGTATCATCATCTGAGCTTGATTTATCCGGAACATCTGATTTTCATTTATTAATATTTGGTATAGTTTGTCGTGTTGGCTCTACTTCTTGTGAAAGATCCTGATTCCAATATCCAGACAAACCAGGAGTTTTGGTGTGTGATGTGTTGAGTTTTTTCCTTGGTTTATTGGTTTTGCTACTTTCTTTTTGAGGATGTGGAGTTACTGTATTTTGTTTACTTTGTGACTTTCTAGGTGATTGGGTGTTATTTTTGTCTATTTTGATTCTGGTGTCTGTTTCTTCTATTGGAAGTGACTTCAAGTCTGAAGGATTGCCAAGCATTGATTCATAGCCTTTTTTTCCAATGTTGTACTGTTTATTGGTTGAATATTATCTGTGTATTGGTTTAAATTGAGATGAGATGTTCTTGATGTAGTTGTTTGTTTATCATTTCTATTTTTGGTTGTATTGTTGTGGGATTCCATCTCAGTTTGTTGGGAAAGGTTATCATCTTGATCTTCATCTCTAGATATTATGTGGTCTGGTGTTTTATTTGTGGGAGTTATTTCTATAGATTCAGTGTAGTTTGATGTTGCAGACCTGTGTTTATCAGTGTGGTTTTCAATATTATTGTCTGTTTTAGGTGATTGTTGGGTGTCTATAGTTGTTGTTGTTTCTATATTCATTCTACTGCAGTGGTGGAACTTGCCTTTCTTTTGATTGCAGATAGTGCAGATACGTGCCAAACAGTCTTTTATAAAATGTGTCCTTTGTAAACAGTGAAAGCACTGAGGCCGCACCCCCCTGAATGTTAGGACCATTGGTGAACCTCTTGCGTTAACTACAGTAGGGATGTCAGTGGGAGAAACATTTTTTTTCATGGCTAGTGAGAAGATTGCTGTGTTTGATATTATGTTTCCGCCCAAGATGGGGTCTGGGAGGAATTTAAATTTTGAAACAGTGCCGTAGGGATTGGGGATATTTTGGAGCTCTTGTTCAGTAAATCTCGTTAGGCAGTTTTTGATTTTCCCTTGTAATATCATAGGTCTGTTCATTTCTACAGTGCAAAGTATTTTATTTCCCAGTATTTTAATATTGTTTTTAAATTGGAGCCTGTCTGCCCAGGTCTTAAATTCTATTGCCACATATCTGTCATTAGGGTGAGTTAGTATTTGATAAATTCCCAACTCTGAATCATGTTGTTTAATTACAGAATATAAATGCTCCATGGGGAATGTGTATAATGATAAGTTTTCATTCGTTACTGCTAGGATTAGAGTTTTGTCATTGTAATAATTTTGGAAAGATTTATAGAGCATGTTTGGAATAGTTTTGTTGAAATTATTGTTTATGTTTTTATGTATTTTGTCGGTAATATTATTATAATCTAATATCTTAATTGATTGGGGATGTTGATTATCTTCTGTTGTGATTTCTCTTTCATATTCCGATATGCCTATAAGCATTTCATTAATATTGCCGGCCGAGTTAATCTCCGCGGTTTTAACATCTTTGTTGATACTTAAAGCGTTAGTGTAGGATATAGATTTTTTTGGAAGGGTTTGTGAGTCTGTTTTGAAATGTTCGAACAATGTAGATATTAAAGGTTCAACTAGTTTGAAATTTTTATTTGTTTGTGAATGTGTTTTGTTGATTTTTTTTTTATCTATTATTTCATTTTTTTCACCCGAATACTGTTGACAGTCTCTGGTGTTACAGCAGTGAATTTTGTGACCTCTGGTGATTTAAAAGATTTTTTTTCACTTTCTTCGGATAGATTTTGCTGATGTTTTTTTTTTGTTCCAAATTATTTTGCGAGTGTTTCGCGGTTGTGAATGAATTATGTTTATTTATGTCTCCTAAAGGAGTTTGGGAAATACGGTGAGTGTTGTTACTGTTTTCGTATGTATTATTAATATTGGCTGTTATTTCGCCCAATGCGAGACCAACACTATTGCTTATAACTGACGAAGTTTGTATAATTTTTTGCATTTTAATGTTGTTAGTAATTATTTGGTGCTTACTATTGCTAATGGGAAGGTTTTTGATCTCAGATGGAGCCTGAGATTTGTTATTATAGCTAGGTGGATTTCGGCCATCGTTTCCGTTGAACGACTGAGTGTCACATTTTAAGCTTGAATTGCTATGTATATTATCTATATCATTGTCGCATTCCATTTTTAAATATATAAAACTTCTTTTACCTTTTATACATGATTATCCAGCAGTATACAACATAAACAATGTATAACTAAATAATAGAAATCAATGATTGTTATCAGTGGTCTTTGTCCTTATTTTATATCCACTTGACATATCTTTAACTTTTTTTTTACACTTATACAGATATCTTTTTTAGAAGTTTGAAAATATTAAATATTACAATGTTATTTCACTGTTAATAATTTTCTAAAACTTTTATATCCTCTTTAAAACTTATACAATATAATAAGAAGTAAAGAATATTCTAAATTCATTCATAAATTTTATGCCTAATTTTTGTTTATCCATATATTTATGATCAGATTGAAATATATTCCATGAATTCTTAATTCAAGGTATTGGAAAAAATAAATTATAGATATATAAAAATGATTTGGTAGGATCCTATTAAAAACTAGAGATAACAATTTAATAACTACTTTATATTTTGTTCCAAGTTACTTCATATATAAATGTATCATGATTAGAATACAATACATATTATTTCTTGAACTGCAGATGTACAATACTTTTCAACATGCACATATACATATAAAACATGAATATTTTTTTTATATATAGTATGCATATAAATCAAGATTATAGAATAAACAAAATATTAAAAATAATAATATAGTTATTACTAATAAATTGATGGAACACATTTACATGCATTTCATAAAGTATTTACTAAAGCAGTAAAAACAAGAGAAAAAACTATGTTCCATATTTTTATTTTTAAAATAAAGAAAATAACAAAATGTTTGACTTTTTTTTTTTTAAAGAATATAGACTTTATTTTATATAAAGTGTTACAAATGAATTTCTCTAGACAACAAAAAAAATCTAGTATAAATTTACATTTTTACTAATAACTTCCTGAATTTCTTGTACTAAGAACCAGTCCATGTGGATAGGTAGATTTCTTTGGGTGCAAGAAGCTTATCTTTTTTTCGAATAGAATTAAATGTATCTCTAATAAAAAGTTGTGAGTCCAACGGAGAATTGGTTATAACTATATGACGTCTAAGTAACCATATTACGTGGTTAATAAATATGCATCTTCTGATATTGCAGAAATTACCCATTTTAATATTATGAATGATATCAAAGAGTTCTGGATTGTGATTATTGAAATAATTTTGAATTATATATTTTGCTTCTCTTAGTCCCGAGCAAGAAACAAGAATATGATCAAATGTTTCACTATCTTTTTTACACAAAATACATAAGGAATCAATCCTTTTAAATCCTCTATTTGAAACAAGGAAATCGTTGGTAGGAAGTGAAGATAGATTTATTTTAATGATAAAATCAATATATTTAGGCATTAAATACCATTTTCTCATTTTATTAAAAAGATTGATATTAGTCACTTCAAGATAACTAGGAGGGCATATCAGCTGAGGATTTATCATTTTAAACATGTCCCAATATGTGTGCTTATTATTAAAAAGAATTTCATTTAAATCCATTTGTTTATCAAAAAGTGAGATGAGAAGTTGTTGCCAATTTTTTTTAATATTCGGGGAAGGCGTATCTGTGGGAATGATTGTGTCAATAATGTTTTGGTAATTGAATTCAATCTTGATGTAGTAGAATAAATTAACTATATTTTTAATTAATAATGTATTAATTGAATGTAAACCTAGGCCATTAAGTATTTTTGGATTTTGCATTTTACGTATACTGATACAGACCACTTTTTTTTTCCAAAGGAGGCCAGAGCACAATGAGTTAATTTGCGAAGTAAATTTTTTAGTAGGGTTTAAAATCGGTAAATAATAATTAATTCTGCTGAAAACAAGAGAATTTAGTAAGAGAACTTTATCATATAAAGATAAGTAAATGCTTTTTAGAGAATCTATTATTTTTTTTGTTGATATAATCAGTTTGTCTTGTAACATTTTTCTCATTTTGTTTGGTGAAAGGTACAGTGGTATACCTAAAAAAGGTTGAGGTTTTGATGAGAAACATGCAGGGACATTTTCTCCTGAATGAAGTTTCCAAACTGCAGATTTCTCTAGTTTAAAATTTAATTTGTATTCCGATGAAAACTTTTTAAGGATTTTTTCAAGTTCTGGTAGGTGTTTATAGCTGATGGCAGAATTACAACAATATCATCCATATATGCAATATGTTTTATTTCTTTGTTTAGAAAAGGAACAAAAACTCCAGGAAGTTTTGTTTCCATTTCTATCTGCTTTAAATACATTCTAGTCAATATTCTTTTTTTCTCAATAACTTTTTTCTCTTGTAGAAATATAATAATGGTTTTGTTATCAAAAAATTAGAATCTTTCTATTTTGATGTTTTTAAGTCAGTTTCAACTTTTAGTACTTTCTAAAATTTTAACATAACACTCAAAAATTATTTTTCTATGCAAATTATATCACATCAAATTTGAAAAGGCTAATATGTATATGGTACTCAGAAAAGGAAAAATGTCTGCTGAGCATCTTAAAATTTGTGAAATTTAATGGATTTTTTTTTGTTTATATTTTCTTTGGATAGCATATAATTAAAGTTTTAGGGTTAGATGCATCATAGTTCACAGCTCCACTGTACTTTACAAATAAAGTTGTTAACTCTAATTATAACTCATATATTATAATTCATTTGCAATAAGTGTGTGTGTGTGTGTATATATAATATTAATAATACAATAATTACATATTTAAAAAATAAGAATTAGTATTAATTATAGCAATTAAATAAAATGTCTTTTTTTTTTTAAAATAAATAATCTTATTAATTTTACAAATATTAAAAATTTGACATTTAATTGCTTTAAGGAAATTTTACAATTTAATTATTTTAAAGACACATGTAATTAAAAAAAACATTTAAGAATTACAAGGAGAGAAGATATAATTGTTATTGTTTTTTTAATAAAATGATAAAAATGTTTAAAACAAATTATTGTGTAAAAATATTGTTTTAAAGCTATAATGGGTACAAAAAAAAAATAATTTGAAAAAGAATGTTAAAAAATATACATTTATGGATAATAGATAAGAAAAAATGATGCATACATAAACATTGGATCATAAATTCACTGTACAATTGAAACATATAAAAACAAAATGAAGAATAATATTTGGGTTAAGGGGTACTTTGGTATTAGACCTGCAACATGGAGCATGTATTAGACTTGCTGCACTTTTTCATATTTGTATCAATCTGCTGATAATTTTGTAATTTTGTGAGCTGACCAAAATAAGGTGTACAAGGATTTTGTATAAGATATTTTTTGCAAAATTTGCAAAAAAAATAGTAACGTGTACATATTTTTGCAAGATTTACAAAGTTACCAGCATGTTGACATGAATGTGAAAAGGCACAGCAAGTCTAATACATGTTCCAGGACTAATAAAAATAACTAAAAATATAAAAAATAATATTAAAAACAGCATTTTAAAACAAATTTTGAGAAATAAATGGATATTAAAAAGACCAATTTTTAAAGTATAAAAAATATTAAAAAGACTATTTTAAACCAATTTTTAAGGAATAAATGGATATTAAAAAGACCTATTTTTAAAGTATTAAAAAATAATATTAAAAACAGCATTTTAAAACAAATTTTGAGAAACAAATAGATATTAAAAAGATGATTTTAAAAGTAATTTTTATGGAACAAATGGATATTAAAAATTACCATTTTAAAAGTATAAAAAATATTAAAAATAGCACTTTAAAACAAATTTATACAACTTTTACACTAACAACTTTAAAATGTATAATGATATATAAATCAATATTAAAAACAATATTTTAAACCAAAAAAAATTGATTTACTATCTTAAATAAATGATGCCATTATGCAAAAAAAATGTTACTTTAAATACACACAAAACAATCATTAAATTATAATTTTTTTAAAAATATTATTTATAAAAACACATACATTACACACATATGTTACATACCATGTAATATATAACAGAAATTGTCATATTGAAACCACAAATTGGATATTTACTTCTAACTCACATAAAATGGAGATTTGTACTGGAAAATTTCCCTCCAAAATGGAATTTTATTGCACATGTGATTGTACAGAATATGCCAGGATTCTCCAGAGAAAGGCTAGTAAATGTATTTTTTTTCTAAAGAAAGACAACAAAAAGAAATATAAATTATTATAAGACTCATTAAATATTTAAATATTTATCCTGTTGTCAGAAAGAAATCTGGACAATAGCTGAAAATGTTGAAATATTAACACAAAAAAAAGACCCATTGATAAAAATAAACATGTTTTCACACAAGATCGAATAGCATCGCTGGAATTATTTCCTTTCAATTTGATGTCAGCACAAGATTACACATTTATTGTGGATGTGAAAATGCCTCCTATCTCCCCTACATTGCAGGTCTAATACCAAAGTACCGGTTAAAGAGTTTGGGTTATTTGACATTACTTTTTAATATTATTTCATGTAATTTATGTGTTATAATTGTTAGAAAGTAGGAATAATTTTTGATAGTACCTAAAATGAGTGTGACTTTCATTTTTCATTGATTAAAATGACAAATAATATTAGTTTAGGAGCAACTTATTACATAAAATACCATTAATCTTAATAAAAAAAATTTATTATACAAATAAAATTTCAAAAGTGATCTTTAAGCTATTGTAATATATAAATTAGTTGTGCTTTAGAGATGTGAAGAGCTTTATAGATGACATTTTACATATGAAATATTAAATGAATTGTAGCTAAGGAAAATGGCAATATACCACCAATAGTAATCGGAAAGTCACTAATTTGGTAATAGAACTTAAATATTTTAATAATTTCTTATCATATTTACAATGTAGATATTTAAACAAAAGTATAACTGATATTTCATTGATCAAAATCACAAACAATATCAATTTAAAAGTAGTTTATTATAGATAGGACAGTAGATCTCAATCTTTATAGAATTGCAGAACACATTTCACTCAATATTTTTTATGCAAAACCCTAACATACAAAAATTCAGAATTTCAAAATAATTACTTAATATTTTACATAGGTGACTCATCGATAACATCAAATTGTCAAAAGAAAATATTGAAATTTTATGGGAAATTTAAACTTTTAAAGTACTTATATAGGAGAGTAATAAGGAAGGAAATAAAACAATTATTGTAGTTACAAGAACATATTAGTTTTATAATATTATTATCATTGTATTTAAAGAATCATTGAAAACAAATTAAAAACTTTTAATAAACCAAAGAATACATTTAATGTGAAATGTATGCTTGATGTTTCTCACAAATTCCTGAAATATTTAAACGAATGAATGACAATGTTACTCGCATTTCCTACTTTTAAGCTTTCAAGTCTTTTGTATTTTTTGTTTTTTGTTGACTAATAGCGAAAAACTTACTTCACAAAGGTAAGATGTAGAAAAGAACAATAAAACATTTACGGCTTTTTTTGATGTAGCAGGATATTCCTTTTCGACAGAAATCCAAAATTCTTCAAGAGTCTTTTCTGAATATTTTAATTGAGTTTACGATCTGAAGAAAGTGATGTTAATTCATCTTGCTCATTTACTTCTACACCCCCACCCCCCTTGAACATGCTTTGAGAACCACTGAGATAGAATACTATTAATCCAAATATCTATTATTTAAAAATTTCTTTTACCCAAACAAAATTTCAAAAATGATTTTTTTAACATTTTACAATATATATAAATTAATATCAACCAAAATTTAAGATAAATAAAAACATTCAGTAAATATCTATGCATTATTATGCCTAATTGCCTGCAGTAAGTAGCCTATTGGTTTTTGGTTTTGTCCTAGCAGAGTTTGGATTTAAAATGAGATAGTAAAAAATCTATCTATTCTTTATTATACGGTATATAAATTGGAAAAATCTATCTATTCTTGAAATCTGAAAAACTCACAATTTCAAAAGCCCTAAAGATTAATTGTGGTTTAACTGTATTATTAAGTACTATTCACATAAAAGGTTATGATTTAGGGTCCAAATATAAATTTATTTATAATTTAAAATATTGAAACTTTTCATTTGTTGCTAATAAACCTTGCTATTTTTAAGCCTTCTTATTTGTTAAGTTTTTATTTGGTCATGTGAAAAAATATTATTTATTGAGAAATTTATGAATAGAAAATGAAATTGAAAAAGATATATACCTCAAGACAATAATTAAAAAAGTGAGTATGAAAAATAAAGAAAATATATATAGAAAAATTTTATTAATAATTTTAAAAAGGAAAATAGTTTCTAGTAGAGTGAGGGTGGAAAGAATGTTTTAGAGACTGGTCTGATTGATATATAAGACTTTTAATCTTTTTGGAAAGTAATTGATTATAATGATTTATCAGGAAGAAAATTCTTTGTTACAGTAAATAATAGAGCACTTACAGGGTCCAGGCTATCAATGGACTTCACAGGTGGTGGTTAGTGAAATGACCTTTAGATATGAAATGGTTAACTGTGAATAACAAATAAACTGGATCCCATCAAGACTATATTCTGATGACATATAAGATAGGATATTGGTTCATTAAAGAATAGGTACTATTTCCAGTACAGTCTTTTCTGTCTTCCTCTTCTTCTTCAATAATTTAAGTTAGTGTTAGTCTGGTCATTATAAGCCTCTCATATCATCAGTTATCTCTTTGCATCAACTAAGGTAATGGAATTGTTTCCATCCTTGAATATGCATCCACAGTCTTTTTGACCCCCCCCCCTTTTAACTCAAATCCTCTAGTATTAAGAAAACAATGATTGGGACAAATTTTGTAGGCTAACAGTTCTCACCTTGTAATCTTTGCTTGAGGTCACTGCAATCATTAATAAGTCTCTAGAACTGGATTTGATACAGGAGTTTAACTGCAAAGATTACACATTTAAGCAGATCTGTTTAGGGAATCACCTACTTATCCAGAAATTGAAGATGTCTGTAAAATGTGGTTTAAAAATGGCCTATCTCACATAATCTAGCTTGATGTCAGGCATGGCAGATTATTCATTACAATGATAGAAATAATAATAGTGATAATAATATCAGTAGTAGTGGTAAAGTAGGATGCAGTGGTAGTACTAAAAATAAGTATCAAAAATTAATTTTCTTCTTAAATGTAAGTTTAGTATATAGGATGTACAACTTTACTTGGATATAAAATCAAAGTTTAAGACCAGAATGGGCGATTACTATGATGGCTAAGGTATTGCCAACATTTAAGTTTGATATAGTTAGTATTACGAAACTTGTATTCCAGAGCAAAGTTTAAAAGAACAAGTGGATGACTACAATTTTTTTTTTGAAAAGCCAGATCAGTCAGTAAAAAGAGAATGCATATTGGATTTACGGTAAAGTCTAACTAAATATCTTTTATTGTGGAATTCCTCTTTATATCAGTGAAAGGCTAATGATGTTAATACTTTTGCACAATAATATTAATGCTTATTTTACATGGGTGTAGGTTCCAACTTAGATTCAGTGAAAGTTTTTTATTCCTTGCTACTACAACAATAACCATTAAAAGGTTGAGTTTTTCTTCTTGGAGACTTTAATACACATGTTGATATAAAAGTTAATTGGAAATATTGCTATTGGTGCTGTAAATTCAAATGGATTATTGTTATTGAATTTTTGCACAACCCATGAATTGATTACCACAAATATTTTGATTAGGCATAAAAAACATATAAAGAAATAAGAATGTAGCCACATTCAAAACAATGACATTCAATAGATAATATTTTAGTTAGAAGTCAGAATGCAGAAGAAAATTATATTATGTGAGCTGTATTTTATATTGGACTATTTCCATTATCTAATATGTGTATTGAATGTCTTTAGAAAAATTTAACTTTATTTAAATATTCCAAATACATTCAACTGGAAAACATATTGTGTGAACATTTAACAAGAGCATAATATGGGATGGATCATAGATCAATACATTCCAAAAAATGAAATGATAGATATCCTAAAAACCACATGTTACTTCAATTATTTTCACAAGAAAGTTGATGATTATTTTTTAGAAGTATCTACTATACATATTGTACCGAGACAAAGTCGGTACAGGTATATATGCACACACACGAGCAATGTAAACACTCTATATTTTTTCTTCTTTCACTTTCAACTTATGATAAAAAATAAATGTAGTTTTCTTTCAATGCGTTATAAAATACACTGTAAAATAAAATGTTAATATTTCTGATTAAATAGTTTAAGGCTTTCATACAATCTACTATAATAATATTCTCTAAAAAAAAAAAAAAATATAAAGTATTACTAATATGCCATTTTAAATCTCAATAAGTGATTTCTACTTGTATATACCGCAGGGGTAATTAAAAAGGGGTTTATTTTAAGTTATAACTGTAGTGAAAGTTAAAAGCTTATAGAAGTGATTTTGAGACAGATTAAATGCTCGACTTGTAAACTAATGTAAGTTATATTGTTCTCTTAAAACACGCACACATGTATGCATAAAAGGTGAATAAGTATGAATTTTTTCTGAGATTGCAATGTGAGATTGCATAAACCTAAGATTGCCTCAAGCATATGGATTGAGTGGACATTACGTAGGACACGGACCCCAACGACAACTCAAAGAATATTGAACTCTGGGTGGAGATTCGATCCTCAGATAATAACCAATCCATATAAATATGAATCTAAATCTAAAGAAAAAAGAAAAAAAAGGAAAGAAAGAAAAAAAAAAAAAGAGGAGACTTTTTACACTTTTTTTTTTTATGCTAATGCTTATAGTTTTTTCCTAGATTCCTCCGGAAGCTACAACTAGAACTTTTCTTTTTTTTTGCTATCTGGTTTATCCAATATGATCAATATGAAATTAACATTTAGAGCGTCGATCGTCATAATGGGCTAAGAAACCCTTCAGTGATTGATCGACGCTCCGCCGCCAGAACATCTCCACAGCTATGAATGATCAACAACAGTACCGTCCGAACATAGTACTCCAATCAGTCCAAGGACGTTGTTCCGTTTAATATACAAGAATCATCCAAACATACTACGCTGAACTTATGTGAAATGAATAACCATGTATTATGGAAACATCATCTACCAGGTTCGAACCCTCACCAAATTAGAAGCAGCAGAAGAATAAGCAAAATCCTAGGTAAACACTTTATTTTATAATGCTTCCATTCATTCTTTACGTAAACTTTAAAAGGCAATCTCATAATTAATTAAATTCGACTTTCGTAAATCAAAATATAAAATGATCCGTAATCCCTCATATTTAAACCTTATTATTTTAATCTCAACTTTCGTAAATAAAAATATCAGATGCTACATAGTTCCTCATATTTAAATCTTAGGACTTTTCCAGTTATGAACTTTGATCCTAATTATTATTTTTCTTTCGCAGATAAACTATAACACACACCTAATTTCAAAAATGTAAAAGAAGGAAATATATTTTATCATCCATGTTTATTATGCATAATATGTTCTTTTCTGTGCGAGAATGCGCGTATGTGCGTGCAAATAAAGCTATTAATCAATGTTTCATTTTTTTATATTCAATAAATTTTTTTTAATTTAAACAGGTCGAGCATTCCTCAAATCATTCTCTATAATTAAATATATATTTTTTTGAAATTATTATTAAAATTAGCATTTATTCATGCAATTAATTATTTTACTTTTAAATTTGTCTTTCTTATATTTTTTTTTGTTGTTTTGTTTATTTCTTTTAAATTTCATCGTGCTGTAAGTCACGATGTTTACTTATTATGTGGTTAAGATAGGTTTAAGAGTTGGGAGGGCCTATTATTAATAAGTATAAGTAAATGTCAATAGAGCTAGTATAAATAATTCTATTGGACTGTAGGATAAAAGGGGGAATGATATTATAAGCGTCTAATTGTTTATTCTAATGATGCCTCAACCGAACATTCGTATTAGTTGTAAATAACCAATGATCCCGTCCAATGCTTGGACCGATCTGTTAATCAACCGATCTTCCTATCCATTGGTTAATATTGTCTCATTTGCCAGAATAATAGTCTTAAAGGCAATTACATCGCGACCCTGAGTGACCCCTATTGGTCCATGCTGGGAGTTCAAGCTTATGGGCAGGGATTAGACTTCAAAATCGTTTTGATATGACGTAAGGTGATGCGAGAAATTAAATTGTGATGTGATGTGATGTGATGTATTTTGGCTTCTCCTTAAACGAAGTCAAGAATATCTCAGCAATTATGCCCAGATAAACCTGTTAGCCGCTTTATTTTCCATTCCCCACTCTAAGTCTTCCCATATTCTGCCCCACCCCATTCCACAACATAATCTTTGTCAACTCTACGGCCTTTATATCTAAACCCCTCTTATCTTTTCTCAAACCCAGCATAAAACCAATAACTCACTTTCTGTATAGTCATTTTGTTCATACCTATTATCCCATAACTTTATTATCTGTACCCTTTCTGCTTTCAAGTATTTACATTCAATCAACAGATGCCTAATATTTTCTATACCTTCCTTACACAATTTGCACACTAAATCACCCATAGTTTTCCATTTACATGTATATTCTCTTGTTGCTAAAGATCCCGTTCAAGCCTTAAACAATAAACTACTTTCCTTACTATTATCATAAATTAACTCACATCCAATATTCCGTTTACTTCTGTATATATTTAAACTCTTCTTACCCTCCACATTAGTTCTCCATCTCTCCAACTCCCTATTTTTTATTAATGCTTCTATTCTTTTATCCCATTCCTTACCATTATAACACTCAACAATCCTCCTAACACAATCATCCCACCTTTTATACAAGTATACTGATATAAATTCTTTATCCATATCTTTTGCATACTGCATTACCTTTCTCACCCATCTTGTTACCTGCCCTTTACTCATAACCCAATTAGACATTATTTTGGCTATTCTATTCAGGAGCTAACTCTCCACACAGTAGTGCCACCCAGTGCAAATCTTAGTATTAATGGATGTAAGAATGTTTGGCGCCCTCTTGTGTTGATAATGAACAACTATTGATATAAGAAAAAATAAATAAATCTTTACGCTGTATCATGTTTGTTTTGGAGCTCACAATCCCTTTTATGAACGGTTTAATAGGGAGCCGGTGCAAGGAAGAAAGGGGGGACGGTATAATATATACACTAAAATTGCTCATTTATAGTTCCATAATTGTCATATTATTGAAACAGTGTTATGAATACAACTAAAATTAATTTTTGGTTAACTAAAAAGAAGAATCATGATTGGTTTTCTGTTAGCAATCTCATTATTAATAATTTGATTAAAACAAAACATGTTTTATGCATGGTAGAATAAATTAAATATGGAACTTTACAATAAATGTATAGATTTGAAGGCAAAAGCTCAACAACTGACAATAGGGGTTAAAAATGATTGGTGAATTAGAACTGCAAAGTCACAAACATTCACTAATTTTAGTCATTCTAGATCTTTTTCTTGTTGTACTGAAAACAATATATGGATCTGAGAAATGGTATCACAATCCTGTTAAATCCAACAATGCATTATTTTTTATTTTATATGATGACAGTGATATTTTGAACAAGTGGAAAATATATTTTGATTATTTCTTGAATAATGATATAATAATTAGGATGATAGCTTTTAATGACATATGCATTTTATCTTTTCATTTAGATTTAGGCAAAGATATTCACTTAATGAAGTCAAAACTACTCTTTGTAGTCTTGAAAGTGAAAAGGCTATGGTGATTAAATATTTGTGGTAGTTTTAAAATATAGTAGTAAATATGTTAGTTTCAAAAATATTGAATTTTTTAAAAAATATATGGCCCATGTTGTTTCACTTTTTAAACGTAAAGGAAATAGATGAGTGCGGTACTTATCATGGAATGTTACTATTATCTACTATATCGTAGATACTTTCAAAGATTTTGTTGAATAGATTATTTTCAATCATAAATGAATGGTTACCAAAAACTCAATATAGTTTTAATGAATAGATATAGTTTTTGTTGGCAGACAAATACATGAAAAGTGTGAATACAAAAGAGCGATTTACATATTGCTTCTATTTATTTGGTCAAGACATTTGATTCAGTTAATCAAAAAAATCTCTGTTTGAATTAGTTGGTTGTCCACCAAATTTATTTGTATTAAGCAGTTTCTATATGATGAAATGAAAGGAAGTGTTCTTACTATAAATTATAAGTCCAAGACATTCAAAATGAAAACTTCCCTCTAATATTATTATTAGTTTTTATAACAAAACTGTTTTTAGGTGGTTTAATGAAATAGGGATTATGATGCAATACATATTTGATCTGGAATTTTTGATTTGATTAAAAATGAAAACAAGAACTCCATTTTCTTGGATTCTGGATTTACAATATATTGATGATTATTCTATATTTGCAAGTTGAAAAGAAAATTTATCAAATGTATTTAATGTTTTGATCATATAAAAGCTTTGTTTAATAGTTAATATACAAAAGTCTAAGTTGTTTATCAGTCATTAATGGAAGCAAAATTTTCAGCAACTTTTAGCTGGGATGATTATCAACTTGAGAATGTAAACCGATTAAATACTTTAGTAGTTAATGAGTACAAAGATGTACTTAGACAACATGCAGCAAAAATTCTAATGTGCTGCTGTTGCTTTTAACAAATTAAAAGAGTATTTCATCACAAATAAATAATTACTGCTACTAAATTAGTTGTATATGGAGCTGTTACTTTACTTAATTTATATTAGGGAAATGGTACTTGGACATTTACTAATGCAAAATAAAAGCATTAGGAAAGTTTCAATTAAGGTTGCCATTAAATTTTAAAAATACAATAGCAAGGACATAAAATTAATCAATATGTTCTTCAACTTGCTGAATGTGATAATATAGATTCCATTATTGTAAAATCACATTTTCATTGGATTGGACATAAAAAATTAATAAATAATTCAAGACTTTCCTAAAAGGGTATTTTCGGGTGAACTTGATCATAGTGTGTCATGGGAAAAATAGACCCATCTACATTATGAGGATTATCTCAAAGGTATTCAAAAGAAATGCAATATTTATTATTTATATTGGGAAGACAGCAGAGAATAGAATACATTGGATAGCTATAATTAGGTATGTTGTTCAAATATTTCAGATAGAAATATTTTCTTCTGGAGAAATGAAAATACAGCATTGCAAGATATCAAATAAATGTAAAAATGGATCAGCATGTTCTGCATGTGGACATATTTGTGATTCACATAATGGTTTGGGCCATCATTGCAAAATTCATTTCTAGATAATTCCCCCTCTTTTTTTTTTATGCTGCAATGGCCATACTCATTTATGAGTGACTACTATACATGTTTGCATAATCATAATTTGAATTTTATTATAAAAATAAATAAATATAGAATTTTTTAATAGGTAAAAAGAAATTTAAATAAATTTACTTTAAAACTAACATTATTTCTGAGCATTTATTCATGACAATTGTTTTTCAATAAAGACATAAAAATATTTATTTGTATTAGGTTATATTTGAACACAAGGTTAATTTATATACTTGGAGTTTAGATATAATTATAGGGGTTTGAACACAGATTTTCAAGCTTCCTTCAGCTACCCATTCTACCTCATACAATTGATGCACATGACCACACACATGTGAAAAGGATAAATAATCTCCAATATATGTATTTTGTGATCAACCAGTGCTCATTAGTTGGTCCAGATCATCATCTTACATGCATGTGTATATTGGATATCATTTATCTTTTCACATGTGTGTGATCATATGCACTAGTTGTATGAGATAGAGTGGATAGCTGAAGGGTGCTTGAAAGCCTGTGTTCAAATCCTATATAATTATGTTAAGCTATAAAATACTATATATTTTTATCCTTAAATATAGATATTACGTTTAAGAAACAATTCTTTAGTATTTTTTACACAGAGGCACATCAATCTCTATCTTTTAACTATTTATCTCTTTCTGTTCATGCACTATGATCTTAGATTTTTTAAAATATAAATTATATTTACTTTTACATATGTGGATCTATTTATCTGGTTTGTTCTTACCTGGTTGCATAAAAATGCACCTTAAAATTCATCATCATAATTTTTTCCCAAGGTTTGAAATGTTAAAGAAATCTTTATATTAAAAATACTTTTAAACAATTATTAGATTACCAAAAACGTTTTTGTTTTAATTTTTTTTTTTTTTTACTTTTCTATTTAATTTATTTTCAAATCCATTCAAGCATTGAAAACTTTTGTTGCACAAAGAATTATTTTGCCATAAGTTATACAATGTTTCAGAATTTATTGACTTTATGAAATGAACAAATATCAACTTCAAATTATGAGTTGTAAATTTATATGTATAGATATTATTTTTATCTTTTATTTGTAAATACTTATGAATCATGTGTGACTTGTAAAATTTATTAAGTTAATTTAATAAAAGAGGAGGAGGAAATTAAAATCTCAAAATAAATCAATAGCGATTATTTTCTAAGGTTCACCAAATTAATTTGAATCTTTAGCTATATATTGTAATCCTCACATCTGAGTTTACAGGTGTTGCTTTTATGTGAATATTTTTCTCAATTATATATAACAAAATATTAAAAGTCATGTATATAGAATGGTAATAAGTATAAAAATAAAATATATTATACTTTTTTTATTTTAAAATAATATTATGATTTTAAATAAAAGAAATATTGCTATAGAAACCAATTGCAAAGTACCGGGGGAGAGGGGGATAACAATAAAATCATCTGCATTCCAAAAATGGTGGGAAGAATAATGATTTTATCATAGTGTCTTTTATATTTTGTAAGGATTTTAAGTTAATATATGCATTTTATGAAGTAGAAAACCCTCCAGAATGCTTTCCCTGATCTTTACAGTATTGTAGCTGAATATGGAGTTGTAAACCAAAAAATGCCTTAAAAATTAACCTTGATTCTACTGATTTATTCATCACTATTCAATGCTGAATAAATATTTGACATTTACTTGCTACAAAAGGAAAACTAGTCATTTAAAGTGATTATCCCATAGAAATGTATTTCTATAATTAATCTGCAAATCTACCTATTTTAAATGCTCAGAGAAAAATTGCAATGGAAACTCTTATAGGAAAACTGCCATAAAATGAACCAAAGAAGTTAAAATGTTATATTGCCATCAGACATTAAAATTTAATGATTAATGACCATATTTCCACATTTATGCAAAAATATATGTGAGCTCACAAAGACATCAAGGTAATTAACTGAACTTTCTATAACTATTCTCAAAGAGTTATTGTAAGCTACAAAGTTTTTTCCTTCTCACACATGATAATCATATAAATTTTTAATTGTAAATATGTAAATACATATTATTATTATATAATTCTATTCTTTAATTAAAGTTATTGTTGTTATTAATAATTTTGTTGTTTGTCATTTCTCATCCGAATCCATGCTGATTATTTATTTCATTAATGTAATAAAGAATATTCTAGCTCTCCACTGATATGAGCCATAACTCGAAAACAGTTGGTCTGGAGATGAGAGTGTTCTGGATAGAGATTTTGAATATTTTCTCATACCGCACTTATTAATTAAGAGCTTGTTTGAGCTATTGGTATGATTTCTGTATTGCATTTTTGTAACTACAAGCTTATAAAAGTAATGTCACATTATATATGACTTGCTTTATTAATTATTAAGAATTAGGTGTAGAGGGTAACGATCAGGAAATATAATGGAATCTGCATGGTAGCTTGTTTTTATAAGGGTTCAATTTGATCACTGTTTGTGACTATTATCGACTTGTCAATTAAAAATAAGTTGTATATAGTCACTCCACCATGTACATAGTCGCCTGTTAGTTATCATTAAATTCCTTTAGACTAAAATTAATTTGCAAATATTGTATTTTTTCTATTTTATTGTTACAGAACAAGGATTTTCAGGATTTGCTATTTGTTTTTATAAATAAATTAAATGGAAGCAGACAACCTTCAAAAGTTAAGAATGATCATGCTCATGCATTAACAAATGTAAAGGAGATATGGCCACTTGTCCTTAACTTCCGCATAGATGTTATTTGAACAAACATTTGTTGATGAAGTTGGACATAACACATTTAATTTGTTTAATAGCCATATTTTAAATAAGTATATGCTAATCTGAAATCATAGTTAAATATTATTGTTCTTCTTTACATCTTCTTGATGCATAACCATGATCTTCTTATAAGGCTCTCCATAAAGGTTATCTGTTTCTATTTAATTTACACATATACTTTGAGCTAAGAGTATTTAATATTTAATAGTTTATATATATGTTAAAATAGCCGACATTTGAAAAATAGTTTTTTTTTAATTAACATATAATGATATATTTAGCCAGTTCCCCGATCCATAATCTGATTTCTCCATATCACCCCAGTGATTTTGTTTATTTCATCCATTCATTTTATATAGTCTCTTTCTAAGTCTTGTGCATTCTCTTGGGGATTCATTTTAGAACATTTCTTTAGAAAATTTCATTTCAGCCTTTTACTTTTTTCAGTAGTGTCAGTGATACCTATTTGTTTGTTTTCTCACTTATGTATTTCATTTTAATCTCTTTTTGTTACTCCTAACATGCATCTTTCCATAATTTATTGAATGATCTAAAGTCTCTGCATTGGTCTTTGATAAATATCCAAGTCTCTCACATTTTAAAAGTTTTCTGTTTCAACATATAAGTATATTTTCTTTTAATATTACACTAAATTTAATTATGTGATTAATTCCCTCTATTATGTTTCCATTTGTATTAATAATCTGACCAAATGATAATTGTTAACTTCTGATTCATAATTGTCAATCTTTACTTTCTTTTTCTGTGAAAATTTATTGGACATTAATCCTTTTTAAAATTTATCTTTAGTCCTATTTTCTTACTTTTATCTGACAATTCTTGCAATCTTTCCTGAAGCCCTGAAGCACACACCATCTTCAAAATCTAGATGACTTAAATATCCATTTAATTTTACTTCTTTAACTTTGTACTTTAATTCATAAAATCTTGTAAAATTGTTGTAAAAGGTTTTGGAAATTCATAGACCCTTCTTTGTGTTAATCTTCTTAGTATTACTATATAATCTAATCACTGCTTTTCCATTTTGAAAGATATTTTTTCAGAATATGGTGTATATCTTGATGATCCAAAGCTTTAATGACTGTGATAATACTTACGGAATAAAATGCCTTTTCATAATCTACACAAATCCAAAACATAATGGCAACTCTGTGATCCACTTTACTAAAATCACTTTCAAATCCAGCGTATTATTTTGGTTTGTTAGAATCTTTTGTTGATGAATTATAATTACTTTGGTAAAGATTTTCTATAGAACTGATAGAAGATTGATAGGTGTATCATTTCTAATATCATTTTTATCACCTTTCTTAAATCATATCTCTATTGAGTTTTTCAATCATCTAATACTTCTTTATCCTTTAGACATTAAGTATATAACTTTGCAAACAATTTTGCTATTTATATGTTTGCTTTTTTAAAAATAAGAATAATAATACTGTCATTTCCTGGCACATTTTTTCTTCTTTCATAGATTTAATTGCATATCTCTTTCTTGCTAGTCTTAATAGAATATCAGTTACATTTTTATTGATTTCAGTCATGCTTGAAAACCTTCAAAATCTGTTAATATTTTTTAAATGATTTGCAAATTTTAATTTAACCTCATTGAAATGTTTCTGAAGATTAAAAATATCAACTGTTATTATTATATTGTTTAATAGGTTTCATCTTTAGTTTTGCATTAACACTTAATTGACATCACTTTATGCATTGAATTTATTATAAACATTACAATCTTCAAATAAATATTTTCTATTAGTCAAATTCTACTGTATCTTCATTTAAATGCTTCCCTGTGTACTTCCATTTAACATTTTTTTCAAAGAAAGAATTCATTATATGCAAGGGTTTTTTTTGTGTGTGTAACTCCACAAGTATGTCCTCTTTTATTTCTATCACCATATCCAAATTTATCCATATCACTTTCATTTTTCAATCATTTACTAATTCTAGCATTACACGGCAATTTTAAGATATTGGTAATGATATAAAATATGGTTATTAATTAGTAGTAGAAATAATTATTAGCAAAGTAATTAATTATAGATTATTTTAATATTATTTAATTATTAAGTACATTTTTTTTAGATAAAAAATATTCTTGATTTTTATTGTTGTTGATGTTATAGTTAATGAGATTAAATATGCAATAAAGGTTTACAATTTTGCTTATGAAAAAAAAGATGAGTTACAGTAATTAAAAGAATAATTGTTGCACAAGAAGATACACATGTGAAATTAGGTTTACATAGATTTTTTTGGCTTTATTGTTTTAAATGTTATAGTTAATTTTAAAATGAATATTCTCAGTATATTGTTAACCGGTAAGTTACAGTAATTAGAGAAATAATTGTTGCACAACAAGATACATATGTGAAATTAGGTTTACATAGATTTTTTTGGCTATATTGTCTTAAGTGTTATAGTTAGTTTAAAATGAATATTCTCAGTATATTGTTAACTTACTTTAATAGTCATAAAGCAAGTATTGTTCAAAATCAACAGATTCTAAATAGCAATCAAATACTACACGTCCATAACATTTCTCTAACTTTTTGCCTATCTTTTAGTAGAGAATACTGATTATTAATATTTCCTCCAATGACATAGCAATTAGGACATTATCCGGTTTTGTTCATGACTGATGATTTGCTCAACCTGGTTGAACCTTGAAGTTTTTTTAGTCACAAACAGGCTTAAGATTTTTTTCCAGATAGATTGTCTAAAGCAATCTAGCTAGCCATTCAATAATGACCAGTAAATGGGTACATAGCTTTTCTTAGTAGATGGAAATCGTTCCAGATTATTCCAAGTTGTTTTTAAACGGAATGTCATTATATATTCTGGAACAATAAGTGACTTAACATTTTTTCCCAGATAGATGATCTACAATGTAGTTAGCCATTCAATAATGGCAATAAATGGATACATAGCTATTCTTTGTAATTGCATATGGTTCCAGATTAATCTAAATTGTTTTTAAATTGAATGTCATTCTATAATGTTGAAAAATAAATGACCTCCAATTATTAATGGAAGAGATGTTATGCATAAAGGTGCTAAGCCTATGGTTGCCTTCACTTTTTTATACATTGGCCAAATTTCACTTGTCCTTTCATATAATATAATGGCTTGAAATTTTTAAGCACTAAGATTTAAATCTCAACTCTTTTAAAGAAGTGATAAATATATATTTATATTTAATAAATATATATTTGAGAAACCTCAATTATAAGTTGATTTTAAATATCTTTTACCTTTTTGTGAAAATATAGTAAAATTTATATTAAGGATCATCATATAACTTCTTCAGCTTATATTATTAGTTAATAGTAACAATGGTTTTCAATTTTACATTTAAATATCTAGTATTCGTCAGTAATTTATTTTTTGCTTACTTAATGGCTATTAGAGTTAAAGAGATGTCGCTACTTCCCACTAACATATTGCTGAGAAATTTTTAGTATTTATTTATGTAGTTAATAAACATATTTATTAGCTTGCAGTAGTATAAAACTGACAGTAGTTATTCACGATTGCCAAATAAACTACACGTTAATGCATTCATATGTGCGTGTGTGTGTATATATATATATAACAAATATGTATGTATATATTATGATTAATCAAGACATCTCTAATTAAGAAATACGCTTTTCTTTGTACTTTTTGTTGCGATTAAATTATATAAATATGTATTTAAAAATGGCAGTTGGTCACAGTCTTTTGCTAGTAATTTGGGGAGTTAAGATAATAATTGATTTTTTGTTTGTTTGTTTGTTTGTTTCAGGAAGAGCACGCCTATGACCAAGTTGATTTTAGCGATGATGAATTGGATGAGAAAATGTCCGATAAAGTAAGTTATTTGTATATATATTAAAATTATACCTTGTATGATAGATAAGAAATACAAATTTTATTTTTGAAGATGGTTATTTTGGAATATTTATTTAGTATTTAATGTGGTTTAAAATATCATTATTTATCATAAAATTATTATTCTAATAGTGCATAAGTATTTTATTTTGTTTTATATATACAGTATTGATTATTAAAAGAGAGGATAAAGAAATCAATGACTAATTAATTTTGATAAAAGATTAACCGGTTAAAAGTTTAGAAAAAAATTCTTGTTAATTTAATTATTACTCATCAGCATTTAAAAATTTATTTCTAAATCTTTTTTGGGGTTTTTTTTTTTATTGATTAATCATTGTTTTATTTAACTTTTAGCCATTTCCTGAGAAAATGGAACGGGTCAAAGTACGTTCTCGTCCATCGAGTTTAGTTGGATTGGAGTCGCCTGTGACGACCCGCCAACGGTCTCAAGTGGTATCAGCTGGAGCTGGTAGTCCGAACTCACAGAGAAGCATGCCCCCTCCACCACCCCCTGCCAAAAATAAACCAGCTAGTGAGTTCACATTTTATTTTATAGATATTCTATATCAAAAGTACTTCAATGTAATATATTTTAACAAAAACACATTTTTAATGAATTTATAATCGAGAAAATATTAAATGATTGAAATGTGTTATTGGAGTTTATTCTTGATTTGATGTTTCTGCTGACTTAAGAAATTTATTTCTGAGAACTTGCTTTCTTCATTACAATTCAAAGACCATTAAAAACATTCTGCTTGTACACCCTTTCTTTTATGATGTGAACCTAGTTATGTTTATTCTTTAATAGCCTCAAACCAGTGCAGTAATAGTAATGTATCTGTTCAGATTTTATTATATATTTATAGTTAATTATGAATGAAATCTATTCAGATTGTCACTTATTGTAAACTAATCACTGGTTCTAGTTCTTACTCATGAAATATTACATTAGTTTCTTCTCATATTGCCTCATTTAAAAATATTTTTTCTCTTTGTTTTTGCATGAGCTTTTGTTAGGAATTGACTCTTGAACTTTTTATTCATCAGAAATTGTTATATATTGAGTCAGAAAATTTATTAATAAATATAAATTAACATTTTTTAATATGGTGATAAAATTGTATTAATATATTTTCACCAGCTATTGTAATTAAAGGAAATAGATGAAATAAAGAAATTAATTCCATTATGGGTGTGATATTTTAAGCATACCATACTATTTATCATCTGCTTTTCCATCAAGAGAGAAAAGGCAGATCATTTGTGAATTTTTAATTAAAACTTGAAACTTAAGGACAATTTTTTTTTTTAAATAATGAGAATACATTTGCATTTGAGATATTCAGATGACATTATATATTTTTATATTGAAACAAACATAAGCAAAAAGAGCTTCATAGTGTGTGAATTGGTTAGTGAACTCATCTGTCATGCTGTGATCTGAATCCAGTTGAACTTTATACCCAAATCACAAATAGGCTCTGGGGGGGGGGGGGGTTTAAATAATCATCCAGCCTAACTCTATATATGATATTGGTCAGTAATTGGGCAGCAATGTTATTACTTGAAAGATAATAGTTTTAAATTAATCTGAATTAATCAGATGAGTATTGGTACTATAAAAACTAAATCATGATTGTAATATGATACAACTTTCCACATTGGCAGAGGAGGGATTATACTTTATTTTGAACACTAAGTCATCATTTACTTTTTATTTTAAATGTAAACACAATGACATCCATTTGTGAATGCTTTTTTATATATAATTGTTATACATTTATATATAATAATTATAAATATATAAAACAATATTATACATTCTCAATGTTACATATTTGGTAGCTGATGATTGATTTTAGAATTAAAATTAATATAATTTATATCTGCATTATAATCTATAAATGTATGCCAGTTAAATTAAGATTTTCTAGAATCATCATTAATGATAAACATATTATTGATTGATCTACTACTTATATATGATCATGAAAATCAGATGAAGTATGGACTTATTTTTTCATCTAATAGATTGCATTGATACAAAAAGCATTGTTTGCAAGTTTTTAAAATGATTCTACAAAGTTTGATTTGTAAAATAGTATATACATTTGAAGATTATTATGCCATAAATATTATAATTGTATAGTTAATTGTTTGAGAAGTCGGTGTTCAGGTATCCTAATGGTAATTAAGCACAGCAGTTTAATGGTTCATTGATCAAGAAGTTGTATAATATTCAAGGATCAGAAATGAGAATTGAGCTATGATACTGTAACTTTTAATTATTGAGTTCAAAATTCTATCATTGCAGTAAACTTCATAGAGCAAATGAATGGTTTATCACTCAGAAAACCATGTCATATGTGAACTCAAGATGAGACAAGTTTGAGATTAGATTTTTAGTTCTTGAATCCATAACTTTATAAATATACAATCTTTTTTTTTTTACTAAACTGCATCATTTTTTTGTTTTTTGTTTATTTAATAAACAGATCAAATAAATAAATATTTATATATATGCATAAATTTATTATATATTTTCTGAATTGAATGGAATAAATTATAATAACTTTGCACAATATGAATTCAATTAATATGATGCTTTTTTTTGTTTCATTATTTATATAATAAATTTCACAAATGCATTACATATTTGCCAATGACTAAAGTTGATTATAAATTATTTATTAGATAGTTTGGTTCTTGGCTTTCACGAAAACTATAAGTTAAATTACAGGGTGAAAAATGAAATTTTTTGACCCCATCATTATTTGGGTATCAAAAAATTGACAATAAATTTAATGTATTCAATTTTTTTTTTACATCTTTGAAGAATTAAAAAAAATTAATATAATGGAAAGTTTTGGTTATTTCTTTCTTTTTTAAAAAAAAAAAAGAATAAATAGATAATTTGTTTTGCACACTGCAGTACTCTACTATATATCCCTGTATGTTTTCATCAATATGGTAGTATAATTTCTAAATGTATTTCACCTGATTATGAAAGAAATTATTACCATAAGCTTTTAAAAGTATTATCAGCATGCGATTTCTACATCTGTTTTCAAGAATAATAGAAATGTGGTTATCAAGACAATATTTTAAATTAAGGCAATAAACATAAAATTTGAGCTATATCCAATAACTTTTTAATTCTATATGTAATTTTAGCTATATTTTTTAATATAGCTTACATGAATAAATGGGTGGGTAGGTGTATGTGTGCATATATATATATTGTAACACTAGGGGTAAATATGGGGTCATACCTGGGGTAATGGCCAGCAGAACATGAACATCAACTGCCCTAAATTGGTTAGTCATTGGTAACTGTCCAGAAAATTGGGGTTTAAACCATGATGAATCTGAGGAATTGTATTTTTATTCTCCAAGTAAAAAAAAAATTATAATGACCAAACTAAATAAAAGATAGTGTATGGGCTTTGAATAATATCCTTCTTGTGCCAACCAAGGAATCATCATCATCATCATCTAGATACCCATACACTAAATATAAACCTCCTATTCCATGATGAATCTGAGGAATTGTATTTTTATTCTCAAATAAAAAAAAATTATAATGACCAAACTAAATAAAAGATAGTGCATGGGCTTTGAATAATATCCTCCTTGTGCCAACCCAGGAATCACCATAATCATCATCTAGATACCCATACACTAAATATAAACCTCCTATTCCATATAGTTGTTATGCACAAATCTAGCTCAGGAAGCAAGAACTTTATAATTTATTACTATGAGCAGGAGGGAAATAAATAAATAAATTAACTTATTACAAATAATCTTAATCAATTCATGGGCTTCACCTACTTATAAATAACTAATTTAATTGGGATTATCAAGAAAAAAACTAAATCTTAGAATATAAGCTGTCATGACATAAGGTCACACATACAACACTTCATGAAATAGGAATTGGATAGAATAAAGTAAGAAAAAGAATATTTTTTAAAAAAACAATTATTTAATATCTAATTAATAACAACAACAAAAATGTTGTGATAGTAGATAATTTCAAACATCCATTTCATCATAACAAATGAATAAATATATAGTTTGATAAAATTATATTAACCTATCAATTAATTTTTATTCATAAATTAACTTTCAATTCATTTAATTTTTTTTTTTTTTAAATAACTAAAAGTTTATTAAACATTTTCAAAAATCAAAGATAGCAATCTTTGTTCTACCCAGAAATTGACGGAAAGAAAAAATACTTTTTACATTTAGGAAACAAAAAAAAGTGGATCTTCTATTAATAAAAAAAAAATAGTGTGCACACATAAAAAAAAATACTCTGGCTATGGCTTTAGTGTTGGAGTACTTTTCAGTTTCAGTTTTCTATTCAATTGAGCTTCTCCTTTCCTGGTCTGTAGAAATTCCAGGTAATTGAAAAATAGCAATATTTGTCCATTTGGTTCTCTTGAAATTGCAAGTGAAACATATATTCAGAGACTCATTGCCTTTGGTTGAAGGCCATGTTGCAGATTGCTTAAAAGATGGTTATCTTTCTTACATTTTCATCCAGTGATGATAGGTTAGATGGAGGAAGGTGATGCTTAGCTTTTTGCTGAACTTTATAGTTTTTATGGTACAAACCATTTTTAGTGCTAAACTTAGAGTATGGTAAAAGCTGGATTAAAATCTTCTATTCAATAGCTTAGTTATGATTCCTGCTGTGTCATGCCACATGTTGGTAAAGGCTTGTGCTTTTTTATTTTCAGCAGCTGGATTAAAACTTCACTGCCTTTTTTTCAATAGCTAAGTTAGGAATACTTCTATTTTTTCAGCCACAGGATTATTTGACTGCTCTCTTCAACCATTAAATTAGCAATAACCTCTCTCCAGACACTTGGGTATAATGCTTAATTCATGCCCCTACATATTTTTAGAACAATCTTGTCCACAAGCCAATTACAATGGGTCTCTTACATTATCATTTTCATGACAACCAATTAAATAAAATTTCATAACTACAATTATTCAGCTAATTATCTTCTTAATCATAGATTGAAAATAAGTTAAGAACAAGAATTTAACAACATAAAATTTTTGACATTCCTTTATAATTAAAAATCAAATCTTGCAGAAAAACAAAACAACTACAAGATAATCTGTTAATTGCAGTGATTTGATTTTTTTTATTTCATTAAATAGAGATAAAGAAATGAAAACAATTCTGATAAATGAAAATTTACAAAATTATTAAAATCCTATTTTTACTCTTCCCTTTTATTTTCTATTTTTATAAAAAAAATACGCTTAAATATATTTCATGTTTGAGAATTTTCATTATTAAAATCCTATTTTTACTCTTCCCTTTTATTTTCTATTTTTATAAAAAAAAATACACTTAAATATAGTTAATGTTTGAGAATTTTCATACTATTATATAGGCATTTTACAATGATTGAGTTAAATAATGACACTTTAATAAAAATAGGTCTAAGAAAATTTAAATATTCCCCCATTAATAAAATAATTTTTTTAAAATTTTCAAACCTGAAGAATATGCTACCAACTATCTAATTATTTATTTTTTTAGTGCAACTCTGTAACCAAGTGGTTGCAATATATATATATATATTTTAACAGGCAAACCCTGATATAAATTTTGTTGTTTATATAAATGTCTATAAAAACTTTAATCTGTTGACCATGTAGGGTAGTAAATGCAAAACTATGGCTGTATAGTCGCCATAACACCTGCAGATAGAATTTGAATACTATCCACCATATTGGGTCCGAATACGAATCCTCTTTCTTAAATATATATTAAGAAATAAAATCTACCTAATGGCCATTATTTTTCTTTGGAAAAAGTATATTTATGAGTGTCAATTAATAAAGTGACCCCAAGTACCAATCTCATTAGTACCATAAGAATTATATTTTTTCCTTTTAAGAAAATCTTAAAACTATCAATAATTAGGTGCCCAGCCTTTTCAGCTAGCTGAAATCCCAGGGCTGGGAGGTAACAATACCCATCAGGCTGAACGGAGGTAATGGCTAAATTTGCATAGTTGAAACAAGCTTTCCCTGCTTTATATACTTCTCGACTTAAGACGTGTGTATTCAAACTTACGTATTAGTAACGGTTTCTTTTCTATACCCCTTAAATTAGATAGCGTATCATTTAAAATTAGCTACTGTTGAACTCCCTCTTTCTACACATTTATTCCCTCTATACACGATCTATTTCTTTATCAACTTTCTGGTTCAGAATTTAAAATTACATGTAATATAATTGCCTATTCTGAAAAGCATACTTCATTCATTCTGATATTCTGCCAGAAAGGAAACTAGGCCAATATAAGCGATAAATATGTTCATTAATGAGAGACAATTTGTTTTAATGTAAGTACAATTTTATTACTATGGCTAATTAAATATTGAGAAAGAAAAACATATACATATAATTTATATACCAATAATAACATAAAAGACAAATTAGACTCAGTGAATTATAAAAGAACATATAATTAAACACGTGTGTGGGAATGTATTTATACATTGTAAATTTAAGATATATAATTTTACATAATGGCTGCATCTTTGGAGAGTAACGCTAAGCAATTTTCAGTTCTTTTAAGATAATAAAACTAGTTATAGTTACCTTGAAGTACCTGGGATTTTTAATATGGAAAAGTTTATTTCCACGTAAGCTTGATTTTGACGATTTATCCGACATTTGTGTATTCTTTTACTGTCGAAGAATGAAACAAAATTTTTCTGCTATTAGCAAAAGTTTTGCTCGAACATCCATTTTGTGGTATTACTTGGATCTAAGAAATAATGATGGCTTACTGGGGGCATTCTTATTGTACATAATTCGAAATTTTCTTCCTTCCTGGATTGTTTTAGCAGTGTATTGATGAGGTGCCTATTGTTCTTAGAGGGAAAGCACTTACCAGTAACAGCTACATATTCAGAGCTTAGGATGGCAGCCTTACACGTATTGTTCTACTCCTGCATTCCGATTATAGTGATGGTCTGAGTTATTATATCTAAATCCATTTTCTTCTCCTGATGGTTGATTGAAGGATTTGTTTTAATGTTTCATTTTATAATACGAGCATAGCCGTATCAGTCAATTTAGCAACAAGAAAATATTAATATTTCAGTTCGAAAAACCATTCTTGCTTGTTCTAATTTTCTTTTTAACTAATTAATTTCTCCAATTCCTTTTGTTTCCCAAAATAGTTTATCCGTATGCCGATCTCTATTTCTTAGGCATGCTTTTAACATTTTTCTTTTTCTGCCATACATTTACTTAAGATTCCTTGGAAATTTTGAGTGGCTAAGTAATTGAACAAAAGACACAAAATTGCCTCCAGGTATACATATAAAAGTTCTTTCATTACTCTCATTAAAATGTGATATACAATAAAACAACAGAAAAGTATACATTTGAAATAAATTAATAATACAAGAAGAAAATTTATATATTTGCATATAACTGCATTCCCACAATTTATTAACATATTTTTATGAATTTATTTTAAAACAAATAACTATAAACATCTTTCTCTTTTTCTCTCTTTTTTTTAAATAAAAAAAAAAACTTTAAAACTTTCTCTCTTCGACATATATATCTAATTCTTTACATTTTATACTCACATGCTGAATCCAATTTATTAGACTCACGCTGATCTAGGCAGTCAGGGAACATTGTGTAACTCCTTTGCAACAGGGTTTGAACCCGGCTACTGTTACAATGCCCCCTGTTGGAAAGACTTCAAAATGAGTATACTCATTTTGACGTCTAAAATAATAAATCCATTATAGTAAGGGTTTTAAAGCCCTAGCATTGTGGGATCCTTTAACCTCTGATCTAGTGTCCACCCAAAATGCATTATTTCCTTGTTGCTGTACAATAGTGAATGGACCCTCATATAAATTATAAAACTTACGGCAGATGAATTTTCCTGGGTCACTAACATGTGGTGTTTTCATCATTACTCTGTCCCCTATTTGGAATCGGTGCTGAGTATCCGCTAACCTTTTATTTCTATTTTGACTCCTTTTCATAAGGGTCTGGTAAGCTTGAACTCTATTGGCTTCTATATATATTGGGGGCTCATTCAACCCAGGCAAGGGTTTTTTTATCAATCGAGGGACGTTTTCCTAAATGCAACCGTACTGGGGCAAACTCGGTTGATTCGTTGACTGACCAATTGATATAATTGATGACCTGTGGAACTTGCTTGACCCACCCTTGATGGTTCATTAGAAGATATGTTCTAAATAACTGACCTAGTTTCCACATAACCCTCTCACACAGGTTCTATTGTGGATTACAGATGGTTGTCAATATGTGCTTAATTCCCTGTCATTTGTATCCACCTCGCCATTCTCCCGATATGAAGAGAGTGCCATGATCTGACAATAAAATGTTTGGTTCCACAGTTGGAAAGTAGTTATTTTCTAGCATTTTTATAGTGTTCTTAGTTTTGGCTTGGGATATCGGGTACATGGCTACAAATTTTGGGAATAGATCATAGACCATGACCAGATACTTCTTGTTAAAGGGTGGCAAAGGACCATAGTAATCTAGGGCCATCATTTCCAAGGGTTTTGTTGGAATTATGGAAGTCATAGTTGCTATATAACTCCTATTTGCTGGCTTTGCTTTTTGGCATATCTCACCCTGGCCTACGATGGCCACAATGTTAGTATGCATTCCAGGCCAATAAAACCAGTTTCGGAGTAAATGCTCAGTTTTAAGTGTGCCATAATGACCATAGAGTTGGGTTTCCTTGTTGATAATGGCCTCCCTCATCTGATGTGGTAAAACGGGCTTCTACTCCTCTTGGTCCTCATGAATTTGATACTATAATATCGATTGTCAGTATTGTCCTGCCTTGTTTCCCACCCATCCTAAGTCCATTGTCTCCTTTTACTCTAGCTGCTCAATCAATGTCCTTAGTTGTCCGGGTTAGTTTGGCCAAATCTTGTTCTACTGCTTCATTTATCCTTGGGTTCAAGCTGGCGATATACAAGTTCTCTCCATGTAGATGGCATGGTTGGGATTGAGCAGGGTTATGACTCAATATGTCAGGCACAATGTTCTCTGACCCTTTGCAATATTTTACGGTGGGGTCATATTACTGGAGGTATAACTCCATCGAATCAGCCGGCTGTTGTTTAAATAGCTGTAGTTCAAAAACTCCAAGCTTTTATGGTCAGTAATGACAACCACTTTTGATCCCAACAAAAGTGTCCTGAACTTCTGTAATGCCCAGACAATTGCAAGGGCTTCCTTTTCAGTAGTGGTATAGTGACACACAGGTCCTTTAAGCAATCGGCTTATAAAGTACAATACTTTCATCTGATTATCATCCTGCATCTGGGATAATGTGATTCTTGGCCCACACCCACTACTGTCCATTTGGACAATGAACAACTTCTTGAAATCAGGAAATGACAACATGACTTGTTTCTCAAAACCTCTTTTTATATTCTCAAAGGCTTTCTCTTGTTCCTGAGGCCATTTCCACAGGACATTCTTTCTTACCAGCTTGACCAAAGGCTCCATTTGTTCTGTGAACCCCTCATAAAACCTGTTATAGAAATTGCAGAGGCCCATGAATGATCGAATTTGCTTCCGTGATGTAGGTTTAGGAAATTCTCTAATAGCCAAGACTTTGTCTGGATGGGGTTTTATCCCTTGGGAACCCACCACATGGCCCAAAAATGTAACTTCATCCTTACATAACATGCTTTTTTTAAAATTAATCTTGATTCCTTTCTTTAGGCATTCTTTGAGAAATATCTCTACATCCCTAAAATGTTCTTTGATGGTTGCCGATGTCACTAATACATCGTCTACGTACATAGTGACCATTTTTTTACTTCCTCTGACAACACTTGGTCCAAGCATCTCAGCAACCCTGCACCGCTGTTTATTAGGCCAAATGGCATACAGTTAAATTGATACGAATAACTGTCATATCAAAAGGCGGTACATTTCCGGTCTTCAGGCTGGAGTTGGATCTGCCAGTAACTGGCAGTCAAATCAAAAGTTGAAAATATTTTCTTTCCCTTAAATCTTCCAACAGTTCCTGCATAGGAGGGGGGATAGTACAATCTGGGATAGTTATTCGGTTAAGTTGTCTCACATCCAAATACAACCTGACCGACCCATCTTTTTTTTTGACAATCACCAGCAGATTACAATATGGGGAGGAACACTTTGAAATAATTCCCATTCTATCATTTGGTTGATTTGTTCATTCACATTATCCCAGTATTGATGTGGAACTGGGTATAACCTAGCCTGGAACGGCTGATCCTGATTTATCTTAATTCTTTGCTCGAATCCTTGAATTACACTCGGTATATCTGAAAAAAATGTGGCCATACTCTTCCAATATTTTCTGCAGTGCCTGCTTTTCTCTATTGGCCACATTTGCCTGCTTAACATTCTCAGCTATCACTCTGTCCACTGGCTCTTCCTCAACTTTCATGACCACAATTGAATGGTATAGGTTCGGCACCAGAAATTTAATTGTTTCTCCCTCACAGGTAACTCTTTCCCTTTTGTAGTCCAGGACACATTTGTGTTTGTGTTGGAAATCAGATCCTAATATGGCCTCGGGTATCAGGTTCTTTATAATATGGGATACATGAGTGAAAGTTTTTCTATTTATCCGTAAGTCTACCCATATCTGCTTAAGTTCTACATTGGCCCTCTTATTATTCGCCATCACCACCTGAGCCTTCAGGGAAGAGTCCATATGCCAGGTTGTTTCCTAACCAGTGTATGATATAGTATTTCTGACATAACAGAAATTTGACTCCCTAAATCGTTGAGGGTTTCTATTTCTATTTAATTGATTTCCATATGAATCTTTGGGCATTCCTGTTTGGCATAGTGAGAAACCCTATCTTTCCCATGAGCACACCAAATTCCCAACGTGTTTCCTTTCTCTCAAGTGTATCATTCCTTCTTCCTCTGCCATATCCATTTAACATTTATCCATTAATTTTCTATCTTTCAGTCTCCCTCATTTGCTCATCTACCTCAATTTAACTTAATATTTTGTCGATTTCTTCAGCTGATGTAATACTTTTAATCCCCACTCAGCATCTTATTTCTAATGGCAAATTTCAACACACCATTTTTACTATCTGATCTTCAGATAGCTTATCATTCTCTAATGTCTTCAGTGTGGCCACTTGTCATCTGAAAAACTGTATGTAATTTTCCTTCCCTTTTTCTGAAAACTTCTGATTAATGATTCACATTTTCATATTCTCCTGCTGTTCCTCATTCCAAAATGTCTTCTTCAAGGCCGTTTCATACTCCTGGTATGTTTGAGGTTGGTGTGACATGGACTCCCACCACGTTTTAGCATATCCTTGAAGGTGGATCTGTGCTAAGATTATTTTGAATTCCTCCGGTATCCTATATATCCTAAAATATTTTTGTAAACTATTTATATGCTCTCTCAGACTCTCTTCCTTCTGTCCTCTAAATACCTTCATTTCCATCCCCTCTATCTCCTGTAATTTTGTTATTATCATATCTATCCTACCTGTCTCTCCTGTTTTATCTTTGAGATAAATAACTTTTATTCTTATGTTTTATATTTTTACGAAAACAAATTTTTGTTTTTAACTGAGTGAAATAATGACACAATTTATGTATTTATTATTATTATTTTTCTATACAACATGCTAGGCTCACCACCCCAGCTCACAAAGTACTATGCTGACTGTCACCTGCCCTATTGTTGAACTTCTAATCCTATCTGGTGCTTTATTTCTCCAAGTAGTATTAACAAGACAAAATGATTAACAACTACAACACACACACAAAAAAAATTTTCTCAACCTGCCATTCTCCTACTTTCATAGCCCCATTCGTTGGGAAGCCATTTTAACAGGCACCCCCGGTATTAATTTTGTTGTTTATTTATTTTAATGTCTATCAAAAAATTGAATCTGTTGACCACATAGGATAGTAAACACAAAACTATGGCTTATAGTTGCCATAACACCTGCAGATAGAATTTAAATACTATCCACCATATTAGGTTTGAATAAGAATCCTCTTTCTTAAATATATCTTAAGAAATAAAATCTACATATCCTATATCAGGATGTACGTTAAAAAAAATCTACCTAGTGGCCGTTATTTCATTTAAAAAGACAAACAACAATTTCATCAGAAAAAGTATATTTATGAGCATCAATTAATAAACTGACCCCAAGCGCCAATCTCACTAAGTACTGTAAGAATTATATTCCCTTTTAGGAAATATTAAAACTGTCGATAATTAGGTGTCCAGCCCTTTCAGCTAGCTCAAATCTTAGGGCTGGGAGGTAACAATACCCATCAGGCTGAACGGAGGTAATGGCTAAATTTGCATAGTTAAAACAAGCTTTCCCTGCTTTATATACTTCTCAACTTAAGACACGTTTATTCAAACTTATGTATTAGTAATGGTTTCTTTTCTAGACCCCTTAAATTAGATAGCGTATCATTTAAAATTAGCTACTGATTAACTCCCTCTTTTTACATACTTATTCTCTCTATACATGATCTATTTCTTTTTTCTGGTTTAGAATTTAAAATTACATGTAATATAATTGCCTATTCTGAAAAGCATACTTCATTCATTCTGATATTCTGCCAGGAAGGAAACTAGACCAATATAAGTGATAAATATGTTCATTAATGAGAGACAATTTGTTTTAACATAAGTGTACAATTTTATTACTATGGCTAATTAAATATTAAGAAAGAAAAACATATATAATTTTTATATCAATAATAACATAAAAGACAAAACAGGATCAATGAATTATAAAAGAATGTATAATTAAACACGTGTGTGGGAATGCAGTTATATGTTTTAAATTAAAATATATAATTTTACATAATGGCTGCATCTTTGGAGAGTAACGATAGGCAATTTTCAGTTCTTTTAAGATAATAAAACTAGTTATAGTTACCTTGAAGTACCCGGGATTTTTAATATGGATAAGTTTATTTCCACGTAAGCTTGATTTTGACTATTCAACCGAAATTTATGTATTCTTTTACTGTCGAAGAATGAAACAAAATTTTTCTGCTAATAGCAAAAGTTTTGCATGAACATCCATTTTGTGGTATTACTTGGATCTAAGAAATAATGATGGCTTACTGGGAGCATTCTTACTGTACACAATTTGATATTTTTTCTTCCTGGATTGTTTTAGTGGCATATCGATGAGGTCTCTATGGTTGTTAGAGGGGCAAGCACTTAACAGTAACAGCTACATTTTTGGAGTTTAGGATGGTAGCCTTACACGTATTGTTCTACTCCTGCATTCCAATTTTAGTGATGGTCTGAGTTATTATATCTAAATCCATTTCTTCTCCTGATGGTTGATTGAAGGATTTGTTGTAATGTTTTATTTTATAATACGAGCATAGCCATATCAGTCAATTTAGCAACAAGAAAATATTAATATTTCAGTTCGAAAAACCACTCTTTGCTTGTTCTGATTTTTCTTTTTAACTAATTAATTTTTCCAATTCCTTTTGTTTCCCAAAATAATTTATCAGTATGCCAATCTCTATTTCTTAGGGGTATGCCAATCTCTATTTCTTTTTCTGCCATACCTTTACTTAAGATTCCTTGGAAATTTTGAGTGGCTAAGTAATCCAACAAAAGACACAAAATTGCCTCCAGGTATACATTTAAAAGTTCTTTCGTTACTCTCATTAAAATGCGATATACAATAAAACAACAGAAAAGTATAACATTTGAAATAAATTAATAATACAAGAAGAAAATTTATATATTTGCATGTAACTGCATTCCCACAATTTATTAACATATTTTTATGAATTTATTTTAAAACAAATAACTATAAACACCTTTTTCTTTCTCTCTCTCTTTTTTTTTTTTTAAATAAAAAAAAAAAACTTTCTCTCTTCGACATGTATATCTAATTCTTTATATTTTATACTTGCATGCTGAATCCAATTTATTAGACTCACGCTGATCTAGGCAGTTAGGGAATAGTGTGTAATTTCCTTGTAACAGGGTTTGAACCCGGCTACTGTTGCAATATATATATATATATATGAAATCTCTTACACTTACTTAACAATATTTTGAACTATCATGCCATTACAAAATGATGCTTTCTGAGATAATTCCAGAACTTTTTTATTCATCTGATATGTAATATTTTTTTAGGATCTTAAAATCTCATTAATTGTCTATATTTTGTCATTTTTTTATTAATAATATGTCCAGTTTGGCTTCATTTTAATTTCTTCATGAGGATAGTGATACCTGTTTGTTTTTTCATCATGTATTTTACTTTCACTCTCTCATATCAATAACAACTTACATTTTATGCAGTACTTCACTATATTCTTTGCATTCTTTATTACACTTTTGTTGACTTTCATATTTATAAGTAAGCCTTGGTAGAATATATTTAGTAAAAAAAAAAAACTTTTTTTCAAGTACATAGACATATTTTCTCATAATGCCAAGTTATTTCTACAAAAGTTCTCCATCCAGGTTACTTAATTTTATCATCAGTTTTCTTTTATATCAACAGTTTGATCAAGTTATGTATAATTCATTTCTAAAAATCTGTTTTTTTTAAAATCCCTTTAACATTGTTTTAGTCTTTTAGGTTGTTTTTTTTAATTTTTCATTTGATAGCTATTGTAATATTTTCTGCAAGTCTGAAGCATTATGTTTAAAAACATTCACATCATTTATCAAATCCAGTCATCTATTATTATCTTTTCCATTTTAATCTATGAAATACTTATATAAAGTTATTGTTCAAAGTTTTGAAAAGAGTTTAATCAAAGCTCTTACATTGTGATTATTTTCAGAAATTTTGTATTTTGGGCTGCGATAGCCCAATCATTTAACATAACAGAAATGCTTATAGAGGCAAATGCATTTTAATAATCTGCAAATAATTCTCAAAATTATAATTCAGTGTCATCGGTCCTTTATAATTTGCTATAATATTTTGCATCTGGTAAACTTTTAAATGAAACTTATTACTTTAGTCAACAGAGAATTTGTAAATAATTTTAATAAATATCTTTTGTATATGATAAAAGAGAAATAAGCATTTTAAAATATCAATATCACTGTTGTATTTTTTTAATCTGTTGAGTATGTATTGTAACCAGTTGGGTTACATACCACACAATAATATAGTGTGTGTGCATAAATATATATAAAGTTGAAAGGAAAATTAGAAATAAACACAGACAAAAATTGTAGTACATATTTTCTACATTCACTAAAATAAAAATAATAATAACTCTGATTTAAAATAAAAATTGTTTTATAATTAAACTTTTAAAAGATCTGAATAAATATAAATATTGTATTGTTGTTGTTGTTATTATTATTATTATTATTATTGTTGTTGTTGTTGTTGTTGTTTTGTTGTTGTTATTATTATTGTTATTGTTGTTATTATTATTATTATTATTATTAAAAACAAGTATGGTATTTTTGAAATTTTTTAATTAATTAAACAAAACTTCTATCTATTAGAAATCCCCTAAGTGAAAACATGCATATCACACTTTGACAAAAATTTCAGGCTTGTTTTCAAAAGAGATTAGAGAGATAAAAATAAAACTAACAATCAAGATGTTGTTATCACCTCAGATGATTCTATAAAAAGACTGATAAAAAATATCAGTTATTCTGGATAATAGTTTTTGTAAGAATGGGTCAGCTGCAAAGTTAGTTATAATATTTTATTGTAGCTTGTTTAAGTTTGCAGCAGTTGGTTTTAGCTGATGATAGAGTTGGCAGAATAACTACCATGAACTGATATAGCTGATGGCAGGGCAGCAGATTCAGGAACTACTACCTTTTTTTTTTCACAGGAGTTTGAATTCACATGGAGAAAAATGACCCACTTTATGCTGAAAGTCATAGCTTTCAATGTGGAGAGGACAGCTGCTTGCCTGAAATCTATCAAACCAAGATCACTACTTACCTGGAACAATCCTAGACAGAAAGAGATCAACTATAGACCAACATTTTACATGCATTATGTTTTTCCTGATGGTAACAATCACTAAAAACAACCTTACCAAGAAAAATTTTCCAGCTTGCTGAAGAAGTAATTATATATAAGCTGATGTATCTAAAGGCAGAGAAGCACAAATAAACATATATACAGCTGTTGGTGAGTAGAGTTATATATGACTTTATATTAACAAAAATTTAAATAATTCATTGTAAAATGACCTTTTGAAAGTGATGCGTGAATTTGCACATTTCATGTTTGTGGTGGGTGTATAGTTGAGCAGGGCTGCCTGGATGCATTGTGTTTATGATGCCCTGAAGTATAGGTTCAGCACTATCCAGACCTAGATGATTGAGCTCCTAGAGTAGTCCAGCAGTGTTTATAAGTCTCATGAATAGACCACGTGGATATGCCCCTAAAACTCACAGGAGATGAGCAGGGCCAGCTCAGTGCAAATATATTTTCTGGCTACTACTGACTATGGATGATCTCTCTAAGTACAAGAGAGATAGTCCTTAAAGTTGAGGTATTTTCTCGTAACAGCATGGGGCATTGTGTACTGGTTGTCCATGCTTGGTTGTCTACTTATCATGGCATGGGGAGCTGCAGTTCATGCATTCACTTGTCCTCTCTCGCCTTGTCTATTTCACCAGCATTAACTAATCAAGCAAAAAGATATTTTGAGATTTATATTTTTTTATTCCATAAAACGATTTTATCTTTCATTTATTAAAAAAAAAAAAAGACATTTAAAATCAATCATCTGTCAAAAATTTGATAGTATTTATTTTAAGGAAAAAAGGCTATATTCGACAGAGAGAATTAAATTGCGAAAATGATCTTTAATAGTTTTATTGTGATAAATACAAATGTTATGTAAATAAATTAATATATCACACGTCTGTGCAAATTATATATATATGCATTTCAGTAAACCTACTATGTAAAATGTATATCATTCAACTGAAACTTTAATCATTTATTGAATTTTTATATCACTTAAGATTTTGATAATTATTTTGTAACAAGTTAAATGTGTTCATAGCACACGCATGTATGTGTGCGTATATCTGTCAATTGTATTGGAAATACCAATGCTTGTCAAATATAACTTATAGGTAAAATTTTAATCACTTTTTTTTAAATATTATATGTCAATTCAAACATGTTCATTTTGTATTAAGCCACATGCCTGTGTGCGGAGTGGGTTTTAAGTAAACCTAATGTATTAATTACGTAAATCAATGTAATAATTTGAATTTTGAATAATAGTTTTGTAAGTCACAAATGTGATAATTTTTTTATTGTATATTTTTCAAAATCAGAATTTTTATCCTATGAGACCTTAAATATCATTTATTTTATTGTTATTAATAAACTTATTCAATTGTTAAAATTGTATTAAATTATCATTTCTTGGTCACATAACAGTAATAGAACTTATGTTCTCTGAGCTAGAGTCGAGCATGTGAGGAATATATAAATGAGGATGTGTATTTAGTGTTTTGGGGCATCCAGAGATGATCAATCATCATCCTGGTTGGCACAAAGGAGAATCTTTTATTTTACTTTAGTCTTATTAGAAGTTAAGTTTATAGTTGGCCATTACAAGTGGCCTGAGCATTAATAATGATCAGCATGTTTTAATGTTCCAGCATTATTGTTTAGATTTTTCTAGTTATGTATTCTGATAGATTCACACTTTAGTTTGTGCCTCCAAATTAATGTTTAAATAATTGCCCAAGCTGGCAAAGGCTCAATAGGTAGCCTGATCTACAGCAGACCCATTTCCAATCTAGTCACAAGGTTGACTATTGATTTATATCTTTTATTGTTCAAATCCAGCCACAAAATGGACTGTTGATATTATTATATTTTATTGTGGATCATTCGTGATGATGAATGGTATTTTGAGTGATTACCTATAATTACTTTTACTTTATAAGGCTGGTTGGTGGTTAATTATGCTTTTAGTTGCTCTTCTGATCTCTAATGATCTCTCAGAGATTCTCTAATCTCATGCTCTTATAAAATACTATCTAACTTATATACATTTATATAAATTATTGATATTTCATTTTAAATTGACTGTGAATGATTATGATTTTTCATCACCCAATTCAAACCCTGTTTCCTTCCTACCACCCCCATTCCATTACAGTATGTTTTAGTTAGACTTTCTGTATCTAATTTTATAAAAAAAAAAAAAATTATCTTTTTAAAACTTTATTTATTTTTAATATTAATTTTATCATTTTGTGGAGCTTTTCAATTCTCCATAGATTTAATTATATGCATTTTTTTTTCCATGTATAATATGTCTTTAATTTTTTTATGATCATTTTAATGAAGATACTTTAAAATTCTAATATATGAATTAAATACAGTATTATGTTTTATCATTTAATTGATGAACAAACAATAAAAATAATTAACTTTTATTTTTTGACAAAATATTTCAGTTGGTGGTTTAAATATGCAAGGTGGAAGTGTACGGAAGCGGTCTGCTCCACTGCCGCCGACAACAATGAGTCATACAAGGACACCATCAGACTCTAGTATACAAATAAATACTGCTCAGCTAAATCGGGTGTCAGGGGATCCAAATTCTTCCCCGTCCAGTGAGGTCCCTCCCGCCTTACCTCCAAAGATAACAACAGGTAAATAGCAGTGATGAAATTAGTTCTGGTTTGAAAGACTATGATGATGAATTTATGTCTCATATCAACAATGTTAAAATAAATTGACAGCAGAAAATTTAATATATATCAATGTGTGCATAATGTGAAATGATGCATAACATGACTTTCTCTACTCACTGTTAATACATTTATCATGAGCTGTATTTTAGTCCATTTATTTTACTCCCAAATTTTGTTTCTCACTGAAGATGGACACTTGTGTGAGACTAGTTGCCATTGTTTGCCCAATCTTGCAATACTCATTTTTCGAGCAAAGCAAATAAATTGAATTACTACTCTTAATGCAAGAGCATATATTCAATTAAAAAATTAACATTATCTCAACATGAAGTTTGAAGAATAAAAATAAAATGTTAATGAAGCATTTAGTTTATCTGTTAGATGGGAATAAAATCATTTAAGCAAAGATTCAGTATTATTATAAGTGACTATTAATCTTCCTATGTTAATGTTAATGCATTCATACAAGAAATAGTATTCCTCATTCAGTGTATGAGCAGGTCCAAAACATGCAAAAAAATGCTGGATTTCCTGGAGTATTACTTATAATATCAACCAGGTAGCATTGACTCGTATGTAACAAATAAAACGTTAAGTACAAATAAACTTAAATAAGAGTTTGTTTATTTATAAAAAACTAATATAAGAAAATTAAAGCATTTATTGTTCTTAGAAAATAAGATCTCTAATTGTAGATATATCTTAAAGTGGTGTAACTAATAATTCTTTATACATACTCTTATCAAACATTGTCCACAATTATGTGTTATCTTTACCAATATTGTTTCATACATGCGCATGACTTTACTAGATTATTTGTAGTTTAAATGTCAGTCAATTTCTGCATAAATATTTTAGCTTACATTAATTTTATTAAATCTAATGTATGCTTATTAATTAGAAGTAAATTTATTTTTAAGATGTCTGACTATAATTACATTTAATATATTAACTTTATTTACAATAAAATAACTATATACATATCAGCACATGCTGTCTTATGACTTTTACATACCATCCAATTCCTTCCCCCACTCTAGAAAATTATCTTTTTAGTCACAAACATAATCCTGCAGCCTTTGGAGTCACTGATGGTCACTTACATGCCTCAGTGGGAGTACCATCCTTTCTTCATCTTGAATCTTTTTTCTCTCTTTTTGTCAAAATTGTTTTAAAGACAGTGGATCTATCGCTATGTAGTTGCTGACTTGTCAGAATGATTATTTATTTCAGCTAGATCAATTTCATTTGTCTGCTTATTATTCAGGAACTCTATATCTCACTATTCTAGAGATGTGACTGTGCCCTCATCTTCTTTTATTAGAGAACTTTCTCTATTAACGTAGACTTTTTACTAACATTTACTAATTCTAATTACCCAGTTTGATGATCTCTTCTTGTTTGATTTCCATTAGTCAACTGAATAAATCTTAATTTGTTTTGATATAATCTTTAATATCACTCTGGGAAGCCACTTTTTTTTCTGAATATCTCATATCCATACACTGTCACCAACTTTAAATTTCTTGCTGTCAAAATCATCTTTTTTTGTTGAATTCTTATTAGGTATTAAAACTGAAATATGTGTGCAAAACTTTCGATGTATTAGCATTTCAGTTAGCATCCTATTTTGTAGATGTACATGGAATGAAATGCTGAAAAAACAGTATCTGTCAAAACACTGATATGGTTTTATTTAGTATAGTCTTTTTCAGCTAAGCTGTTTGACTCATAATGGTACTGTTGAGTTAGTATATGGTGTATCCCTTCACTAACCAAACTTAAACTGCAGTGATATGAAACCAGCTCTGTTATTAAACACTATAGTTTTAGCATATCCATGAGAATATTTTACTTAAAGCTTAAATAGTACAATCTGCATTTGTGCTTTATACAATATATATTCTATCCAATTAGAGTATGTGTCAATCACTATAAGATAAATATAATCATCCAATGGTCTGGCATAGTCCAGATGTAGTCTTTGCCATGGTTGGGTTGCTTTTATCCAAAGTTCTAATCTTATTCAGCGGCAACTTAGCAATTGATTTTCTGTCTCTATAATGTTTAACTCTTAGCACATATTTGACCACCACACATATGAACATGCTAATTACTTCATTCTAACTACTCCATGTCCTTTATAAAGTAAAGTTGAACTTGTTTTACAATTTATCATTAGAATACATTTAATAAATGTTGACAGACTATTGTGTATATTCCATATAGATTTTGCTACACAATTAGGTCAACTTTTAGATCATACATGTTTAATTCATCTTTTGATACTTGTGTACTATACCTGCAATGAAAAGAAGATAGGAGGCCTTTTCACATTCGTATCAATACACCGGTAACTTTTTAATGTTATTTTGGCAACCATTTATAAAGTTATCAAACATTACAAAGTTACCAATGCATTGATACAAATGTGAACAGCTGTCCTATCTTTTCTTTGTTGCAGGAATAGTACACAATATTTTTTAAAAAGACTAAAAAATAAATATTATATGAGATGTACACTTACACAGATGATGAAGCTTTGACACTTAATTCAATCATTTCAAAAAATGTGTAGAAATAGTTTTTTAAAAACACATACCAAAAACAGGTACATTTTTCACAAGATTAACAATGTTATTGGGAGGTTGACATGAATATGCAAAAAAAAAATTTTATCTATCTTAAAAACTACGTTCTCATGCCCCCAAAAATAGGTTGAATCAAAAGTACCTAAGAAACTCCCAAATGTTACTTTACAGACATAAAACAATCACTAAATTATAATTTTATTAAATAATATTTACAAAAACACATAAAATATACATATTGTACTGATGTAGGTCGTTACATAATATTTCTAGCATTTATCAAAAGTGAATTTTAGTGAAAGAAATTTTTAGAAAATATTATTTTTAAAGTTTGAAAGAAAAAAAAAAGATTTTCATGAAAGTTTGAGAAAAAGAAAAGAACAAAAGAAAATGGAGTGGAAAGATCTCAGTAATGAATAATAATTAAAGGGAAGAACGATCAACATTGTTATTTTTTTTAATTAATGTATGACATAAATATCTCGTTTTTGTCTTATAATATGGAATGTGTGCATCTATAAATAAAATTTAAAAGAAAGGAATTTTCTTAAAATGATAAAATTGTAAGCCAATGCAATGCAAATAAAAGAACTGAAAATTTAAAATCAAAACAAAAGAAATATAATTAACAAACAAAGGGACTAAATACTACTGTTTGATTAAAATAAAAAGCCAATAGAAAGACTATAACAAATCTTAAATTCTTAAATAAAAGGAATAAAAACCTAATAGACTTGCAGCAGACTGCTCAATCGATCCTCAGATAAGGAACACTGTCTATGTAAGGGAGATTTCGTATTGTTAAACATATTCATCAAAAAATCATTAATTAATAATTAATCAGAATTCATCAAAATTTGATCCAAAAAAATATTGAAATAACTAAGGATGAACGTCCTATCATATAGAATGCAGGTTGAATCCATCGGTTCATGCGGCCAGCCTGACTTTCTCTCCAGTAACATCAGGAGTTAGTTTGATAGAGAAATCATGTTCATGTGAAACTGGGAATCATCGGAGTGTCCATGCCAAGATCTACAAGTAACTATGGAGTGTCCATGCCAAGATCCACAAGTAATTCACCTGCACATCATAAAATAAATAAAAAAAGGCCTATGAGGAATCAACACTAACTGGTTGGAATGGAGAATCAGCAGAAAGCTACATTGCCCTATTCGCATATGAAAGTGTTCAAATCCTAGGTAAATTATTCATTTTTTGTCTTCAAAATCTTAATTCATAGCCATAGATAAGTGAAAGAAGCTTTTAAACATCAATAAGACTTCGAAATCAAATATCTCATTAATTATATGTGTGTCATATGATTAAATATGTGTATATTTTATTTATTATTTAAATGTATATGTGTGTGATTTAAAACATATTAAAATGTATACTTTAATAGAATGTGTGTACGCATTTATATTGTAAGGCAAAAGTGAGCATTTAAAGAAAGCTGGATATAAAATATTTTAATTATCGTTAGGTAGATAATTTGAGGTAATGTTAAAAGTAAGGGAAGGGTTTATGCGGAAGAATTAAATAACATAAGTATTCTATTAGTCAAATATTTTAATTAATCAAATATTTGTGATATAAATGTTTAAAAATAGAGATTCATAGTGTAGGCGGAGAATTGAGAATAGTTAGAGTCCGATGAGCTAGCTGGGGGGGGTCAGGTACTAAATTCATAGCTGATTGAGCAAGCATGTTAGTTACATAGTAATTAAGTGGCGCCTAAAGGTTTTTCCTTAAAATAAATAAAGTGCTTGGGTGATCAGTATTATAATTTAGTAGCAGAGAGTTGGTATTATTGATAGCTTGCTACCAATGATATTATTATATCTACCTGAAAGATCGGAAGCCTTCAAAGATAGTGATAGAGACTAAACGAAAGGGATAGAATAAAAAAATAGATTTTCCTCATTTTTTTTTTTGTTTACAAAGAAAGAAGGTGGATGGTACAATATATATTACGTACAGTGTAATAAATAACAGGAATTAATCACATTCAAACAAACAAATTGAATTTTCATTTGACCACAGAAAGTTGATACAAATGTTCCCTCCAAAATGAACACATGTCAAGATTTTCCAGAAAAATACTATGAAACATTTTTTGGATTAAAAAAAAAGAAACAAATAATTCAGACCAATAAATAAATATAAAACTTTTATTACTGCTTTTCATGCAGGTGGAAAAAATTGAATAACCAAAATTTTAAGAAACCTATCCTTTTTTTTGTAAATACACAAAACAAATAATTCACAACAATAAACATATATTCATTGTAAGACTTTTTTTCATGCAGGTGGAAAAAATTGTTTTATATGGCGTTGAGTCTAGAGAAAAACATGTTTTTGTGCAAATAACACCACATAAATTGGGCAAGTGTTGGGTTGATATAACTCCCCTGCTGCTGTTTTTTTCGCCAACCCCATAATCTTTGGACTTTGAAGTGCAGTTTCTGGATTCACCAAATTCTAAGTGTCACCACAATGTCTGAACTTTAACTGCCATGATCTCTTTGCATACGCACCAAACATTCACTGTTGAGGAAGAATTCAGCCTTGTTGATTTTTCCTTGAAGAAAAAAGGCTTTCGTCAATTGTCAAATCTAAAGAATGCAAAATAACAGCAATCAGAGCAGATTTTGAAAAAAAAAAAAGTTTTTGCTACTGACAAATGGGGAGGGGGGATGAAAACTTGTTATTTTTCTTCCTTGTTTGTTGCAGTTAAGAATACTAACTAAATTGGCTTAAAGATCATTTTGATATAATTAACTGTCCCAGATTTGAACCCACTATAACCAAATTCAGATTTTCTATTTGATCTGCAGTATATGCAGATAGAATTTTTGTGGTTTATTCTAAATAGTTTTAAAATTCAATAGTGTTTACTAGAGAAGTAATATCCGTACTAATTTTTACTTGGAAAAAAAAAAAATCCAAATTATTTAACAAACAGGAAAAGTAAGAAGAAGCAAAAGAAATCTTGTTTTATTATAAATAATTCTAGCTTAAAAAATAGATACTATAGATGTAAAATAAAAATAAACTTTTTTGGTTCGGTCTCATAGACTGCTGAACTTTTTAAGACATTTTGTAAAAATATTCACAAGGACATTGATTTTTGGGAATTACATAAAAGGCATTTTAATATTCTATTTCACACATTTTCTATACATATTTAAAATCTACTACAAATCAAATTGAAATGAAAAATTTAAAGAATTCAATATGAATATTAAAGCACATAAACAAACATATATGAATTCTTATCCTATTTATTAAAACTACTAAGCCATTCTAAAGAGAATCACCTTTTTGATATGTTTTTCAATATACATCGCCCTGCAGGGTTTATTTTCTTTCAATTGCAAGACCTCCTATCTTTTCTTCTTTGCAGGAATAATAGCCAAGTTTTTGTCACTTGTCAAGTATAAAGAAACCAAATAACAGCAATCCAAGAAGATTTTTGAAAGAAAAAAAAAAACGTTTTAGCAACTGACAAATATAAATAAAGCAAAATAATACCAGAGAGTCTTGTTTTGACAAATTTTTCAATACACGTCACTGCAGAATTTATTTTCTTTCGATCATAAGATTACACATGTGAAAAGACATTCTATCTTTTCTCCATTGCAGGTATAGTATACAAGGTTGCTGGAATAATAGCCAAGTTTTTATCAATTGTCAAATGTAAAGAAGCCAAAATAACAGCAATCCAAGTAGATTTTGGAAAAAGAAAAAAGTTTTTGCAACTAACAAATATAAATAAATCAAAATAACACCAGAGAATCATGTTTTCACACGTTTTTCAATATACATCGCAGGATTTATTTTCTTTCAATTGCAAGATTACACATGTGAAAGGGCCTCCTATCTTCTCTTTGTTGCAGGTATAGTATACAAATACCCATCTTTCTAATGTTTGACAGCTGTCATCCCTTTTATTCTATGTGGCTACTGTAGTAGCATTCGACATGGTGTTTTTAATGTAATTTTATATAATTTACTTCCATAATTTTATGCACCATCACATGTATCTGATAATCTTGACAGTGCTTCTACAATTTTCTTATCTGGTTTTAAATAAGTTTATATTCATATGTTGCCAATATGTTAATCCAATTGATTATTCTTTGACTAGCATGTTCAGGAGTCTTCTTCAAGTTCCCAGTATAAATTTTAAACTCATATCCATGACTTTAACTTTTTAACAGCAACAAAATATTGTACCAAAGCTTCTTTGTCAAGTTGACTAGTTCTGTTTGGCAGCTGTCAATGTTCTAGAAACATAAGCTATAGAATGTTCATCTCTATAACAATGATGTGATATTACAGCCCCTCTTCTGCACTCTGAGGCATCAGTTGTAATGATGACTTGTTGATCATTATAGTATTAAACAAGTAATTGATTACAAGTTAATAGGTCTCTTGCTCTGTATTCCACTTTCATCGCTGATCTTTTTTTAAAATTGGTATTCTGGCATAATAATATGATTTTGCTTTTAGGAAACTCTAAAAAATTAAGTAGACCTAAAAATGCCTGTAAATCTGTGGAATTCTTTAATTCTGTATCATTTTTTAAAGTCTTTACTTTTTCTGGGTTTGGATAATTCCCTTTATGATGAATTATGTGTCCCAGAAACTTAGTTTCAGTGGTAGCCCAGATTTACTAAGAAATGTTTACGCTCTCACCAATTTTATCCAATTTAGTGCAAACATTTAAAACACATGCTGCTAATTCATTTTGTTTTTCCCAATTAAGATATGATCCAAGTAAGAAATAACACCTTCCATTCCTTGGAACAAACTATCCATTTTGCCTGAAACAGATTTGATACTACTGTTATCCCATAGGATAATGTATTGAAATTAGATAATCATAAGTGGGTGCATATAGTTAACAATTGCATTCTAGTCATGGTGGGGATACAATGATGCTAGTGTTTAACATACACTGGGTAAAGAATAAACTCCTTATGAATATTTTTATTGAGTGTTACTTAGTAGTCTTCATATAGATGAGTAGTCCCATCTAGCTTCATTAAAACCTCAATTGAAATGACTCAAGATAGCTCTTCTATCTGTGTTAAAATGTCTCTTTTGACTAGCTAGTGATTTATTTTAAAGCCAATGGGGCCTAAATGGTCTACATACAGACCTCACTTTATCTACATGCAATAAAGTGGTGTATCTTGTACAAGTTCAATGTTAACCAGCCATACTTTTAGCAGTGCTGGTCCAGTAGTCTTTTAATTATATTAATGTGAATTCCCAACAGTTTAAGAAAATTTCTTCTCAAAGATAGGACTGAGATCACATCACAATACAAAGAAGTAGAAATCTTACTGTAGAATTCACCTTACCAGGTACAATTACTTTGCGGCATATCTATAGAGCCATTCACATCAGTCACTACCACATCAGGTTTCTCAAAAGTAACATTTTGTTACACTTTCAAATTATATTTATCCAATCACTCTGTGATATTAATAATAATACCACACCACTGTATACATCTGTGGTAGTTTTTTGCTCCTATATAAATCTATCCACCAAAATATGATTATTTACATTTTTGGCACTTTCTCTCCATGATTTATAGTCCAGGTGTAACTAAGTTTTACTGTTTTTGTCTTTGTTTGACAAATATCTGATAAGTGTCCAGTTATGTCACAATGACATTTTTTTAACCTGCAAGTTTTCTTCAGATAGCCTTAGGCTTATTTGAATTTCTTCAGTTTGAAGTTTTACCTACTCTGTTGTTTATTGTCATTGGAAATTTCAACATATCTTTACTGTTTTGGAATTCTGCAGTATTTACCATAACTAATTAATGGGCTATATATTTCTCAACTGCATGTTTATATGTCAACTTTGGCTTGCTCAGTAGAACTTGCTTTTGAGTGATCAAGGAGCATGTTATTCAACTGAACATTAAAGTTACACTCTTTAGCTAATATTCTTAATGCCATATCATAATCTTGGTTTGTTTTGCATGGTATCTGACTTCTATTTTTAAATCTTAAAACATGCCATATGTTACTTCTTCATGAGACTTCAGTTCACAGAGTCAGTTTGCCACTTGCATGACCTCTTTTCCAAACAGACATGCAAACTTTGCTATTTTTAACTTGTCATCAACTATGCTATTAATTAACATGTATCTCTCTACATACCAATCTGCTTCATTGTTTATATCAAATTTTCTTATAAAACTATTGTTCAATGCCAATTTTCTTGTCGAAGTTTGGCCACAGCTTTCTTTTTATAGGCAACAAATATGAATGAGCTAAATATACTGCTCCTAAATAAATTTGTGCACTAGTCTACTTTTTTAATCCATTTCTACTTATGCTGAGTTTTTTAAAACTATCTTACTATACCAATCTATTTGCTTACGCAAGCTCTTCTACTGTTAATTATGTCAATGTACAATATTCTCAGCTGTATTATAATACTAGCAGAGTAGCAGCAGCACATTTATGACAAAGAAAACATTAACTTAAACAATAGTTATTCACTTGTAAAAAATTAATATATATAACTAGAAGAAAATTAAAGCATTTGATATTCTTAGAAAATAAGATCTCTAATTGTAGAATTATCTTTTAAATGGTATAACTAATAATACATTACAAAATAAGAACTCTAATTATAGCCTTATCTTCAAGTGATGTAACTTATAACTCTTTTCACGCACCATTAGTAAACATTGTCCATAGTTATGTGTGTTATCGTTGTTAACAGTGGTTCACACACACACAAATTTACTAGATTATTTGTAGTTTAAACATCAGTCCAGTTTCTGCATAAATCTGAACATTTTAGCATACATTAATTTTATTAAGTCCAGTGCATGCTTATCACATGTAAATTTTTTTAGAAATGTAATAAAATAAGAGGAAACTTATTAATATGTTGTCTGACTATAATTACATTTAATATAGTAACTTTATTTACAATAAAATATGTATGTACATATCTGCACATATTATGTAATGATTTTTCCATAAAATCTAAAAAGATATTTCGCTAGAGTTGTATAATTAATAGGACCTTCTTTTTTGAACCATAAAATAAGATTTTTTTAAATTTATATCTTAAAAAATCTACCAATGCAAGGAATTTTTAATGGATTAAGAACTTTATTTTTCATTATTTTCTCTTATGATGTGCATGTCCAAATAAGTAATGATAACAAAGTAGTTGTGTATGCAGTAAATAAACCTAGTAAGATCTAACCAAAGATTTATGCAAAGTGTTAAATCTTGTTGCAGTGCAGTATTTTCCATCATTGTAAATCAATCTGGAAATTGAGAAAATAATTTTGTGCAGTTTAACATGTGATGGACAGATAGACTCAGAGCTGAAAGTTTCATGATTTATTCTTAACTGAATATCATAGCTAAAAAATTCAATTCAGACTAACTTTATAAAATTGTTAAATATTCAATTTGTTCATAGAATACTTGAATATTACATGATTTCCCCAGCAAGTAATTGTAAGATATTTTTTTAAATATCTTTTTCATAAATTTTCAAGCGATCTTTGTATTATTCTGCACAATTTTATAACATTTTATTGTGGCATAAAAATAATTTTGCTTTATAAAATCAGGCACTGGTAAAGAAAAATGTAATGCCATCTAATATTGAGCTTTGCAAAGCTTTTTATTTGAGGAGTATAGCTTTTTTTTCACTCTTGTACATATTGTATCATGATATTTGCATGTTGAATCTCTATGTCAAGTAACTCGACAAATACAATTTAATTTTAAAGAGTTGTTTTTTACATCATATTATCTCAACTGCATCTTAGATACTTTCTGTGCCACTACACAAATCTAGATGGTAATGTTGAAAAAAAAATTGGAAATAGTGTTATGATTTCTAAAAAATTGTTATATAACCATGATAAAACCCCAATACTATTTCATTTCATATCTTTAATATTATATATAAAAAAAAATTTGAATGTAAAATTTACTTTGATTGCAAGCACTGAACAATAATTCATTTTTCCATCCATTTTATAGCTTTATTTTGTAAACTAGAGTAGTCAATGGTGATAGTGTCAAATCTCTAGTCTAGATTCTAGCCATTGATCTTCATCAAGGAGAATTTTTGGAAAAGACACATTATGCTCCTGTTTGGAATATCATAAACAGTACTTATCATTTATATATAGAAGGAATTATATAAAGTAACTATTGTGCCTTCTCCATTTTTGGTGAAAGCTACTTTATGTTTACATTGTAATTTTTATTTTTACAATTTAGTGCATTGGCCCTCGTGTGTCTAACCCAGATAATCTAGAACCTGTCTCTCCAGCTAATATTAGCTAAATATTACCAATCAATATTGGATTATCTGGCTTGATTGTAAACTGGCTAACTGAAAGAAAAACCATAAACCTGCTTAGATTGAAAAAAATGTCCAATGTTCACTTAGCCAAGTTATAATGTTAATATTCTTGAAAATTAATCCAGGTAGAATACCAGTAATCTGAATGCTTATTATTCATAAACTTTTATTATCCAAACACAATTTCAAAGACAATCTTTAATCTTTTACAATAAATAAATTACTTTGTACAAACATTCACAATGAGAAGTAAAAGATCTATTTTTCAAATCTGGAAAAACTCTGGAATCAAGTGTTTCAGATTAATGGTATTTTATCAGTATCTAAGTAGATGTATGTAAAAGAACAAATTAATATATAAATTCAGTGTTGAATGTTTTGTCCAGGCATTAAGCCATATCTATTTTATAATATATATATACATACAGATTTATTTTGGTATTTAGAAGGAAAAAATGACATTTTGACAAGTATAATATAAGAGTAAACTGAAGAATTACTTCTAAAAATAAACTATATTATCCACTTAATAAATAATATTTCTCTGGTCTAATTTTTACTACACCATTCTCATACAAGGTAGGGACTGATTTCTAGCCACTTTTAATACCTTGTTGAGGGTTGTAATCAGAAACATATACTTAAGTACATGTGAAAAAGATATATAATTCCCAAGATGAACATTTCATGTGAAACCCATTCATCAGTTGACCTAGATTATAATCTTTTATACATATCTTTATCATTGTTCAGTATATATAAGTAGCCAATTACTTAGTTTAATTGATCATTGTCAAACTTATTGCCCTCACAATTTTGCTACAAACCACTTAACGAAAACATAGTAACAATTTTTATTAATCATTCATTAGACTAAAGATTATCGACTTAATGAATAATATTTCTGTAGTTTAATTTGTATTACACCAATCTCGAGTAATGTAGGGATTGGTTTCTATCCACTTTTATCACTTTGTGGACGGTGTAATCCTAAACATATAACCAAAGACAGAGAAAAATGGATAGAAACCAATATCTACCTTGCATGATATTGGGGTAATGAAAATTACACTATAGAAATATTATTCATTAAGTGGATAATCTTTAGCTTAATGCATTACTAATAAAAATTATTAATATACTTTCATTAAGTGATTTGTGTCAAAGTTGTGGGCATAGTAAATTTGACACTGGCCAATTAAACTGCAATAATTGGCTATCTCTCTCTATATATATATATATACACCAAATAGTGATAAAGATATGTGTAAGAGATTGTCATCTAGACCAACTGGTGTGTGCTGGTTCAGCATGAAATGTGTATTTTGGGGATCATACATCTTTTTTACATATCTTTGGTCATAAATTTTAAGATTATATCTATTTACAAGGAGTTACAAGTGAATTGAAACCAGTGCCTATCTTATGTGAGAAGGGTGTAGTGTAAATTACAGAAATATTATTCATTAAATGTATAATCTCTAGATCTAATGGTTATGTTAACTCAACACTTGAATTGAAAAGCTTTAATTCCTCCAAAGAAAAATCAAACTTGTGAATTATAATTCACCCACATAAAAATATTCCACAAATCATTGTCATTAAAAATTACTAAATGAAAAGCCACATTTTTATCAAATTACTTGTAAGGTCAAACTATAGATAATATAGCCACAGTTTGGATTCATTAAAGATTAATTTCTTGCAGTGAATTTCATTGTTCAATCAATAACCTAACTCCTACTTGTCCTTCCCCCAACAATTAATGTTTGGCTGATAGCATTTTTTTTTTCAGATTTAACCATCAGCCTACCTCTCCTCCCCAAACAAATGTTTATCTGATCCTTTTAAAACTAATTGAAAATCACTATCACTTTTTTCAAATGTGGATTAAAAATATGATAATATTTAAGATTTATAAATGATTAGTAATAATCATTTAAGTTATTTTTTTTTTATGAGTAGGAGGATGTCATAGTTGTGAATACATAAAGTTTGCCAATTCTAAATTGTAATAAATTGTTGTTAATAAACACCTAGCAAATTAATAAAGATGTGAGAGAGCTTAGGCCAATTGAAAAGTGATGGCTCAGCATGAAGTACATCTTATCTTTTTCAAATGACTTTATTTATATGGTTAAAGTATTTGTGGTAGAATGATATTGGTCTATTTAAAACATTCTTAGTCAATAAATCAATTGTCAAAATCCTTTACTTTTTATTTATTGTATACTTTCTCCTCCCAATCTTATTTACCTCAATCTCATTTACTAGTAATTTTTAAATTTTTTTTAAAAGACATAAACTACAATAACAAACACAAATTTAAAAATTGCATAACAGATACTCAAAATATGCTTAAAAATTATATTAATAACTCTTTTTTTTTTTTTATTTGAACAATCAGCTTATATTTATGTCTGATTTTTAATATTCAACGAAATATGAAGAAAGATAATGAATACGTTTTTGTTTTTTTTTTATTTTAAAATAAAATTTTTATTGTGAAAAAATCTAGTAGTAATACATTAAGATTGTGTAAATCAACACTGAAAAACAAGCGTGAAAAAAAAAAAAGAAATTTACAGACATTGATAATGAGTTATGAACATTTGAGCTGTGATATCACTTTGTCCACTCTTGATTAGTCTAAGTTGGGGAATGTCAAAAAGGGACTAAGTGTCTTCAAATAATTTCTCGGAGGAGCAATGGTTGTCTCTTGTTTTGATTTTATACATTGTCCTAAGAAAGAAGAGCTCCTCTTCTTGTCCTGATATCCCAAAGACCAATTTACAGCAAACAACCCACATTGCATATACTATAAATATTGAAATTCTAATCATTGAGTAAGTCCTGGAGTTTACACAGTCTTCGATGGGGTTAATTGCATGTAGACCAATTTTTGAGTGATCATCGATTATTTTCCTTATTTTTGTTAACCTGATACAATCGTTAGTTAGACGATTTTTCACTAAGTTTACACAATTGGCAAGTAGGTTCAAGCTTAGTGAAACTTTTCTTATATACTAGAAACCACTTTGTGGGCAATGAAACCACATTATATTTGATAGTAAAGTCCAGATATTTGGGCTCAAGGCCCCAAAACTTAGAATTCAATAGTAATTGATTTGTAATATTTAATTTGCTATGGATAATTATTTAATTCTGGGTTAATTAGGTGATATGCTTCCCATACTTTGTTTTTAATCAATGATAATTTAGTTGGATGTGTCAGCTTTCTCGGGGAATTAACCAGCATTGAGATTCAATCCTGCTTAAGGTGAAAGATGATCTGTGGGAGGAACAAGTCTTCATAATCGAAAGATTATTGCCAAACTGTGAATAAAGTTATGTGCCTTCTGGATATAGAAAGCTGATAATGAATGCATGCCCATGCCATTAAGCTTGCGAGGCCACTGCATCTTTTTTAAGCTTATAGCAATGGCCTTCCCACCCTAACGAAGCTTTAAGCAGATAGAATTTTTTTTTTTTTTAAATGATCTGGTTAATTTTATCACGGGGAGGAAGTAAGTTATTTTAGTGAAAATTTTCATATTCTCTTTATCAATTCCAGAATTGAGTCTTGGATTTATAGGAAATCCCAGAAATTTCTGAGGTTTGGCTGTAAATTTTGCTGGAATTTTCTTCCCAATGGCAATTTTCCAAACCGCAGACTAAGAATATTGATCTCTAAATCGTATTTTGATGTATAATTGTCTAAAATGATTCCAAGTAGGTTTAAGCATTTAGCCAATGGCAATACCACCATTATATTGTCCAATAGGCAAAACACTTAACTTCCTTCCTGATACAAGGGACATAGATGCCAGAGAACCTCCTCTCTATATCCATCAAGAAGGGTTGGTTGATATAGGCTATAAAGCACAGGGCACTCAATGGGGATCGCTGAGATATGGAATGGGAGGGTTTGAAACCAGATGTTAATCTACCATCCAATGTGATGAAATCTCCTAGTTCCTTAGTAGGTTGCCTATTATCTGAATGAGGGTTTTCAAGATGGAGTACTCAGCCAGAACCTTTAAATGGATGTCAGTTCAGACTGACTAAGGCTGCAGAGATGTCCAGCTATACAGCAATAGGTCTGCATTTTCTCTGGGTCCTTATAAGTTCTACTAATGTTTTAACTTGTCCTACAGTGTTGATAGTTGTTGACCCCTTTCTGGCATATTGTGATTAGGATATTGATGGTAGAATTTTTACCTTGAATATTATCTTTGATTACTGATTCTATGATTTTAATTAATAAAGGAGTCATCGAAATAGGCCTCAGATTTGAAAGTTTCACAGGTGGCTTATGCTTCTATAGAAAAGGTATAAGAGCAATGGGGTATAAATCTGGAATGTTTCTGCATTCATCTGCCAGGTGGTTTACCATATTGAACATAATTGGAATGGCAAATTGATTCAGATGCATGATGAGAAATCTGGAAATTCCATGAAAGTCCTGGATGTATCCTGTCAGGAAGAGATTCCAACTTGCTTTTTAGCATCTCCTCTGGAATCCCATGATCTACCCGGTCTCCAAAAAAATTTACATTTACACCTGCATCATCTTTCTGCAAGTTCCTTATAAAGTTTTTTGAGATTTTGCTTAGCATAACTGGCCCTATGAATGTTTTTCCATCTGTCATTATTCCTGTTGGAATGGCTTGCTTTCTTTCTGCCCAAAACACCCATCTAAGGTATCCCTTGATCCAGCAGTTCAGTGATGCCAGGTAGACCTTCAATCTCTTTATAGATAGATATTCTGCCAAATGATTTTTGCTTGACCTTATAAATGTGTTTTAGTTTGATAATTTCAGGTACATTACCAGCATTAGACTTTAATATCGGTTATCTATTGATTCCATCTCACTGAAAGGCTGGTTGGACCCTTGACCCTTCATTAATGGTGAGCAATAAGTGATTGGAGGATTTCAATGAGACTTCCTCCACCATGATGTGGCTATTTTTTTTTAAAAAAATGTAAACCTCCAATATGATGGCCTCAGTCATATTCGATCTAGTGATCATTTTAATGGTTTTGTTGCAGCTCTCTCCAGCAGTAGATCCACCACATGCATGGATGCCAACCACTAAAGCCATGTGGTCAGAAAAGACCACCGGCTCCAGGTCGCATCCAACAGAAAGTGGATATCAGGCGAATAGAATAACTAATCAATGAGAGAGAGTTGTGTCTACGAGTATAAAATGAACATGATCCTGGGGGGAAGAAGCCATCCCCACTCATCGGTTTCCTGTTTAACAGGTATAGGTACTTTAAATTGCCAAGCAATAATTAAGGCAATGAATTTGAAGCAAGGGTCATGTTAATGATGTATATTAATCTATGAAATATTGTGATTGAGTTCTGAGTATAAATATAAATTACGTTGAAGGAGAATCCGTTGTAGTTGAGATTTATTATAATAATGTTGCCATCCATGAATAGTATTTTGAAGTCATAGGGTGGAAATTTTTTATTAATTAAAACTCCCAATTTCCCTGACACTGTCGGTGCTACAGAAAGTTTTACAAAGCTCAACTGATCCAGCATCTCTGTTATTTTATTGTCTGAGCCCTGATGAAATTTGGTCTCACCCATTAAGAAAATATGAACTGCATTGCTGTTTATCCAATTTCTGATTGGTATATCCAGTCTAATGAATTTAATCCTGTTACATTAAATTACTACAATTTTTACAATCTTTATATTTATCACTGGCACACAGAGACTTAAGCAGAAATTCTCTTTTTCTTCTTTAACTGGAGACCCCCTCTGTCATGTATGCAGGGTCTGAAGTATCATCCCTCCAATCACTAATTTCAAGACTAGGAAAATTTAAATATGAATCCGATTCAGTCAAGGAAAAATCAACTCTAGCTGAAGATTTTTATCTCTGGTCAATTCTAGATCTTCTGGGGGTCATTTGAGTCCACCTCCCACCCACCCCCCAGATAACTTGAGAATTGATTTTCAGTTGTTTTGTGGTTTATTTTCCTCTTCTTTGATGTTTCCATATGCCTGGTCAGTGGGCATTCAATGATCAAACCAACCGCATTATTAAAACCAGAGTCTCTTTCTTGGATATTGTCTTCTTCTGAGCTGGATTTCTCTTGTTTCCTTGATTTTATGTTTTTTTATTTTTTTCTTGTTGAGTGGTTTGTATATCTCTTTCTATTCATTTGTTTCAATATGAAACTGCGATTGTTAATCGGGTCATCTGATGATTTCTGCATAAAAGTTTTATCTTTAATTGGTTTAATTTTGCTTCTTGATTGTTATTTTTAATATTATTGTCATTTTCTTATGAGGTCTTCTCCCTGTTAATTTGTTTGTTGTAACAACCCTATTTCTTCTTTGCTTGCATTTTCTTCTGTTTCTTCTCATATTTCTTCTTGTTTTGCTTCATGTTTTTCTTTATTTCTGAAGGCTTGGACTCTATTGGTTTTAAATCTTCGAGTAGTTTGAGGGTTTTGGTCTCTGGCACTTTTCCCCTAGCTTCAGGTACACCTTTTAACCTTGTTACATTAGCTTCATCTTTTTCTCTATACTCCAGATTTTTAAGGTGCTTTGTCATTTCATTCTCGGTTGAATTCCAGGTTTCATGATTATTTTTGGTTTTCTCTCTGATTTAATCTCCATCTGCTCTTCAGTGATTGTGGCATCAGAGTCTTGATCATCTTCATCAACGAATTTTGCATTGTCTTCTTCATTGGGTTTTCTAGTTAAGATCTCCTTTTTTAAATTTCCCGATGTTTCATTGTCTTGTTTTTTTTGAGGTCATGTTTGTGAATTGCTTAGGTATCATCCTTGAGGAATTCCCACCATTATCTATTATCAACATTGTGCTTGAAACATTGGTGAATCCCATGAACCCATTTGAGTTATATTCTATATTGGACTGAAGAATTACTTTTTTGTACTGGATTGCTCGATCCAATTTGATCAACGTTTTGTTCACTAATGGCAGAGATTTTACTATTTTTTTTGACATCTCTGTGTTCTGTTTCTTTTCACACCACATTGGATGCAAATCCTTGCTTTACAATCTCTAATCAGGTGTATGCATTGAAGACAGAAGAAACCTTGTGATTATACTCCTTGGAAAGATAGTAGCATTGGCGAGCCCCTGGGAGTAATCACCATTTGGATGTCCATAAGATTTATTCTTTTTAATGAGATATAGAATGAGGCAGTATTGGTGAGAATTTGTCCCTCTATCCTTCGTCCATAGTGGTAGTGAAAGTTAGATATCATTCCAAATTGACCTAGAATAGTTTGTAATTCTTGTTCATTAAAGTCCATTAAACAAATTTTTTGATTTTTCCTGATAAAATGATAGGTCTATTTAAATCTATAGTACATAAGAATTTATCTCCCATTGTCTTGATTGTGTTCTTAAACTGGTTTCTTTGCGCCCATGATTTGAATTTGTTCACTATGTAGTAGTCATTTGAGTGAGAGAGGATTCTGTGTATTCCTTCCCATGCATTCTTTTCTTTTATTAAATTAATAAATTGAATTGATCCATAGGAAATTTGAACAATCCACCGTCATTATTAATAGCTAGAATTAACGATTTATCATTACTGTAGTTTACAAATGATTTATAAGAGTAGATTTGGTATTGTTTTATTAAATATAATGTTCAAAGCTTGATATTAATTTCCATTAAAGTTACATACATTAAGATTAGTACTGTTTGATAATATCTGAAGAAACTATTGTTTTCTCTGCTTCTCAGTTCATTAGATTGATAATGGAAGCCTGAGCTTCTTCTGGGAAATATTTTTTCCCTTTCTGGACATCATTTGTTTTAATTATATTTGCATATGATATATTTCCTATGTATTGATTGTGGTCTCTAGTTACATCCTGAATAAGTTTAAGATCAAGTAAAATTCTTTTTTTCTGTTTATTTTCCCAGTTTCCGTTTAAAAAAATCTCTTTTCTTTTTTATCACTGTCAACGTTATCAGTGCTTTTATTGACCTCTAGCAGTTTGAGATTTTTTGTAAAATTTCCATAATTTGTTTTTTGACTAACTTTGGGTGTTCTTTGTTATAAAGCTTTTTGATCAAAACTATTAGGTATTTGCTTCATTTTTTTATGTTGGATGATTTTTTCGATATTCAAAAAAAATTTCTGTATTTTCTTGTTGAAAATTGACATAATTGCTAGGAGCCATATGGTATTTTGAAATGAAATCAATATTTGTTTTGCAGTCAGCAGAATTACTCTTATTAGAGCCTTTCATGATTCAAAAACTTAAGATATAAACCAGGTGGCGATTAACATTGTAACAACGTCATCGAGCTCTGAAAAAACTCCAAATTTCTAAAAGAAGGAGGGATCAGAAAGTATTAATTGCTGTGTCAAGCATAATGAATATGTTTTAAAGCCTAAGAAACTGCATTGCAAAACAAATAATTTTGTGATTATTGCATATAAGAGGATTTTTGTGCATATTTAAAAAAATATTAATTAAAATTAATATGCTGTTGTTATTAGAATGATATTAATTAATAATTCGTATTTTCTTCTCAGTCACAAGGAGTCATTCTCACGATGCGACTTCTCTCTCAAATAAGTAAGTTTTTTTTTTAAACAATCTTCTTATATTTTATTATTAATTTTAAGAAAATAACTATTTTATTTTTGTTATACTAATTCTATTAATGATATGGTTTCTGTTATCTTTTTTATAGTAATGAAAAGCCTGGAATTAGAAATCGTGGACCTTTACCTCCACTGCCGCATGGTGAGAAAAATTGGTTTTACATATAAAATTGTTACATTCCTACATAATGTTTTTCATTTGTGTTGAACAAAGCATAAGTGTTATTGAAGACATGATCAGCATTGTAAGATGTATTAAAATTTTGGAGGATGTAAAAATTAAATTATTTATTTTTATGATACATATTGTTATTTATTTTGATTTGTTTATATTTTATTTTGGTACTTATCCTGCAGTGTAGAGGAGATAGTATGTCTTTTCACATCCGCGATAAATGTGTAACCTTGCAATTATGTCAAATAAATCTTGCAAGCTCATCTGATCTCATTCAATAACGTGTCGTTTTTTTTTTGTGTGTGCTAATTTTACACTCTTAGTTTTTGTCCAGATTTCATTCTGACAAGATGTTCAGTGCTGTCAATTGCATTTTTAAACTGTTTTTTACTTCATTTGTATTCGTAGTTTTCATTCAACGATTTTTACTTTCATTTCTATTCGTAGTTTTAATTCAAAGATTTTTTATCCACTACTGAAATAAATACTGTTTTATATTTTCATGAAAACAAAATTGGAGGCCCTAACAAAATTGATGACAGTCTTTTCCAAACCAAGTTGGAAGAAATGTGGAAGAGAGATCGACGATTTATTCTAACTGTTGGAAGACCTATAAAAGTGCTAAGTTATGAAGTGCCAACAAGTGTTTTATCATGACAATTAATGATAGAACAGCAGCAATTCTTTTGGAAACCATCAAACAAAATGTGGAAGATGAATCAATGATTTATTTCGACTATTGAAAGGCCTATAATCGTGCTGAATTACAAAGTGCTGATTACTATCATTTTCATGTGATCCACAAACAATCACTTATTTAAAAAAAATAAAAATTTTACTTTTTAGTCTCGCGTTTGTTTAAAAAAATATCCGCTTAAAATAAAGTAAAACTGGCAATTTGATTGTTTCATCACAACAGTTCCTGTTGTATATTAAATGGTAAGTACTGTATATATATTATGGGTTTTTTGTAATATTTTAGTCTATATTCTGACTGTTGAAGGGCCTATAAAAATGCTGAATTACTAACTGCCAGTTACGATCATTTTTGCATGAACCGCCACATGTTAAGTAAGTGTGTATTTTGGGAAAATTAAAATTTTACTTTTAGTCTCCATTTTGGGGGGAAAAAAATTATCCACTTAAAATTAAGTAGATCCAGCAAATTGATCGCTTCATCTCGACTTTTCCTGTTATATATTATAGTAAGAACCGTATGTGTATATTTTATAATTTTTTGATAATATTTTAGACTATTTTTGTAATTTAGTGATTGTTTTGTTTATATTTTTCTGTGAAATTCATATTTTTAGTATATTGTTAGAAATTAATATTCCGTATCATATTTTGTTATTTATTTATTCTACTGTTTTATCCTTTGTTACTAACTTAGCAGAGAGTATATATATATATGTGTGTGAGTATGTATTATATGTAGCTCAGGTCACCCAGAAGTGTACCATTTCCATACAGATCAATTGTAGTTTTCCAATTTAAAAATAAACATTGTGAGTTTCACAGTTATGAATTAATGTTAAAAATTATATTTTTTCAACATTAATTCATAATTGTGTATCGTATTTTTTTAAAAATGTACTTTTTAATATTAATTCATAATTGTGAAACTCACGATGTTTATTTTTAAATTGGAAAACTTATGTTGTATTTTTAGTATTATTTTAAAAAATGTACTTTTTAACATTAATTCATAATTATGAAACTCAATTGATCTATACAGAAAACGGTACCCGGATACAGGCGGACTTCACTCCTGGGTGACCTGAGCTACATACAATACATATACATACATACTTCTAAGGTATTAACACAGGATTGGTTTTTTGGTAATATTTTAGAATATTTTTTGTAATTTAGTAATTGTTTTAGTGTTAGACCTGTAGTGCCTTTTCACATACATATTCACGCTGATGATAACTTTATAAATCTTGCAAAAATATCATGTGCATGTGATTCGTTTTGACAAATTTATAATTTTAAATTTGTAGAAGATCCAGGTGTACACGTTATTTTGGTCTGTTCAAAAGATTAGAAAGTTGTCAGTGGATGTGAAAAGGTGTTTTTGGTCTAATATGTAAGTACCTTTAGAAGAAATAAACTTTCGTCAAATTTTATTACAGGATTGATCTCAATAAATGGTGCAAAGTGACAACCTTATCAGGTGTAAATTGGAACAGGCACAAAATAAGATATAATATTTAAAAATTAATATCAAAAAAGTTTCTAAATAGAATAAATAAATAATATTCAATGACATTTTTAGGGGGGGGGGGACGACTCACTTTTTTTAACCTAAAAATTATTCAACTCCCTAAACGAATTTATAATTCATTCCTAAAATTTAGTTAATGAAAATATAAACATAAGAGTTTGGGGACACTGTTTTTATCTTATAAGTTTCTCTGATAGAAATTCATATATGATCAAAATGAATGGAGTTGTTTGAAGTTTGTTAAAAGATAAAAATAATTGTCGCTGGCTTGCTAGGGCCAATAAAAGCTCTAACATAATAGGGTTGTAGTTGTTTTCTATGTGTGTGTGTGTGTTTTTTAATATATATATATTCAATGTATATTTTTTCATTGTACATTCATTACTTAGTTCAGTAATGGGTTTTAATAGCCTTTTTTTTTTTTTTAAAAAAAGCTTATTACAGAGCAAAGATCCCCCCATCATCGTAAAGAAATAATGAATGTTTGGTAATTACTGGATGATGAGAATTTTCATCTTTGTTTTACTCTTTAGTAAAGATATCTAGATATCCATTTACTGAAGTGTTAGACAGTTAGTTAGATTGGCTATGGATCACCACCTGACACAAAAATTCTAAACCTGTTGACAAGAATTTTATTTGGTTCAGATTCAAACTTCTAGTCAAAATTATGGCGGGCAGATATGTTACCTCTACACCTTGATGCCTTTCTAAATAACTACTATTAGCGTCTTTGATGATTTTAAAAGGCATAATTTCTTAAGACTTGCCTTAGACACCAAAATTGTTCAACCCACATTAAATATTTGTTTCTTTCTATTAATGAAAAAAATATCTTTTAAATTAAATACTATTCATAATGCTGTTATTTATATTTTTTAAGGTAATTTGAGATTAGCGCTGCTGTGCCTTAATTATCTTGTCATAATTATTCTAGCTTTGCATTATCACTTTAGGTTTAGCAAACTTTATTTTTAAAAAATAAGTTTTTGAATTCAAGTTAATTTTATAAAATTATTATGAATATAAATACGATATAAATAAAAGATTTGAATTAAATAAACTGAACATCGAAAATTGTTTTTATTTACTAATTTTTTTATCCAAAAAATCTTATATTTATATTGGATTCGTAATAAATTTTTTTAAAAATTAATCCAATATAAATATAAAGTTCTTATTCATAATAATTTTATAAAATTTAGTTGAATTCAAAAACTCATTTTTTAAATATAAAGTTTGCTAATCTTTAAAAAAAAGAAAAGAAAAATCTAAAGTGTTAAAATAATTCGCAAAGTTAGAATAATTATGGTAAACGATTACACCACAGCAGCGCTAATCTTAAAGTATCTTCTTTTATTACTTACTCTTCCTGATTACAATTTTATTATATTATTTTTTAATGTTGTTTTTCACATATATGCATATAATCTAGTTTGAATTTTTAATCCATCTTGGGCCTTTTTTTGGAATCATTGTACAGTACAAATAGTTTTAAAATATCATACATACATTGATTGTCCAAAAGACTATTGCTTTTTAAAGATTGTCTTTCTTTAATATTTTTTTTAATGTAGGAAAACCTTATTTGATCTTAAGAAATCATCCAGTTTTCTGTTGATCTGGCCTTGCTAGAAAGCATGTTAACATGTTAATAAATGATATTACAGTGGGTCGTCATCAACAGTATTCTGTCAAATGGACAGGTTCAGAGAATAGTCACATTATCAATTCATCCATTTTTCCATTCCACTCTCTTCCTTGCCCAGCTCTTCAATTCCATGTAACTCTCCCATTTCTTACATCATCCAACAATTTCACTCTTTTCTATCCTTTCTTGCTTCCACTTACCATTCTCTCCAAAACATTTAATTAAACTATAATTTCTTTTTAATATGTGTCCAATCCAGTTTCTCTTTCTCTCTCTGATTTTCTCAATCTTCTTTTTTCATTTACTCTTTACAAAATTTTTTCGTTTATTATTTTATTGATCCAACTTATTTTTTTCATTCTTCTCTATGTTCACATCTCAAAGGCTTCCAATCAGTTCCTAATTTTATTATTCATTGTCCATGTTTCACAACCATATATTAGTACACTTCACACATAACAATTAATCTTTCTCTTAATTCTCTTTTCAAAACCCCACAAAGATATCTTTTTGCTCTTAATAAATGCCTCTTTTGACAATGCAATTCTTCTTTTAACTTCATCTTCACTTCTTCCATCCTCACTCTCCAAATATCTAAATCCCTTTACCAGTTGAACCATATTATCACAGATTCAATTTGCAGTCTTATTGCATTTACACTTAGTCTTCTCAACAGTAATCTTCATTCCATATATCCTTCTTCCAATTTATTCAACATATTCTGAAAACACTTTTCATCTTCAGCTATAAGAGCCATATCTTCTGCAATTTTTTTATAATTCTACTTCCAACATTTGCTCCTCCATAGTTTAAATAATTAATATTGTCTAAATAAATATTAATGAGAACAGGTGACATACTGTATCTTTGCCTAACTCCACTTTCTGTATTCACTTCATGAAACTCATTACTTCCCAATTTAATTTTTATCCTTTGTCCAGTATACATATCCCAAGTCAATTGTCTCTTTTTCCAAAATACTTCTTTATCTTTTAAGATGGATCTAAGTTTACTCCAGATTATTCTATCAAATGCTTTTCCAAATCCTGAAAACATATATCAATTCTTTTATCTTCTTCAATATCTCTCTCTCTGCAATTGCTCTACCAACACCAATAGCATCTCTTGTACTTTTCCTTCTCTGAAAACCAAACTGTTCCTCTCCAATATAATATTCTACCTTCCCATAAATTCTTTGAGTTAAAATCCTCAATAAAACTTTAGAAGCATGTCATAACAAACTTATTGTTCTATACTCTTTACATTTAACAGCTTTCTTCTTTTTTAGCAATTGGAATCATTATAGTTCTTAAAAAAAATCTTCAGGTCAAACTTCACTGTTATATATCAAATTATAAAGTCCAACTATTTCCTTCATAGTAAATTCTACGATTTCTTTCAAAAATTCTATAGATATTGTATCAAATTCAACAGCCTTACCATTCTTCATTTGTGCAGTTGACTTTCTTACTTCATCTGGCAATATGTCCATACTTTTATCATCTATTTCAATATCTTTTTCATTTTCAAGTTCATATTTAATTAAATTATCTTCTCTATTAAATAGACCCTGAAGATATTTTTTCCATCTTTTTAATATATCATTGCTATCAATCTCTTTCCATTCTTATCTGCAATCTTACTTGCTTCCCATGTCTTTTTCTCCCAAGTGATATTTTATATTCTATCAAACTTGCTGAAGCCTTTCTATCTCTACATTCTTGCTCCAACCTTTTTTTTTTTTGTTAAATCTGTTTCTCTTCTTAGCTCAGTATTAATTTTTCTATATGCACTTTGCCATTTCTCATTATTTACATTCTTCCATCTTCTTCATACTTCCATCTTTTCCAACATATCTTCAATTATCCAAAGTCATTAGTTTTCTTACCCAAATAATATCTATTTCATTTTTTGCTGTTTTTAAGAATCCTTCTTTAGTTCTACATCAGCATTTATCGGGACAATTATTAATATATTTCTCATCTTGAACAATCCTTTTTATTTCATTTTCACATATTAAACCAAATTTTTCTTTTTTCCATTTCTTTCTAGTCCCATTTTACATATCTTTCCCCTCTTTTAATTCTTTTTAAACTCAATTTTAATTTAACCATAACCAAATTATGATCTGAATTTATATCAGCACCAGGCAAAGCATGTGAAGCCTTAATCCTGAATCAATATATAATCAATTTGATAACATTCTCTATCACCTGGAGTTTTCCACATATACAATCTTCTAATGTAGTTTTTAAAACAAGTACAAACCCATTCTTCTTACATAATTATACAAACTAGCTACCTCTTTTATTTCTTTTTCCAATACCATAAATTCCAACAATTTTCTCTTCCTTACCTTTCCCCACAACAGCATTCTAATCATTCAATAACAACAATGTACATGCATTTTTTTCTTCACATTGGATAATTTCTTCTATCTTCTCATATATTTAATCAATTTCAATATCATTGTGACTAGTAGTCTGCATATAAATTTGTATGATTACCACATTCCTAGGACTTGCATTTATTCTCATAAGCAGCAGTCTATCGTCGATATAATCAGCCTTTGCAACACTTCCAAATTTTCTTCCCATAGCAATGTCAACTTCATTAATTGATCTATCACCACTTGAACTTTTCTCACATCCCTTCTACTTTACTTAATCCTATTAACATCAATATTATTTATATACAATTCTTTTCAAATTTTCCAATTTCCCAGCTCTTTTCAAAGATTTAACATTCCACATGCTAATTCTCAATGTGTCTTCTCTCAATGAATTAAGTTTATAAGCATTTCACAGGTTTACAACCTGAGTTACCTCATGTTTATTCCTGCCAGGAAAGACCCCAAAGCCATTCTTAACTAAGATCTCAACAACAAATGTAATGATTCTTGGTAAACATACTCATAAATAAACAAGGAAGTTATAAGGCAAAGTGATTTCTCATTACCTTCTTTGCCCAGCAATAGCCTCTATAGTATACTAGCTAAATCTCATAAAATGAACATCCATCCACCACTTCCTCACCATTGTCACCTATAGTGATCTTCCACTGACTTGGAAGAATGTAGTTGGTAACCTAGCACTTAACAGAGTATTGACTTATTTAGTAGTGGTCACCACTCGCCATTATACATCCAGCATCATAGGAATTGTAGCATTTCATAGAAGTAAACACGCTACTGTCTCCACCATTTTTTGATAGTGAATGTTGTTCCATTGTCAGTGACTGCATATTTACAATACTTTGCTTAATCATAGCTAACCTTCATATCTGAAAGTCATTCTCCTATCTACAACCTAGGATGCTCTGGGTGGTATAGAATCCATGTTCTGCTATCCAACCCAGATTACAGTGGGGGTACATGTGGTATCAGGGATTTGATAAAATAGATAATTGTTGTGATAAAGAATATTCCGACTTATTTTATTCAAGGGCATCTTGTAGTTTTGTCAAATGATAATTTCTTGAATATTATTGGTAATAGTTAGGTTTTAATGTATTTAGTAAACATTTGAGGTAATGTAAATATAATGCAGAAACCTGTTTACTCTTTTGAAGCCCATTTTATTTTATTTCTGGTCAGAAAATTGTCAATTTACATACAATGATATGATCTGATAACATTTATTGGATTTAAAAGTAAATGATTGTGCACTTAACAATAAGCCCATTTCAAGCCTCCTCATTGTATCCACAACCAAGGCATTTTTATCTTTAGTTTATTATTTAATTTGTTTCTTCCTAGAAATTTTTGCATTAGTTTGCTTAAAATTAAGTATTCCAAGCTTATTTAGGCTTCCTATTATGTCAAACATAACTTCTTTTATTGTTGTGGGTGGTTTTGAAACAAGTGATTTTTATTTTAATATGCATTTTATACAATCTTCTAGAAAGAAAAAAGTGGGGTTTTTTTAACTTTGAGAAGTTAAAAAAAATAATTGTTATCATTGGTATACCATCCATCTAATCTTTATCCATCTAATCTTTATCAAAAATTGTTACATATGAATATTAAAATGGATTTATTATATCTAGTAAATAATATTAAAAAGGAAAAGAAATAATATAAAGAATTAACTTTAAATAGATTATATTTTAATCCATTTATTAACAAAATATGGCAAATTGCTTAAAATAATGATCTATTTGTTTTGTATCATGATAGAGTGACAGAGCCAGGCATAAAAAGGTTCCTTGATCAAACCTATGCAAGGATTGCATGAATATTGAAAGATTAGTAATTTACGATTGATGAGCTAAATTTATTTTATGTAAACGAGAGTAGAATAGATTTAGAAAATATTAAAATTTTATCAATTTTAATTATGGTTTTTTTTCCTTCCCAAGATCAAAATTGGTTAAGTAATGGTAGATCTAATGAAAGCATCTCTTCCGTATCAAGTCTAGAGTCCGCTTCTAATAATGTCCCTGTTCCTCCTCCACGACGGGTAAGATACTACTATTTATTTTTTTAATAATTATCACTGATTTTGAAATTGCATTTTTATTCACTTTTATCTTTTTACATTTTTATTAATCATTACATTCTTTTAGGCTGCCTTTTGCATGTGTGTTTTCTAACATTAACATTTGTTTAATAAACACAAAGATAAACATTGAATAAAATTTCTTTATTTTGAAGTTATTTCTGCCCTTGAGTCTGGATAACAAAAGTCGTCTATTAGAAGATTGCTATGCATTGCCTGTAAAGGTTTGTTCTTCGTTTATATTCTTCTACCAGACGCCCTTACTCTACCTTACTTGTCAGAAAAAAAACTGAAAATCATTTCATCTTTGTGCTTTACCTTTTTTTTTCCATTAAGAAAAAAAAAACTAATTCTTTTGCTGTACTACTATAAATATCCTGCAGTTTTCGTTTTTTTTTTTTTTTAATTTTGCTCGTGTAATGTGAAATGCATTTTAATATTGTGTTGTTTTTATTCCGAATTGCTTGCTCAATCTCTGTAATCATTCTGGTTCTATTTATGTGTGTGTATATATACATCTTTTTATTTTTAATTCTTAATTTTATTACTTTGTAAAAGTATATTTTTGTTTAACAAAACAGATTAGATATTTGATTCTGAGATATAGAGCTACATAGATAGATTATATAAATATTGCGGGCAAAATGTGAAAATGTTTAAATTTTCATACATTTCCTAAGCATTCTATAAAATGTCAAAAGGAAAATCGGCAAAGTATAAAATACTTCCAGCAATAACATTTATTTATTGATTTTATTATCTTTTTTATCCTTTTGGAGTTGGATTGGCATTAACAGTTTTGAGAAAGCTACTGATCATATATATATATGTGGGTGTAGATTGTACAAACTGTATATGCCCAGTGAACAAAAATTTAAAATGTAGAAAATTTTAATTACTTTTATTATTATTATTAATTTCTAATTACTATTTTTTTTTGTATATTTATTTAATATTTTTTTCAATTATCGTCAGCTGAAATCACAGATAGCGAAATTGGTATTTAAAAAGAGAGAAGTCATGTTTTTGCCTCAAAAAGTGCTTTCTCTTTTACAATTAATTTCATTTTGAACTAGACTTAAAATAGAAATGTTTTAAATATTTAAAAAAAAAAAACACTGAGAAGGATGAATCAAAAGCAAGATAGTAGCGTCTTGCAATATTTTTAAAAGTGTCTTTTTATAAAAAAAATTTCAAGTGCAATTTATAATGCTATTCCAGTCTACCTTGTAGCAACCAATTCGGCACTGGGATTTTTCTCTTTGGTAGAAAAAATTCTGTATCTGATATTTTATATTTTTTAAATTTTTGCATGTTTCTTTTCAACAAAAGCTTTTTTCATACTTCACCGAAAAAACTTTTTGTCATTCTTTATAATAAAATTTCACACTTTGCCCAAAAACGTCACGCAGGCATTCTCTACAATGCCTGTTTTTCACATTTTGCCAATAACGTATATATATATATTAAACATTATATATAAATATTAAAAGTTTAATGAGATCTGTGTACTTTTTAATTAAAACTGAACATAATGTAATTAAGCAAGCAATTATTTAAAAACTGAACAGAAATTAAAATTATGTTATCCGATAACAATATTTTTACTTCCTTCTGACCCAATTTTTAATTGATTGTTTGCTTAGTTATATCATGGCTGAGATTGTAATTAAAAAATATACAGATTTCATTAAACATTCAATATTTACTTTATAGTTCATGAAATTTTTCTGATATTAAATTATGTACATGGACGGCACATTCATTCATTTTTTGTTTATAAATACTTAGTTCAGAACTATTCAAGTAATTTCAAACCTTCATGGTATATTCATCTAGAAAAAATGACTACTAGGTTTAACACTAAGGATATTGCTACATTTTGTAAAGTAGTTTTTTTTTTTTTTTTTGTAAATAGTTTTTAGAAGAGAACACTATGGAGAATCTATCACTCAGGCTAAATTGTACATATGTTAGAACCAAATAATGGAGAGTCAAATATATAATGCAATATAATAACCCAATGAATTTATTAATCATATATATATATTCTGCCAAAATTAGCTGCAAGGTAACCTCATAATGCTTAATGACTTTCAATCTACATTAATTGATTCATCATTTTTGAAAAACTCCTTATGCGATAGAACAGTTTCTCCTTTATCAATGTCATGTTTCTCTGGATCAATAAACTCAAAGAAATCTATTAAGCCATTATATTTTTACTTTTATTATTTTATATAAATTACAAATTTAATTTTATGCTATTTTCATGGCATTATCTTTGTTCATTCACTGATTTTAGTTTTAAATTATTCAGTCTCAATATAAAAGTCTTTTTTAACATTAATTTATACTTTACATATATATTATTTCCATTTTTTCTGATTGTAACTGCACATTGGCAATAAATGTCAAATGTTTTACGCCCTATGCTAACTATTTATAATTATATTCTCTTAGTGCCAATATTTTTGAGTAGACTACTTTTTTTTACTATTGATATCACAAAATGTCTCTCCTGACAATCAGTTTATATATTCAAATTCTTGTTATTTTCCACAATTGCTCTCCATTTTTCTATAACTCTCTACTTTTTATTAAAAACAATATTTTTCTCTTCAAATCTTTGCTATTATAATGTTTAGCAATTACCATATATCTTGCTTTTTATAAAGGTAAATTGACACAAAATATTTGTCTAAATCTTTGGCATATTTTTATATCTATCTTAAAACCCAATTAAAATGTATCCATAAATTTTAATCTATTAAATATTTTTAATATACCTTGTGTATTCATGCAAAACGTAACCATTACATTTTTTTCCAAACTGCATTATCTGTTACCCTCATATCTATTTCCAAAGCTAGTTTTTCTTCTCTCAAGAATATCTAATGATTTTTTACATGCTGCATCATTCTTATGTGTTAAGCCTGATATAATTCTTGAATGTCATACCTTTGATATTGTACCAGTCAAAACATGTTTATCCATCCAACATGAGCTGGAACTCACAAAATGTATTTCAAACCCAGTCAAGCCTGAGATTTAGGTCAGGGACCAGCCTGAATTTGAACCCACCATCTAAGCCCCAGATCTAACACCTAATGAATAACATAATAGTGATGGCACATGAGAATTAATTTTTAATCTGGCCCGCTAGCAAATCGGAGAAGACAATGAGACATCTATTAACTATGACTAAACTAAAATATATATAAGCATGGCTGTACTTTTGGAAGTGGAGAAAAGAGGAACTCGAACTACTCAAATAAGTTAGACAATAAAAATAGTTTAATATGACAAATTATTATACATTCTGACTTAATTGTATACATTAGTATGTGCGTGACTGAGCAAGCAGTAGATGATTACATAGTGTCATTCATGCTATTATTTCTCATATGCTCTTTATTAGCTAAATAATATATGATAAATAAGCACACATCTTTGGTGGGTCCAATATTAAGATGCCAATCGATTATTAGAAAGAATTTACATAAAATTGCTATTAACACTTTTATATATGGTTCTGAAACATGGTGACTAACATTATTTCGGGGAGTGTTCCAAGATTCATTACAGATATAATACAAACTATTTTCATGCCATTATGGTCGTGAAAATATATAAAATACATTTGAAAACACATTTGATTATATGACAAAAATACTTAATGAAAATTCTGTTAATTAGCGCTGGGAAGAGGAATGCTTATTTTCCCCAAGGCATAAAGATACTCTTAAATACAGAAATAAGTTACAATGGTGGGAGTGTATAAAATTGAAATAAATTTAATTAATAACACTAGTAATAGTTGGCATTTATATATATTTTGAAGCAGAGCACAATTTCAGTATGATTATAGCACTAAAACTAGGTCATAAACAAAATAAATAAATATACAAAGTTTGCGCGGTACTGATGTAATAGCCAAAAATAACTAAGAGGAAACGGTTGTGTTTCTGGATGAGAACGAAATCTAAGCCCCCTATCTTGGGCAGTGCTTAGAGAAAAGCGGATAGGCATAGCGTGGCTCAGACTTTTGCTGGTATAACCGACACGAGAGGCCCTTTATCTACGAAGAAGTGAATATGTGTAGCATGTGCCAGACTTAGGGAATCATCACCAGAGGCCTTTTTATATGAAAGTTTGCTCCTGAGTAGCTCAACTATCAACAGGACAGAATATGAAGAAAATCTATGGGTTCAAACTTGTCATAACCCCCAGATTAAGAATCACATATATATATATAATCATGAAGATAAAGCCAAATGTCAGTAACACGATACGGGAAATGTCATTAATGACATTGAATAAGTTTTACTGCTTTAAAAATAAATGACCCTAGTTTGAATACTTTAATTTAGACAAATAATACGCTATGCAGTTATAATATACACCTGGGTCTCTTTTTACGCGGACTTATTTAATACGATTTTGAAGTTACACGATTCGTGTTTCACCGCAAGTCGATTTCCGATAATGTGCTATTACTTTAAATAATAAATTTTGCACACTTACGTTATATTGAAAGTAATAGCACATTATTGGAATTCGACTTTCATCTTAGTAATTTCAATATTTTCAGTGCTTTATAATAGTAAGATTTTATGCAATAATGAAATTAAAATCATGATTTCCACATTTTATGTATACACATATTAAATTTTACAAGATTATAATGTAAATTTGTTCAAACATTGTGCCTGTTAATTTTGCATTTTAAATCACATTCTGTTTTTGCTTTTTAAAAAAGAACGTAATCAATTATTATTTTCTTATTAATGACACTAATCATTTACGTGCTCTTAAATTCCAACGAGAGTTAAATGGTTGTATGTCTGGATATCGCGAGCTTCGTATACAATTAATAAAATCATCGTCTCAAAGATTAATTACTACTTACGTTGTCACCAGAAAATCATAATAATTAAAGTGTGTATAAAAAAATGTAAATTACTGTACTGTAAATTATGCATAAAAATATATTATTTTGAATAAAATTAAATATTATAGTTAAAAAAAGTTTGTCTTGTATCAATTTTTTTCAAATTTGAAATTTTTTATTAGTCATATTTTATTTCCTTATTTTTTTTTGCATGCGAATTTTAAAGTAATTTTACGTTGGTGCTTTGCTTTTACACAAATTTTGAAAAATCACAGACCGCATCCCCCCTTTTTCAATGTAAGTTACGTTTATTTTGCGTGTGTTTTCTGAGGAACCTATCTATCGCGTAAAACGAGACCCAGGTGTATAGAGAAATTTTTAGATTTTATTTACTAAAATATGCTTGAAGATTTTATTTAGCAAAAGAAACATTAAGATTTACCCCCTTCCCTTTTCTACTATTTAAAATAAATCAATTCTACCTTAGTTGATTTTATAATAATGAATATTTAAGTACTGTATTTGATATTTCAAGAGTATGGAACAATAAAATAAAAACTAGCAGTTATATATAGAAAACAATTAAGTCACCATTTCAGAAATGAATAAATATTTTAAAATGTCAACGCGTTAATTAGCCTCAGTTCTGGATTCACCCCGGGTAGAAAATCCAGAGTTAAACAAATATATTTTTATACTAAAACATAAATAAAATGTTGACTCGAAAAACAATCTGGCGAGCATATTAATTAATAATGCTTTATGTTTTAAGGGAACATTAACAATCTCAATTCATGAAGGTTCACTTAAAAGAAGAGAAGATTTTAGAAATTCAACTCGTCAGATTGTGTGAAATTGGCATATTAATAATAAAAACATATATATAAATAAATGACCGCACCAGAGTTAAAGAAAGTTAGAGCATATGAGATAAAATTAAATATCTAGAAATCATTTAAGAGCAAATACATATTAGAAAAATTACAAAATTAAATGATGCATTAGGAGAAATTGATAGTAAGAGTTTGAGACTAGATAGGCAAGCTAGATTTAGTTTCAATGGTGGCGATTTGAAATAATTTACCTTGCACCATTTTAAGAGTCCATATTAAAAAGTCCAGCTCATGCATGGCAGTTCTTATGTGACAGCAAACTTCTATTTAGCACCAGAGATCTCCATCGGGCTTTTACTTCATTTCAGGGGAGCATAATGACATGGTGGTGGCAGATGATGACCCAACAGGGCCGAGAAGGGTGGTGGACTTACTACTGCATCATTATTTTTTTAACTTTCACACCAGCATAGGTTATGTTCACTGCAGTTCTTTCAATAGTAGCTAATCTCTCCCTTGGTGATTTAAAATCCGGCCATTTTATACTTTCCTCAAGTGTTTCTGGAATGCTTTTAATTACTTAATTTTAGTCTTACAATCTATTCTCTGATCTTAAAATTTCTTACATTTTCTTTATCGATTGTTTTTGAAGATGCAACAGTAAAATAATGTCCAAAAATAAATTCAAATCTATTTCCAGATTAGAAATAGATTTGAGAAATGTTAATAACAAAAGAAAATCTTTAATCTTAATCCCATTTTGTTTTAAGGAAAAACTTTAATTAAAAATACCTTCCCCAGATTAAAACAATAGTGCTTCCAACCTTTAATTATTTTTAGACAATTAACTGTAGCATCTTCCATCTTGGATTTTATAAAATATACATTTTAAATAAAAACAAGTACTTTAAAAAGAAAAAGTTTAAAAATGACGTATAATAAAATATTTACAAAAAATCAATATTTTGTTAGTGTTTTGCTCCTATATATATTTGAGCCGTACTTATGTACTTTAATAAAAAAGAACTACTAATTAATAAAAAGAATTAATAACAATTTTAAAAAAAATTGCTAGTGAAACGTTAAAATTTTATAACTTAGGAGCGCATCTCAAATATATACATAAAATATATATATACGACAAAAGGAGCGGGATGGGATATAGGGTGTAAACACAGGTTAGTGGGTGGAAACATGAAGCTCAATCTTAAGCTAAGATTGACTGCTTCAATATAAAACAATATTAGTTTTTTTGCATTACTCAACCATTTTATTTTTTATTCACTGAAATAATCTTTTTTGATTATCCAAAATGACTCCTAAATAATTTTATTTATTTATTTATTTTCTTTATATTAATCTCTGTAAAAAAAACTTGTTTCACTTTTTTTTTTATTTATCCACCCACCACCATCTTTTTTTTTTTTTTTTACTTGTCTTTGCACAACTCTTATTATATTTTCTGCACACAAACATATGTCATCAGGAAAGAAAAATCCTGGTAAAATATGTAATCTTTATATCAATCATGAAAGGGAATTTTAACATTTTTTTAATTGCTATCTTCATTTCTTTTAAATACAATAAAAGCAATACAGAATATATAGGACAATTCTGACTCATCGCTATATTATTTTAACTGATTTTTTTCCTTATTGACAACAATAATAGTTATTTCCACTTAATTTTCTAAGAGATCCATTAATTCATCCATTTTCCATATTTAGCAAGCTCTCCATAATTTCTTTCTATTCACTCTAACATGAAACTTCTCAATATCAGTGAAATGTCTCTACTCATTTTCTTGTATACTTTTGAAAGAAACTCCCACCTCTCTTCTCTACAATATAATTGTTATTCAAAGAGTAGTTTCTAAGCTTTAAAAGTTACCTCTCCAACATTATAAGTTTTTTGATCAATTTAATTCTAAATTATATTTCTTAATAAGTTAACTTCTTATTTTGATGATATCTTATTAAAAAGTATTCTGATTTAATGAATGCATCTCACACATTTAAGCAAGAATGTTTTAATGCAAGGTTAGAATGGCAGATTCTGGAACTTAAGAACCATACATTGAGCTCATTTCTGTAGTGCTTGAATTTTTTTATGAACTTTCCAATAAAGCTATTTGATATGGTTTTTTTTTATTATTTTACTAATTTGGTTACAAATAATATTCCACAAATTTGGTCTTGAAAATGAAAATAGAAGTTGTATTATAAAAACTATTATTCGTAGAATGTATACAGTGGATTCACAAATGCTTCTAGTATTCACATATTGGCAAGCATAAAATCAATAAAGTCATTAGTCGGGGAATTGAATATGATATGCTGCTTATCATTCTGAGATGTTCATTGACCATGCTACAATTCATAAAACTGTTAATGCATTTTTTAATACATCAGTGTTATAGAATGCAGACATGTAATTGTTTTTGGAATCAAATTGAATTAATTTTAATCCTCAAACAAGCTAATAGGGATTCCAATATTACTAAAAGATAACTATTAATAATTACAAGTAGATTAGTCAGGATGCTATCAGATTTTTTTTTTATTCAGAAAGTGCCCAAGTAAATGTCAAATATAGCGTATATTTTAAAATGTAAATTTTAATTTAGCTTTATTAAAATTTGGAAATTTATATAATATTTAAATATTTTGTTTAATTTACATTAAATCTTAAAAATTATTAAAGTAACTAATTATTACAAAATGGCCATTTCTGCCATTTAAAAAACCACTCAGGGACGGGGGGGGGGAACGGACATGCTTTTAACTACAGAGATATAGTATTTAAATCAGGATGAAATTGTGTTTACACTACATAAATTCACATTTGAAATGTGATATTTAGTGAGGAGAAAAACGCAGATGCTATAGTAACATATTTACATTTAGTTTTGATTAGCATATTATATTGTTTATGCCAAGAATTAATTAAAAAAATGTTAAGTTTAATTAACATTAAATCTCAAAAAAAAAAAAAATTGTTAAAGCAATTAAAAAAAACATTGGGCTTTACATAGCCGCTATGCAGTCTGGTGTAATTACTAATAGCCTTTTTGCCCTGCAGAAGTAGTCTTTCTTTCTAGATCTGCTTTTAAATTAGCAGTACATTTTCACTATTATTAATACTATTAGTAAAATAGTTTAATTTAGCAGGTTTCAAAAATTAAGTAGTTTAAAGTTAAAATTATTTTAAAGTTTATGGCAATTTTTTTTTTTTTGCATTTGTCTTCTTTATCAAAAAAGATACTTTCTTTTTAAAAGATTTTTGATAATGAATCAGTCATAATCTTTTTATTCTTCAGCTAATTACCTGTGCAATATTTGTAGCATGATTTATTTATTTTTGTATTTTAAGGAAGGAAAATATATTTGATAAAAATAATAATGAAAGATTTTCTTCAAATAACTGATTTTTACAAAACTATTGAAAAAATAGTAAAATTAACATTATTGTTTCATTTGTACTTTTTACAAAGTAATTAAAGATTTATAATATAATTAACTCAAAGTTATGCATCTATCCACAACAAATACAAAGAAAGAATGTCCACATTATTAAGCAGCTAAAGATCATGAAATGTGAGCTATAAGTTCAAGAAATTAATGAAAATAGTTATTAATTTTTGGTTAACTAATTATTTGGTTAATGTGAAATATTAGTATGATAATTAATTTATTGCATGAGTCTTTGAATCACCAATTATTTCAATTTATATTTATGTGCATGAACAAGTATGATCATATTTTATATTTTCATTGTCCCAATGCCCTGCAGATTGTCTGCAAATTCACAACATACGCATCATCTATGTCTATATAATATTTTAGTTAAGGATCATTATACTGCACATTCTTATAATTATAAGATATGCAGTATGTATATGAATCTTATGGAATATTTTGATTATTGTACAAACCATGTTATTTTCTAAATTCAAAGATAAGAAATATATATAAAGATTATTCATTCAATCATATACATACTCATTATATCAACTTTTTTATTTCTTGCTATAAAATACTCAGTTAATATGGCTGTGGCATCATATCATCTAATTTATTTTTATGGACAATGCAACTCTGCTTTTCAATTCTTTAAAAAAGAAATATAAATACATATTTGTTATTTGAAATCTGATAAGCCTAATATTTCAATGAAGTTGAAGTTACTACAAAAAATAACATATACCATATATATAGGGTATGCAAAAAAATTAAATACTGCCAACTACTATACTAGTAATGATAAATAAAACAAAAAAATTATATAACATTATAATAATAGCCAAAAAAAAGTTACTAAAATTCTTCCACAACCATGGTTTCATCTATTAACAAATAGACCTTTTCAAGTAAAATTCAACAAGATACAAACAATATATATATATATAACAAAATAACCCTTACTATCAGTCACTTCAAACAGTAGCTTCCTTTAACATCAAAGGAAATTGGTTTTTGAAGTGAATGACGGGAAGGGCTATTTTGTTTTGTGTGTGTATATACATATGTTCTTGTTGAATTTCACTTGAAAAGATCTATTTGCTAATAGATGAAACCCTAATCATGGAATAATTTTAGTAAAATTTTGAATTTTTGGCTAGTATTGTAATGTTATATGATTTTGTTTCATAGTGTATGTATTATATGTTTTAATTTTTGATGCCCTTCTGAATCAGGCTCCACTAGGCAGTGCCAGAGTTGCTTAATGCATTATGACAGCCCTGATGAAGATTAGCCTGTATTAATCTTAATATCAATCTGTGATGAATAGAATATATGAAATACCCAAAAAAGAAATATAAATATTTATTGTTTGTTACAAAAAGAATTAAAAATATGTTGCCATATTTATGAATACCCTGAAGATATTTTTTTAATTGAACTGAACAATATTATGGTTGGTTTTTGAAGGTAAAAAGTTCTATTTGAAAGTATTTTTGGGATTGTGAGGATAATTTTTACATAAAAAAACTATACAAATGATTTGATGCAGTAATAGAATGACAGATTCTGGAGCTCAAAGTTCTAGGATCATAATCCATCTGTCATTTTAAATGCTCACACTTCTTATGAATTTTCAAGAAATAAATCTAAATCTTTGAAAAACATTTCAGTAAAATCTAAGAAACAGTAAATGAAAAGAAACCCTTGAGATATAGTTTGCAAAGCAAGTATTATGATGAAAAGATCCCATAGACCACAGCTCAGTGCTAATTAACTTTCATAACAATCATGGAAATGTTAGAGGCTTTTCTTAGAATTTGCTCAATAATGGTAATACCCTATAATAATATTGAATTTCAAAAATCTTACACGCTTTCACTTTTCAGCAAAAAAACTTTTATTATTGATTACAGTTTTGACTGTACCATGCAGTCTTCATCAGATCTACAAAATTTGAACACACATACAAATACAACCATTAAAATACATTATTTTATATAAAATTATTAAATTCCTATCAAACTTTTAAATTTTTTAAAAAATATTTCCTAACCTTTTCAATTCATATAATATCTTTAACATATTTACCATCCTATTTTATATTCTTTTAAAATCTTTTCTATCCTCTTTCTCTATAACATATACCTATACATATAACTTTAATACATATAACATTTACATTATAAAGTAATTTTAATTACACTACTCAAAAAAAAAATTAATCACTATCAATATAATCTTTCTTTATCTTTTATTCTAACTAAATACTTATTTCCATTCATATTACCTTCTTAATTATTCCATATAAAATCTTCTTACCTTATTCTATTCTTTCAACTTTCTCTATCCTCCATCTTACTCTAGTAATTCAACTTCCTTTTTAACCTCTCTTTCATATTCTATCCTACAGCTCCCTCTATTAACTATTTTTATAACTATTAATATTTCTTACTATTTCTATCACACACAAAAAAAAAACTTCCTTTTCTCTTATACTATTATTTCCTTTTATGCTATTATTGTTTTTACCCCTCCCCCATTTTTATTAAGATTTGGTTTAATTTTCTTTATAAATATTGCTTCCTTTATTTTCCTATCCCTTATTTTATCTGTGTAACTAATCATTCTAATGCTCTCTTTCCCAATATTATGACCTGTTTCCATAATATGCATATATATTGGTGACCTTTTATCGTATTTATGCTGTACCAATCTAGTATATATAGAATTTTTTGTTTCGCCCACATACTTATTTCTAATTCTTTTATCTTTACATATTTTACATTCTATTTCATACACCCCATTAATATTCCTCCTCTCCTCATTAATATATTTATTATCTAATATGTCCATCACATTCTTTCTCTTTCTATTCACTATTCTATACCTTATAGTATTCTTAAAAGTTTTATTAATTGTTCTAATAATTCTATTTATCCCATTAACTACTCTATTATCATTAGTTTTAATTCCTATATACTTCTCTCTATTATCTTTCTTCCTTACAACTTCTCTACCTTCTTTTTCTTCCTCTTTAAATTTCTCTTCTATTCTTTCTATATTCTTTCTTAACACTTCTTCTGGAAAATCACTATCCTTAAAATTTTCAACTATCCTCCCTACCTCCTTATCATAATCTTCTTTATTATTACAATAACTAATAGCCCTATGCATCCTTGAATTTATAGAATTAATTTTATACCTATTATCAATATTAGACCTCCAATTCACAATATTATTATTACCTATTTTTCTATACACTTCTGTCTCCAATTCACATCTTCCCTTAACATACTCTTTCCTTATTAATATATCTAAATATGCTAATTTATTCTCCTTTTCCCATTCTACTGTAAATTTTAATTTTTCATCCACCTTGTTAATTTTATCTATATATTTTTTAATTTGCCATCACTTTTATTAAATATTAATAAATAATCATCAGCATATCTCTTAATCATTACTGGTGCATTTTCATACCCTATCATTACTTCCTCCATCTCCTGCATATACATATCACTCAATGCACCTCCTATCAATAAACCTTCCTTTTGCTTATAAAATCCTCCATTAAACTCAAATGTCACATTTTTACAGCACATCTTCATTAAATTCTTTAACTTATCTATAGGTATCTCTATCTCCTGTTCCTTATCATTATTATACTTATTTGTTGCTATTCTAATTGCCTTTTCTACATTAATATTCATATACATTGAAACTACATCTATTTTTAGCAATGTTAATTTATAATTACTATACTCCTTTGCTTTTCTTTTAATCTCTTTAATCAATTCCTTATTATTCTTAATATATGTCTGACTATTTTTATTCACATATTTCTTAAAAATATTCCCTAACCACTTTGATATTTTATCATAATATGCCCCTTTTCCATTAATCACTGGCCTTTGGTGCCCCATAAATCTTTGCTACTTCACATTCTTATTATTTCTCCCAATACCCTTCTATCTATTATTCCTTTATTATACAAACCTTTAATCATCTCATAAATTTTTTTATTAATAGTCTTAGTATCATCTTTTCTTATCTTTATAAAAAACTTCCTCTAACAGTCTCTCCATCTTCCTAACATACTCTTTTTTTTCCATCATTACTAACTCACTACCCTTATCTGATTTTATAAAAATAATATCCCCATCATACTTCTTTTTTATATTTCTAACTTCTTCTATTCTAATCCTTTCTTTAGCCCTAAAATTATTAGCCTTTTATTTTTCATTTTATATATATCATTCACCTCTTCTCTCAACCTTTCAATCCACCTTTTATCATCCCTACTTATATTATATATATATATATCTTTATTTTCATAATAATATATTCTATATTTCTCCTCCAAATACTTTTGCACTATTTTTGCCATTACCACCTGTACCTCCAGTATATCTTTTTTATCATTACTATCCCCATATGGCACAAATTTTAATCCTTTACATATTACTTTTAAGTCTTCTTCTTTTAATTGTATTGATGTTAAATTACATATATTACTTCCTTCTTTTCTTTCTTTCATCTGTTCTTCATTCTTACTTCTTCTTCCTTCCATTAACTTATCCATTTTTATTTTATGTCTTATTCTAGTCTTATCATTAATGAATTCTTTTTATACAAATTCTCAAAAATCTTTTCTTCTTTATTAGTAATTTTATTAATCAACTTCTCTTCTAATTCCATAATCTCTTTACATATCCCTTTTTTATTTCTATATCCATTCCTTATATATTCTTTTAACACCCTTTCCTCCATACCCCTTATCATATTACATTTGTTCTTCATACTATTCCTCAACTTCATTTTTACAAAATTTGGTATAAAATTATTACTTATACAATCTTTCATAAAACAAATATTATTTTTAACATTATTCAGTCTTATCAACAATCTCCATCTTTTATTTATAATCTTAGAAACTTCTTCCATTATCTTAATATAGTTCATAAACATTTTAATATTATTCACTTTCATTGTACTGGTCATATTATCCATTATATTCAAATCCTGTTCTGTCATATTTTCCTTGTGATAATCATATATAGTATATTATATAGTGCTTCTAAATTGTTTTCTTCCTCCTCTGTTTTTGCTGTCTTCATATATAATATTGAATTTCAAAAATCTTACACGCTTTCACTTTTCAGCAAAAAAACTTTTATTATTGATTACAGTTTCGACTGTACCATGCAGTCTTCATCAGATCTACAAAATTTGAACACACATAAAAATAAAACCATTAAAATACATTATTTTATATAAAATTATTAAATTTCTATCAAACTTTTAAATTTTTTTAAAAATATTTCCTAACCTTTTCAATTCATATAATATCTTTAACATATTTACCATCCTATTTTATATTATTCTTTTCTACCCTCTTTCTCTATAACATATACCTATACATATAACTTTAATACATATAACATTTACATTATAAAGTAATTTTAATTACACTACTCAAAAAAAAAAATAATCACTATCAATATAATCTTTCTTTATCTTTTATTCTAACTAAATACTTATTTCCATTCATATTACCTTCTTAATTATTCCATATAAAATCTTCTTACCTTATTCTATTCTTTCAACTTTCTCTATCCTCCATCTTACTCTAGTAATTCAACTTCCTTTTTAACCTCTCTTTCATATTCTATCTTACAGCTCCCTCTATTAACTATTTTTATAACTATTAATGATTTCTTATTATTTCTATCACACATGCAAAAAAGTTCCTTTTCTTTTATATTATTATTTCCTTTTATGCTATTATTGTTTACCCCTCCCCCATTTTTATTAAGATTTGGTTTAATTCTTTATAAATATTGCTTCCTTTATTTTCCTATCCCTTATTTTATCTGTGTAACTAATCATTCTAATGCTCTCTTTCCCAATATTAGGGCCTGTTTTTGTAATATGCATATATATTGGTGACCTTTTATCATATTTATGCTGTACCAACCTAGTATATATAGAATTTTTTGTTTCGCCCACATACTTATTTCTAATTCTTTTATCTTTACATATTTTACATTCTATTTCATACACACCATTAATATTCCTCCTCTCCTCATTAATATATTTATTATCTAGTATGTCCATCACATTCTTTCTCTTTCTATTCACTATTCTATACCTTATAGTATTCTTAAAAGTTTTATTAATTGTTGTAATAATTCTATTTATCTCATTAATTACTCTATTATCATTAGTTTTAATTCCTATATACTTTTCTCTATTATCTTTCTTCCTTACAACTTCTCTATCTTCTATTCTTTCTATATTCTTTCTTAACACTTCTGGAAAATCACTATCCTTAAAATTTTCAACTATCCTCCCTACCTTCTTATCATAATCTTTATTATTACAATAACTAATAGTCCTATGCATCCTTGAATTTATAGAATTAATTTTATATCTATTATCAATATTAAACCTCCAATTCACAATATTATTATTACCTATTTTTCTGTACACTTCTGTCTCCAATTCACATCTTCCCTTAACATACTCTTTCCTTATTAATACAGTATATCTAAATATATTAATTTGGCTTTTTTTTTTTCAAGCTATAATTTTCTTGATTTCAGTTTAGATATTGTATATTGGCATAAAATCATATACTGTGAAAAGAAATAAATCTGGAAAAATATAATCTTTATCATAAAATAAAAACAAAAAATTTCAAGCAATTTTGAAGTTATTAATTCTATATTTATTCACAAATTATGAATTTTGATTGATAATTTTTAACAGTAAAATATCTTTTTACTTTCCTCAGAAAATTATAATTATAAATTAAAAATTTTATCAATAACCAAAAAATGGGATTTTATATTTTTTACATTATAACCACAATACAAATGTTATATAAAGGATATTTCTTAGCAAAGTAAATATTAGATTTTGCCACAATTTGATAGATCAAATATAAGTTTTCAACTCCATGTGCTTACACATATATGGGCATTTACAATGCCTGCCAATAAACTTTTTATCATTTTTTTTAATAATTATTTTATCTTTTCAAAAATAATTTTCAAATAATAATTCATTGGAGCCCTTTATAAATTTTTATGTCTTATTACAGGAATGTTATTTTCTTTAAAAAAGGCCTTTCTTTACAAACATCAGGTTCAGTCTTTAACATCATTTTTGCCTGTTGCTACTATATAAGATTTCAATATTTTTCTAAAAGTTTTTGAACAACAAGATTATTATGAAGATTACAGCAAAAAATTGAAAAATAATAGATTGCATAAAAGTTGTAATACATTGAAAAATACATTAATGCTTCTAAAAGTGTAAATACAGTAAATATAACTATGGTGAGAACAAAAAGATACCATCTAGTAGTGATAATAATTTAGTGAAATGATCTAACACTTAGAAACATCTTGGCATCAAAATTACGTAAGGACTTCTTTAGTATTTCTCCAAATAAGGTAGAGATTGAGTAGATAACTCATAAAGCTGATCAATGGCTGGTTGGCACTTTTAATAGCTCCATCTCTTTGTTTACTCTCCAGCTAAAATATTTAGATATTTATTTTTAATCAATGATGAAATTGTCACTCACTTGGAAATACTCAGTTTTTGAACTCTATAAATTTTTTAATCATATATGTATATATACCATAATGCTTTTATTATTTTATAAAGCAGTGCTAAACATCACCACATATTCAAATATATAATACAGTGTGATTGTGGAATCAGTTAACAGTTTTTCAAGCTGTCAAAATTAACTAAATTCACTTTTAAAACCTAAGATTTAAAATATATATATATTAAAAGTTTCAATCTTTTGAAATCTCATCATTCTAAATATTCTTTTTAATGCTTTATTTTTTTTTAGAAACCAGATCCAATACGATTAAGGCGCTGCCGAGCGTTGTATGATTGTGAAGCAGATAATGATGATGAATTATCCTTCAAAGAAGGCGAAGTAATTATCATAACAAATGAAAATACAGATGATGAAAATTGGATGGTAAGTTATTTAGAAATATATTGAGTTTATATATTTGTCAAGAAAAAATGTTAGTATTTAAAAAAAAATGCATTTTTGTATGTATCCATGAAATATGGCTACTAAAAACTTTTTATGAAAGACAGAGGGATCCTATTGGAAGATTCTAATCTTGGGATTTTACTCATAATTAAGTTTGAAATGGCAATAGTACTATTAAAGAAATATAGAATAGTAATGATTATAAGTTTTAAATGCCATACAATAAAATCATTATGAGTTTTAGTGACTGTATAAAAATTCTGATGCCTTTGATTGTATATCTGATGGAAATAGATGATAATCATAACACATTTTTATTATGATGATGCAGGATAATCATAATGCATATAAGGGATTTTATATATATATGAAAATAATTTATTTTGGAAAAAAAATCTCAAAACATACCTATAATTTAAAATATCTAACATTTAAGTTTCACAATTGCCTGATTGATGGAAATGAAAAAAGACAAGATTTTTAATGATAGTAAACATCACCTTTTATAGCCATGTTTTGCTCATGATGTATTTATATAGGAAAACTACTGTTCTGCTCGGAAATGTATAACCAAAACAATTCACTAACACACTGTAATCTTAGGAGAATGAATAGTCTCATGTGATGAAACTGGAAGAGAACTAGAGTGACTGAAAGCCTTGAAGAAATAATTAATAGATAACATAATAAACTCACTAATGTGCATGTAATATTGAATGTGCTTGACATGACTATAAACAAAATTCTGTATAAGTTGTTACAGGTTTTTTCTAATAAAGATATTGGACTGACATTTGGCATGGAGAATCTTATAAGGAAGATTCATTTTCGCTTATAAGGACTTCTGAGTATCCATAAATGCTGCACTTGGAGCAGTTAAATTCAATCATTTTTTTAATACTCACTAAAAATAATTTTGTGTATTGGTTTTATAAGCAATGCATTTATTTCCTGAAAAATCTTACTTAAATTCCCAATTACTAACCCCAAATTTCTTGATATGCTTAGGTTTTTTTTATCAGCAACTATAGCAATGAGAATGGTCTTTAATTTAAGATGAAGCTTCTTTTATTTTGGTTAGCAATTACTGTAATGTATATTAGTTACGTTTCCAACATTCTGGTCACTCAACATCTTGTGAAATACTTCAAAAGATTTATCTGAAAAACATTGCAAATTCAGATTTTGGACCATAAATATGAGGAAATACATTTATCTTTACAGCTAATAGAATAACACAAGGATAGCACTATTTTTTGGCATTTTCTCTCAGTAATTTTTGAAATTATTATTCATAGAAATTGTTTTCATAAATTTCTATAGCTGGTGTTGAATAGATAATGTAACTGGTGTTGAATAGATAGATACTTTAATTAGGTTGACCAAGTATTTTTTAATATCATGTGATATGACTTATTGATTTCAAGTATAAATACTAAGTCTCTATTATTAAATATAGTAATAATACTTAAGATAATATTTTGATAATACATAAAACTACAGAAAAATCAGTAATAGTTCTCATTACAAATAATAATAAAAAATACTGATATTAATAAAAATATTTTTTTTAAAATATTTACAAAGTCTATTTAAAAAGAAGATATGATTGTAAGTAGAACTAAAGAAATTTAAATGCACGTTTGTGGCTGTTAAATCTATCTTAATTATTTTTTCAAACATTTTTGATTGTCAAATAGAAAAGTGCAATGTATAGCCTGTATTATTCTGAGAATTTGAAAACAGGGACATTATATGGATTAAAATTTTTAATAAATTTAAATAACAAAAAAATTTGAGATTAGCTGTTATTAGAAGAAATATTCATCTAGTAATAAGCAGCAGACATTACAAAAAAATATATGGGCATTCCAATATTAATAAAATGTATTTATATAAAAAATAAAAAACAATACTCTAGAGAAATTTTTGATGATAAACCATAGACTATATTAGTTCATTATTCTGTTCACTTGATATGTTGTGATTGTATCTTTTAATTTTTTATACAGTAACTTCTGAAAGATTTCAACTTCTTATATAATTGCTCTTCATTGTACTATGTCCCTAATCGTATCTTTGCAATGAAATCAATTCCTACTGCATTTCTTTAGTTTGGAATAATCTTTACAATATAAATTGGATCTGCTTTTCACATGAAAAGCATAAAATGTTGTTTTTTTTTTTTTTTAAGAAGTCTTAAGTGATTCATTTAATAGACTATTTATATTATATCCAGGAAACTGAAGAATATCATGATTGTTTTTGCCATTGTATTTTTAAATTTTTATGAGTATCCTCAAATTACATTTTTATAATGCCTATATCTTATATAGATATGGGCTCAAAGTCACATTTCCATACAGTAAATTTGATAAAATAATATTGTAACTTGCTTTTAATGTGTTAAAAACAGCAGCAGCATATTGGAGTCCTTGATGCTCTTCAACATTTATATCTACCTTTATAGTCAAAAAAAAAAACTAGTAAGATATTTAAATTGATTCACATCTTCAAATTGATAATCATCAGCATATTGTAAATTTAGAAGTTTTTGTTTTTACTTTTTAATCGACTTAGTTTGACCATCAAACCTGTATCACATCAAGGAATCTTGAAGTCGCCTACAAATAATTCCAAGGACAATCATAAAAATTGAAAATGAAATTTGGAGTTACTACATACATTTATTTAACACCATTTTTCATTTCAAATGTCTTAGATTTTCTACCTGTAATATTTATTTTCATTTGCATTATGTAGAAACTCTAACACAAACTTTGTTTGGGCAAACAATTTCCAACAATGCCACATACATGTTCAATTGATTGTATCAAATACAATATATAAAGCGATTTGTTTCCAGTAATTTTCTTGCATATCTGGCAACAAAATATGTATATGACTATAATAAATGTAACATATACTCTGAGCACTTATGCAAGAACAATTCTAGACTGAATGGTAGCACAAAGATTTAACAAATACAAAAGTGACATCCAAAGATTCTATTGAGGGTAATTGGCTTTTTAAAAAACATGATTAATGATATCAAGCTGAAAACCATATTCTATAAAGAATGTTTTCTCTGTATATGATAATGCACTTAGCAAATTACTTGGAATCCATATAGCCTTTAAAGAATTTAATTTTTCCCTTATGAAGTGAAAATTGTTTAGTGCAAACTACATTAAAAAAAATTGTCTACAGTTGGGGAAACAAATAACATTAATGAGTAATAGATAAAATAAACATTCAGATGTATAGTTCGATCTGTGAGCCTAACTTCCAAAAATTACAGTAAATAAGACCATCTAGTATGGCATTAACAACTTTATCTTCACTACAGATTATAGTGGCTTTGGATTAAAAGGCTTAATTCTTTTGATTAAATTTGTTTGATAGGTGATTCAGATAGGTTGATAATGCAATAGAATTTATGAAAAGTTAAGCAGAATAGCTAGTAATGCTGATGGCCAGCTTTAGTATGGGATGAAAATAGTTTTCTCATAAAAAGCTACCACAATGAAGTTTTATTAGTTGTAAGAGTGATAAAACAGGCAAAACTCTCCATTATGTATTGCCATTCAATGCAACCAGAATAATCAATGGACATCAGAAAGCTTGTGCATAAAATCCCCATCTAGTGCCTACTCATCCAATATTCCCAGACTAGTTTCTGGTTGTGGCCTTTGTCAGTGAGAAGCCTTGAATCTGAGAGCACTGCACCTAGATCTTAGGATCTAATGCAACTCTCCAGCAGCCACCTTAATTACAAAACTATGAGTCTTAAACTGAAAACACAATATTTTCAATCCAAGCTCATTAGCTTATATAGTCATAGGTCTGAACTCAGTTCAGTACCTATACATTTTGGTGTCTTTGATTTTTTAATAACCATAGCCACCACTATTCTATTATGCAGGATTGGTTTTAAGCCAATTAACATCACATGATCACCAGTTCTTATGCTTATAACTATTATTAAAACAGGAGAAAACTCTCCATACAGTATTGCCACTCAGTGCAAGCCAGAAACTAGTCTGGGGATATTGGATGACTAGGCACTAGATGGGGATTTTATGCACAAGCCTTCTGGCATCCATTGATTATTCTGGCTTGCACTGAGTGGCAATGTTGTATGGAAAGTTTTGTCTATTTTAATAACAGTTATAAGCAAGCATAAGTACTAGTGATTATGTGATGTTTATTGGCTTGTAAGAGTGATATTAAGTAAAATGTGAGACTTTAATTAATCAATTTAAATAGATTGCATGCAAACATTATCGAAAAAAACAATGATCACCAGAGATATTAGACAAGTTTAAATTATCCAGAGAGAAACATACAATTCATTCACTGAATGCATCAATTCATATAATTGTAACTTGACAAGTATGAACGAGATTCAGGTTCTATGGTCAGGACTGATGAAGTGTGAACTAATGATTTCACTTCACAAGATTGAAAGTGGTTTTATAGTTTACCTAACAAACAATAAAGTATTTGCAATTATTTTTTAAAAAAATAGATTTTTGAATTAAACTTTATGAGATGATGCACACGTTAATGGGGAAATTCTTATGCTGCAACCAAAATATTAAAAGGATGCTTAATATGTTAAGTTGGAAATATCTAGTTTGATGATTAAGTTGTAAACAAGCAGGAATTAAATCTTTTTATAAATAAAACATGTGCATACAAGAACTCCTATATAGTTGGAAATCACATAGAAAATATGATGAATAAATCGAATAAAGATTGATATCTGCTGTCAAAGGTACCTTCAGATGGATTGTAATGTTTTTTTTCTTTCTCAGTGATGAAAGCTTTTATTCATCAAAAAGACAAAATACACAACAGTTAAAAAATACAAAGAAATAATTACATGGTAAAATGAAATTCAAGTACAATATGGTGAAGGGAATACATATGAACTAGGAAGGGATATGGAAAGGGCATGTAATCCAGGCAAAAAAAGTCTTGGGTAAGGAGCAATGTTGATAGGCTTGGTTTCCCTGATGGATTGATAGGAGGATCCATGTGACATGAAATTTGGAGGAATAGCTATATGTTAAGTCTTTAGAGGTTTCAGGGATGGATGAAATTTCTGAGTTATGCTTAGATGCAACAGGCTGATTTTTGTCTTTTGTAGATGAGTAATTTTAGTTTTCCCCATTGTACTTGGAATGGCATTATGATTGTTCATGTTGTTCTTTTTTAACCTGTTTTTTACCTTTGGTAGAGCAAACCACAGCCTGAAAGGCAGAAAGATCCAGAGGGCAAGGAGATGGAGACTTTGAAATAAGTTCTTTGGTGATGATGTTTTTAGCTAAGTCTTATTTGATATTCACTTTGGATAAAATTTGGGTAATTTTGAAGGTTCATGTAGTTTAGGTCTCCGCACATTTTTCCCGCTATGGGGCAGTGGCCATCTGGAAAAATTATTGATGTAAAAGCAAAAAAAAAAAAAAAACACTGGAAAACTTATTATTAATAATTTTAATTGAGTAATGAGAAAATTGAGTGGAATTCTAGGTGGTTAGTTACCCCAGAGGGGATGTCTGAAAAATAAGATAGTTAAAAATGGCCTAAATAACTAGAACAGCACACAGAAAACTTTAAAAACAAGTTTTGAGTGACAGCGAACTTGGAGGAGAAATATTCAAGAGTCTAAGAGGAATAAAACCCTTTATGGTCCATGAAACAATTGAACCACCCACCAAATGGGGGGGGGTGAGATAGTTAAATACTGATAAGCACAAGATAGACATAGGGAAATTATGCTAAAAATGCACTAAAACAGATTTAGTGAATGAAAAGAGTACATCCAGATAAATAAGTATGCAACAATTTGCACAAAGTATATATGCAATTTTTTGGATTTACTAGATGGATAGCTACAAAATATATCGGAAAATATATATATGGCTAGGATACAAATGGCAAGAAATTTTGAAATATATCTTTATTTCAATAATGTCTAATAGTAATTTTTTATATTTCTATAATCTGTATATGTACATTATACATACTGTTTGTCAGAAATATTAACTTGTTTATCCATAAGATGGCAATAGACATTCTCTTATTTTAATCAAATGGTTTGTGGCTCAGTAAGTTATAAAAAATTCATTCATTGGAAATTGTCTAACCTGGAATTAATATCCATAGTCCTTGAGTTTTAAGTCTACCCTTATCACTGCACTAAATTACATGCTCATATTGTAAACTGAGGCAACTATCATATTGTTACATTTTCAAACATGTTAGTGATTATTCCCAGCTGAGATTTCATTACCATTGTGGTAGCTGATGCAAGAGATATCAGTTGTCAAACAGGTACTAATTGCTACATAGCAATGGATTTGTAAATATCTTGCTCAAATTATGTTATCAATATAATGTATGGTTTTAAGAAAATTTAAATACTGGAGTAGGAAGTGAAGCAGATCTGATGTAGCATTGTATTACATAATGCAAATTGTTGTGCGACATTTTTAATGATTTGGATTGAAAGTTCTTGTTCTACATGTTTGGTATAGATTTTAACATTACACTAAGAGACTATATAACCTAGCTGACATATTTAACAGAGTTCATGATGATAAATTATTTTTCTAGATTTATTTAATAATCAAATATTTTTCTCATGGTAGTTTTTTTTTAAAAAAAATCAGGCTAGCATTCATTCATCATATCTGATAATTTACTGATCTTTTTCTTACTAATTAGTCTTAAGATCATTGAAGTGGAGACATCATATCTGAATACGATTTGGCTTTATATTTATGAAAAAGCTATATTTCTCTAACAATCGGCATGAATTTTATAATAGATCCACTGAAATTTAAGATTCTAATCTGTTGGTTTATGTTTATGTTAATGCACGTGCTTTGAATTTAATAAAAGATTATTTTTCAAAATCCAGTTTTGGAATTTGTCCTAGTAGATATACAAAGAAAAATATAAAATGCACATTATAGCCAGATCTCTATTTGGATATGCGCATAAAAGTTGTTCTAGACGAGAGGCTTATATTTTTTATCTGTTGTGTCAAATGTTATTGTTCTATAATATTGTATAGATCCTCTAATATTAAAAGTATTGGACAGATAGTTGTCTATTGGTATGAAAATTATCACAAATGATTTACTACTAAATTATTACAACTCTAGGAACTAATTAACACAAGTTTAACTTAAAGATATTTGGGTAATGATTGATTAAGCTTTTAACTATACTTAAATTTTTTATTAATTTCCAATTTTGGAAGAATTATGCTTTAATTTGAATAACAGGGAAACGAGTTTAAAGTGTTTAATATTTTTTTCTAATTTTATGATTTATCTGTCTTTGTATTGCTTATATTTGTTATATAGTTCCTGGTCTATTAATTTGCTGCTACATTTATTTAGTCATCAATGTAACACTTTTTAAACTCTACAATTTGTTATAAGTTCAATCTAGTTAAGTAACTTTTTTTTTGTTTCAGGAGGGTATGATAGAAAATTGTCCTGATCGTCGAGGAATGTTTCCTGTAAGCTTTGTTCATATGTTGATAGAATGACCCTTATCTGAAAGACTTCGAGTCAATGTACAAAGCCCTGTGTAAAGTGTATAAAGTTTTCCCTATTGTAATTATAGCCACGATTTAGCTCTTCTTGAGCTAAAAGAAATCCAATCCTAAATCTTTCAACAAAAGGTTTTATTATTATTATGTTCTTGTAACTACAGTTCCTTTCACCCTCTTCCATTTTATATTCACCTCAATTGACAAATTGCTAATACTCATTCAGAGGCAATTCTTTCACTTATCACAGTTACTTAAAAACTCCAGAGAATGGAAATTAAGGTAATAGTTATAAAAATAAAAAAAATCTATTTTAGTTCAATTCATACATGTATAACTAAATGATGTTTGCAATATGTTCAGACTGTTTACAATCAACATAATTATAATCAAAAAAAAATTCCTTCGGCAGGCAGGTATATATCTTTGGATTGGCATATATACAGAATACTTTCCATGTGAACATTCTATTTTGTAATAAATTTAATTTTGAATAACTGTGATAAGACATTTTTACTTATGTACTTATTTCTTAATTTATGAAAGAAAGGGAAGAGGGAGTTGGTGTATTCTATATTAAAAAGCTCAATTATTTTTGTTAATCTTCAGAAATTTACTAAAAATAGTGATATATATATAAATGAAAAACTGTAAATGATCAAATTGACAATTGTAGAATATCTCGTTTCAATACTTCTCCTTTATCCCAGTACATCCAATTATGTGGATGATCCGAAAATTTAGCACATTTTTTTCTTCCCAATTGGAATTCTTTACCTCAGTTCTGAATTTAAATAGATTTGTTGATGGGTCAGCAGAGATTGCGTTCCTAAAAAAAATATTTTCGTTGAACTTATTATAATCAAGTTTTTTTTCATAATTATAAAATAGTACTTGAAGTTAAGCAAATTAAAATAATTAGCTTAAATTCAATTATCCATCCTCCCCACTGTCCAAAAATGCATTTACAAAAAAATTAGCTTACCTTTCCCTATCTTAACCCCAACCTTCCCATCCACTTCTTGCTACCTCAAACTGACTGATCAACAAACATTGCTGGATTGGGGCGCCCTCTGTTGAGCTTCCATCATCAGCAAATTGTGATGTTAATGTGATTTTAGTAGAATTCCAAAAACTTAGTATTCCAATAAATATGTATACTTATACAGTCTGCTGAAATTTTTAAAAAGAATAATAAAGCTATTAAAAATATGTGGTCTAATTTATTTATTGAATATATCCGAATTAAATGTATTTTTTAATATATATTATTGTATAGTCTAAAATGAATATCAGTCCAGCTCTAACGCATTATTTAGAATCTTAAAATTATAAAAATATTCACATTGCTTTTTAAACTTTCTTAAAAAGCTATTTTACAAAGTTTTATTCAAATTGCAATAGAGGTTGTGCATTCAAATAGCTGGTTCATAGTCTGCTGATTACTATTTGTTAGGCAATAATAATTAGCTATTCTTAACTGGAAGGGCAATTTCTTATTTAACTGATTCAGTTTTGAAATAGTTAAAGAAAAAATGTTTTTAACCATTAATTGTGAAGAAGGCAAATGTAGCTGTTAAACTCATGGATTGCCACTAACAAATATTAAATTGGTAGAAAAGCATTCATATTTAAACAAATAAATCACAATTATCCGAGACAAATTTATTTTCTTTATTAATTAATAATGTAAAACTAATCAATATATTGCCACTCAACAAAGAAACATTTAAATATATGTAGTCATTAGATTTGAAAATTTCTAAAATCTTAACTAATTTTAACATAATTGCATGAAGTTTATACTCTGTGATGGAACCATCATCTGTATACCTAAGTTTCATTTTTTCATAATGAAAATTTTGTATAACAAACCTCAATTACTATCTTTAATGAAAAGACTGAAAATCAAAGTGTTAATTAAATATAAATCAATAAAAATTTAAATTCTATCCAGCGTGGTGGGTGAATAATGTGTCTGACAAAAAGTGGACCAAAGTAAAAAATACATATTTACTAATCTTCAAAAAATATTTCCAATAATTATGGAAGAGTGCAAAAATACAATTTCAGAAATTGTATATAGCAATATAAAAAGAAAACAGTGTAATTCATACGTAAGGAATTGATATTTTCATTAGAGAAATGAATCCTGTTAACATTGACATGTGCATTAATTATTCAACTTATAAAATCAATTCATTGGATTTGAAAATTACTTCATAATAAATCCTAAGATTTCACGTTTATATAATATTTAATGAGTTAAATGTGGTGTTTCAAGCTTCACGCTCTCATTTCAGAATGCTTTATATATAAATTTAAGTAAAGAAGATGGAAACCATCTTTTTCTCGTAAAATCCCTACCTTGTGTTTTGACTAGTTTCCTATGCAGTCATCTGATTATGCAGTCATATAAGCATTTTTAAGACACTTCTGTCAATGGTTTCAGCTTTTCACATTATTAATTCATTGGATTTGAAAATTACTTCATAGTAAATCAAAAGATTTCATGTTATTTATATATATTTAGTGAATTAAACATGTTTAAAGCTTCACGCTCTCATTTCAAAATGCTTAAGGCTGGCTTATTTATAAATAAATTTAAGTAGAGGTGGGAACCATCTTTTTCTCATAAAATCTCTGCCTTGTGTTTCCTATGCAGTCATTATTACATTTGATTGGCTGTCATATAAGCATTTTTAAGACGCTTTCTGTCGAAGGTTTTCAACCTTTCATGTTATTCTTATAAACTATATAAATTTTCTCTTTAAAATTATTACACTGGCAGCAATAATCCATTTTTAAACATTTTATTTAAACCAAGAGATATCAATGGTGTAAAATCAGATATCAAAAATAGTTTCAAACTATTGCCATTATCAGGAGCAGAAGCGCATTAAAACTTGCATGCCTTAATTTTTTGCAACTTGTAGATATAAGTATAATCTAGATTCTAGTTTGGAACTCGGTACTGAAAATCAACCAATTAAAAATATGACTGAAAGATAAATTGACTTTTTGAAATAATGACTTGTCCATTCAATTACTTTTAGATACATTACATTTTTCTCTTATACAAATTGTTTCCTGTGATATATCATATATGCTAATGGATAGTGTTTTGTTAAATCTCAATATCCAAATACGGCTTTCTGTTCAAAATATTTAATCCAAATATTTAACTTTTACAATCAAGTTCATTGCTAATTATGAATAATTATATATATATTTAATATTATATCTAATAGACATATAATAAATTGTAAAAATTTTGCAAACATTTATTAATATATAGTGAATGGAATTAAGTGATTTAAGACCTTCATACTCCCATTCTAAGTGCTTTAGATTGGCCTATATATATATGAGTTTAGGTAAAAAAGATAAGATGGATGCATTATCTTTTCAGATTCTTTATCTTTTGTTTAGAGCAAATATTCCTCAGCTTTATAGTTATACAGCATGCCAGTGATTCCTTATTAACACAGGCAAAAATATTGAAGATTTTTCTTTGATCATTGGTTAGGACTTACTTTAAAGCTTACAGTTACCAATCACTATAAATTTGCTAGAAAATTTTTCATCATTGAGCATCTGTATTTTGATTTAATAAATTTCATCATTGAAAAAGTGCTTCGGAACATTGAAGATTACTTTTGTAATCTTAAAAAATATTTTTCACTTCTGTTAGTACAAAAGCAATCTGACTGCAAATCATATGTTGGATCTTAGATATTTAATGTTGACAGTCAAGGGATGAATAAAAATCAGACAAAGTGATTTCTCAAAATTCATTTCTTCCAAATATTCTTTACAATTTGGAAAAAAGATAAAAATAGCAGCCAGGACAGATTTAAAATGCTTCAATTTACTCTCCAAACCATTCATATCAATTAGCAATATTTTAGCAGTTTATGTTCAACTGATTTAAATGATTGATCATATTTGTTATCAATGCAAGAAAAAGTTCTGTTGTGTCAGATTTGATATCATTTTAATGAAATAGTTAAATCATCTTGAATAATTTAAACAAAAATTGTAAGTTGACTTACTACAGGTTGATCTGTGCTTTCTACCACACACAATGAAAAGTATTATTAGATCATATAGCTATTTTGAAACATTGGTCCATTTGTCTCATGAGTCTATTGAGTTGTCACCATTTCAAACTTCTCTGTTAATTTCGGCTCTTAAATTGTTTGCCATTTCACTAATACCATCAAGACTTTTTTGCTTTTACTAAGTTGAATGCTTTGTATGTAGTGAGAATATTAGAACTTTCTAATGTTATATTTTCCGAAGTAATTAGTTTGATGTGATTTATCTTTTGCAATAATGGTGATTTTTTCTGAGTAATATGTGCTTTTGATCTGACCTAACCTTAATAAATAAGCAATTTGACAATCAACCAGAAAAAATTTCAGAAACCTCACCTAAGCTGTCTATAACAAAAAAAATCAAATTAGTTAACCTGCAAAATAGTAATTTATCACCTGTTAACATAAAATAGTCCATGGCTGATTCTGCTGAAGTAAACGATAATTCTACACTAATGTTATGTAGGGTTTGGAACCCAATGAAATAGATGCCTTAGAAAACGGGGGAGGGGGTAATGATCATAAACAGATTAAGCGTACTCCAGAGACACCACACATCAATTTTCAGCCAGAAATTCCCAAAAGCAAGATGTATACGTTAGAAAAATTCAAAATAACTCGGATTTGATTTTAAAAAATGCTTTGCCGATAGAGGCGCTAAATGATATACCTAACGTTATAGTGAATAAAAATAAACTGTTTCTAATGTTATGATCATAGAAAATCGAAATATAAATGACAACTATGATAGAATACAAAGTATTGCAAATCAAAGGTTTTAAACAAGATAATATAACCAATTCCTATGCTAACATAGTTAAGAATAATACTGAACAAATTAATCCTGAAAATACGACAATAAACAATGTTTCATTATTTGATATTTTGGATCCTGAAACAAAGAATATAAATGACACAATTGAATACCCAAAAAATACACAACTTTTCTACTGATAAGTATAATGATGAGCAATATAAAAGATCTAAATTACAGATTTAATAGCACCATTCCGACGAATCTATTTAAATCACATCTAAACTTCTACAGTGACAAAAATCATTCTGGCAGTAACAGATGCCAACTGCTCACTGTACAAGTTCCCCATAGAAATCTTATTCAACCTAATTAAAGAAAACAATTAGGAGGGAATAAATAGGGTTTTAACCCATCCCAATGACCGCTACTTGGCATTAGAATTTAATGACTGGGCATCAAAAAATAATTTCAAAAACTCCATCAAAACCCTTGACAATTATTTTATAGTATATACTGATCTAACAAAATCACTCTTTGTCAGGCAAGATAAAAAATTGCATAATGTATTTTAATAAAGATCAGCTGCAAGAACTAATGTTCAACTATGGCAAAGTCTCTAGATTCAAATACTTAACGGAAGAAAAGCAGGACAGATTTTATCCAACACTGCTACCTTCGAATTATCCCCAAATGATATAACAACTGTCACTTACTACAAATCTTTTTTTCCATGATAGTATCATTTCGAGAAATCAAACCTCATTATTTCTTCTGCCATTAAAAGACTCAATCACACTGTATAGCTAGAATCTGCCCAAAGTGTGGAATAAAAAGAAGCCACTTCCACATTGCCGCAAGCCTACAGTCCAAGACACCAATTCCACAAAGAACCAAGAAACAGTTTCATCCTTTACCCACTGCAATGATGAATTTCAAATACTAGTTCAAAAATCAAAACCTCTCAAGAATCTTCTAACAATTCTGGTCTTAAGAATGAAACTGAACACAGTATTAAAAACAAGGAAGAATCAATGCACTTCCTAGACGAAAGAACAAACACCAAAAAGAGAAAATCTACTAAAACTATAAGTCAAGTTCAGAGTAATATTAAAAGCATGAAAAATAAATGCCCTAACAAATTCGCCAAGCATGAAAATAAAATCAGTCAAAAAGAAGGCCATGGAAAAGAAAATCAAGACAAATGAGGATAGCAACTACCCGGCTATCTTGCAATCTTCAACTGACACAATAAACAAAAATACAACTAGAAACAAAGTAAACACAAGAAGCTACTTAAAGTAGTCAAGATTAATTCAGATAGTGAAGCAGCTGCCACAGAATCTGACTCAACAATCATTAGTGATAAACTACAATAGTAAACGACTTATTTTAATATTAAAAGCCTTTATTAGACTTTTGTGGGAGGTGCAAGCAACCAACACCAAAAATTATGAAATATAAATTCGTTGGTCTGAATATTCATGGAATAAATTCGATCAGCAGAATATATGCTATTATTTGTCATCATCGATATTTCTGGAACCACATGTAACATCAAGGACTCGTACATGATCACATGAATATTATTTCCTTCATTGCCTAACCTATTCTTTGAACAAAAATTACTGCACAAGTCCAGCATATTGGAATCTTAAAACAAAATGTAACCACGGCTCTGGATTGGCCACTGTTTCAAACACTAGTGGTTGAATTGTGGCCAGCTAGCGTATCCGTTGATATATAAAATTAGCTTCCTTTATTGTGGAGCCTATCCCTTGACAGAAACTACTGCACAAGCCCAGTGTAATGAAACCTCAGCAATACGCTAATCATAACGCTGGATTAGTCACTATGATGATCTGACATTAATGGTAACGAACTACACACCTGGCTACAACTTTAACTTTGTAGGGTGTTGGTGAAGCTGTGGTCAAATGAGTGGTGTCCGATGATAAGTGGGTTAAATTCCCAATCTTATATCACGTATATATATTCATCTCACAGATTAACTAGTATTTATTATTGCCAAGTTGTATGTAAATTTTATCAAATGTTATATATATCTCCACTCATGTAACAATAACCCATTATTCCCTGTATTACACTATTCATACATACACCTTATATAAAATAAATTATCTTGGAAAAAAATGTAGCATATCGTCATTTCACACGATAATATTTTCGCTTTTTTTTGTAATTGAAGTCAAGACTATATTTTCCGAAGTAATTAGTTTGATGTGATTTCTTATATTTTGTAATAATTGTGATTTTTTCAGAGCAATATAACAGTGTCATTTCACATGCACACAAGATAATAATTTAGCTTTTTTTGTAATTGAAATCAAGACTCCTTACATGCTAGGCTTTTCAATTTTTCTTATTAGGCATGGTTGTTTGACAATATGCTGTAATAAAATTTATTAATGTAGAAAAGGATTACGAAAGATTACACAATGCATATTTGAGGTAGACAAACTATAACAGTAGAATTGTATACAAATCGTATATGTTCGTTATGACTATAACGGAGTAGAAGCAATTTTATACAAATCGTGTATGTTTGTTATGAATACCCATTAGTGATGGAATTAAAATGTCTAATAAACATCTCAAATTATTTATCAACTTGAAAAAAAAAAAAGGAAAACCTCATAGAGGTGGCTGGTACAGAACCTCAACATATGATCAGCATTTTGGACAGCTCTAGGTAATGTGCAAAGTAAATCAGATTTATTATGTAATAATTTGGCTCAAAAAAAAAAAACCTAGCAGTTAATAAGATTGTAATATTACCAATAAAGATGTTCAAGTCATAATCTCTTTAAAAATATGGAATCATTTTTTTTTTTATTTCGCACAAGCTCGCTATTATTTTATTTGCAGTTTATCACCTGAATCAGGGCTTTAACACACCTTTTGGAAACCTCTAGATTTATGATGGTTTTATGTCAGTTTACTTCTAAGTATAGGCAATGTGTGTATATATTCTTCATGCCGGCCTATGTATAACACATTTATAATTTGTAGTAACACATTTTGAAATGTCTTTTAAAATTGAATTTAATTCTAGATATACCAGATTTTCATGCATATGGTAGTGCTTTTTTTAAGAATAAAAAAAAAAAGGGATGCATGTTATATATATGTAATACAGAAAAAATTAGAACTTACATAATATCAGAAAGTCATCACATAACACCAGAAAAAATAAAAAAGGTTAGCATTATATGCATAATTGGGTGAAGAAATCATGAAACAATGTCAAGAAATTATAAAATATTTCCAGACTGGATTTCTAATGCCATTGACATAAAGATGAAGTAATTTATGAAATAGTGATGAACCAGAATGGAAGATAGCAACAATATGCATGAAAAGTTATGAACTTTTAGGTATCTATGATTTAAATGATTAAGCAACTTTATACTTTTATTATTATTTTAATTATTAGAATTTTCTTTATAATTTAAAAAAAAAAAAACTTTTACAGAAAAAAATCAGTGCTGTGTGCGCGCGCAGTATATATGTAAAAATATGGTAAATAACTGCATTTATAGTAATTATTCTACAGCCATCTACTCTTAAGTTTGAATAACTAATAGATATGAGATAGTTTAGTATTGCAAAATTCTATCTAGTGTCCATTAATTACTCTATTATTAATGATTTTAGAGTAGAGTGAAAATAACCTCTTGGAAGCATGAAGTCACGTGACATTATTTTGGTATATTTGTAGTAAAATGCTTGCAAGAGCAAAGTTTTGTTCACAAAATTATGACTCGCCAACATATCTTATGTTTGCCTATACAAATTACCTATTTTTTTGCAAACTTGTCTGTTTTGCTATTTCATACATCTCTGTTAATATCTCACATTAACAGAAAAACGAGAACCTGCTCCAATTAACAATTACCATTATTACAAGATACTATTTACTTAAAACATTTTAAAGATTTAACTTAAATATTTTTCGTAATGTATGCAATACTACTAATAAGAGTCGAAGCAATCATGTTAAATAATGGAAGGTTTTTTTTATTCACTTTTGTCTTTCTTTATCAGCCAAAATACAAAAACGATGAAGTATAAAAAAAACGATGAATGCATAAATTAGAAATAAAAAATAAACATTACACTCAAAGGTTAGGAAACAATAGTAGTTCATTTTCTTCAAATAGAATGGTGGTTTCTTAATCTCTGAACGTCCAACTTCAAAACTTTAAAAAAATAAAAATTACATCAACGCAAAAAATAAAAATGTACCTTTTCATTTTTTTTTCTTCTTTTTTTTTTTAAATATTATTTAGAAAAATACAGTTGAACTAATTGTTTTTTTTTTTTCACAAAAATATTAAATATATATATATATATTTTTTTCTTAAAATTGGGAAATATTTTACTTGTACATTTTTTGCTAATTTTTTTTTTCCACTTTTGTATATATACTTGACCATTAAATATTATCACAGAAATCTGGACACAGACAATTGTAATAATAAATCCTGATCCAATTACAATATACATTTAAGAAATTACTCCCGCAAAAATAAAAATAAAAAAAATAGGCCAGTTATATTAAACTCAAGAGAGCTAAACATGGTTAGAGGCCTTTCGTACAGCGTTTATAATTTGTGTATAAATATCTAAGTATTTTGCAATTTTTTTTTACATTTTTTTTTTTTATTATTTTTTAAATTTTCATTTTACTCACTTCATTACCTCAGAGATGTGTTTATTTTTCTTACTTTTTTTATTATTATTATTGGCTTTTTTTAAATATAAATACCATTAGGCATATTGAAAAAAAATTAGTTCTTTTAAAAGTTGATAAAGGAAGGGCAGGGAATAAGGTTAAGATTAAGGCGACCAATTTACCATTGGAAGAAGATACAATCCCAGATAAAATTATTAAATCCTTGCTATCGTGCAGATAGTGAGAATTTAATTGTACAAGTCTTCAACTACACAATAACAATATTAAAAAAAAAGAGAAAAAAAAAATTGACCAACACTAAGATAAATAAAACAAACAATGAAACAGCCAAGAAAGAAAAAAATTTCAATAGTAAACAAAAATTAAAAAAAAAAAACCTGCATAAACAGGACTTGTACAAGACAGTGACGAAAACAGTTAACAGAAAGGAGAGGAAAAACAAAGAAAAATAGGATAAATTATTGTTCGATTTAAAATGGATAACTTGTATTAGAAAAGTTACTTGAGAAAGTTGCTGAAAATGTAACTTTCCTTCCTAGAGGCTAGCTTTAATGATGTCGCAATTACTATAACAATTTTCTTGCGCAGTAGGCCAGCAATATCAGGAAAGATTTGGTTCTACTTTTTAAAAAAAGGTTTTTTTTTTTTTCATGGTTTAGGATGTAACAGGAGAAAAATAGTAATGCTTTATTCCTTTTTGCCAATAGCAGCCGCTTCTTTGGCCTGGTGGGCCTTCAAAACAGCTACAGCTTCTTCCACCTAAAAAATAAAGAAAAAGCAAAATAAATTAAGTATTAAAAGTCATCAATATTTAAAAAAAAAAATATCATAATCAGTTACTCAGGAGGTCATGTGGATACCCAAGTGGCAGGTTGAGCACAAGTTCCACTTAATTGATGAACCATTTTTTAAAAAAAAACTCATTCAGCTAGGAATCAATCTAGGAACCATTTAGCTCTGAGACTGCCACTGCACTAAATCATACAGGCCACCAATTGTAATTAACAAATTTGCAAACAAAGATTTTTAGTAAGGTATACCTTAGCTTTGAGGGACTCGTGGGATTCAAGCATATGTAAAAGTTCGGAATTGTCGATTTCAAGCAGCATGCCGGTGATTTTTCCTGCTAAATCTGGGAACATGCACTGAATCAAGGGAAATAAGCGCTCTCCCAACATTTGTTTTTGCTCTTGGGGAGGAGCAGACGCGAGCATTGAAGCTGTAAGAGGTTCTTGACCTTGTATATGCACTGCTTGCTGGGTTACCTAAAGGATTAGAAAAGTTCAATTCAGATTTTTTGCACTCAAGTACACATTATTATTTATTTAATGTCAGAATCTTACTTGCTGCTGAAGTGGGGCTTGCTGAGGGGGGTTTCGCATTGTAGGAGTGTATTTGTAATTTGGTCCTCTCTGCTGGGCTAGGGCAGGAGCTGCTCGAGTCACACCGCTTTGAGCAGCTGGAGTTATGCCTGCAATTCTTTGTCCTGGTTGCTGTCCCGTTATTGGACGCCCATTTAAAGTGCTACGAACTGGTCCAGCTGGACGTGGAGTAGCTCTGAAAGTTGTTGTTCCAGACATTGCTTGGAAACCTAAAAAATATATTTAATGTCAATCAAAAAGTAATATTTTTGAAGATTTAAGTCACCAACAGAAAAAAAATGCCAAAATAGAAAAGTTTATATAATAGATCCTAACAATATAATAGCAGCAAAATACAGAAATTGTTAGAACAATTCTGAAAAAAAAAAAAGGTTAAACTGCAAGTTGATAATTACAAACCGCAAATCTGATTTATGATTTTACACTTTTACATTTTTATTGCACTGATATTCTTCAAGTTTATGCAACTTTCTATACAAATTATGCAGTACTAAATGTTATTGTAAAGTACCAAATTAAGAATAAAATTATTTTTCTAAATATGTAAAAATAGCCTAAGAAAGTAAAATGATAATTTGTAGAAAGTACAAAATTCTGTAAATATATATTAAATTCTATTATAAGTATATTAATGACTAAGAATATATTTAATTTTTAAATAAAAAAAAATACTGACAGTAGAAATCATCTACTTTCAAATTTTATATAATTACTCCAAGACCATTTTATAAATATCTATACCGATTTTTAAAATCTAATTATATGTATATATTAACTGAACAGTGTTTTCTTAATTAATTATGAACATAACTTTCTTTTGGATTTTTTTTTTTTTGCAAATTTATTCTCTCTTTGCTATTAATTTTATGATTAATATATAATATCATACTAAAATATTTTAATCACTTAAACACTTGAAATTTTAAAAATAATTTTCACTAAATGCAGTTTGAAATTTTATGCTCTTTTTGGGTGATAGCATTCAAATATTTGTTAATACAAATCTGCAATAGACATTTGAAAAAAATAAGCGATAAGCAATAAATAATTCCCTTGCAAATATAGGGGATATTTAAATTTTTCCAAATAATACACAGGAAAAAAAATTTTTTTGGTATATTCTGGGTAAACTACACAAAAAATATACATTTAATATAAGGAATTTTTAATTTCAAAAGAAAAAATAATTTAGAATGCAGTACATGATTTGAAATATTTTTTCTTTGTCTGCAAGCATTTTTTAAATTCACGTTATTTTTAGTATTTTTGTAAAAGTAATGTTTAAAGGGAAGTTAGAAATTAAAAAATTAGATGCTCGTTTCTATTAATGTTTATTTCAACAACTGTATTATTTTAGTATTATATCAGTCAAAATATATTTACACATCTTCATAATATATAAACATCTCCCCAACCTCTGGTTAATCAGAAGGAAAATGTCATCAAAAAGAGTGTAAATGGATTTGTAAATGCAAAATTCAGATTTAATAATATCTTCTGAATAAAAAAACATTACAAAGTATTCTAAATAATTAAATGACACCCATATAATAACATTGTAAAATTATGACATCGAAGAATAATTAAAGGACTTTTGAGACTGAAAGATAAATATTACATACTTTTTTTTTAATGTATCTACTATTCAAAACCTAAATGTGAAAATTTCAATTTATAAATCATTCGTCCATTAAAAAAATATTTTAAAATGTTAATAGAGAATGTAGGGCAGATTCCATGTCCATAATTAACTTACTTGCAGCATACTCACCGGCGGCGGCAGCTTGAGTAGCTGGGCGCATTTGGGGCTGGGTAGGCCAGCGTGGGCTTGGACGCACTTGCGCCATTTGTGTTGGAAAATAACCTCGTTGAGCCTGAGTCATGGTTGGCACAAAATAGCCAGCACCACCAGGCTGGAACATTTGACCCACTTGCTGACCCTAAAAAAAAAAAAAATTTAAGAGGTTTTTATTTTGGAATTAAATTCTCAGCAAAATAAAAATTACTAAAGTAAAAACAAAAAAAAAATTCCATCAATTACCTGTACCCGCATGCCCGCTACTCTCTGCATATACTGAGAAGCCAGATGAGCTTTACGATCTTCTTTGCGCTGTGCCAGAGCAACGTACAGTGGTTTAGAGATGACTATACGTCCATTCATTTCAGTCACTGCTTTGGTGGCTTCTTCTGGTGAAGAAAAACAGACAAAACCAAAGCCTTTTGAACGACCATCTTCCATCATCACCTTAAAAAAAAATTCACGACAAAGTCATTTATTCCTAGAATTGGGTATGGGCAAGATTTTAAATCTATTTTGGCTTTGAACTAATTTTTGGCAGAGTTCTAGCACATGTCCTATCTCAATTTAAATAATCTACTTGCCTGATGGCCCCACAGAAAACCCATGAAAAAATCCACAAGAAATTAAATATACATATATATTAGGTACAGTGAAGAAGCAAAATCCATTATATTCTGTTCCGTATCTTCCTGACATATATTGGATTTAATGTATAATAATTCAAATTTTGATATCTACTGTTTATTGTAATATAGTATGAAGAAACTTTTTAATATGCACACACATATATATGCATTTAAGATTTTAATATAAACAAATTTTTAAAAAATAATAACAGAATAAAGTGAGAAAGCTCTTTTATATATATATTTTTTTTAGTCTGTATGCTTTCACATAAAAATAAAATAAAATGCATAACTAAGTACAGATTCTAACAAGCTTTCTAATGCAATAGAATAATAATTACCGGAAACCTTTTACCAATTCACATTTTCTATTCATAATTCCAACGCCATATCAAAATATAGTCATAACTTTAGCTATAATAGGAATGCAACATCATGGCATGAATAATTTCCTCTTTTCATTATTTCTCAACAGATGATAGCTTTTTTTGATCATAAGGCCTATTTTGGAACATGATTTTTTTTCTTACACTTCAAATATGACTTTTAGGGGGAGTACAAATTTTCTTAAATTATGCTTAGAAATATTTTTATCAAATGTAATACTCTACTATGTAAAACTTCTGGAAGAAAAAATGCCTTTTTAACGTGAACAGTTAACAAAATTGTATTAGAATTAGTGAGAATGCTGAAAGATGAAAAAAGGCCTTCTGATATTCTATTTGTTGTATACATTTACTCATAAAATGTATCAATTTTAATGCTTCTATTTTTATACTGTTTATTTGCAGTGTAAAAGATACAGCACATATCACAGCTTCAGAGCAATATTTTTAGCAAGCAATGAACACAAGTATTCCATAAAATTTATTATAAAATGTATTTTTTGATGAAAACAATTTACATTTTATAGTAAGCAAATCAACACAATGTAATTGATGACACTAAATAGGTTAATAAAAGTAATCAAAAGAAATAAAACAGCAAATGCAAAATGAAACTAATTTATTACAATATATTATACCAAAGCATTTAAATAAGAAATGCATTCTAAAAAGCAAGAAGTACATTAAATAAAAAGCATGAAAATAATTTATATTTAAGCAAGCAAAGCAATGTGAAAAAAGTAAAATATCAAACTTGCAGTTGTCTACATTTTATGTTTAATATTTTTAGACCCAAAATAAATAATCACTTGGGTTTTCTTATCATTATGTTCACAAGTGTTGTTTGTTCTTATCACAACAGTAATGAAAAAAATTCATTGCTACTTTAAAAAAATTTAAGCAAACAAAATCATTACTATATTAAAGCATTACCAGTCAGCTCAAATTTTATTGTTACAGTAAAATAAATTACATTTGTTAAAATTAATTATTTATCTATTTTTTTTTTTTGGAAAGAGAAACAATGAATTACATACATTTCAGTAATTTATTATTTTTTTTTATAGATTTTTTCATGAGTTATCCTCCTGTAATGCCATCTGAAAGGTAAATTGTTCAAATAAAATACCTAATTGTTCTATTTACATACTACTATTAATATATAATATATAAAGAGCCTGCTACTAGCTCTAAACAAGCTTAATTATTTTATTTTTTATGATAAATGCTACAAGAGAAAATACATGAAGCTTTTATCTATGATGGTCCCCATCCCCAGACCGGTTTCGAGCTATGGCTCTCATCAGTGAGGAGCTAGGACATAAGATTCAAAATATTAACTCAAACCAAGCATTTATCTCATTCTTAAATATTAAGAAAAAGATCCAAATCTTCAGACACCTACATGTCTTCAAACTCAGCTCTTTAACCAAAGAAACTATATGAGCCTGAACTAAATTCAGAGATCCCATATATTAGTAGTCTTAGCAATTTAATATAGCCAAAGCGTATTACTAAATATACTAATTATTTTTATATACCTTAGCACTAGTGATTGTACCAAAACGGGAAAATTCCTTGCGCAGGGCTTCGTCATCGATAGCATCGTCTAAATTTTTGACATATAAATTTACGCCCTGATAGCGGTTCATTCGCTCAATCTTCAGTTGCTCAAACTTGCGCTTAAGTTCTGCTTGTCGCTCACTCTTTTTCTGTGCCCGTCCGACATATAAAATTTTGCTATTAAGTTCTTTTCCATTCATCTCTTCCACAGCCTACAATATAAAATCGTAACTGTTTTTTTAACTACTTTTTCATATGGTATTCTAAAAACTACATAAAAACTATAGATTAAAAAAAAAAATACTATGAAAATAGAAAATGTATACATTTGTAGAGCTCTACATTTTGTATATACTAATTAATTATATTTAATATATAATCGAAAATAAAATGGTTATTACAATTGTTTTTTAAGTGATTCCCAATCTTTTTTTTTTATATATAATTATTATTTCGTAATAGCCCATTTCCAAAACAGTATCCTTCATATCAATAAAATGTTTGTAATTAATATAGCTCCTGTTCATTCAAATTTATATGCACTAATTGTAAACACATATTTTCATTGAAAAACTAAATCCAAGTACATAAAGTTTACATTTTTACAAATTACATGTACTCATTAACAAAATATTTATAATTAATATAGTTACTTTTAAAATTTATATTTCTTTAACTACAAATAGACCAAAAAGATTAAAAAGCAATGTGTGTGTGTGTGGGTGGGTGGATACATTGCAAGTATACATTTGAAAAAAAAAAAACCTGAAGTAAATTCATCTAAGATTACTTTTAAGAGGGAAAAAAATCATTCATTAACATATTTATCTTAATTAATAAATGAAAAGTTTTAATTCATTTTGAAATAATATTTAAAACAGACATTATGTACACAATAAGGATTAGTGACTTACTGATTCATATCTGCTAATATATGAGCTGATAAGCAAATTAAAAATTATAATAAATGATCACAAAGCAAAAAATGAAAGCTGAGTTTCAAGACAGACATGCACACTGTGCATACATGGCTAATTGTCATTAATCAAAATGACCAAGCAAAAGAACAAAGGTTTTCTCAAAGTAAATAGTAATAAATCTGTTCCATCATTCCTAAAAATAATTTCACAATTGCTTCCTTTTTTTATTGTTTTAAACTTTATAACCTTTCCACTGAGTGTTAGAACTATAGACTGCATGAGTGAACATTTAAGATTATAGGTTTGAATGAATTGTAATTGTTTCATTTTTAAATTTAATTATAGACATAATAATTTTAATATGTCAAATTTTAAGAGCAACTTTAAGAAATGAACTCAATAATTTAAATTATTAATTTTTGACTTCTATATACAGTATATGATATATATGCAACTTTTCCTACCATTATGCAATATTTTTGCACATCCCTAAATATTCCGAGATATCTCTGGAGAATGCATATTTGAGGATGAGAGAACATTGCCTTAAATGATAAAACACATTAATACTACAATCTAGATTTGTCAGTCTAAAAAAAAAACTAAGCGAAAAGAAAATCAATCAGTAAAATCAAATCAGATTCATCTATAAACATTAAATATTTTGCAAGTCATAACTTTTGGATTTTCCAAACCTTCACAAGTAAAATATAATTATAGCTTTTTGAATATTTACTGCAACTATATTTTTTAAAATTGTTTTGCTTTCCATACCTTCAGTTGTTATGAAGACAATATTTCTAATTATAATATAATCAAAATATGGTAATTATCAAAATGTGATTACAAAAATATACTAAATATTACCAAATTTAAAAATAAACCATAAATAATGAACCAAAATAATAAGTCATCAATCACTCTTTTCCCATACCCACATCACTTCATTTAGGTCTTAAATATATACATATCTGACATAATTTTTATATTATATTATAAGAGCACATTCTCATCATATTAAAATGTTTTCATTGTGATAGCAATTGATTAACTGATCATATCTAGACAATGAAATAGCAGACCAACATAATTCATAACATAAATGCAATTTGTCCACTCTACTTTGAATACTTTTTAGCAAAAAAAAACCTTTTATTATGCATACACAATCTTACGTTTCAACTGTCCTGTAGTCTTCTTTAGAGCTATGATATAATGAACAAAATAAAATACAATTATATAAATAATACTCTAAAAAAATGTAAACAAAATTAATAATCAAACTCAATATTACAATTCAAATATTGTATATAAAGATAGCAGAAGTAAAGGAAAGGAAGAAGTGTTTAGAAGGATTATATATAGAATCAAACCTAAATAAAATAATCCAGTTAATATAAAATATACAATATAAATTATATATATGTATTCCTGACTGAATATATACATACTCATGAACAACTATTAATTTAAAAATATTTTTATTATTTTTAATAATCTAATTAATTCTATTCCTTATAAACTTAAACTTTAGTATTATTAGTTCCACCTTAATAAAATATTTAATAATTTTATTTTCATATTAATTCTCAGTTCAACCTTAATCCATTTATTAATACTTTTTAATTTTCAAATCATATTAAGTCTATTATTTTCTTATTCATTCTTCTGTTATTAATAATATTTATCTATTAACTTACCCACTTTCACGTTAATTTTTTAAAAGTAAAAGAAAACTGCACTGTGACTTCTCCTTATTCAGCAATTGCTCAGCAACTTTACTCAAAGAAACCTGTTAGCTACTTCGAATCCCTTTCCAATCCCCACCCCGAGTTTTCCCATATTCTTTTCTACCCTGCTCCATCCCATTTCCACGACATAATCTTCGTCAACTTCATGGACTTTAGATCTAAAACCCCCTTATCTTTCTCCAAACCCAGCATAAAAACCAACAAGTCACTTTCTGTATACTCACTTTGTTCCTATTTATTCTTCCACGACTTCATTATTTGTATCCTTTCTGCTTTCAGACATTTACATTCAATTAATAGATGCCTAATATTTTCTATATCTTCCTTACACAGCTTGCAGACTAAATCACCCATATTTCTCCATTTACGTGTATATTCCTTTGTTCCTAAAGATCCCGTTCAAGCCTTAAACAGTAGATTACTTTCTTTGCTATTATCAGAAATTAACTTGCACCCAATATTCTGTTTACTTCTATAAATATTTAAACACTTTTTACTCTCCATACTAGCTCTCCATCTCCCTATTCTTTATTAATGCATCTATTCTTCTATTCCATTCCTTAACATTAAAACTCAACAATTCTAACACAATCATCCCACCTTTTGTATAAGTATACAGCCATAAATTCTTTATCTAAATATTCTGCATAACGCATTACCTTTCACACCCATCTTGTTGCCTGCCCTTTATTCATAACCCAATTAAATACTATTTTGGTTATTCTTTTATAATCCATAAACTGCAACCTACCAAACATTTTCATTTTACTTTTTGCATCTCTCGTATAAAAACTTGACCATCCCATTTCTCCTTGAACTGCCTCCCACACCTCTGCATCTAATGCATATCTTCCTACTTCCCTTTGTACTTTTTCTAAGTAATCCAATACCCTTTTACTAACACATAGCATATCATTACCATATATTAATCCTGCTACTGCAACTCCCATACAATTCTAGCTACATATTTATTATATGAAAACACTGTTAATTTCTTTACCAAACCCTTTCTTTTCTTTGCTTCATTTATCAATTTTTCCTCACATTCATCCAAGCATTTTTTCTGATTACTTAAGATGATCCCCAAATAACTATATCCGCCACACTTAACTTTATATCCCCCAATAAAAATTCTACACCTTATCTTTCTCCAGTATTAATCATCATATTTGATTTTTCTTTACTAAATTTAATCCCCATCTCTTTACCTACCCATGCACATGTCCTCAGCATAGCTTCCATATCTTCTTTCTGCACACAAAAAGATATCCGCAAAAAAAAAAGACCCGACAAAGTATATACTCCCTTGCCACCTATTAACAGTATCTCTATCCCTCTTCCTATAGCTTTCTCCATTTCACTCAAATGCAACAAAAACAAAGTAGGTGACATAGGGCATCATTGCCTTAATCCCACCCCATTTTTAATTTTAACCGATTCTATATTCCCTAATTGATAAGTATAGTAATTATTTTCATATAATTTCTTAATATTTACTAAAGCTTCATCCATTCCCAAATTTGCTAAACTTACCCATACTCTATTTACTCTATCATATGCCTTCTCTATATCTATAAAACTCATATATAACGATTTATCTGAATTTCTATTCATATCCATAAGTTGTGTAACTACAAATAAACTATCTCCTATATGCCTGACCTAAAACCTCCTTGCATTTCCCCTACTATATTATTCTCTCCCATCCATTTTGCAACTCTTCTAGCCACCATATATGAGAAAAATTTATATAAAACTGATGTTACCGCTATCGGTTTATAATTATTTAACTTTCTATGATCCTTACCCTTTCCTTTAAATAATAATCTTAATCTTGTATTACTCCAACTACCCGGAAAAACTCTTCTGTGCCATCTCATTAAAATATGATAATAGTTTTACATTTGTTCTATGTCGTAAATTCATTATAATCTCTGCTGCCCACCCATCTAAACCTCTTGCCTTTCCACTTTCTTCCCTGCCTCATTCAGTTCATTTTTTGTAAACCTAATATTCCCATTACTAAATGCTTTCATGTTTTCTATCACCAATTCCTTCACATCCATTACATATCTATTTAAGATTCTCTCTAATTCTTCTCTAGAACTACACTCTATTCCCTCATCTAGTAATACTATCTCCCCCCCCCCTACATTTCTCCTTTTAATGTAATTCCAAAATTTTTTACTCCCATCTCTTCCACTTTTATTAATATCCTCCAACAATTTATTATTCATTCATTCTCTCTCTATAATTATCTATTTTAGCCAACTTCTTTTCTAAGTACTTTCCCCATTTAGCATTAATATCTTCATTTTCTTTGTTCTTAATAGCGCACTTCTATTCTCTGCACGCTTCTTTCCTCTCTTTTACACTTTTAGTAACTCATTTTTTATTACTTTTATTCTTCTGCATACTCCCAACTAAAACCCTATTTGCCACTTTTTCTATTTCACCACACCAGTCCTTACATTCATCCCCAACCAACTGTTCCATGGTTTCTTCAACTTGTATTTTATACTCTTCCAACTTATTCCTATCATTCACTCTCCATCCACATCTTTCACTATTGTTTCACTTTTATTTCCATGCAAATTATCTTATACCCTAGCTGCCTCTATTACATATTACTTAAAACTATCTGTAATCACTACAACTCTTTATTTATATATATTTTATTTATACACCTTTAACTTTATTACTATTATTATATAACTCTCCCATATAAATTTAAATCATACTGTTTTATAAGTAAATATTATGCTAAGTTTTTATTTCATTAATATGTAATATCTATAAATATGTATACTTCTATGTAACCCTTTCTTTGTTACAACCCATGAGATGACTGGTTACATAGAAGTATACACATGAATATATTTATAGATATTATATATTAATGAAATAAAAACTTAGCATATTTGCACATAAAACAGTACAGTGTAAGATAAATTTATAAGATTATATAATAGTAATAAAAGTTAAAATGTATAAATAGAAAAAATATATAGTTGTAGTGATTATAGATAAGTTAGTTTAAATAATATGTAAGAGGGAGCCGCAAGATAAATTAATGTTTTGCTGTGCTGACGTTTTTTACTCTGTGATCATGGATACAAAGATTGTTTATTTGTTGTATGAAAGTGAGAGAAAATTGTTATTACGAGAAGCAGATATAATTGAATTTGGAAAGACTGGGATTTGTTAAAGTTTGCTCGCCATTTTAAATATAGAAGTTAAACAAAAAAAAACATTATTTTGTTGAATGTGTGCTAATGTAAGGATATTTTATAACTAAGTTGCATGTAAGATTAGATGATTTTTTAATAAGTTTGTTACTAAAAAAAAATTTTTTTATTAATTTGTGAAAGGGAGTGAGTTATTTGAGAAAAAAGATAACGTTTTGGAGGCCTACAGTCGGAAAACTCGTGGTTATCAATCGATCATTATTGAAAGAAAGTAATGTTTTTATCCTTCTATGAAAAGGAGTTTGAAGAGAAGGATAAGAAGTATAAAATCAAATATAAAGTAGGTGACTTGGAAAATAAGGAATATGGATTGCACTGGTATTCCACAATGCATATATAATGGTCAGAAAGAAATTAGGCGTGCTGTGGTAGTGAACTGTATGTGATGAGATTTTTCACTTGAAATGTTTAAATAAGACTAGGAAGGATGTAACAGGTTTATGGTTATGTTGACAGTGTGTGAATGTGATAAGAGGTGAAAAAGTGTTTTCTAAGTGTAGATGGTTTTAAGAAGAAAGTCAGGAGAAATGGAGCAAAATGTAATTGAGGGAGATAGGATAGAATATGATTGTAGTGGAGTTACAGGAGATATGGGTGAAAAAATTAATAGTGAAATGGGGATGATTAGCCAAAAAGTAAGTAAGATAGAGGAAGAAGTAAAAGATGTAGAAGCAAAATTAACATCGTTAGAGATGAAGCGTGAGCAGATTAAGAAATTATTGAGTAGTAATGATAAGAAGGAAGTAGATAAAGAAGTCCAGAAGGTGGTACAGAATGTTATGGCTGAAGCAGAGAATGTAGACTATGAGACAATATTGATAGGAGATTCATTAATTAGAGAATGTGGAGATATAATTGCAAGGGAAAATAGAAACAGGTATGTAAGAGTATGTTTGCCTGGAGCTAGAATTAGGGACATTACAGATAAAGTAAAGAAGCAAGGGAGTAGAGATGTGTATGTTATGGTAGGAACTAATAATTTGTCAGAATCATCAAAGTAGTGGATGAGTACATAGAATTGGTTAGAAATTTGGGTAAGATTAAAGAAAGAGTAGGAATAGTTGGATTATTACCAAGATTTGACAAGAGATATATGTTAGATAGGGCATATTCTATAAATGAGATTGAAAAAATTGTGTGAGAGAAATGATGTCATGTTTGTGGATGTGTGAGATTTTTTTATTGGAAAAAGGGAATTATATAGTAAAGATGGATTGCACTTAGAAAACCAAGGAAGTGAAGTTTTAGGAAGTTTGATTTATAAAGAATATAGTTCGGGAAACTTGTAAATGGGGAGTGAGGTTTTAAGTGGCAGTGTTATCAGAAAGAAGAATGGACAGAATGTAAGTAATAATCAAAGGGTAGCTGATTTAGATATAAATGTAGATATGGAGAGGAAATGTGTCTGTACCCTTTCAGCTTTTTGAGCGCGCATCCGGCGGTGTTCAGATGATGTTTTGTTTTCTTTCTTTACTGATGTAAAAGGTATAAGTGTGACGTAGATGAAAATACGATCTTTCGAAAGCTTGCAGATGTAGCTTTCTGAAAATCTTTATTTCAAAAAAATCAGTTAAAATTTAAATTTTTGGCAGCAGTTTTAATCAACCACAGTATTTAATTCTTTTGTCTTTTTTAATAATTTTTGTACTTATCATGGAGCGATAAAAGACAAAAATAATTTACGGGGCTGCAGATGTCATTTCTCCGGTACTATATTTTAAAGATGGCGGAAAGAAGCCGGTCAACGTAATTTTGTAAGTAACATTTAAAAAAATTTTTTTTTATTTTTTTAATAAAATAATATATTTTTATTTAATTAGCATTTTTATTAATTACTTTTAGTTTGTAATTTGTGTGTTAGTTATTTACGTTCGTATACAATTAAAATCTAATGCAACTTTTAACGTTCTACACTTATAAAAATAATGTTTTTCAAAAAGTATAATTTATTATGAAAATCATTAATTATGTTTATGTATATATAATATAATATGATTTATAAGTAATTTGTTATAATTCCGATTCTTGTTTACGTTTTTCAAGTCTATAGCTAACAAATGATCTGTATGCAAATAAATTATATATACGTGATTCATGCTTTGGTTTTGCTATATGTTTCATAACATTATTTTCAAGTCAATAGCTAACAAATACACTATATGCAAATAAATTATATCTATGTAGTACAATAAATATAATAAGATAGCATCACTTCTGTGCATAAAGAATATAAACATCACTTGGGTACATAAAGAATATAAGCATCACTTGTGTGCATAAAGAATATAAACATAACTGGTGTCCATAAAGAATATAAACATCACTGATGTACACAAAAAATATAAAATGAAGAGATGAAACTCATTTTATCATAGTGATATAGACAGTAGCCTACAATTTCTAGTTTTAGACAGACAAGAAGCCAATTGCTATGATGATTTCTTTTGTATCTTTTATTAGGATGAATCTTTTTCTTTATAGACGCCTTTGACATTTAGAACATTTGGGGTACAAGATAAAAATGAAGAAGTCATATCCGACTGCTTTTGGAGATTGTGAAGCTGTGGATTATCTCAGGAAAGACATGTTATACATGTTTAGAAAGATAATTTTGTGAGGAATGCAAAGAAATTATCACTGAAGATGTATTTTCAATTTTAGTTAATGTTACTTATCATATTATGAACAAACAATAAAATAATAAGTATTTCGGATGTGAAAATTTTTTTGTTTTCTTATTTTTTATATAGTTATCACTATTTATTTTATGTTTATTGTTTTCCTTAATGTTTCTAGTTTCTAGCAATGTAATTGTTTTTGCTCTAGCATAATTAAAACTGAAGTTATTGTGAAAATTGTATGTCAGGCCAGTATTTTAAAAAGTTCAATATGGCAGCTTGAAGTTGAAAGAGTTAATGGTAAGCAAGTTATTTATAAATGTAATGGAGAAAGAGTCAAAAGAATTTATAAAGGAGTAGTTAGGAAAGAAGAAATTGTTAAAATTGTTTATTTGAATATGCAAGGTGGTAGGAGACAAAAAAAGGGGGCTGGAATTAAACAAAGTAATTAAAAATGAAGAGCTCGAGATATTAGCAGTAGTGAAAACACATCTAAGAGAAGAAAAATAACCTATTCTGGAAGACTTGGTATGGCAGGGTATAAATAGAAAAGAAAAACAAGAAAGGGGTGGTAGTATAGGAGTTATGTCAAAAAAAAAAAATTTAAATACTTTTAAATTTCAAGAACATTTGTGCTTTGAGATAAGATTAGGAAGACAAGAATGGATGGTGGCTATAATGCATATAGCCACTGAAGATAGTCAAACTATAATGGAGTGGAACAGTAGCGTATATGAATGCTTAGTTAAGGATATATAGCTTCAAAAAAAAGGGGAAGAGAATAATGGTTATAGGGAATATGAATGGGCATATTGAAGAAATTGACGATGTAAGTAATAAGAATGGACAGCTTTTGAAGAGTTTTTGTCAGGGAGTGAATTTGACCATTGGAAATTTATCGAATATTTATGGGGGATAATACATATGGTCTAGAAATAATATATTCCACACAATAGATTATGTATTAGTGTGGAATAGATTATGTATTAGTAGAGAAAGAGGGAATGAATAAAGTACGGAAAATTAAGGTGTTTGATAATGGAGAGTATATAATAGTGATCATAACTTCTTTGTAATAGATATGGTTAGTAATGTGATGAAAAATAGTAATAGAAGTAGTAAGAATAGTGAAAGATGTGGATGGAGAGTTAATGATGAGAATAAAGTTAGAAGACTATAATTGAAACCATGAAAGAGTTGTTTGGGGATGAGTATAAGGACTGGTGTGGTGAAATAGAAAAATTGGCAAATAGTATTAGGTGAGAATATTCAGAAGAATAAAATAAGAAAGTGAGAACTAGTAAAAATGTAAAAGATAGGAGAAAAGCATGCAGAGAATATAAGTGTGCTGTTAAGAACAAAGAAAGTGAAAAAGATATTAATACTAAATGGAAAAAGTACTTAGAAAAAAAAGAAGTTGCCTAAAATAGATAATTATAGAGAGAAAATGAAACTGAATAAACTATTGGAAAATATTAATAGAAGTGGAAGAGATGGGACTAAAAAATTTTGGAAATACATTAAAAGGAATGTAGGGGAGAGAGAATTAGTATTACTAGATGATGAGGGAATAGAGTGTAGCTCTAGAGAAGAATTAGAGATAGTCTTAAACAAGTATGTAATGATGTAGAAAAAATGTTAGATGTGAATAAAGGACAGAGTGATAGCAAACATAAGAGCATATAGTAATGGGAATATACGATTTAGAGAAAATGAATTGAATGAGGCAAGTAAGAAATTGAAAGGTGGAAAGGCAAGAGGTTTGGATAGATGGACAGCAGATATGGTAATGAATTTAGAGCAGAAGGCAAAATTATAACTATTATCATGTTTTAATAAGATGGCACAGAAGAGACATTATCAAGGGAAAGGATCATAGAAAGTTATACAATTATAGACCGATACGATAGCAGGAACGTTAGTGCAATATAAAATGTTCTCATATATGGTGGCTGGAAGCGTTGCAAAATGGATGGAAGAAAAATAATAGTGGGAGAAATGAAAGGAAGTTTTTGATCAGATAGGCTTATAGGAGAGTTTATTTGTAGTTAAACAACTTATGGATATGAGTAGGAAATACAGGTAGAAAGTTATGCATGGTTTTTATAGATATAGAGAATGTGTATAATAGAGTAAATAAAAATAAATTATGGGTAAGTTTAGTAAATTTGGGAATGGGTGGAGCTTTAGTAGATATTATTAAGAAATTATATGAAAAATAATTACTATACGTATCAATTAGGGAATATAGAATCAGTTAAAGTTAAAAGTGGGGTGGGACTAAGTCAAGGGTGTCCCTCAGTCTCCTATTTTGTTGTATTTGAGAGAAATGGAGAGAGCAATAGAAAGACTAGGAAAAGGGGTAGATACCATTAATAGGTGGCAAGAGAGTATATAGATTGTCGGGTCTTTTATTTACGGATTTTTTTTGTGTGCAGACAGAAGGAAAGATATGGAAGTTATGCTGAGGACACGCGCAAAGTTGGCTAAAGAGATAAGGATTAAATTTAGTGAAGAAAAATCAAAAGTAATGATGACTAATATTGGGGAAAGAGAAGACAAAGAATTTTTATTGGGGGATATAAAGTTAAGGGTGGCGAATAGTTATATTTGGAAATCGTCTTAAGTAATCAAGAAAAATTGCTTGGAAGAATGGGAGAAAAAATGATAAATGAAGCAAAGAAAAGAAAGGGATTGATAAAGAAATTAACAGTTTTCATATTATGGAAGTGGCAGTATAGATTACTTGGAAAAAGTACAAAGAGAAGTAGGAAGAAATGCATTAGATGCAGATGTGGGGATGGCAAAGTAGGCAATTCAAGGAGAAATGGGATTGTCAAGTTTTTATACGAGAGATGCAAAAAAACAAAATGAAAATGTTCGGTAGATTGCAGTTTATGGATAATAAAACAATAGCCAAAATAGTATTTAATTGTAATATGAATAAAAGGTAGGTAACACGATGGGTGTGAAAGGTAATGCGATATGTAGATTTGGATAAAAAATTTATGTCAGTATACTTGTACAAAAGGTAGGATGATTGTGTTATAGTGGTAAGGAATGGGATAGAAGAATACATGCATTAATAAAGAATAGGCATTTGGAGAGATGGAGAATTAGTATGGAGAATAAAAGGGTTTAAATATATTGTGTGGGTAGCTAAAAATCGCTACCCAACAGCTATACCTAAGCCATCTGAAATAATGTAAAATTTTTTTCAATTAGCAAGTAGAAAGATAAATAAAAAGTTTTTGTTAGAACACTTTTGGAAAGGAAGATTAATGTTTTTATATTTTTAATATTTTTTTCTAAACAGTGTAATAACTACTCACTAAGTACTTAAGAATGATGGGTAATTGACCGTAAAACAAAAAAACACACACACATATATATTAGTAATAAAATTTTATTACTAGGAAAATTTCAATCTTAATATAAAAAAAATTATACATAGTTATATATATATATATTGGTCGTTTGTATTGCGTTAAATGTGACAATGACTTAAATAAAATAAAAAACAATAATTATAACAGTAGAAAGTAAATCAATAATTTAAATATAAGATGGATAAGAGTGTAATATTGTAGATTTATTTTATAATTTGTTTTGTTATTTTTAATGAATCAATGTAAAAAAATATTTTAAAAGCTGAAACACTGGTTTTTAAACAATAGAAATAGTGCCAAGATAAAAAAGAAACAATTAAAAAATTGTCGCTTCTTGCTGGAAAAAAGATGGTCAAGTCTAGTTTATCAGAAGGATTATTTTTATATTGTCTACAAAATAGACTTTTTTTTTTTCTTAATTAATTTGGCATTTGGATAAAAGTAAAAGAAATGAATGGAACATTAATCTGATTTATTCAGTAAGTAAGTGGAAATAATTATCAATCTAAATTTTTTAAAAAAAAAAGCAATCTGATTTGTGTTTAAAAGTAACTAAAAAAAAAGGAAATTAGAACAGTTAAGTTTTTTTCTGTCTATAAAAATATTTTATTATATACAAACTGCATAGTTAAAGTATGGAATACGTTGGCTAAAGAGCTGAATTGTCATCGGGATGAAGCATTTCTTTCCTATCCACTATGGCCATATAAATATAAAGATATGACTGTCTACAATTTAATTGCCTACAGGATGAAAATCTATGGAATGAGTAACACCAAACTACCTATTGCTACTGAAGTACCTTCAGGATGCTCTATCAAATTAAACTGGAGTTCTTCAACATCTATTTAAAAAATACATCAACCATAAGAACTTTGTATAAAGGAGAAATTGTAAATTATGTTTTATTTTCTGTTATATCAATTTGTATTTTTATTTATATATTTTTTTTACCTCATCTTATATTTGGAAAAAGCTATTGCTAATTATACAGGGAACAATCCAATATATGAAAATATCAAGTGAGTAGGGGAAAGGTTGAAGTCTATTTTTTTTTTTTTTAAATAAAGTTTAGATGATTTACTTTCTACTGAGAGAATTGGGATTGAAATAAGCACAAAACAATTAAGTGCTTCACTAGAATTTTTTTTTTTAAAGCCACTGATATAAAATGCCACATGGCATGACTAATTATATATGTGTGTGTTACTAATAATATTTCTTAAGATATAGTTGAATAAATGACTAACTCTTTTTAAAATAGTATCCTTTATTATTTTTTATCATATTCTGTGTTGTTTGATCATTATATTTTTTCACAATTAAAATTGCATACTATATCTGAGGTTGCAGTTAAATTGGGTTAGCAATCTCATTTTTAATTAATCATTTTTTTATTATTATCATCATAAACATAGAAACTGTAAATACATAGAGATATCCAAGTAATTTATGGGCATTTTTTTAAATAATTTTCTTTATTGAAATTTTTTCTTTTCTAAATTGTTTAAGAATTCATTTTATGTTTAAATATATCCTACTTTTGTTTGTAAATAAATATTATGAAGTTTTGTAAATTAAAAAGATCTCTGTAGTTTTGTTGATCCAGCATTTACATTCAATTAAGCACTTACATTATATCTTATAACTAATATTTTACACATGCACACACTCACATTACTCTTTGATAGGTATGTGAGAACATTGTTAAATAGAGGTTATTTCTTTCTAATAGATGGGGCATGTATTATTTTCATCATTGATTAATAGTTTGCATAAATACATACCTGTTAAGAGAGTCGAATGCGAATTCTTCCCGAGTTCAAATATCTGAGGCAATGGTTTTGGAAAAGAGTGGTAAGATGTGAGATGAACTGATTTGGATTGCATGTAGATTTAATGGATGATGCTTAGGCTAGTCTATTGAAGATGGGTGTAATCAGGAGTCAGGTATTTCATCGTTTTATCTCTAGCATCCTACACGAAGACCCTAGGTCTGACTGTAGTTAGATGCGAGCTTGCTCACTTTCACCTATATATGTGGATGGACCGGACTATTGCATTTGGCACTATCAACTTTGGGATATGGCAGATAAGTGCACCAGCACTTTTAGATTGGACGTAAGTTGATTATATGTTATGGACAAACCGGCTGATTGTTCTAATGTATTTGCAGATCAAAACATCCGGATATATCCGACCATACCGTTACAATATATATTATAACAGTCGGGCTGTAATTAGTCTTACCGTATCTGTCATACAAGGGCGCCACCAGCCATTCGAACCTGGAAAATTTATAGTGTAGGCAGATATTTACTGTTAAGATCCAATTTTATATTATATTGACTGTTAGCCCATGTCACTAGCTCAAGGAGATGCAGAGATTAAATATATAAATTCTCATTTATAACATTTCGGTAAAGAAAGATTTAAAATAAAAAATAAATAAGGTACTGCCAGTAATAACACACAAAAAACATTTATTGATGCATATATATAAATTTAAAATTGAAGAATAAATTAATCATAAATTTGTTATTATTTTTTTAAATTTAAATTATTATTTTAGAAAGTCTGCAAAGATGAACATTTTAATAGATTACTCAGTTAAAAACTTTTCAAAAACAATCATTCAATCTCAGACTAAAAGTTTGTAGCCAACCAACGTTTGCTTCCTGATATGAAGATGCTAGCATAAAACCACGCTGACAGAAATGTGCATCTGCAGCGGGGTATTACTTGAAGAGAAATGATCCTTGCTCAGAACAGGAATAAGCGTCTGTCTGGTGAAGCAAATCATTTGGAAAATATATATTAACAATTCTCTGTAATGGTGAATTGCGGTCTTGGCCATCTTACTATTAACACCTAGCATAAATAGGAAAACAATGGTATGGGAAATGCGTCCACATCCATTGTAATGCATAACTACACTTTCAGGTCATGCATTCATATTAGGCTTTTGCCCTGTATGCTAACACGCTTCACATTAGATCGATATAAACATCCATAAATCCCTCCACCAGCATCGACCTAACTACGAAACAAATAGCCTGAAATTAAACCCCTAAAAATAAACAAACAATTTTAAATATAAAGTTATTTATGGAATAGCAGAGGGAAATTCACAGTAAAGTAAACCCAATGGCACTCATCATAAGGTGCCACATTGACAACAATAACTTAAAAAATATACGCATAAATACGTTTGGACACTCAGCATGAGGTGTCATATTTACAGATATATATATATACTACGCATATGAAACTCTTAAGAAATAACTAACATAAATGTTAACGAATCTATGCAGCCATCTACACCCAACTTAAATTTAATACATTTTAATTAACATGTAATTAAAAAAAATGGAAATGATTAATTAAACATGCATAAAAAAAAAGTTATTATTAATAATTGATTTGGAATTTTCCTTTTTAGGTCAGATAAGAGTTCTTATTTTCAGTTACTAATTGCAAATTTAAAAAAGTTCATATTAAATGAACACAAGCGTTCATATTTTACAGATCTCCGGAAGATTTAGAGGTCCATCTTCGTGATCACTTTCGTAGATTGTTTGTCCTCCTTTGAAATGAAGCCGCTATTTGCCATTCATTTGGTAAAGAACTGTCATCAGAAGGCCTCAGCTGGTTGTCAGGAAATTAAATCTATTGCAGACTCCTACATCATGGAGTATGCAATACATATGTAGATTAAGTCAGCTCTAAGACAACAATAATTAAAAAATTCAATTATTTTGGCTATTATACATTTTCAAGGATCAATTGAACATGATGTCACTTGTTCTAAGGTCTAGATGTTTTTCCCATTATGGTCCATGCTCTTATTGCTGCTTCATAGAGGGAAACAATCTCTAATTTTTATTTACATCTCCTATCTGACCTATATTATTTAAGTGCCCCAAGGCTAATTTGCTTTACATTTAATTAATAAAACAATCATTTCCATTTTCTAAGATTTAGATCTTTACTTTTTTTTACAAAAAAATACTTTTTTTCTTAAAATAGTTTTAAAGTTTCCATATGTGCTATATATATATATGTTAATATAACTCTTTTAATTTTTGGCTTTTAGTTTTTTAATAAAATTATTTTTACTCAAGATTTATTTTCCCCTTTATTTTAATTTTAAAATAATGTAATGGCATATGTATACCATTACAATATTTAGAAGTAAACAGAATATTGTGTGCGAGTTAATTTATGATAATAGCAAGGAAAGTAATTTACTGTTTAAGGCTCGAACAGGATCTTTAGTAACAGTGATTTATACACGTAAATGGAAAAATGTGGGTGATTTAGTCTGCAAGTTGTATAAGGAAGGCATAGAAAATATTAGCCATCTGTTAATTGAATGTAAATGCTTGAAAAGCAGAAAGGATATAAATAATAAATTTATGGAAGAATTAATATAAACAAAGTGATTATACAGAAAGTGGGTTATTGATTTTTATGCTGCATTTGGGAAAAAGGGGATTTAGATATAAAGGCCATGGAGTTGACAAAGACTATGTTGTGGAAGTGGAATGCAGCAGGATATGGGATAACTTAGGGCGGAGAATGGGAAGGGAAGGTAAAGTGGTTAACAGGTTTCTCTGGACATAGTTGCTGAGTTTCCTGACTCCGTATAAGGAGAAGTCACAGTGCATCACATCAATTATGCGGGCTGTAGTAGTATTCGTATGTGATAAGGTTTATCATTTGAAATGCTTAAACAAGACTAGGAAGGCTGTAATAGGTACATGTTTATATACATTGCGTGTAAATGTCATAAAAAAGATGAAAAAATAGTTTCTAAGTGTAGACAGTTTCAAGAAAAAGTCAGGAGAAATGGAGCAAAATGTAGTTGAGGAAGATAAAGTAAGAGTGTTTTTAGTATAGTGATAAGAGATATGGATGGCAAAATAAGTAGTGCAATGGAGATGGTTAGCCAAAGAATAAGTAAGATAGGGAAGACGTGAAGAATGTAGAAGCGAAATTAAAATCGTTAGAATTGAGGTGTGAGCAGATTAAGGAATTAATACATAGAAATGATAAGGAAGAACTAGATAAGGAAGGCCAGAAGGTGGAAGAGAATGTCACAGGTGAAGTTGGGAAAGTAAATTGTATTGCTAAGAGAATCATTAATTAGAGGGTGTGGAAATATAATTGCAAGGGAAAAAAAGAAACAGGTATGCAAGAATGTTTTCCGGCAGCTAGAATTAGGGATATTACAGTTAAGGTAAAGAAACAAGAGAATAGAGATGCTTATGTTTTTGTCAGACCCATCGAAGAGAGTAATGGAAGAGTACATAGAATTGACTAGTAATTTAAGTATGATTAAAGGAGGGTAGGAATAGTTGGATTATTACCAATATTCAACAATAGGAATATGTTAGATAGAGCATGTTCAATAAATGAGAGATTGAAAAAATTATGCGAGAGAAATAGATATGTTTGTGGACATATCGGATTTTTTTATTAAGAAGAGGGAATTGTATAGTAAAGATGGATTGCACTTAGCAAAACAAGGAAGTGAAGTAGAAGGAGTTTGATTTATAAAAAATATTATAGTTTGGGAAACTTATAAAGCAGGGTAGGGTTTTAAATTGCAATATTGTCAAAAAGAAGAATGGATGGGATGTAAAAAATAAACAAAGGATAGCTGATTTAGATATAAATGAAGATGCGGAGAGAGAATGGGTCTGTAAAATTAACGGTAAGCAAGTTACTTTTAAATGTAATAGAGAAGAGTCAAAAGAATTTATAAAAGAAGAAATTGTTAATATTGGATATTTGCATATGCAAGTTGGTAGGAGACAAGAAAAGTAGCTGGAATTAAACAAAGCAGTTAAAAATAAAGAGCTTGAGGTAATAGCAGTAGTGGAAACACATTTAAGACAAGAACCTACACTGGAAAAAAGAGTATAAACAGAAAAGGAATGGTAGTATAGGAGTTATGTCAAAAAAATATTTAAATATTGTTAAGTGTCAAGAATATTTACAGTTTGAGATAAGATTAGGAAGACAAGAATGGATGATGGCTATAGTGTATATGGCTACTAATGGAATGAAACAGTAGCATATATGAATTGCCTAATTAAGGATATACAGTTTCAAAACTCAAAAAAAAAAAGGGTTAAGAAAATAATGGTTATAGAGGATATGAATGGGCATACTGAAAAAATTGATGACGTGGATAACAAGAATAGACAGCTTTTGAAGAATTTTTGTCAGAGTGAATTTGAGCAATGGAAATTTATCAAACATTTATGAAAGACAATACACATGGTCTAGAAATAATATATTCCACACAACAGATTATGTATTAGTAGAGAAAGAGGGAATAAAATATGAAAAATTAAAGTGTTTGATAATGGAGAGAGTGTTAATGATAATTTCTTTATAATAGAAACGGTTAGTAATGTGATGGAAAATAATAAAAGTAGAAAGGATAGTGAAAGATGGAGATGGGAAATGAATGATAAGAATAAGCTAGAAGAACATAAAATAAAAGTAGAAGAAATTATAGAAGAGTTTGTTGGTAAGGATCGGTATGGTGAAGTGAAAAAAGTGGCAAATAGGGTTTTAGGTGAGAATATTCAAAAGAATAAAATAGATAAGTGAGAGTTAGTAAAAGTGTAAAATAGAGGAAAAAAGCTTGCAGAGAATACAAATGTGCAATAAAAACAAAGAAAGGAAGAAGTTATTAAATGGAAAAAAAAAATTTTTTTTTAAAAATTTGGCTAAAATAGTTATAGAGAATAAAATTAAATAGAAAATTATTGAAGGATATTAATAAAAGTGGAAGAGATGGAAGTAAAAAATTCTGAAAATATGTTAAAAGAAGGAATGTAGGGGAGAAATAGTATTGTTAGATGATGAGAGAATAGTGTAGCTCTAGAGAAGAATTAGAAACAATCTTAACTAAATATGTAATGGATATAGAAAACGTTAGATGTAAAGGACAATGATAACAAGCATGAAAGCTTATATTAATGGAAATATTAGGTTTACAGAAAATGAATTGAATGAAGCAAGGAAGAATTAGAAAATCGGAAAGGCAAGAGCTTTCGGTAGATGGGCAGAAAAGATGGTGATGAATTTAGAAAATAGGATAAAATTAAATCTATTATCATGTTTTAAATAAGATGGTACAGAAGAATGAATTTCCAAATAGCTGGAATAATACAAGAATAAGACTACTATAAAGGAAAGGATCATAGAAAGTTAAACAACTATAGACCGATAGTGGTAACATCAGTGTTATGTAAAGTTTTTGCATATATGGTGGATGAAAGTGAAATAGGAAAAAAAATATTTTTTTTTACTTTTAAAAAATTGAAGTGAAAATGGGTACACATTAAAAAATTACAATATTTATGGTTTTTAGACATTAAAAAAAGATAAATATTAAATTTTTGAAGAATGAATAAGAAAATAATAGATATATGATTTGAAAATTTAAAAGAATATTAATAAATGAATTAAGGTTGAACCGAGAATTATATGAAAATAAAATTAAGTATTTTATTAAGGTGGAGCTAATTAATAAAACTAAAGTTTAAGAGTTTATAAGAAATAAAATTAGGAGATTATTAAAAATAATAAAAATTAATAATATATTTAAATTAACAGTTGTTCATGAATGTGTATATATACAGTCAAGAATATACATGTATAATTTATAGTTATTTTATATTGTATATTTTATTTTATAATAACTGGATTATTTTATTTGGGTTTGATTATATTATTTCAGTTTTATTCTGTTTTGTTATATATTTTATGTTGTTTTTTTATTATTTTATTAATTTTATTTTTACATTTTTTATATTATTTATAGTTATCTATTTTATTTTGTTCATTATATCACAGTTCTGAAGACGGCAAGACAGTTGAAACATATATGTACAATAAAAAGTTTTTTGCTAAAAATTGTTCAAAGGACAGTGGACAAATTGCATTTATATAAGATATTACAGCAAAATAAAGGATAACATTTTTCAGATAGGAGAATACAAATTAAATTTATGAATTTATAATTGCTTGATTTATTTATTCAACTCGCAAGTTAATGAAAATGCAGATAATACCTCTGACAAAGAAAAAAGAAACTGGAAATTGATTTTATAGATGCAGCATAATTTTAAATCATAAAAATAAATAAATTTACATACGTGTTCAGCATCGCTAGGATCTTCAAAGCTAACAAAACCGAACCCTCTGGACTTGCCCCCATCATCTGCCATGACTTTGTGGCTGGTAATCTTGCCAAACTTTTCAAACATTTCATGCAGCTTGTCATCGTCTAAGTCGTCACCAAAATTTTTAATGTAGACGTTAGTGAACTTCTTTGCTTGTTCACCCAGCTCCCTCTCGCGTTCTTTGCGCGGGATGAAGCGACCTACGTAGACTTTCTTTCCGTTTAACAGCATACCATTGACTTTCATGATGGCCTGATTGGCGGCTTCCTCAGTTTCAAAGTGCACGAAACCGTATCCTTTGGAACAGCCATTCTCATCATTTGCCACCTAAATAACAATAAAAATGCAATTAATAATTATTCATATAATCCAGAGGTCCCCAACCCTATGCCCACGGGCACCATGGCGCCCGCAGACCATTTTTCGTGTGCCCGCCGCTATCCGAACACGATAAAAAATTATTTATCTGATACAAATAAATTTAATTTTTAAATTTCTTATAAATTATTGTATTCAAATTGTAGGGCATACTATACTTTTACAGCATAAAAAGTCTATTATTAACAATATCCAACTATAAATTTATGTTGAAAAAATAAATGGTGCCTGCCACCTGGCCGGTATTATAGAATGTGCTCTTAAGTGCAAAAAGTTTGGGGACCACTGATATAATCTAAACATTTTAAAATACAAACATTTCTGTATATAACATATCTTGTGATTCACTTTAAAAAATTTTTTACATTGAACTGTTCTCTTGAAAGAATTAATGACTAGATTATTTTTTATATAAACTGCAAATAAATTGGTTTTATTAACAGTATAATTACCTTGCACGACAAGATATTGCCGAATGCCGAAAAGGTGTCGTACATGGCCTTGTTATCAATGGTCTTGTCCAGGTTCTTTATAAAAATATTTCCCACTCCTGATCGCCGGAGAGATGGATCTCGCTGTGACCACATTATACGAATTGGACGCCCTTTTAACAAATCAAAATTCATCGTATCCAAGGCACGCTCAGCTGACAATTCATAAAAAAAAGAAAAAATATTACAGAAGTTTATCAAATCACATATCTTCAAAAGTTAAAGTTATATTTTATTAAACTTCAAGAAAAAAACATATTATAATAAAATTAGGAAAGGCAAATATTGAAAATCAACAGGACTAAATATTTATTAAATATATGCAATTTTCCAATAATTTTCACAAAAAAATCATAAAGTCATATTTACTTTATCAACACACTAGATTTTATAGAAAGTACACTATTCAAACATGCTAACAGGAATAAAGAGCATAATAAGGATGATGAATTGTTAAAAATAAATTTAATATACGAATGTAATATGAAATATTGTTAAACTTTGAAGAGTTTTCAATATTTAATAATATACTTGCAAAGATAAAATGTTCATTAATATTTATTTTCATGAGGCAGAATTTGTTGAAAATCTTTTTACCACATCATATACATACATAAACCAACAAAGTTATAATTGCAAGAATAAAAAAATATTGTAGCGAAATGTAAAGATCTTAAATTAAGCCAATAAACATCACATGACTACCACCTCTTAGATTAACTTTATTTTTTCATGAAGTTACTGTTGAAAATATTGAGAAATTACTAGAGATGTTTAATTAAAAAAAGCATGCAAATTTAGAAGAAATACAAACTAGTTAACAAAAACTACTGTTGAGAAATATTTGTACTAGAAAATGATTTTTAAAAAAAATTGTCAAAATTTTTACATATTTAAACAAAGTTACTTTTAAGATAACAGAAAATTTAGATATCAACAGACAAGTGAATGCTATCAGTTTTAGCATTTATTCAGAGGACTTGTTTACTTAAAAGATTGAACAGTGAAAGATATTAGATTGGCTATGTTAAATACAATCAATTGTAAAAAATTGGCAATAAAAAAATTAAATATAAGTAAGTGATAATTGGCCATCATCCAAGTTAAATTGCAATGAGAATTCTGTCAAGTATTTGGGAAGTGAACTAAAATTACAATGAAACAAACATTGCTAAGTGTAGTTACACTACACAAAGACGAATAAAAAGAGGTTGAAATTATAACTGGAGAAATACAATATATGAATTAAAAATAATTTGGAAAACTTATATAGCAAAATTAAAACGAAATTTTAAAAAAAAAAATGCTTTTATTCATATAAATGCACTAAAAAATAGTTTCTCCAATTTTCTAAGTATTCTTGGATTTTTATAGAACCAAAAATAAAAACCATTTAAATAAACTTATAAATAATGCCTACTTTCTTATAAAAACATCTATCTATTTATTAACAAGTTTATTTCCAAGAATACTTTGAAATCTGAAGAAAATGTATTTTTTATTCTTTAATATACTACTCTCTCCCCATTTTTTAGTTTTACACAGTGCCAAAAATTAGGCCCAAAAAAGTTAGATACAAATTACTATTGCTAGCGAGAAATAGTGTAAAAGAGTACTGAATCAATTAATGAAATTTGCCATCAGGATACATATGTATGCAAAATCTTAATTCAAATAGAAAAATTGGAATGAAAGCAGAGTATAAGGTTTTTCAAACAGGCAAAAAGCATATTTAAAAAAAAACAACTGGGTGTGTGCAGAGAAACTATTTACAAACATATTAAAATGAGCTGCAGAGGATAATTGTGAAAAAATAAATTACCAAAAGATAGTGGTTATCAAGATATTAACAATGAAAAATAGTGGACAAGATTTATATGAAAGATGGCTTGAATTAAAAAATGCAATTTGACTGACCTATAACTAATGACAAGGAAATGCAGATACTATTTAGTTTTTATTTTTCTATAAAACTTAAAAAATTTGGATTGAAACTCTTTTGCTCTTGATACCTAGACATATACAGGCAGTCCCCTAGTTACAAACTTAATTGGTTCCTGACGTGTGTTTAGAAGTTGAAATTGTTTGAAAGTAGAGTTATGTTAAAAAAACATTATTTTTTATTGATTAGTATCTGGATTTTGTTTACAAATTTATCAAGAGTTAATTGAATTGTATTCTTTTTCTTCTCCTGATAAAGATATCTGTAACATTCTGTATCTTTTTCTATTACTCTTCGTATTCAAGATATACGCTCTCCATTGGGATCACATTCTTCCATGATGGTCAAAAATTTGTCAGGATGCATGAAGGCTTCATACTTAGTCTTGATTGTCAAACTCTTAATAAGTTCATTATCAGATTCTTCATTTTGTATTTCATTTATCTCTTGTAATTTAATCAAGTCTTTATTTGGCAGAGTTTCTGAGTGAGATTGCATTAACTAATCAGTATCTTCATCAGTGACATTGCTTGTTATAAATTCAACAGCAGTCTTCTTTTAATCCTTTCTTCCAATGTTCATGCAAACTAAGATCCTTAGCTTGAATAATTGATATGGGATTGCCTTTTTGGTATTGATCTTCAATCCATAAAGTCAAAGATTTCTCCATTTCATGTCTTTGAATAAATATTTCCACAATTTTTAACATATTCCTTAATTGTTTATTTTCACAATTGTATATATTGTTGATTGATTTAAATTACATGAACATGCGATTGAAGCTAAAAATTCACCATTTTCAGAATATCTAATTATATCCATTTTTGTCTAGACCGTTTGGGGTTTATGAGACCTTGATTTACTGTTTTATATAAGTTCTTATTGTTCTCTAAAATATACTTTTAATTATTTTCTAAATTCCAAAGTTTATCTTTCTTTAGAAAAAATTCAATTATGAATGTATGTAGTTTTTTTAATCAGATACTGTAAATTTGTAGCTTACTAAAAGGAATTTTTTAATTATTAAAATACTAAAATACTGTACAATTTTGAATACAGATTTCTTGCTACAGTATATAGCACTAATTATATATGAAAGTATGTGCATAGATAAAGATCTAAAGTTCAAAAGCAATTACATAATAATGAAATGTTTATAACTCGAGTGTTCTTAACTAGGGGACTGCCTGTATTTGCATTTTACTCCCTACAGTCATCCCATCTTATATCTTAGTTTATTACAATATAGTATTTATTCTCTTCATCTCTTACAGTAAACTATCTTTAAGTTCTTTTTTTTGCCTGATTCATTATAATATCCATCCCATAAAAATATTCTTATAATTCTCTTTAATTTAATGACTAAATATCTAAACTAACTTCAAAATTTGTTTTCCAGCAACACCCATATACATATTTATATTAATATTATAGACTTTCCTCATAGTGCAATGATTGATAATTTTATATCACCCTCTAACTATATTTCAAGTATGAATCATATATATATATACCACCTTCAATTGAGTTAATTTGAAAAGTGTGAATTCCACATATTCAATTTCACGCTGATATTTAGATGGCACAAGCGGTCACAAAGTCAATCATTCACTCACTCATGATAACTTTTCAAATTTATCTGAACTTGCTCGTTTGAAATTAGAAAATTCCCAGTTCTAATTATTATTTTTCTTAAATCATGCTGATATAAACTTCAAAATGGTTTCCAATTAGACAATTCGTATTAGTGCGGTAGAGAACTGTGTTTGCGGGAAGGTGTTAATATTTGAAAACCCAAACTAAAAGACCGTTACCAGTGCTGTAAAAAACAAAAAGAAAGCATTACTGTTAGTTGATCATCGTTAACCAAAGAGGAAATTTATAATTATACCTCAAGCATAAATGTACTCGCGTCAGTGAAATGATCATGGGGTAGGAATCCCCAGCCAGCGCGCCCGACCAGCTCCGCTCCTGCCATCAGCAAGGTCTCCTGAATCCAGCCATCAAATGATCTTGAGAGCCGTGGAACAGTACCAGAAAGGTCTCCTGAATCCAGTTATTGAACGATCGTGAGAGCTGTTGAGCCATATCAGAAATGTCTCCTGAATCCAGCCATCCAAAGAAGCTGAAAGCTGTTATGTTATGCCGTGTTTAAGAGAAGTTCTCGCCGTCCTGGATGAACAGGTGAATAGGCTACTTAGAGCCCAGAGAAGTTCAAAAAGACCTTTACATGGTACACTCTATTTTATTAATTACATATTTATTATTATGTGTTACATATTTTTCATTTATATCTCTTTGCGTAAAATATCACACTTTCTTAATGTAATAATTAGTATTTGTAAAATGTATTCGTGTGCGAGTTTATGAACATCAAACCATTTTCTCACTAGTTGATTCTTTATAATTTTACATTCTTTCTTTGTTAATATATCTGTAGTACTCTCATATATATATTTTTTATCATTATTTATTATGCATTGGGGTTTTTTATTATTATATTTATCTTGGAAATTGGTGAAGGGATTCAATAAACATTTATTTAATATTTATAAAACTACCTTACTGCTTTGATAATTTATTACTTCTTTCTCTAACATAATAAGACACTTAGATAATTGCGCGAGTTTGTTTCCCATTTCTTTACCTGAGATAAAGAGAACAATGAGCTGGCATATGAGATACTCCCTTATCGGGATTTGAATCTTTGGTCATCGGGGTGTTTATTTCTATTAAATTTCGTTTGATTCATTTTATTTCATGTTATTATTGGCCTTACATATCCTTTCAGGAGGGGGAATTAATCTTCATCTTTCTGGGAGTGGCGCGAAGGATTAAATTAAAGAAATCTTTCAAAGATATGTAGGAGTCAATACTTTTATAAACGTACCGATGACTGTATCAAACCGATCATAAAAAAGATTTGAAATTACTTCCTATCCTGGCGTGCCGCCATATTTGCTTCATGTTTGATGTGCGCATTCTCACCTTATCAGGGTAGGGATGAACCGGTATAATATATTGGCTCATTCACTCTATGAGATTTTTTTTTTTTTTTACTGCTTAAAAATTAAAACATTAATTAAAGTAACTGTTTAACAACCTTATGCAGGTATAAAAGTTTACTTTATGCGCTATGCACACACATGCTGGCAATTTGTTTTTGTTGAAAAAAAAAAAAAATCAAGAATTCATTGTCTATATGTTTGTGTATAAATTGCCCAGTAGTAATTTCTAATATATACTTGCACTTACAGAGTATAATTTATTATTAAATTTTAATAAATATTTGATACATTAGTGCATAATCTTTGTGTGAAAAAAGACTGCTCACATCATAATTCCATAGATGGTTCCTGCATTAAAAATCAAATGTCCATTTTAAAACACAACCAAATTCTTATTTTATTATAATGATTATAACTTCCCACTTTTATTGTATGTCAACTTTATGAAATACACATTTATCTTTAATACAATGTAAATGAAAGGTCAGTGAAAACTGCATCAACCAACCTTCTAAAGGTGAAAATTTCTAATGTAATTTTCACCACACCACTCTCGTGCAAAGTAGAGACTGTTTTCCATCTGCTTTTAACAACCTCGTGAAAAAGATTTATGATCCCAAAGGTGCACATTTCGTGCACTCATCAATTGTTGCCAGATCACAATCTTACATCTTTTTAGGGTGTCAAACTTACCGCCCTCCTAACTATTGACAAAAACCACTTAATGAGAGTATGTCAAAGTTGTGAGGGTGATAAGTTTGACACATCAATTAAACTGTAGTAAATGGCTATCTATATACAGAACAATGATAAAGCTATGTGTAAGAGATTGTGACTTGGGTCAAGTAATGATTGCTGGTTCAACACAAAATGTACATCTTGGAATCATGTCTGGTCATATGTTTATGATTACAACTCTCCATAGTATTAAAAGCAGATAGAAACTAGTGCCTACATTGTGTGAGTGGTGTAATGAAAATTATAGAAATATTCATTAAGTGGATAATCTCTATTCTAATGAATGATTAATAAAATTTATTAACTTTCTAAAGATATTTAAATGATTTTTTTATATACTATATATATATTTCAAACATGAATATTTTATACTTAAAAAAAAAAAGGTTTACTAAAAATGTATATATATCAATAAGAAGAAATTAAAACAAAAACATTCCTATCAGAATTTTGCACTCATATTTTTCACAGCATGAGAATACAAATATTTATCTCATTTTCAAATACAATGAATGAGAATCATTTTTTATAAATCTTAATTTTAAATCTATTTGCAAAAACTAAAAAAAAAAATTTGAAATTTAAAGATCACAAGAAACGCTAAAACACAGTTAAAACAACAGACTTAATTTATGTATATTTTGCACTAAATACTAATTGTGCAGGAGGACAAGTCTCTTCTAACAATTGTATTCGGCCTTTACTGTTGTACAAGTTATTTTTAATAATAACAGAATGTGAATTGCTCTCCCTATAAATTTATTTTAACAAAGAAATAAAGTAAAAAATCAATATTCAAATTTTCTGCCAAATGATTGAGCTAAGTAGGCACATATAGGATTGCATGTTTATCAATAATAGTAATTTGCAATTTCTTGCCTCCCCTTAACACAATTTATTTTATTAAATATGATAATCAAAAAGGCAAGTCATATATAAAGTGACATTATTTTTATAAGCTTGTATTTACAAAAATGTATTTACAAGAATAGTATTCTGCTTATTCATTAAATTTCCAAGCAATGTGTTTATGTTTGTAAAGTATTAGATTATAATTAAAATGCATTTAGTTTAACAAAATTTATTTTAGCATCTCAATATTACATCTATAATATAAACTTTAAAACATTTGTAAAATAAAATTACAAAACAGCAAAAAAAGAAATGCTTAACATTAATATAGGAAAAAAATATCCTGTCATGCACTTTTTACCATTAATATAGAAAAAAAAAATCCGGTCATGCACTTTTCACAAATTTACATGCACTCACCCGTAAACATCAGTTTAAAAAACGTAGTGGATCAATTATGCTTAAAGCTTATTGCATAAGCCAACCTTTGCTTACCATGCTGAAATTCTTATGACACTAGATTGACAATATTTTCAAAATCTCCCTTAGTTATTTTATCTTTTGTGTTTTGAGTAACATTTATATTTGAATAAGTAGATTTTCATATATATATATATGTGTCAAATCAAAACAAAATAAAATGTGTAACATTTAATGTTACACTTTGAAATTATTTTATTTTTAACATCAGCTTGAAATAATGTACATTAAACAATTGTAAAATTTGAATTTCAGTTTTTATGATATTTAAATTATTTTGAAATATTAAAAAAAAAGGTAGTTTCAAAAAATCCTAAGTTTATTTCACTTACAATTTTCTCAATTTCACAGACTAATTCTCATAAGCTATAATTAATCTTCAATTTTCTCAAAAGACTGCAAAACACTGCTAACTGAATTAAAAAATTTTGCTGGGTTTATAAATTTTGAAATACTGTACCAGAAAATTGAACTTTCAAACCATTCATGTAATAGAAACAGAATTATTCAGTTAAAAAAAAGTAGAAGCAACAGGCCCTGCAGCAAACTAGGCACGAATTTGTCCTCAGTAACAATTCTAACCCTACAAATTTATAAACTCATATTTGAAAAACATGTTTACAATCTCTTAAATTTTATGTCAACATTTCTAAGTACTGTTGAGAAGTTATTAACTATATTCTACTTATTAAAATATTATTATCTGGCAGCTTTTAGATTTTGTTAAGTCTTAAAGTAAAACAGAATTTAGTAATTTTTATTATTCAATTGTGAGTAAATGTTTTCCATTAAAAAAAAAAAAAATCAACTCAGGAAAATCTCCAAAATTTTGTTGCAAATTTAAAATGTCATTCATTTTAACTACATTGAGTTTTAAATATAATAATGCAATGATTTTGCTAAAAAGATTTGGATATTTGAAGTCATTTTCATATTTTAAAAAGCATTTTAAGCAACTTTTTAATCTAGCTCTTAGTTGAAATTAAACCATTGTGAAAAAAAATTCAATTACACATTATTTCACCAAAACATTAAAAAAAAGTATGTAAATTAGCTGACCTGACACATATATTATAAGGTTTAATTCTTTATTTTTAGAAAAATTCTAAGTTTAAACTTTTCAAATACATACTAATCTCTGTCATTTAATAAAGCTGAATATATTTGAAAAGTTTAAATAATCTGAATTTTTCTAAAAAACATTTAACAATTCAACTAAATGATAAGATTTTTTTTCCCCCTTATCTTGCCTTTTATCATAACTTTGTTTTATTTGGGATTTGTAGGGATTAAAATATAACAAAGGAATTTTGATAATGTATAAAACTTTCAAGAATTCAATTAAAATATTTATTTGAAATTATAAGAGGAGTAAAATTCTTAATGCAATTTGCTGAACTTCCTAAAATAAATCCACAATTTATGTGATAATATGTTGGACTATTTACATCAAATATCAGTAAATGTTGAATGTATATAAAATTGTAAACTTTATTAACACTTCTCAAATACAAACAACTTTTTAATAATATCACACAAATAGACAACACAGGTTAGTAATTATGTTTCAAGTAGTAATATTCTCCAGTCTTCTTCAAGTGTTACTGGCCCGACCAGCGACAATATTAGCTAGGAGTCTAAATAGACCAAAATATCAAATCGAATATACCATCATCGCAAACCTTCAGGCAAATATTAAGTACTCGGTGTGGGCCCAATGTTATGTTGAAGTTTAGACATTACGAAAATTATGTCTAAAACTGGCTAAAATAGAAAATCATTTGACTTTGCAATAAAACATAATTCCCCCAAGACAGCTGACGATTATTCACAGCAAATGAGACCTTAAGTGAGAGCAAAAATAAATTATCAAACCTTGCATTCCATTTTTCTGATGGAATGTTTTCTAAAAAATAAACTTACAGATGAAGATTTTTCAAGAATTTGTCAAGCAGTGAAAAGATCATATTGTAAATTACATAGAAGAATAAAAGAATATCAGAAGCAACAGCTTATAAATCTATATGGTCAAGTCATACTGCAACTAGCAATCTATTAGTTTTTCAGTGAAAAATCTTAGTTGTAAACACCTTACTGATGTTAAATTATCTGACATTGAAAAGATCTGAAATTCGCCATTATACCATCTATTGTCCCATTAATGAATATAATGGTGACCACTAAGAAAGTTATCCAAAAACTGCCTCTGGAAAATGCAGTAATTATGCTGGAGAGGTAAAAGGATGCTTGAGAGACATCAAAAACAAATCGAACATTTCATGTGATGAGAGAAAAGCTATTAAATCTCTCAAACAGGGTACACATCTATAATCATTCTTTCCTACCGATAAAGATACTACAGTGATAATGGATAAAACTGATTATGATAACAAAATACAAGGACTTCTCACAGCAGGCCAATACAAGAAAGTAGCAAAAAATCCAATTCCAAATACAGAGGTAAAATTACAAGCCTTACTACAGAAGCATCACAGGTATTTCAGTGATTCAGAAGAAAAAAAAAACGTATTTCAGCAAGATTTCTCACCCGTATGGACTACCGAAAATCCATAAAGAGAATGTTCCATTAAGGCAAAGATTCTAGAAATTCACCATGTCAAAATTTGTCGAGATTCTTTCTCGAAGTTCTTATTCCTTTGTCAGGGATTCTAAGCACTTTGCAGAATTATTAAGGGACATGAAAATGAAAGAACTGACATATTGGTAAACTTTGACATGGAAAATATTATGATAATACTCTACAATTTAGAATTCTACCTATTGATAGAATAATGGAATTATTAATGTTCTGCATAACAACATATTTTCAATATGACTGAATTCTTCTTTCAAAATAAAGGGATGGCCATGCTGAGCAACATTCACATGGAAGAACTTGAAACCACAGCCATAAATACTATTCCATATCCATCTAAAGTGTAGCTTTGCTATGTTGATACTACATTTGTGGTATGGCCGCATGGTAGTACAAAATTAGTTATTCTGGATGCATATCAACAACATACTTCCAATTAAATTCGCAATGAAATCAAAACGAACAAAAATTCATATTCTTAGCGAGACTCCCTCAGGGCAAAGTAAAAACACTAGTGTATAGAAAACCAACACACACTGGCAAGTACTTGGTATATACATCCAATCTTACCAAAAGCTCTATGAAATTATACTATCACTACAAAACAGAGCAAAGAAAGTCTGTTTGAAAACCAGTGATTTGGAAAATGAAAAGATTCACATAGAACAAAATCTCATAAACCATACCATACTTCTAGGACTTCTTACTTTACCAAGCCTAAACTGGAAATGATGAATAAAAACTGCATCTATGAAATACAAAGTGAATGTGAAAAGAAGTATATGGCAAGACCTGTCAGCCTGTTGAACAGCAATTGAAAGAAAAACTAATAGTTAAAAGAAAAAGTATGTCATAGTAGCAAACCATGTACGTACTAATGATTATATGTTTAATTGGGAAAATTTCTATTATCTGTTACCTTTGACAGAATAGCTTAATTGGTTAGAGCTTTGCCTTAGATTTGATATTTGAGAATTTAAAGATGCAAGTTAAATTCCTATGCTAATACTGTCACTGGTCAGGCTAACAACAATTGAAGAATGGATAATAACACTACTCAAAATTGTATGTAATTACTAACCTGTGTTGTCTATTTATGTGTTATTATAACAAGTTGTTTGTATTTGAAGTTTAAAATTTTCTATACATTCAACACTTACTGACAGATAATGAAAACAGTCCAACATATCACATCTAACATACGATCATCATAAACCTTCAGGCAAATAAATACATAATTTCTCTACTTTTTAATATGAACCCCACTGTTTTTTAATTTTTTTTCAAAAACATCCACTTTTAATTATTCTTTTTTTATAATTATGCAGATAACACGTAATTTTTTTACAATTGTCCATAAAATTAAGTTAGAATCAAGACAAAAAAACCACTAATACCCTTCACAGATTTTAATTTCTAAGGGGTCACAAAATAACCTACCTTTATTAAAATTAAATTATTCCTTTATCATTACTTATACTAACAATCTTCACAAATACTAAAGACAATATGCTTTGTAATTTCTTATTTTGTGTTTTCTATATCTATTTCAATATTTTATTTTCAATCCAAACATTTTCCAAATTTCATTCATCCTTTTAATATTTTGACAAGTATGTTAATCTACAATTATTTGGTATAATGACAAATGTGAAAGAGTAAACTATTATTCCACAAAACCAATCCATTCAGCAGCTTGATATCAACATCTGTCTCACATAAATTTTTTTTTAATAATTACCTCTGCTAATTTATATATTCAAAAATATTTAACTAAGCATTTCAATTTACCTAAATAGTAACACAACCCAACTTTGTTTTCACTTTCTAAGATATCTTTCAACTTTTGATAATTGTAAGAGCTTCTCTTGCTTTTAAATCTAAATTCTACTTAGAAATTTTTTCTGACACTAGACATTTGCATGTAGATTAAATTATTGTTATTCTATTATTTTCACATTTCACTAAAATGAATCTTTAATAGAGTTAAGGGAAAAATCTATTGCTCAACCATATCATGTAGTTTTCTAGTCTTTAGTAATTCAAGTACAATCTCATTTTGCAAATCCTCCCAGATATTTTCCTTTCAAATTTTTTTATTTATCAATTACTGTTTGTTACAGACTTTCCTACATACAAATTGTTTTTTTTTTCCTACTACAAAATATATATATATTTTTTGTATTCCCTCTCTCAGAATATTCTTTCTTCCTAATTCGATTTGTCTCTTACAAGAGATTCATCTACTTTTGCATATTCATGCAAAATCATTAATACTTTTGATAGTATTTAAAATGAACTGTATGTACATAAATAACTTTACTTTGAATGTATAAAAATGTATCTTTCAAAAATAATCACTATTGATTATTTACTTTATATATATATTAAAACCATAAATTAAGATAATACATCCCCCATTCAATGCAAAAAAATAAATGTACAATTTTCAAACTTATTTTTTTAGTTCTTCCCTTTGCCCAAACACAGGCAGACATTATAAACTTAATTTGGATCAATTTTTTAAAATTAAATTTTAGACACTTTTCATAAATGCTGATTTCATAGAGATAAAATGCAAAAAAAAAAAATTATGAGTGAATACTTTGTCTAGACAACAGATATAAATTGTCAACTACTACAAATCAGTATGAGTAAATATTACTTTGAGCTTATTTTAACATCTATGTAAATGTAGAAATTATGAAATATACAGCATAATTATGCATCTAAATGTTCCTCTAAGTCCAGCTTTTACACATCATTGATAACATTTTTAATATTACTTGAGGTTGTGCACAAGTTATTCCTTACATAGTACATGCTCATTATTCAGTTCATGTTTTTATAACTTGTAACCATAATTAAGTTTTGAAAGCCCCCCATCCTCCAAAAAAAAAAAATCCTTTGGTAACTAATTTCACTCAATGTGAATTGCTTTTTTTTTTTAACATAGTGTTTATTTTAGAAGAACAGACATTAGTTAAAAAATATATCCGAATGTCATATTGCATAAAAAATAAGTTATAAACTGAATATGTACAAATCTCAATAACAATTATAACTATCAACTGATTTGATATTTCTCAATGTTTCAATGCCACAAAATCATCTTAAAAAAATACATACCATTGCAATTACTTTCTCATAGATTAAGAGAAACATAATTCAAACACTGAAAATACTAGTGATATATCCATAAGTGTAGGCTCGTGCAATTCAACATTATAAACTTTAAATAGATTCGTAAAATCTATTTATTTTTTTGCATAATACCGTAGCATATTTTGGTAAACATACAACATTGCATAGTTGTATTGCAGAAATCTGTTGATCACCTGCTCACACAGTTTTTAAATTATAGCACAAAATGGCAGTGCATAAATTCATTCAATTAGCTAGGCTGGATCTTTTTTTATTTCCATTTTAAGCAGTTGAGAACTGAATGATAAAGCCTTTTTTTAACTAATCGAGCATTTTTACTACTAAGTCAAATTAATCATGATTTAAAACTATCTTATGTTTAATCTGGGACATCATCAAAGATAATCTAAAAATATTCTATCAAAACACTGCATTTATTTATAAATAATCTATGTTGGTGTTGAAAAGGCTCTTAATAACTAATGTTTATTCATTCTCAGCTTTATAACATTATCTAGATAAAAAAATTCATCCATAATTTTTTTTGCATTGTCTCAGAGATCAGGATTTATGCAAACATATCCAAAATGCTTTATTTACAAAATAAAACAACAATAAAAAAAAAAGCATTCCCCATCTAAATTACAAATTATGTAATGTCACTAATATAATTCCAACCACCAATGCAAAGAGAACTGAAATGTTAATAAATATATATAATTTATTTATATCCTGATATTCTATTTACCAGTTATCTGGTTTCTACCAGTTAATTAGATAAAGATCACCCCAAAGAGATAACAAAGAAGTACATTCAATATCTGCATTTGGAACACACTGCTATTTACTGCAAAATGTCAGTGATCAATCGACAATATTTTCAATCAATAATCCAGATTTAATATCTCATTTTTGGCCAATTTCAATGGGCATTGGATTTACACATGCACATACATACATCACTCAAAACAATATTTTTTTACTACTATATTATCCCAGCTAATGATCCTATTCAAATAGCTTTAAGAACCCAAGTCAATTTGCTTCTCTAGTGATGAGTCTTACATTGGCTCACTAACAATTTTGGTGACTTATTACCTACTGTAAACATCTTTGATCTTATACCTAAGATTGTGCAGACCAAACACCACTTTCAATCATTCACTATTATTCTACTTCAGACATATAAATGTAAATCCTTGCCAGAATCACACATGCAATAGTTGAACTATAAATAAAGTCATTAATTATATGAATATGTTGACAGGTTCAATACCTTAAGATATTTGATCAGATTATCTTTAATAGTATTACACACGTGACTAGTTGTTGAATATCTGTATGGGGCTTTGTTCAGTTTATGCTATATTTTCCATTTAGCATTGAGCTTTAGAAATAGCTACTAGCTTAATGTCAGATTCATATAACTATATAATTAGTTTGGATTCAAAACTAAATATTTAGATATTAACTTATATAAGTTGGTTGTGGGATATTTTTAGCTAGTCCTCCCTCATTGAAAATCAGCTAGTAAACAAATGTCTAGTTTCTATTAATTAAACTTGCAACATATGGTCTTACAGTAGTGGATTGCTGCCCCTAATACAAGTAAAGAAATTAATGTTTTTATTAAAATATATAAAAAGCAGACTTAAGTACAGAATTTTGTCATTTTCATACTTTTTTCTGCTAAATAATCACTTTATTTTCTTTTGGACTATTTGAATGAACTAACCCTTTAATAACTAAACTATGATTAGTAGTTATAAAATGAAACAAAGTACAACCTGGAAGTTAATATATGTTATACCACAGTGCAAATTAAAGAGGCAAATAATATTAAACCATAAATGTCAACACTAGATTGTAACACTTATTGCCCAATTAATCTGACTTTAAGTAGAGGACTTAATATGCATTTGGATGAAGTATCATCTGTTAAAAGTAGACTATGCTAAGAACCTCCTGATTCCAGACCCAGGCTGCAATTTGATGATCTTTTATTCTGCAGATCACTTTCAAGTGAAGATTACAAGAATTGGAAAAAGAGCAGTCTAATATTAAATAATATATTATTGAACTTTATAAAGACAGAAGGTAAAGAGGCAATAAATTAAAAAGGGACTTATACTGTATTACAAAGACAAACATTGGAAGTATGAGTGAAATAAGATTCATTATAAATAAAAAAATTAATGACAGAATAATTGATGGTGTATCAGACACAATGGCAAGATTAGTTATTCAACTTGATAGATACTAAATGCAGATATTTCAGGTTTATGTTCAACAAGTTCTCACTGTGATGAAGAAGTAGAGTATTTTTATATAGTTGTAAAAAAGGCTTTTGATCTGACCAAACTAGAATTGGTAACCAATTGAAAGATGAAAGAACTGTAGGGAAATTTGATTATGATGATAGAAATGAGAGGACATAAGAGTTGTGGAGTTTGCAAAAAAAAGAGAAACTTCATACTATAAATTTGTTTTTGTTTTTTGAGAAAAATGCTAAATGGAAAGGAAGCATAATTGGATTATATTTTGACTAATTTAATACAGGAAATGATCATTGATTAGTGAGATGTAAAATATATATTAATGCAAAACTATAGTAGTATAAATCATTAAAAAAAAAAAATATTCACAGGTGATATTCCTAATCTTCAGAAATATTCTTATGAATTTAAATTAGAACTATTAAATGATTTTTGACAAGATTCAGAATAGAATAAAGCAATAGAAAGATAGCTGTTATACTTTTAAAAACTACCAACAAAAATAGTTGATACAAAGAAGCAGCAATTGACCAGAAAACTTTCTATTGAAACAAGACAGTTTTGAAGAATTTGAAAATATATAAAAATCATGCATTAAGAATTGAATATCTATAATTTTATAAAATGGTGCAAAAGAGAGTATATAACTGAGAATAAGAAAGTAATGCTATAGAAAAGACTAAGTCTTAAGAATACACTGTAAAATATCTTGATATTGGCAGGAAACATTTCTGCAATAGGCAGCTGAAGAAATAGATAAATTTTTGAGTTATATACCAAATGTCTGCACGATATAGATGTACCACAAGATTGGAAGAATGTAGTATTGATATTTTAAAAAGGTGATAAAGATATTAGAAATTACAGGCCGATAGGCCTTTTATCAGTTCTATACAAAATTTTTACCAATTATAACTAGTCTACAGTGAACTTTGGATTTTAACCAACAAAAAGAACTGGATTTAAAAGTGCTTTTAACAGTGGATCATATCCAAATATTGAGAGAAGTTATAGAAACGATTAATAAATAGATTATGAAAAGGCATTTGATTCTATAAGCATTTTTTCAGTTATTAAAGCATTGGATCATCAAGATATATATCCAGAATATTGTCATATTCTGAAAATAAAAAATTCAACAGCAACAATTAGATAACATAATAATACTACAGAAGATTAACACAAAAATGTACAATAAGGTGGGCTCCATATCCCCAAAACTTTTTATAGCAATTTTGCAACAAGTATTTTGTGGATTAAATGGGAAGTAAGTGAGATTATTTAAATCATCTAGATTTTGCAGATGAAAGTAGGCATAAAGATAAATGTTAAAAAGACATAATGGATTTTCTGAAAAAATAAAAATTGATAATGATGAGTTACAAGAAGTTAACAATTACAAATGCCTTGATCAGATTATTACTATAAATGAAAATAATGCACGAAATTTAGTGATTTTGATAGAAATAATGTAATATTAAAAGGAAACATACCTATAGGTTTGAAAAGGTTTTTAATATTTTACCAGTTCTTGAGACTTGGATACTTAAAAGAAAAGCAAGTATGGAGATATTCATGTTAGGAGTAATGAAACTGAAAACTAAATACATGGATAAGAGAACAAGTGTTACAGACACCATTGAAAGAATTAAGATTGACATGAAATTGGGCTGGACATATTGATAGCAGAGATAATACATTGCCAGTTGAAATCTTAAACTGGATCCAAAGAGATTGTAAAAGATATGAAAAAAGACCCCATGTGAGATAGATGAAATAAGTGCTGAGGTGTGGAGGAGAGAATAAAGATTAGAAAAATTTGACAACTTGGCTACTGTCGTGCAATGGATCGAGGATTTAAAATATTACTTTCTTTAATAACCTATATACATTATTCAATTGTAGTTACTTATATTAATGCATTAATATTTAATGTTATCAAAATAAACTACATTAAAATGGTGACAAACTGTCGTTAACCATTGTTATTGCTTGGTCATATATCTACTAATTTTAACCTACTTTTCTTCAAAACAGCTTTTTTTTTTCATGATTCAAATACAAAAAAACCATCAACTTGATATACAAGTCTTTACCAATTGCCTACTGCACCAGAGCTTTTTAAAACCAATGAAAATTTCACAATTCTAAGACTATAAGCGTAAGATAAATGATCAAGCATCTTAAATGTTTATAGCATGTTTTTATCAGTAAAACTATAGTGCAGATCAACTTATAAAAACCATATATTCTAAATATGCAATAGTAATCGCAATAACCACAGCTATAATTTAGACACATCTCTGTAATCTTCAAAGACATCATTCGTTTAATCTCCGTGATAGTCTGAAACAGAAATGTGTTAACATTCTAACACATTAAAATATTTTAACAAAAATATTTTTAAAATACCACTTCCAAAAATACGGATTAAAAATATAATCAAATTTAATGAATTTAGTTAATAGTTGCATAAAAAAAGAATTTACTGTATGCTGCAAAAACCATTTTCATCACGTGCATAATTAAATCGCAACACCAAAAATTAAACTAAAATGTAAAACCATCCACATGTATACTTATTTATTATGGACGAATTTAACAGAACTAAAATAGCATTAAATATACGTAGTCTATAAAACGCAAATACATTAGACAGAAAATTCCACCGATATTTGCAATTACTAAGTTTCATATTTGAATATGGCCTTAAACAACAACAAAAAGTTACTTTTATAAATTTCTAAAACGTTTTAAAGATTATCGCTAATTCTTAACAACAAAAAAAGGAATAACTTTAAGAAAGTTTCAACTTCTAGTATAATTTACAACTAATTGAGAATTACTCAAATCTTCACGTTACATATGCATAGTGCAATAATAAGTCGGCTAAGATTTTAATTTCCAGGTCATATGGTTGACGTCATTTGCTTGAAGTTGGTAGGCCTAAAGAATAGGTAGGATTACATAAATTCAAAAAATGTAAAAATAATTCAAGCGCTTGTAAGCAATTTTTTAAAATACAATTTTTAAAGTGCAATGTGTTGTAAGAATTTCTGCAAAGGATATTCTTAGTTAATAATTGCCACTAACAGCTTTTTTTTTTTTTAAAAAAAAGCATAAAAACCAACAACAATAATAATAAAAAGTACTTACCATCAGTCGGTTGTTGAAAATTGACATAAGCATAACCGAGAGAACGTCGGGTTATCATATCCCTGCAGACACGTATTGATAAAACAGGTCCAGCCGTTGAGAATTTCTCAAACAGCATTGCCTCCGTCACGTCCGGATGTAAATCCCCAACATATAGAGAAGCTAATGGATAGTTTTGACTTGCTGGATTCATCTTAAATTAAATAAACTTCAAGTCCGACGCAATGATAAACCACTACAAATAAAATATTTGAAAAGGCTGTTACAAAAATGGCGTCACAATTTCCAACGGCAAAAGCAATCACTGAAAATTAAACTTAACTCCTGTTTCCTAAACACGTTTTGCTAATTTTTTTGGGTTTTTTAATAATATTTTATAATTTTTTTGTTAAATTTTTTTGATCTTTTAATGAATATAATGCGGGTGTTGTGTGGATAAAAATTACACACACAACCCACGTGAAGCACACTCTAAGGAAAATGAAGTAAAAAGGAGGTAACTCGTGGGTCAAAATACCCTATTACACAATTGCCATTGCTGTATACCTCCGCTCAGCTATTTTCTATACATTATGCTTGAAAACCGAGTTGAAAACGATAACGACACGGAAATATACGAGTATGTAACAAATAGTTCATCAAATTATTTTAAAAACTATTTGTTAATGCACTTGAAATTTACAATTAAAGATAGTCACATAAAATATATTTAACAAAAGCAATTGATATATTAATTCAAATCTAAAAATATTTAATCTTCAGTATTATAATTTTAATTAGATGGATGAATACACTACAATATTCAAGTTCGGTAATTCGGTGATTTCTAATTCAATCGGTAAATGTTAATTCAACATTTTTTAATACTTTTTATTGATTTGTCAAAACTTATTTTAATGTATATTTTCTTTTAAATATTATTTTTATTTACGGTAAAAAAAATAATTCACGAGTTCCGATGTTACGTAAATCATTATTGATGACGTTACAAAATATGTGTAGATTTTTACCCCCTCCCCCCAAGGTGATTTGTCAATAACATTCTCTGTTAACTTATAAATGCACAGTCGTATTAATTAAACTCATTTAGTATAATTAAAATTATTTGAAAAGAAATGGATAATTCATATGATTTTAGTTATGGTACAATTTTTTTTAATATCTTCATAAGTATAGGATTATTAGTTTTTTTGTAGAAATCATAAATTACCCCCCCCCCCCTCAAAAAAAAAAAAACTGCTTACAAATATATTTTTTTACAAATATATTTTTTTGAAATGTTCAAATCCAGTTTGATATATTTTAACAGAAACATTTATTTACTATAGTAAAATAAATTTCTTATTTATTGCGCAAAAGATTAGCCACAAATAGGTTTACTCGCACGCCTTGAGTTATTACTTAATCGGAAGATCATGATGTTCGAGCAAATAATATGCAATATAATTATAGATTCCATTCAATTGATCAAGCAGTTTTTTTCCTAACATTTCTCCGTATTTTTATTAACATGGAATCAAAAATTTGAAACCAAGTTTGTGTATTAAAAATTAAGGAAATATAAACAACTATCTTATATTAAGCATAGAAACAAGTTCCAATCATCTTATCATTAAAATAAGATATGCATTTTTAATAGAGTACAGTACTGGTAAGTGCATGTAAAATTTATAAGTACAATTTTTTAAAAAATATTTTTTCGAACCGCGAATGAATCGTACAGCATAAATATGGCAGGTCTACGTCATCTTTTTTATCAATTGAAAAATATATTCATATACAAATGATTTACGAAATTCACATTTAATATCAGTACTTTAAAAATATGTGATTTTATGTACATTTAATTACAGTGATCGCTTTTAAAATTGCGAAAATAATAATATAAATTTTAAATGCTGCAAAATATATGTATACATTTCAAGCAGAACTGTAAACAAAAAAATTATTGATATAACAGCGGTGTGACAAGTTGAGATTCAAATAGATTTAAAAATGTGAGATGTGGCTTTGAAATTGAAAAGGTAAAATAAATATTTCAATGAGTGACAGCAAAGGGTTATACTATCAACTTTCATTGTTTAATATATAGTACGCTATTACCTGATTATTAAACTTGATTCATGGAAAAGAATTTAAAATAAATAACTATTAAGGTAATTAATATTCTAAAATATTCTAAACCAGAATCAGATAAAGAACAATTCAAATAAGCAAAATGATTACTTGGGGTACCTTGGTTTATACAATTTCAATCATTTGAAACAGGAATTGAATGTGGAAATTTGTTTATACTAGAACCCAAATGCTTATAATAGTTATCAAAAAAAAAAAGAGGGTGGGGCGGAATATAAATCAAAAATCAATTTGTTATATAATGTAACAATCATTTTCACCTTTTACTTATCAACTATAGGATGAAGATTTTCTTAAGTAATCCATAACCTCTTTTATCCATATTACACTAACAAACTTCTTATTTCAACCATTTATTTCACATAATCTTTTGGGACCCAGTTTAAGACTTCAACTGTTCTTCTGTTATTATTTATTCTAATTACATATCAAAACTAGCCCATTTTGCTCTGATAATTCTATCAATGATGTCAGTGGTATTTGTTTGTTCTCTCATCTAATTATTTTGCTTTTGCTATCTTTTTGTTAACTCCCAACATATATTTAACTTCATAGAGTAGTATGAAATGTTTATATTGCTCTTCTATTAACTTTCCAAATCTCAAATCCTTAAGTAGGACCCAGTAAGATATATCTACTAAAAATCTTTTCAAATATAGGCATATTTGTTTTTAATATTAAATTATTTCTTTCAAGTTTAAGTCTATGATTTATTTTCATCTATTAATAATTTGGTCATTGAAGTCATAAATTGTTAATTTCTCCTAATTCATAATTGTCAATCTTCTGAAAAAAATCTTCTTAATATTCCTTGAATCTTTTTAACATTTATCATTAATCCTATTTTCATCTCATAATTTTTATAATATTTCCTGAAGCTCGGAAGCATTGTATGCAAAGACAACTGTATCATCTGCAAAATCTAGATAATTTAAACAATTTACTTTTACTTTCTTAGTTCCCTATTTTAATCCACAAAATATTTCTTGCAAAACTGCTATAAAAATTTTGGAGATACAGAGTCAGCCTGTCAAATACCTTTATCAATGTTAATCTTCTTAGAGTCACTATGTATTCCAGTTATTGTTGTTGCATTTTAATAAATATTCTTCATAATATAACAATATCCTATGTCTTGATAGTCTAAAGCTTTACAATTGTAGAATTGATAATAGAATCAAATGGTTTTTCATTACGTGCAAATCCAATGCATAATGGCAATTCATATTCATTGGTTCTTTCTATAATTTCTCTCAATACTTGAATGGAATCCACTATGCTAAAATCATTTTTAAATCTGGCTTGTTCTTTTGCTTGGTTTGAATAAAATGTGAGAACAGGCATAGCTTTTTTCATTTTGTATTTTGTTTGATAGTATTGTCAGATGATGGAAACTGCAACTATTTTGACATTTAAACATCATATAACTATAACTTCATTCATGTGAAATAAAATTACAAATCTGGAATATATTTTTTTATTTGTTTTCAATTGTCTGAATCTGCAACTTCCTTCAGTCAATATTTTACACTATGCAAATGATTTTTTTTTTCTTCAGCCATATTATTTCATCAGTTTTTGACCAAATTTCTGAATCAAGTCCTTTTAAATATGCACAAAGAAATATATTTATATACTTGCAACTTAATATTTTACATTTACTAAAAGAGAAAAAAATATAGTTAATTGTTTAGAAAACTGTTATCTTTAAGCAGTCTAGTGGCAGATTAAGTATTTTCCCATTGGGTTGACTGAACTGAGATTTTTTTTATTTATCGTAGATAAGATTGAACCTGGAATCTTATCTCTTAGCACTTCATTCTACCACTATGTTAAACAGTACAGGGGTTAATAATCAATGATATAAAATGAATTTAACTTTCTGACATTTATCCAGTTATTTTCTATTGGATTATAAAATATTTATATGCATAAAACAGACATTGCATGTGAATGGGAACTTATTTTTTGAAATTTCATTAGCTAACTCAGATAAACTGTATTATTGCTTTTTTATCATTTTTTTTTAATTTTTTTTTTTGAAAGATAATAAAAATTAATGCTACTGAAGATGATAAAAGTTTAAAAAGCTTCTTTAATAAGTTCATAAACATGCATCATTGAAATACAGTGTGGTCCAGTCATTCCTAAATAGCCTTGGGTATAGATGGGCTTCAATCTTTTATTGTAGAAGACTCCATTGAGTTTGCATGTTCTTATTTGTTGCTTAAACCAAAAAATTAAACAACTGTTTTTACTGACATAGAAATAAAAATCCAATCTTTGAAAAAGATTTCTTGATCTTTCATATCCTAAATAAATGACTGGTACTTCCGGGTGAATTCTTTTCATAAAGTCAATAAATTGGTTGCTGGGGTTCTGTTTCTGAAAGATCATTTGTGAATATATTAAATAAGATAGGTGAATGAGTGAAAGCCTGGATCTAATTGATTCTATACAATTTGTATGTTGCCATATTTCTTAGTTACTTGAATTTTTCTATTATATAGTATTTTGTTAAATCATATATTATAATCATATAACCTTTTTATTTACTACCAACCATGTCTAGAAAGGTTCTAAGATTTAAATATTTCATACCCACTTGTTTTTCACTTGTTACTATTGTCTCTATATTTTAAATCAATAGTTTCCCCATAATTAAGAATTTTAGAGACTTTTAAAAGACCATTTTTCCTTTTGCCCTAATCATAAGATGAAGTTAGATCATTAATAATAGCACCAGTCTTATTTTGAAAACTATTTTCAACATGAATTAGTAAAAAATGTCAACAGCTGTTTCATATATTTTTAAAGTAGATGACTCTCAACTATTAGCATAATTCATATTTTTTTAAGAGCTTGTATAAACACAGTAATGATAGTGGTCAATAATTTTTATTTCTAAGACTGTAACAGTTAATATATTTTTTGGATTGATTATCTGTGGATGATGTAAATAGTGTATTTGCAATAATGCTTTAGCTTTGAATCTAATTTTATTAAAAACTGAATTACTTCTGGAATCTTTCCTCATTTAAAATAATCAAAAAAGAACTTGTTTTATATTGACTTCAATTAGAATTAGATTGTAAAATATAAGCCTAAAGTTCTGCTTTAAAATGTCTATTTCTGTTGATCTTGAAAGTCTGATATATAAAACTAAATTTTATGAATAATGACAATGGAAGTTCTTTGAGAAATTTTATATTTCAAAGACTATATGAAGGAAACAGACCTTTTGGTTAGATTTCTTTCAAAAAAATTTCTTTTTTTTTTTAAATAAAAAAAAGCATTGCTAATTTTAATAAATATCAAATAACCAAATATATTCTTCAGAAAATGTTTCTATATAGTTTAAACAGAAAATAAGCTTGGGTTCAAAACTTTAGTAATATTTTCAAAATCTTAATCTATTCATCATCATCGTCAACCATTATAAATCCACTGCAGGATGAAGGTCTCTCCAAGTTCAATCCATCTCCAATCTTTAGCTTCTCTTCTCCACATCACCCCTGCACACTTTCTCATATCATCCATCCATCTCACAGGTGGTCTCTTTCTGGGTCTTTTACAATCGCTTGGAATCCAATTTAAGACTTCAATTGTCCATCTATTATCATCTCTTCTGGCAATATGTCCAGCCAACTCCACTTCAATCTTTTAATTTTTTCAATGATGTCAGTAACACCTGTTTTCTTACCCATACATTGCGTTTTCGATCTCTTCTTGTTACTCCCAGCATGCATCTCTCCGTACTTCTTTGAGTGGTCTGAAGTCTCTGTATTGCTCTTCTATTAAGTGTCCAAGTCTTAGATCTATAAGTAAAAACTGGCAAAACACATTTGTTAAAAACCTTCCTTTTCAAACACATAGGCATATTTCCTTTTAATGTCAAATTATTTCTACCAAAAGCACTCCAACCAAGTTTAATTCTATGATTAATTTCATCCATTATGTTTCCATCTGTATTAATAATCTGACCAAGGTATTTGTAACTGTTAACTTCTTCTAATTCATCATAATCAATCTTTATTTTCATATTTTGAGCAAATCGATTAAACATTACTTTAGTCTTTTTAACATTTATCTTTAGTCCTACTTTCATCTGATAACTCCTGCAACATTTCTCGCAGCTCTGAAGCATTATTTGCAAAAACAATAATCTGCAAAATCTAAATGACTTAAATAATCTTCATTTACTTTCACTCCTTTAGTTTCCCATTTTAATCCACAAAAAGTTTTGGAGATATGGAGTCACCTTGTCTTACACCCTTCTCAATGTTGACTTTCCCAGTATCATTATGTAATCTAATTGTTGCTGTTGCATTTTTATAAATCTTCTTTAAAATATGACAATATCCTGAATCTATCTATACCTTGATGATCCAATGCTTTAATCACTGAAGAAATGTTTATAGAATCAAATGCCTTTTCATAATCTATAAATCCAAAACTTAATGGCAACTCATATTCATTTGTTCTTTCTAAAACTTCTCTCAATACCTGGATATGATCTACTGTACTAAACCATTTTTAAATCCAGATGGTTCTCTTGGTTGGTGGAAATCCAATGTTCTTTGTAGATGAGTTGTAACTATCTTGGTAAAATTTTTATATAAAACTGATAATACGAGAAGAAAGCTGCAAAATAGTTGAAGTGCAAAACAATGCTTTCTACTAAAAAAGGCAATAATTTATAATTAATTAGAGCACTGTTTGGCATACCATATGCTAGGTTAGACATATGATAATGATTACTGTGATATAAAAAGAGAAAGAAAATACCATATTACATAATGATAACCACTTATAAAAAAAGAAAATTGAATCACTAACAATTATATGTATATATATTGTGGTGGTCTATTCATTGGAATTTCATCTGTCAATCAATAGTTCCCCAACAAAAAAGAGTGCAAAAGAAATGTTTCACTATTTATTACAATTCACATGGCGATGATGGTCAGACTATATTCTTATTAGATATAGAATCTAATGGAAATGCCAACCATGTTTCCTGACTGCCATTCCCCCCACAAAGAAGATTGCACTTTGAAGATAGAACCTTTTCCCATGGTTACTATGGAAATATTTTCATTTATTATAGACCTATCATAACAATAACGTCTATGATTTCATTTCTATATATAACAGAAGAATATCCATAAACTTAGGGAAATCTTTATTATAATAATTAAATCTATTCAGCCTCAGGTGAATTCCTGAGAAAGTTCAAGGTCTAATTATTTTATTAATTTACTAGAACTGTTTATCTCTAATTTTGTGAGACATGCTGATATGTTTAGTAGAACAGACACAAATTTTATAAATTCAACAAACACTTTATTTTACCATTTGGCATGTTTAGTAGTAGTAGATAATATTGAACAAATTTTGCTAGCTTTAATAATAATACAGTAAAAAATATATATAGAAAGACAGTTGGCACATCAAACAGATATGTTAACCTACTTTTGGAATGATTATCTATTATGTCTCCTCATACCTGGTCAGTACCTTGATTCCAGGCTACATTACAAGAACATTAATCTAAACTAATAATTATAATCCACTATTCTCTTTGTAACCACTAAACATCACATGATCACTACTGTATGGAGAGTTTTGCCTGTTTTATTCTCTTTGTACATCATATGTATAACAAAATACACAGAAATAGGATAAATAAATAAAAATTGTTAAAAGTTATACATGTAATTCCAATCCTTAGGTCTTTACAAACAAATGATCAATATTTGAAACAAAAAGAATATTTAATTTTGCCAGTTTCTTTATAAGTGCTTTAATTACCTTCTGTTTTAAAAAACTAAATGTTTATTTTTTTTAATTAAATAATTCATCAGTCGACTTGAACATATGGTGATATTGAATGCCAATAATCAGAGAAATTATTTTGAAGCTTTAATATAGCTCACGATAGATAGATTTTTATACTTGAATTAATAGGTTAAAATAGTCACAGTCCACAATCAATCGTAGATTTATTTGAATGAAGCTGATAAATGGTTTTTAATTTTTCTGTGAGACAGAAGATAGGATAACATATTCTAGATAACTTCTGTGATGATGAATATCTTTCAATACAGAGGGCTTTAGCTCAGATCTTGCTAGATTACAGACTTAAGTTTAGGATAAAATCTTCTTTTTAGATGCTACATGATGAAAGTTCAAAATAAATACAATTTAGCAGCACATAATATATGCAATTATACAACAGTTATGGTGGTTTATTGAAGCAGGAGAGATTATATTGACAAGTACTGCCCATTGTACACTGGGTTTGCTTCATTGCATCCACAATGCTTTCTCTTCTTTCTTTTAAACTAATATATGTATTTTTAAAATTGTAAGCCTTTCTTTTATATTTATGCACCAACATTGTTCTTTGAAAAATACTATCCTATGTCGGCCAGCAACACAGACATTCCTGACTTATGTTTTAATTAATTATTATTTTGATTTGGGTTATATTAAAAAAATAATAATAATAATATACTTATATATCAATTCAAATTTACCACTAATTAATCTCATTGTTTTTCCTACATAAAATAATATTCTTTAACAAAACAACCCCCCTCCCCCCAAGTTTAATTACTTTTTAAAAATACATATATTTTTTAAACAGATTAATTAAAAACCTCCTGCCCCCCCCCCTGAAAAAAATAATTAGTTGCTTTACTACACAGCCTATTGATTCTTTCCAAAACTTAGTTTGCATAAATCACAATATATAGCATACATATATATGTACATATTGAAGCAATCAGCTCATGGCATTAGTATGGCAGTGTAATTCTAGTAGGTAACTTTTTTAAAAATAGTAATAATCAAAATTGAAAATCAGAGAATGTAACAGTAATAATAGTAAGCATAATAATTTATAATTATTAATTGTAGAGGTTTTTATAATTAAAGTTACAACAATTTAGATTAGAGATGGAAAGTAATTGTACTAGAGATTATCCATTTAATGAATAATATTTCTGTAGTATAATTTTCACAACTACATTCTCATGCAAGATAAGGACTGATTTCTATCCACTTTTAACATCTTGTGGAGGTATATAATCATAAATATTTTCATTACATCACTCTCATGCAATGTAAAGACTGGTTAACTCTTTGTGGAAGGATATAATCATAAACATTGATCATGTTTGTGATTATACCATGATAATGATTATACCCTCCAAGGGTGTTAAAATCAGATAGAAACCAGCCCCTACCTTGTGTGAAGGTGGTGCAGTAAAAATAACACTACAGAAATATTATTTATTAAGTGGATAATCTCCAGTCTAATGAATGACTAATAAAAATTATTAATATACTTCCAGGAAAGTAATTGTATATTTAAATAATTTTTTTTCAAAAAAAAATTGAATGATTTGTTGCTTGGAAATTGATCCTAGGATGTAACACTTCCTAGTTTGACAATCTGTCATTGGAACAAACGCCACTGAACAATAATTATATAAATTTGTTTCAAAGTCACTTTACATTTTATTAATTATATAAAACATGTTTAAAAGTGAAAAAAATACTTTCATTAAATTGAATTGTATTAGATTTATCAAAGGTTTAAGAAAAAGACATTCAATAAACATTAAATTTAAAAATTACTATATAAGTTTCATATGAGCATAGACTTTCACAACCCACCACTCTCCAATGTGGACCAACTGATGATTGCTGGTTTAGCATGAAATACGATTGGTGATTATTTATCTTTTCAGCATATATGTGTTTGGGTGTACCAGTGTTATTAGATAGAGTGGAGAGTGTTGGGTTGTGAAAGTATGTGCTCATATACCCTATATATTACATATATAGACACAGGTATATAATAAGCCCGTGTTTCAGTTATTACATTGTAGAGATGTCTGCCCATCCTTATATATGTATTAAATGGATTATGTCCTGTACATGTGGGGTTCAGATTGAACTTAGGTCAACATGGGTGTGACAAGAATCTTGGTCTCAGGGTGGCCTTTGAGCATTCCATCATCAGATTTTCAATTGGATGGACGGTTGAGGAGTTGGAATGTGGAGTAGTTTGGAGCCTGTCCATTAAAGTGTGAAGATTGTCTATCTTAATATATATCTGAGCACTTATAGTATATATGTGTGGGGGATGATAATCTGGACCAACTGATGATTGCTGGTTCAGCATGAAATACGTATATTGGTGATTATTTATCTTTTCAGCATATATGTGTTTGGGTGTATCAGTGCTATTAGATAGAGTGGAGAGTGGTGGATTGTGAAAGTCTGTGCTCATATACCCTATATATTACATATATAGACACAGGTATATAATAAGCCTGTGTTTCAGTTATTATATAAGTTTCAGAAGAAGTTAATATAATTCTTGAAAAAATTAATTGAATCTGTTTGTCAATAGATTTAAGATTCAAAATGTTTTAGTAAAGATTTTTTATTATTATTTCGTGTACTTTTTTATGCAAAACATTAGGATAAATCTTATTATCATCAAAATTTCAAAAATAAAAAAAAAATAAAACCTTTAATGCTAGTGAAATTTAAAAATTGATGTTTATTTGCTATGTTTATCAATTAGGCAATTCAAAATTCTCTAATATATAAATAAAAAATGAATAGTGAATAGAAAACCTGAAGTTACCCTTTGTGTTAGATGCCACGATTATAGGATCACTTCGTATATCTGAGATCTGTCTGAAAATGAAGGAAAAGGCGGTGTTATGCCATGATTATGCTCAAATATTTCATCATAAAACGGATAAAAATAACAATCGCCTATGCTATACCACCAAATATGGAAACGAAGTTTACGCACCATTTTATTTTAACTCAAGTGCTTTTAGATAATTTAAGGTATTTAACAAGCACTTTTAATTAAAATGTTAGCTATTCTACATGAAATTTGAAAATTCCAAAGAAATGATTTGAAAAGATGTTATGATGTCGACCCTTTATTAAAATAATAATATCAATTAAAATAATGATTTTATATTATAATATGAAATAAAATAATTCTGGCCTAATAGTAAATAAAACGAAGTTTAAAATGATATTTAAATCAGACGATCGGCGTAAAAGAAAAAAAAATCTATTTGAAATAAACTAAAATACAACAATAATCAATATATGCATTAAATGTGTGATGTATATATAGAACAGATCTAATACTGAAATGTCAAATGAATAAAATGTATTTATAAAACGCAACGTAATTTAAATTTAATGTTAATGCAATTAAGTGTTTTAATTATGAAATAAATAATAAACATGTATTTTATTTTGGTTTGAATACGTCTTGTTTAAAAATGACGATTGATTTTATTGGAAATCTCTTATTTATTGGTTTGATTGATATTACTGGGGTGCATGTATTAAATTACTGTTCATTCATTTAAAAGCATATGCAAATGAACATTCCTCACTTATGTGATTAATAGTGATCAATAGAGTTTGTGATGATGTTATAATATAATTGAATATTAATTTTTAAGGGAGTGTACTGGGCAGATGAACAACCCTTTATTATTTTTTAGAGGTAAGATTATTACTAATCTGTGAATGAAATTAATCTTAAAATTAAATTTGGATAAAGTGTTTTTGGTAGAAATAATTTATTATTAAAAGGAAAAATGTCCATATGCTTGAAAAGGAAGGTTTTTAAGAAAAGTGTATTATTAGTTCTTACATTTGGAATTGAGACTTAAATATTTAACAGAAGAGCAATTCAGAGCTTTAGACTATTAAATGAAATATATGTCAGGAATAACAAGAAGAGGTCGAAAATGAACTACATGGGTGAAAGAACAAACATATCAATAACATCACTGGAAAAATTAAAAGACCAAAATAAAGCTGGGCTGAACATATTAGGAGAGATGATAATTTATGGTCTGTTGAAATTTAAAATTGGATTTCAAAAAATTAAATGATCTAGAAAGAAATCACACATGAGAGAATGGATGAATTATGAAAAATTAATGGTATGTTGTAAACAAAAGAAATTAGGGATTGGAAAACTAGAAATCAATAATGGTTGAAAATCATAATGATGAAAGTTAATAAATCCAGTATTTTTGCAGTTAATAATTTAATTTGAGATAAATTTAGATGATGAAACTCATGCAGATAACAGACTGCTAAAATTATAGTTTGCATATTTTAAAGTTAATAAAAGACATTTTAATAATCCTTCTAAATAAAAGCCATGTATTGAGATTTCTAAAAATAAGAGGGAAATAATATGTTGTAGAATTGATTTTTGGCAGATTGGTAAATGTGAAATCTTTTGTGTAGTCAGTATTTATAAAATGATAAGTGAGTACAAGTAATTTACAGGTAGGTTTCTTAATATGATTATTTGCATCTAATATTGAATTATTCTATTATCTAAAATCCATTTGATAGTCAATACTACTGTACAGAGTATGCATGAAATATTGTACATAATTGTTAATGTTTTTGCATGCATGCATTTGTTTGTATAACAAGAATATAACATGATAATTAATTAAAATGTCAGAATAGGAAAAAACAGAAGATTGAAAGAAATAATTGTATGAAAAGAGAATTTTATATATATTTAAAAAAAAGGTAATATGCAATGGAATATTAATGACCAATTCTACATTCCAGATGCTAAAATTATGATAGCAAAGGAGAATGTAAATAATTGTAAATATTTAGCCTAAACTATTTATGCAATTGTGATATCATTTACATTTATGTTTAGTTATATTAATAAGCTTGTTATTATGTTACTAATTCGTTTTATTTATTGAATAGATTGATCAAAAAAAATGATTATACTTAGGCAGAATGGAGAGGAAATTAAGGATAATGACATATCAAGTTCATAATGAATGTTCTAATGTAAGTTGATTAAGCATGTAAAATTATCACTATTTGACTAATATTTGACATTTCAATATGAACGACCCATAAGTAAAGTGAAATATATTGTTATATCAATTAAATAATTATAGTATTATTTAATGGCATCCTATCTGCAGATAATTGTTTGATAAACCAAGATTTAAATAAGAAGTAGTCTAAATATGAACCCAGTAATAAGAGGAAATGCTAGGCAATAATGACGATAATGCCTGAATTAGAGTAGATACTTTAATAGTGCATTATCTAAAAATATGAGTTTTATATAAGAGGGGGTGGATCAGTGTTTGATGGAAGATCTCTTCAGTAAATAAAAGAGAAGGATCAAATGATCATTACAATGTATATTGAAATGATATATATTTGTATGTCTCTTTTATTGTTATTTTCCTTTAAAAATGCATTAATGATAATAATAATAATACATTATATAATTTAACTTTCTTTGGCTTTTAGAATTTTTATATAATTAAAGAAAATTTATTCAATAGCTTCAATAAACAGAAAGGAATTAATATATATACATATATTGTTATAAAGTTTTATACTGGCTAAATATGTTTCAAAATTAAAAGTTTAAAAATGTATATCAGTTGTTTATATTTGTTAATTTAAATAGAGCTCAACATTACGAAAATATTTAAGTTACTGTAATTTATATAACTAAGAGACTGAAAATGGAGAAGAGTCTATTTTGTTGATATCATATTATATTATTCTTATATCTTCTCCTTTACTTTCTCTGCATTTTTCTTCTTATATTCATATATATTACTTTTTATAACTCTTTTTTATACACTTAAATGTAATTTTTTATATATAATTAAGAAAGTTATGAAAACTCTGATGAAGACAGCAGGACAATCGAAACTGTTAGAAAAATAAAGGAGGAATTATATGTAAAAAATTTGTAATTAAGTGTATAAGAAAAGAGTTATAAAAAAGTAATATGTTCAACTGCACTAAATAAATTATCTATGGAAATATTTGCATAAGCCAATTCTTCACAATTTATTGTGCCAAATTTCAATATTGATATTGCATATATTTTCAAGCAGCATGACAAAATTATTTTTTTACAAAAGAAAGAATTCAATTTACTTTCTTTTTTTTTTTTTACAAAAATACATAAAAATAAAAACTATCTGGAATTCCAAATATAACTATTTTCAAATAAAAGAAGTAAAAATATGAATGGAATTTAATATAATTTACCAAATCAAAAATGTATTAAATAAATAAAAACTTCATAGGAAAATTAATATTCTATGGCTGGGATAAAATCGAAAAGCTGATATACTACACCGGGGATAATAATATTTTATTTTTTAATTATGGATTTTAGACTTTAATACAAGAGAAAAATAAAAATATCATTCAATGAAACACAAAAAGATATATATATATATATATGTTAAGAATAACAAAAAATCAAAAATGAAATATGTAGATGAAAAAACAAACAAGTATCATTGTGAGAAGAGACTGAAATGGAGCTGATTTGGACATGTTGCTAGAAAATGAAATAATGCAATTGTCAAACTGAATCTCAAGAGATTGTAAAAGATCTAGAAAGAGAGCACATATAAAATGAATAGATGAAATAAAAAAAAGTAATGGTGAGGTGTGAAGAAGAGAGGCTATGGATCAGTGAAACTGGATTGAACATGGAGAGACCTTCATTCTCCAGTCAATCTATAAAGATTGAAAATTACAATGATGATTATCAATCTTACATCAATACAATAATTCATAATTATTTAATTATTAAATTTTCCTTTGATTTTATTTATCATTAAGTTATTTTAAAAATCAATTTACCACACAAATCTAATTTATAGATACCTTGAAAACAATTATTTGTTGAATTTAAATCATAGAAATATTTTAAATTTAAATTTGAAGAAAATTATTTTCCTTTCAAATTTATTTTATTTACATACTCTTATATATTTACCAATAAAAAATGGGAAAAATAATAATAATAATAATAATAATAATAATAATAATAATAATAATAATAATAATAATAATAATAATAATAATAATAATAATAATAATAATAATAATAATAATAATAATAATAATAATAATAATAATAATAATAATAATAATAATAATAATAATAATAATAATAATAATAATAATAATAATAATAATAATAATAATAATAATAATAATAATAATAATAATAATAATAATAATAATAATAATAATAATAATAATAATAATAATAATAATAATAATAATAATAATAATAATAATAATAATAATAATAATAAAGTAGGTAAAATCACAGGTAATAAAAATATATGCCTTCAGTGAATTGTCAAATGCAAAAAATTTTATAAAAGAAGAATAAAAGTCACCGGAGAATCTTCTAGTTACTTTTACTTTTCTGTTCTATAAAGCAAACTTATTACTTTCTTTTTGTAGTATTATTTCTAGTACCAGACAGTTTCTTCCTCTTTTGTTTTCAATTGGTTTGTTAAAATATTAAGAAAATTTAAGAATGAATGAAATATTTGTTTTAAGCATTGGACAATTTTTGATTAAAGAGAAAAGAAATGGTGGAGGGAATTATTTTTTCCAATAATCTTTTTTTATTTATTTTTAAAAATTTCTGCTACTAATTTAATAAAAATTATTTTTAAAAATATGTCTCCTTTTTGCATCTATCTGAAATTTCAGCATTTAAGATAGTCATGTCATCATCCAGTTCATTTATGGAACCAGTTCTGATAATTGACATATTTACATCTGGAATTGCTGTCATTTTTACATTTCTGGTTTCAAAATCAAGATGTTTCATATTCTAAATTGGCATACACACACACTTTTTCTATTTGTGTGAAAAACAAAATAAAAAGTATTTTTATGAAAATGTATTTAATTTTTTAGAATGATTGACAATATTATCTACTCTATACTAAAATTCAATTATTAGCAGTCAATGATTCACTAATACTACAAATGGTGTACTGCTTGCTTTGTTAATATTTTTAAAATAAGGGATTATGTCATTCAAGTATAAAATTATCCTAATTCAAAAGCAGAAATATAAAAAAATGCTCATCCTCAAGTGTCTTTTGGGTGTTAATTTAATTTAAATGGGGGAAGGGATAAGTACAGTATATGATTATTCATAAATAATAGCTAGATATGAGATTATTGCACACAAAACACGTTTAAAGCCATATATTTGGAAAGAGAAGAATTTACTTTTTTTGAAAATATAAATATTTTATCATATGGTCAATTGTTCAAGACAACATGGAATGTTCGAGTAACTCAGTAGTATTTGGACACAACAATTTCATTCAATTGGTCAAACAGATATTTCTTTATATTTTTTAACAAGGAATATAAAAAATTCATGGTGGAATGATTGGTATATCTTTCTGTTATGCCCATAGTCTGGAGTTCTTAATCCAGGCCAATTATAACCAACCTTGATTCTTTTTTTCAGGTAGATAGTTCAAACTCAAATTACCTAACCATCCAACTTTGATTTGAAAATGGATATTTTATTTAATGTAGAGTTGTGTAATGAATGTTGATATGCTGACTCAAATGCAATTATAATATGACAAGTCCTTTTATTACTATTGGGGAGAATTTCCCTCAGTCTTTTTGGCATTTTCAGCAAGACTTATCCAGAATCATAGCTCTTAGTTCACTGAAAAATTACTATCCCTTTTAAGAATGTTCTAAATTATTTTTGACTGAAAGCTGACTAATCATTTTATCTGGAATGTATTGTTGAATGTGTAATTAAAATATGGGATGTATGATCCTTCCATGGATGGCTGAGCTCATGCTATCTTTTATTTTTCTTCACAAGTTTATTATACGATGGCCAAAATAGTGATGATCCTTAAGAGTGGGTGTATGCATAGCAGTATCTACCAGTCAAGTGTTTTAATGATCAGCTTATTTCATACTGACTCTGTTATTATTTGTTAACATAATTGATTGAAGTATAAATAATAAATTATCTTAATTTGTTCCGTGGTATGGCATTAAGTGATATCTTTTATCTTCTAATTTACTAACATTTTAATTTGCAAAGCACAGATAGTTGAAAATTGAAATAAATTGAGATACTGCAAGATCTTAAGCACCCGTTACAAAACTTATCTGACAGCCAATCAGATGAAATGATAGCCGTCCAAATGAAATCCAAACCTAAACACACCACAAAGATTTTACAAGAAAAGGGTAGCCACCCTTTTCTCTACTTTTCTTTCTATATATCTAAGCCAATCATAAATATCTAGGTTTGAAAGCTTAAAGTTTTAAACATCATAACAATTAACTCACTGATTCTAAATCATAAATGTACAACGTGAAATCCATGATTTCCTACATAGCAGTTTTTTAGAATACATAACAAGCAGTAAAGAATGTAAATAATATTTTAATTTGTGAAGCGCAGATAGTTGAAAACTGAAATAAATTGAGATACTGCAAAATCTCAAGTGCTCATTACAAAACCTATCTGACAACTAATCAGATGACTTGATAGCCGTCCAAATGAAATCCAAACCTAAACACACAAATTAAAATATTATTTACTTTCTTTACTGCTTGTTATGTATTTTAAAAACTGCTACATAGGAAGTCATGGGATTTCATGATGTACGTTTATGATTTAGAATCAGTAAGTTAATTGTTATGATGTTTAAAACTTCAGGCTTTCAAACCTAGATATTTACGACTAGCTTAGATATATAGAAAGAAAAAGTAAAAAAAAGGTTGGCCAAAAATCTTTGTTGTGTGTTTAGGTTTGGATTTCGTTTGGATGGCTATCATGTCATCTGACTGGCTGTCAGATAAGTTTTGTAATGAGTGATTGAGATCTTGCAGTATCTCATTTTTTTTCAGTTTTCAACTATCTGCGCTTTGCAAATTAAAATATTATTTACATTCTTTACTGCTTGTTATGTATTCTAAAAAACTTCTACATAGGAAATCAAGGAATTTCACATTGTATGTTTATGATTTAGAATCCATGAGTTATTTGTTACGATGTTTAAAACTTCAAGCTTTCAAACCTAGATATTTACAACTGGCTTAGATATATAGAAAGAAAAGTAGAGAAAAGGATGGCCACCCTTTTCTTGTAAAATCTTCATTGTGTGTTTAGGTTTGGATTTTGTTTGGATGGCTATCATGTCATCTGATTGACTATCAAATAAGTTTTATAACGAGCACTTGAGATCTTGCACTATCTCAATTTATTTCAGTTTTAATTTACTAACAATGTTTTTTTTTCATATGTCATAACATCAGCCAGGAAGTAAACCTGCTAACCCAGGACAACTGCTTGTAAGGCAGCTATGCTGACCTCTTGACCACCAACGCTTGACAAACAATGTTATTTTGAAAGGTGTTTATATGTAAGTGCAAAGATGTAGTTCTATACTGTTTTAGAGAGAATACTAAGCTTGTCGATGTCAAAATGAACTTGATCTTAAATTAATTTCATTTAGCAAAATGAAAATTACTTACAATAGTCATCAGAATTATATAAAATGAAATCATAGACAAAGCACCAATATTAGACACTTCTATGTCTATGAAACAAAAACCTTGGAAATTGAACTACCTTCATGTCAAGAAAACAATAATGACCTATCTCATAACCATGTTCTCCATGTTAATTCACATCAATATTTGGTTAGGAATGAAGCTGTAATTCATTCTTTAGGTATATCAATTCAAAACTTTTATTGTAGAGCAGAGGTAAACAAACCTTTCTGCACATGGGTCACATGGACTTCTGTAAGATTTCTAGCAGATCACATATAAATAAACGTTTTTACTTTCTGATAAATAAGGTATTCATCGTTCAGTAAGGTTTAATAAAATTTCATAAAATAAGGTTTTTAAAATTTATTTTGGAGCATCATACATGTGCATGTTCTTAGTGATCCACTCACAATCAACTTATACTATTTATGTAGATTTAGAGATTTGTCACATGCTACACGTATTTCTTATTTATATAATCTAACATTATGGTGAAATTTAAAAAAAAAAAACCTTATACTTGTGCATGGGCTGCACAAATTATCATTATACATTAACGGATCATAGTTTTCCTATTCTTGCTATAGATTATTACTATAAGTTTGGCATTCTATGATAACTCTTTTTATTATATTCTACCATTATTAAAATATTCAAACAACTTATTTTATGCAATTAGCACACTTTAATGAATGCCAACAATAATAATGAAAAGCATTTGATCAAAGTACAGTAAAATCAATAAAAATAATTTTGAAAAATAAATCCAATATTTGCTTGCTTTCAATTAAAAGCATTTCAGTTAAAGTTGATATTACAAAGTAATTTCATAATTCACAACTTTTTAGGAGTGCTAGGGTATATAATGAAAATATTCAATATTATTTCTCAGAAGAATAAAAAACAATATTCATCAGATTTGAAAATTGTTAGTCGAATAAAATTTAATGTATTATCTTGCCCTAATCATATAGATGCCTATTTCCTGATCAATAATTGGATATCATCAACCATCCATATACATTATATTCCATTTGGATTCAAACTTCTAGTCTGGGTATAATGAAGGGATAAGGTAATAAGTATACTAAGAGGCCTTTCATAAAATATTTTGTATGTGTATGAGTATACACAGTGTAATAAACCACCAAACATTACATGATAATTGAGTGACGCTACTGTATGGAGAGTTTTGCATCTATGAATATATACAGTGCACCGAGCAAAAAGGTTGCTGATAATTCTGTCTTCCAGCATTTGCAGTGCCATCTCTGAATCAATATATGTGATACTTTGAATCGTAATTTAACTATTTATGACACTAGCTTATCTCAATCACATTTATAACTTGAAATATGACTATGTTTTATACCTTAGCATATAATAGAACAATGCAATAACATTACATTTTGTTTTAGATCTTGAAAAATTATTACTGAAAGGTTTGAAATGATTCACACTGTATATGGCAGTGAAACCATAAGTTGCAAAAAAAATTTCAAGGTTTTGCAAGAGTTTGTGATGGCAGGAGGAACACTAAAGATAATTTGCAAAGGTATAAAATACATTATATTGCAACTTATAATCAAGACATTCTAATGCCCTAAAATTTTTGTGATCAATAACTACGTTGCTACATAATGCTTACACTGATTCAGAAATGGCACTGCAGGCAGCTTGGGGAGAGAATTCATCACGATTATTACAAGATACTATGGGTATATATATATAAAAGAGAAAGAACAGACTAGGATTTTGATATTAGGTTAAATCTCAGGGGATATAGTATAAGCAAATGATACAGTATATCAGCAGAAAGCAAACTATTATACATACACATTTATTATAAAACATATAAATCATGAGATAATAGTTTAAAGAAACTTGCCTTTAGTCCATAATCTTGGGAAATGATTAGCATTAAGTATTTACAGAACAAATCTGAAAAATAAGTAAATTGTTATAATATTTGATGCTGCATAAACTTAAGAAAAAATCTTTAACTCAAAAATAATCTCATATATATGCACACACACATACACGTGCTCACTTAGAGATAGTTAACATACACATTAAGTTAGAATTATATAGGTCACTTTTACTGCATTTCTACTTTTTTAAGTCTTGTACACAAATGGGACCTCTAACATGCAATGCTGGGGATCTTTCAGTATTTGTTAATATAAGTAATTGGTCTTCATGTTATCCAAAGAATAAACAATACATACCAAAATTATAATTTACACGTAGCAAATTTCTCGTATATTAATATTTTTAGAAACTTTCAAATATATTAGTAAATTAAAGTTTACATTCCAGCATTAACTTTTTTTAAAAAAGATATAAAACTGAATTTATTTATTTTTAAAAAAAAAAAAATTTTTGAAAGTGTGTTTATAAACATTAATGAACATAAATTTAAAAGACCTAAAATTAAGAGTGCTAAGCAAAACATCCCTCAACAATGTTGATTTAACAGTACAATATATAAAATTAAAAAGATACAAAATATATTGCAATAAAACAATGGAGTTACCAGTGACATATTTATTTTTAAATTAAATTTTTTAAGTATATTTTATGATTTTTTAAAAATTACTTATAAATAACATTATATATTGTTTAATTTTGCGAGGATAAAAAAAATGCTGTTTTAATTTCTTCTAACACTTTTTTTATATGATTCAATCAATATTTAACAATTAAAAGAAAAAATCATTAGCAACATAAATTTTTATCAATTATAAACTTATTATCTCAGAGTGTTTACTATATTTCGTATTTAAATTTTATTGGAAATAAAATACTAGGATATATATACTGTACTTTATAAAAATGTTTCAAATATTATAAGAATCATTATTTTAAAAATTTCGTCTTGATATTTTTTTTTTTTAAAAATCAATTATTTCTATGAAGAAAATTTATATTTTAAATTCAAACTTATTAATAATTTACAAAGTAATTTTAAATAAAAATTTCTCAAACTTTTTGACCCCCCCCCCTTATTAATCAATCTAAGATCAAATCAACTTTACCATGTATCTTTGCATAATTACTTAAGCATAACAAACAATTCAGTAAGAGCAAATATAACGATTTTAAAAGAATGAAACAAGATCATCAGAAAATCTGATTAAATTTGGTCATATGAAGTAGTTTAGCTACATACTTATTATCCCTGAATACCTATCAGTTTTATGCTTCGTATTTGTTAATCTTTAAATATTTTATCAATATGCAAAAAGCCTTAATGATTTTTACAATATTTTTTTTATATTTAACAAATTAAGATGGACGTTTAAAAAAACAACAACAAAACATTACATTTTAATAGCAAATATTTTTCAAATGTAAGTCTAAATTTAATCAAAACGAAATATTTGATATAATAAGCTTGTATCAATCTGTGTTAAGCAATGGTGATTTTTATCTCTATTATAGTTACTTAAGAATGTAATGAGCAAACCAGTTTTTATAGATCAGGGGTCCGCGCGAGCCATAGGTAGTTCTTTGGATATATATGTGGCTATTCAGCAATGTCTTTCACAGGGCCTAATCGAAATATACGTTCAAAAAAAAAAAGCACAAAATAAAAACGTTGCAATATGAAACCATAAAAAATAGATAAAATCAGGACAAATCCTGGACATATTGTACCGGTCAGATTTGTATGTTCATTCAACAAGACCCAGAATCTGAGCAAAAGTACCTCAAATCCAGTCATGCCCAAGATACACAGGTCAGGAGTAATTGTGGATTCTAACCTATTTGCCCATTGCCTAAATCTATAACACTATGAACAACAACTCTGGTGATAGGGATGAAATTAATTCATTCCAGTCCCGGAGACACAGTGGAGAGATATGATATCTTAAGACTATTGATAACTAACTAGCTAGATAGAATATGTGCAGATTAAATAATGAAAGAACTGATGGATGGCACAAGTGAGATAACTGAACAAAGAACTTACGGTAAAATAAAACTATATGTGATGAGCATGGTCTTAGATAACCCCGGAATAAAATAATTATTCTATAATGAAATGTTATATAAAACTAGGGATTAAATTAAATAATGATTCGAACTATTGAATAATTATATATATATATATATAAATTTTAATAATTATACTGTCATAATCTTATAATGTATTATGTTTACCAAGTCATGCAAAAGATATACCATTGCTTATTTACAGTTATATAATTTATCATTATAGGGATCTCATAATGATACAAGGTTAGTGTCACAACTGATACAGATATAGAGGTACAATAATAAAGTACAATCTCAATATGCCAATATAAATTAAATAACCTTTCACATAATAATTTAATAATATTAATGCTATGTAAGAATTGAGACAAGTAAGTAATTAATGACCATCAAAATGTACATAAATAATTTATTGTTGTTTACAATTATAGTCGAAGATATATGTAATCAAGATATGATCGATGACACTTTTATCATAAATGAAACATATACATAATAAAAATAATACAATTAATGTCATTTCTAGCATTTGTGGATTATTCATAGGAAAGACAGTAAAATAATTTACAATAAGCTTGATAGAAATATGTTGCCATTTGCGTATTTCATACAATAAGCTTTTATTCATCCATAATTTTATGGAGTTGATCAATATTAAATAATAAGTACAGAATTATTAATGCAATTGGGAATCATTCATTTTAAAAGGTGGAGCTTAATGCAAGCTTGGTTGTGACATTTTAAATATAAATAAATTAATGACTAATGAATGGTTTAGTATTCTCATAGCATTGTGACTTACAGCTATTAAATAGGCATGAATCTAAAATATTAACAAGTGGCAGTGCTAGCACGAATGGCAGTAAGAATGAATTCGGTCCATTTTGGCCAATGAAATGCTTCATCAGAAAGGAATATATCCGCGATTCTAGTGAACCCAAATCTCAAGATGGGGTAGGTGCGATGGTATGGTTGTCCTGGGGTCATCCCATGCAGAGCATTCTCTATTCTAGCCAATGGTTCTAGGGCATAGACATATATCTTGACTAGAACAAAGTATTTGGAGTTCCTGGCAATCCTCAAAATGACAAAGCAAAATATGAATATAAATCTAAGTCGAAAATAACACGGGCCATCTGCTAGCAACGCTGAGATAAGTAAATACATCACTAACAATGTTGACATGAATTAAAGCCTAAATTAAATCTAATATGTGTAATGGCATCAACAGTTAGTAAACCATGTTATAATAATAACTATTATTAAATAACTACATGAATGTCATAATAATAAGAGCTGATTATCCCTTCACTAAACAAATCCCATTTATGTTGAAGTAAGCAATAAGATTTTATAATAAAAAGCACGCTCATAAGGCATTACAAATAAATAGTGAAATTATTAAAATCACAAAACTGATGGTCATTAAATTAACATATAATATTTAAAATATGATTTAGTTGATAGTGTTAATAACTAACAGCAAACAATTATCAATAATTAATAAAGATAGCAGCATTATTGTGATCTGTCACTAAACATATAAAATTATTTAGTCATTTTTCAACCTAGCGAGTATTTTTATAATCACATTGAAATAAATTAATACCCCCCCCCCCAAGCTGGGAGTTCTTATACAAATAGACATACTCGTGAAGTTGGGTAAGATTGGCATATCAATTTAAATGTTAAATCAAAATACATGAAATAATATTAATTAAGAAAATATACTGCACTCAAGTAAAGAAAGAAAGAAAAGTATGAAACTGATGGAAGACATTACATATTGATTTTGTAGGGTTATAAAGAGACATAAAACAAATGATTAAAATAGATAGATATAACTGGCACCACATTGCCAGGATTAAATAGACAAAAAATTACATTATAAGATTAAATAAAGTATATAAATAATTGAAATAGAATTAGCAAGATCTCTAGGTGGCATTGAATAGTTACCTCCTGATGTTGTGCAGACTGGATGGCAGAATGAGTCTGTATTCTTGTGAGGCAGTTCATATTCAAACACAGGTAGCACTTATTTTACTATTTAGCGGGTATCATTTCTTTTGTAAATTACTTTCTATATTTAATTAGAAAGTGCATCGATTTGTGGTTATTGAATGACATTGTAGCATGGAGATGATCTTGGAAAAATCGGGACAAGGTGACAACAGTCATAATGTCAAAATTCTGAGTAATGTGGATTCGGTTAGCCACTGTACTTAGTAAATAACCTCATCCGTGCTCTATTAAATTTAGCCCTATTTATTATACTCATTCACATTATTTCAGGAACGCTTTTAGAAAATCACTTGAGATAATGCGGATACCAACTTACCTTGTGTGATCTCTATCAGCAGGAAATGTGTCTTTGTCTTTAAATAGTAGAAGATACACCTTCTTAATAAGTCCTCAAAGGTATTGTTCAAATTTATTTCTAGTTGAGAAATGGACTCAAAATAAAATATAATTTCCATTAACTATTTCTAATTAAAATTAATTGAATAGAGCGATTTTGTTAAATTTTAATATTGGTTCGCTCTATAGTTCACTAAACTTACATTCTCTGATTGCCTTCTAGAACCTTCCAAATATTGCATAGATTCTATGACCTTTTTATATTAAATAATATGAAAAGAAATAAAATATTAAAACATATATTAAAATTTACAAAATACATAAGGTCCACTATATATATAAACACACATACATGACTCTTGATTATTTAAGGAATTTAAGCTACAATTAATTCTATATCCTTTATATTTAAAATACATATCTAAAATTATTATTGGAGGCTGGGAAGAGTTATGTGTATCTGTGTTGGTGTTTAGTAATGTGGTTGAACAGTGAGGCATAAATCTGGATCATACATTTATCGCTTCATATTCCCCTAGCTAGAGGAAAAGAAAAATAAATAAATAAATAAATAAACATCTTCAGGTGTTAAAGGAGGCAAAAGAACAACTGGGTTTGTTGATTCTATTTCATTTTAAACTACACTAAGCATGTTTTACCCTTTAGAAAATTCATAATTATTTCTCCCGTTAGGGTCATGCAAATGTTAGTGCTAGAACAAATTTAACTTGTCATTACTATTGTAAGTCAGTGTCCTCCAAGCCATTATTTAATTTCAAATCTTTGCTTTTCCTCTGGTCAGTCCCTTGTCCTTACAAGTTGGTCCCTTATTTTCTCCCTGGACCTGGTGGTATATACGGTTTTAGGTGGTGGGCATTGTATGTCTTTTTCTGCCCATATTGGAAGTTTCTAAATTCTGATTTGATGGACTGTGTCAAGTAACTCACATTTACTGTTAAGGGTTATCCTTGTGCATCAGATATATTTATGAGTTTCATTTGTATTGCACATATCCAGTTGGGATACTCTATAATGCCATTGTTTTGGGTCAATAAATTGAACCTTAGCAGCATATCATATATTAATGCTGATATCACCTGTGGAGGTTGATCCCCAGATTTTGGGGCTACACCTGTACTAGGTGACAATTTAATATGTTGGCTACCATTTTCGAAGACCTGATCAATATATCATGCTATAATTAAAATTTTGCAAATCCAGGCTCCATCTTATAAGTTTGTCATTAGTTAAGAAGCTATTATTTAGAAACTTGGGAATTTGTGTTTCATCACGATGGTGACTATATCATTTTCCGAAAGATCTTTGATATTTGAACCAATCTGACCCAACATTGAAAGTGACTCCACTTCATAAAAATAAACTGGTTCTTTTCACTGTACTTGATCTTCATGGAGTAATTCTTGGAGCCCTTGAAACTCATCTTTCTCCATTTCTATCATCTGATTCCCAAATACCTCTTAAAATCTTGTTGAATTTTTTTCTCTGTAATGTCTACTAACCCATTCGCAACCTCTATACCTCCCACTGCTACATTGACCAAAGACTTCTCTACATAATTTATCTTATCTTCAACCACATCACTTATCTCCTTTTGTTTGGAAGTAAAACCATCCTTGAATCCATCAGTTTGTATATTTAGGGTAATGTTAATATTATCAAGTTCTTGTTTTATTTCAATTGATTTACATTCAGCATTTGCACTCACATCATCATCACAGCCAACCACCACATTTGAGAGTTCAGCCTCCACCTTATTCTCTTTATTTTTCATAGCTAAGACAGCTTTATTTGCTGTTGTCTTTATTTCTATTAACTTAATATCAACAGCATGTCTAGTCTCTTGAATATCCTTGAGAAGTGGCATTTTATTCCATTGTAATTCCTGTCATACTGAGCTTTGTTCTTAGGTGGATTTCTGTTTTTCACCAGACAGGGATTATGGTCTTTTTTTATTTGGTCAAACTCCTGGAGGTTTCCACAGTCTTTTTAAGATCCAGTTACATCTTTTTCTGTGCCTCTTGTAAGCTAATTTTGATATCTTGAATCTGTTTCTGGGATGTCTCCTGTTCATGCTAGGAATTTTCTCCAAGCTCATAGATCTTTTCTTGCATCTCCTTTTGTGACACCTGGAGTTTTCTTAATTTATCATCCTAGCTCATAATGTTTTGTTGTATCTCTCCTATGATGTATTCACAATGTTGGACCTGATCTTGAATCTATTGGCAGTTATCCTTAACATCATGTATAAGTAGTGCTGCTTCTTCAAAGGTCTATTATACCCAATCCTCCATCTTTTGATTCCACTCTTCAATTCTCAGAAATCTTTTGTTGGACTTTCTTCTTATCTCCTCAAATTGCAATCTGACTTCAGCTTTTCTTTTTTCTATTTCTGCAGTTTGCATTTTAAACTCTCCTTTTACTTTTTCAGTTTGTTTCTCAATTTTTTTGTTTTGTGTTTCCAGCTCCACCATCCCTTGTATTAGACTTTTTTTCTTCTTCTTCCTTGTCATATGTATTGATTTCTACTTTAACATATACCATTTATACCTTTCTTAAACACTTTATCAATACTCTTTATTTATATCAAAACTAACAGTTTTGACTGTCCTGCAATCATCAACAGAGCTACAATATTCAAATATATAATTATATAATTAATACACTTATACACATATTTATATACATAATTAAATACACAATATAAATAAAAATAAATATACATTTTAACCTGACCATTATAAATAATCATTTCCCATTTTATTACTTTATTCTTAAAATAATTCTATCAATATTTATTTTATATCCAATTTATTTTTATAGCACTTTTTTTTAATTATTCTTTATTATAATTATAAACTTTAACATTTATTCTACTATTTAATGCATATTATTGTCATTTTACTTATATTATAAACCAACTTCTAACCTTTTCTTATTTTTATTAAATATTTTATAATTATCAATTAACCTTTCCCACATTATAAATTACTTTTTTTACATTACAAAAATTACCTATTTCTTTACAATCCTATTTCTAAAAACCCATCTGACAAAATTTCCAAAATTTTTACACTTATTTAACACCTCCCTCTATTGTCATTTTCTTCAAAAACTATTGATAATAATTGCTTATGAAATTATTGTTTTTATTCCAAAATCCCTATTAAGATTTGGTTTTATATTCTTAATCAATATTGCATCTTTTAATTTTCCTATCCTATTATTTGTATAATTAATCATTTTATACTATCTTTCTCAAACCTATGATCTGTTTCTAATGAATGCAAATATAAATAGTTGATCTCTTATCATATTTATGTTGAATTAATCTTGTATAAATTGAATTCTTTGTTTCTCCCACATAATTAGTTTTTATATTATTACATTTACATGATTTGCATTCAATTTTATATATTCTATTTATGCACTTTTGTACTTTTCTCACATACTTATTATCTAAAACATCACATGATCACCATATCTAATATATTATCTAATATATTAAGTATACTCTTCCTTTTTTTATTTGCTGTTAAATTTTTATTACATTATTAAACTTTTTATTAATTCTAATAATTATTTTATTCATACTTTTTACAATACTATTATTATAAGTTTTAATATCTATATATTTATTCATATCTATTTTATTTTTCCTACATATTATCTCCTTATTTTTATTAAATTTATCTTCCAATTTTCTTATACTTTCTAAACTCTTTAATTATCAATTCTACCCGTTTTCTATAATCATCCTCATTTGAGAAATAATTCCAAGCTCCATATATTCCTGAATTTATACTACTTATTTTAGGGATTTTGGGGTAAAGACAATAATTTTATAAGCAATTATTATCAATAGTTTAAATTTGAAAAAAGTTAAAAGAATAAAGTTGAAAAAAATAATAATAGAGGGAGTGTTAAACAAGTGTACAAATTTTGAAAATTTTGTTACTTGGATTTTTAGAAATAGGATTGAAAAGAGGTAGGTAATTTTTGTAATGTAAAAAAAGTAATTTGTAATGTGGGAAAAGTTAATTAATAATTATAAAATATTTAATAAAAAAAAAAAAATGTTAAAAGTTGATTTATAATACAAGTAAAATTACAATAATATGTATTAAATAGTTGTAATAATATGTATTAAAGTTTATAATTATAATAAATAATAATTTTTAAAAAAAAATAAAGTGATATAACAATAAATTGAATATAAATTAAATATTGATAGAATTATTTTAAGAGTAAAGTAATAAAATAGAAAATGATTATTTATAATGGTCAGGTTAAAATGTATATTTATTTTTGTTTATATTGTGTATTTATTTATGTATATGAATATGTGTATAAGTGTATTAATTATATAATTATATTTGAATATTGTAGCTCTGATGATGATTGCAGGACAGTCAAAACTGTTAGTTTTGATATAAATAAAGAATATTGATAAAGTGTTTAAGAAAGATGTAAATGGCATATGTATTAGGCTCTGCATCGTGGTTATCATCTTTTAGTTAACCTCTAACACTTTTGGTTCTAGATCTATGTCATATAATAATTTTGCTGAGTCCTTGACCATAATCTCTGGGCTTGTTATACCTAAAGGGTTTATATCTATGAATATACTCTGGTCAGACTCTGTACTGTTACTTTTATTATCATTCTCCATATGAGTGGTATATTCAGCTTCACTTTTCCCACTGTCATCACTATCTATCTCTTGGTCCTCCATTTCACTTGTTTAAGACTGCATAGATTTTGTTAGAAAAATTTTTATTCACAATGGGATATTAACCTTCCCCCCATTCCCTCGTCTCCTGCCTATTACCATCTTGTTTTGTCCCAGACCTTCCTATATCTGCCATCTCCTTCTTTATTATGCTACCCTGCTTTAATTATCACTACGACTTATATTACCCCTCAGTTACAATAACACTTTTAAAAATTTTTGTATAAGAGATATAAAAAAATTAAAGATTGACCAATGCAAGCATCAAGCCATACCCTGGTCATAAAAGAAAACATTCTGACCTTAAGATCAATGATGTCATGTTCGATTGATCCATAGGATTTATGATAAGGGAGACCTAATACTATAAAAAGAAAAAGAATTGATTATTGTTTTAATCTATTAATCTTGACGCTGTATTGCATGCACCAGCTGAGGCCTCCCAATGACAGTTCCTGACCCAAGTATTGGCAAGCAGTGATTTCATCTCCAAAGAGCACAATCTACACAGAATGTGAGACTTAGGATGGACTTCCATAAACCTGCCACAACCAGGAGGATTTGTAAAGACTTACTCTGGGAAGTATAAACTTTTTTAAATATGAACTTGTAGATTGATCTCTTAAACAAGCTTTTAATGCATCAGCTAAACATAACTTTTAAAAGAACTCTTATCTGACCAAGAATAGGGCACTAGATCAGTTAATCATTTTTTTTAATCAATCATTTCCATTTTTTACATTTATTTTTGTATTTATTAACTAAATTATTAAAATGTATTAAATTTAAGTTGGGTATAGATGGCTGCATAGATTCATTAAAGTTTATGTTAGTTTTAAGGGGGTTAATTTCAGACTATTTGTTTCATAGTTGAGTCGATGCTGGTACAGAGATATATGAATGTTTATATCAATGTAATGTGAAGTGTGTTAGCATATAGGGCAACTTGCCCAAATGAATGCATGGCCCAAAGGTGTAGCCATCACATTGCAGTGGATGTGGAATACTTACTTGCCATTGATTTCCTTTTCACTCTATGGATAGGGACTATAAGTTGGCAAAGACTGCTTTAATCTCCATACGAAACATTTCTTTTAATGTTTTATATATGTGATTCCTTCATCAGACAGATGCACATTCCTGTATTGAACGATGATCCTTTCTTTTAAATAATATCATGCTGCAGGTGCTCATTCCTGTCAGCATGGTTTTATGCTAACATCTTCATATTGCATTGGTTGTGTTTGTATATCAGGAAGCGAGTGTTTGTTTAGCTAAGAACTTTTAGCCTGAGGTTAGATGTTTTGAAAAGTTTTAAATTGTGTAATCTATGTAGCTTATCTATGCTCAACATTCTAAAACAAAATTATATAAACTGTCCATCTGGGTGGATTTTAATTAAAGTATAAAATAATAATAATAAATTAAAGTAAGATTAATTTATTCCTCAAATTAAAATTTATATATGTGTGACAATAAATGTTTTTGTGTGTTATTACTGGCAGTGGTTATTTTATTTTTTATTTTAATATTGAAATACATTTAATAAGTTATATATTAAATCTCTGTGTCTCTTTGAACTAGTGGCATGGTCTAACGGTCAATAATAAAATGAAATTAGATCTTAACAAGAAGTATCTATCTACATCATGAATTTTCTAGGTTCAAATAGTCTAGTGTCACCCTATATGGCAGCTAGTGTAGAAGAACTGAATAATAAATAAATTTAAATGTATAAAAAATGGAAAAAAATATTATTCATTAATTGCTAACTATTTTCACTTCTTTATATACTCTTCAAAATTTAACAAGGCAATTCAGTTTAATATTAGACAAGAAAGAAGGGTGGATGAAGTATTCATATATTGGGAAAAAATAAAATTTGTTTTTTGTCACACTGTTCAAATTCTAATTAACATTCAATACAATGGTACAAAAGGGGGAAAAAAAGAAAATGGAGGAATCAGGAGGATTTGAACCAATCCTTATAGTTAAGTATATAAAAATTTCTATTGAATGTTGCCTTTGATAGAATAGCTCAGAGTGTTGCCTTAAAACTTGATATTCAAGAATCTAAAAGTGTGAGTTTACTTTCTATGTTACTATTGTCTCTGGTAAGGCCAGCAGCACTTGAAGAAGAGCAGAGAATAATATCACTTGAAATGTTGTGTAAAGTAATAACCTGCTTCAAATTCACATATCAAATATAACATATATATTTAACATTTTAAATTTTAATTTAGGTTTATTAATACCTTGCCGGGGTACATTTCTGAAGTATACCAAACAAGCCAGGTTGTTCCAAACATTTTTTTTTTCAATTTTTCAATTGTGAATTTCTCATATTTATTCATATAATATTAAAATCTTTTGTTTAATTTACATCAAATCTTTAAAAATAATTTGTTAAAACAATCGATTAAAAAAACAACAGTCTTTTCATAGGTCAGGTACATATGATATAATTATAATTTGTGCACATTTATAATAGAATTCATTCCAGAATCTTAATTTTACAATTATATCATAAATTTCAACAGAAAACTTAACAGAATGAAGAAATGAAAGTTGATATATTAAATTTTGACAAAATATGAACAGAAAAATACTGCAAGGAAACTATTTGGAATATATATTGTAGACAAGTAATGCCTGTAATTTTTTCTTTAAAACTTAAGCAGTTATTAAAGACCCTTTCTTTCATTTTGGGGATATTTAAATTATTTAATTCTCATTTATGAATTCAGAATTAAAACAGTAAAACTACTAATGAAAAGTTTATAATGCACTAATTGCTTTAATTTAATTCCCAGTATCAGTGTCTCTGCTTACCTAATCTGTAATGGTAAAATCAGGTTTTTATCTTCCCCTCTATTATCTTCCCGAGTAAATTATAGAACCACAATAACTGACACATCCAAATTAAACCTTAATGGTAGTTAAATTAAGAATTTTTTTTCTTATCATGCATATAATCTTATAAATGGACTTCTTTTTTATCTACCTTATTTTCTCCATTATTCTCCATTCCCACATCTTAAAGTTCCTGTCTTTTTTAACATTAACTAAAAAAGTTCATATCTGTACACTAGTTAGATGACTGGCTATATGTAAGATACTTTAATTCTCTTGCAGAGGCCAATATCAAATCACTGTAAAATGTTAAAGATGCTCCTTCTAAAAAATGCATTTTACTAAAGCTATTCCCTGCATATTCCTTCATTCATTTCATATTTTTAGAATGAGAAATAATTATAAACTTCACATTAATAATGTTAATGAAGTAGGTAGAACTGCTTAGGAGTTCATAAGAAATATGAGCATCGGAAATGATAATAATGTGTTTTAATCCATGGAGTTTGAGATGTGTCATTCTAGGACTGTGTCAAAACATACAGAATACAGGAATTTTTATATACTGCTAAAGTGGTGAAGCTATTAATATATGGTTTATATGAACTTAGTTCAGTTCCATGTGGCTATTTAAGTTAGATAGTTGGATTTGAAGACATAAGGATGACTGGAAATTTCAATTTTTTTACTTAATAGTTAATCATTAAATAAAGTGCTGGGCTTGACCTAGTATTTTAAATCTAATGCTTGAATAACCTTGTGTACCATTGAAGAAATCCAGAGCTAGAAACTGGTCTGGAGATAGGGATGTTCTGAAAAACTTGTTGAAAGCTATTGGCATGCCCATTATATAACATTTGTAATACAAGCTTATTAGAATAATCAAAAAAGCAAGTCAGATATAACATGACATTACATTGAAGCTTATTAAATTAAGTCACATGATATATGACTTGATTTCCTTGCAATTACAGGAAAATAATATTCAAAAAAGAAAAAATATTGTAAATAGCCTTTCAAACAAATTACAGTCTGAATTTTTGAATTAAGAATATAATTTATGCAGAAGGCTAATAGCTTAATATTTTTAACTAATACATTGTTTTATATTTCATCATGTACTACTGTTTAGAAATCCAGATTTGTAAAATGTGTAAGTAATTATATTTATGTTTCTCTTTGATTTTAATTATATCAAATAATGCATAAATGATCTCATATATTAGTAATATATATTAGAATACCATTGTAATTACTAACGTCACTTTTCATCATTATTTAAAAAGGCGAAGCTCACTTTATAAGATTAATAATTGAATAATTGTCAATTATTGCACAGGTATTATAGTAAAGTTGCAGTGTTTAAATTTTGAATAATTATCTTTGTTTGTATAATCTCATATGATAAATGACCAATGAATATATTGCTTGTTAATGTAATTTTTTTTATTAATTATTGTTTTGTTTATTTTGTAGTATTATTTTTTTATTCTCATTGCTCTAAAATTTTGCCTGATGATCACTGCAGTATCATGTTTTTACGCTCTTTACGCTGTATGTGCTGGTATATTGGAATATCCAAGTATATGTGTACACATGAGACTTTACATAATTTATCAGTCAGCATTGGACTATTATGGCAGTTCTCTAAAAATAAAAATGATAATATTTATGAAAAAGAAATGCCAGGACAGCAACTCTATTCTATTAGATAGAAGTCAGACCCAGACGCATTTATCACAATAGTAAATCAATTGCTAAAATATCTGTTTTAAAACTTATAAATGAATATAAAATTAATATCTTTAAAATATTAAATTTAGTAAATAGAGAGATTTGAGCTTAAATGGATGGTTGAATTGCTGGAAGAGCAGGATGATTGAAGTCTGTCCATTAGAGTTTAAAAAATTGCTATCTTAATATAAGTTGAGCTTTGATTGTATTTATGTGTGGGATATTATCAACTGCCCCAACTAATGAGTCTGGTTCTGCACAAAATACGTATATTGGGGATTTATTTATCTTTTTCATGTGTGGTCATTTGTATTGGTTGTTTGAGATGGAAGTAGGGATGAATATAGACAGAAAATCCTAAGTCAAATCCCTCTATTTACTATATTGAATGAGTAGATTAATTAAATATTTAAATTTGTTATTATTATAATAAAGTCTAAATTCTTTCAGCTTTATTGCTTTTCATAGTATATCAACTTTATGACAACATATAATTATGCAAATTGAAATTATTGTGAAAATTATATATTCAACCAATTATATAAATATTTAATATGGTATCTTTATAATCAGATAATTAATTTTAATATTATCTTAAATTATAAAACAGGTTTCATATAATAATTAATTTGCAAGTTCTTCCATAACTCTCGTTTGGACAGAAGATTATTGCATTTTTATATTGATGTTTTTATTTTTTTGCATGTGAGTGAAGATGTAAAAAATAAAGTATTCTCTTGTTAAATACACTTTTTAAGTCAAGCATTGTTAGCCGAGAGGTCATCGCAGCTGCTTTGCAAGCAAGTAGTTGGTTGCAGACGGTTGTGGGTTCGCGTCCTGGCCGATGCTATGACATATGAAGAAAAAAACTCACTTTTTAATTAGGATTCTTGATATTGTTTAGGTGTGGACTGCTTACCTTAAATCTTATTATTTAAGTAATACATAGTTTCAGTGCAATTTGAAAAGTGAAATTGACTATTTGTTAGACTTCTTTCAAAATAGATATTTGCCTGTTTAATAGGGATTATTTAAACTTCTTTGAACTAAAAATCTCACTCTTTATAGTCAAGTTGCAATCTTTAACTTCTATATAAACATATTAGACCAAAAATAAAGGTGTGTATTCACCACTATATAAAAAAGGTTGCCTTGACCGCAGACTGGGATTCTTGATATTGTTTAGGTGTGGATTGCTTTCATGTATTGTTTAATTTAGAAATACTCACTGAAGTGTTTTATTGTTTCAAACCACTAAAACATAAAACAGTAGCAAACTCTCCATACAGTAGTCCTGTTCAGCGTAAACCATAGTAACCAACGAATTCTTGAAAGTTAGTGCATAAAATCCCTATAGTGTCTACTCATCCAATGTCCTCAGACTAGTTTCTAGTTTGTGACTTTCATCAGCGAGGAGACTTGAATCTGAGAGTATTGCACCTAGATTTTTGGATCCTAATGCAACCCTCCCTCAGCCACCTTTTACCTAGGAGTCCAAAATGAAAACACAATAATACTTTCAATCCAAGCTAATTTGCTTGTGTACGCATATAAAATGGTGATCATGTGATGTTTTAGTGGGTTAAAATCAATCCTGCCTATAGGATTATAGTGACTATGATTATTAAAATCCAACGACACAAAATTGTATAGATACTGAACTGAGTTCAGATATGTAAGATTATACAAGTTAATTAACTCGGATTGGAAACATTTTTAATGTTTTTATTTTGGGCTCATAGTTTTATTATTAACTAAATAGGTAAAATATGGATGCTGGAGAGTTGCATTAGATTCAAAAATCTAGGTGCAGTGCTCTCAGATTGAAGGCTCCTCATTTATGAAAGCCACAAACTAGAAATTAATCTGGGGATATTGAATGAGTGGGTACTAGATAGGGATTTTATGCACTAACCTTCTAGTATCCATTGATTACTAAGGCTTGCACTAAGTGGCGCTACTATATGGAGAATTTGCTACTGTTTTATTGTTGTTGATTTCACTTATATGCACATATTAATTTATTTATAGACCATTTTTTAAATAAGTGTGTATTTAATATTAAAAACAAATATTTAACTACATGGTTCATGTTTTAGTTTTACCCCTACTACAAAAGTCAGAGATTATTAATCTCTGTATTTAAAGCAGACAAATACAATGAAACTCTACTAAGATTAGAAAGAACAAATTCAGTTTTAAAAAATTGCTTGAAATCTTAGACTCTAATTCTTTCAATGTTCAAAAAATGTATTTTCTTAAATATCAAGAAAGATTTTGAGTCATGTCTTAGATCATGAAACTATGATCTGAGTCAATAGAAAGTCAAATCTACATAATAGCTTTTTATACAATTTCTGTGGAGCAATTTGTTTGATCTTCCAATATTATTAGTTTTTTTTTTAGTTTTTAAATCAGCAGTGATAAATATACACCGTTTAACCATTCAAATATGGATAAAACTTGAAAATTTTTCAGATGTTTGAGAATCCAAAACATATTTAGAATTTTTCTTTTAAGCAATCAGCCTAATGCTGACTTAACTAGGCATCATTTATTAATCATTCAATGGGCATCTAGTTAATATTTAGACTTTTACTATCCAAAAATTGGTGAGAAGTGAGTATTATTATTTTTTTGACTACTCTGGAGATCTTAAGAAGCCTTTGCTCTATAATTGGCTATTTAGGGTGTTTCCTTGACTACAATGAGATATGCCGAGATAAATACTCTTTGATTGTAATGATATATACATTTATATTTTTTCCCCATGTGCCATACCATCAGTCAGGAAGCGAACACACTAACCTTGGACAACTGCTTGTAAAGCAGCGTCGCTGACCTCTCGACCACCAATGCTTGACGTTTATACTTTTTCTTTAAAAATTTCTCTGTATTTAAAAAAAAAGAATGGACAAATAATTGTTAAGATTTAAGTTTTTATTTTATAAACATAGAAAAAAGTACTCACCTGTTTAGGCACTGATTTTTTTTTTTTTCATATTTATTGCTTGCCTATTTGATATCTTGAATAATTATTATATTTGTGTGAATCTTGATGTATAAAAATTATGATATCACATTAAAATTTGACCATGCTATTTGCCACAGACTGTTAAAAAAATTATAATATATTCAGTTTTATAAAAAAAAAAAAATTAAATTCTTATTTATCAGTATCATTCTATATTAATTTTATGCATAAAACCAGCTACGATATAATGTGTAATTGATTAAAAAGCTTATTTAAACTATTTCAAATTTATAGTATTTAAATTTAGTAATAAAATTAATAATATATTATAATTAAAATGCAAGCTAATAATGTAATACTAAAGTAGCAAATTTTAGTTATGAAATTTAATGTTCAGTGTGGATAATAAATAATAGTGGTTCAGGATAGTAGCTGGAGGAGAAATAAAATTCAGAGTGATAGGGATGTTTGAATATAAATATTATATATAGAATATAGCTTTGTGAGCTGATAAATAAACTTCAGTTAACAGAATCCTGTATATTGATAATTCATGGTCAGCAGTGTTTTTTTTTCCACAGACTAGTAAGTGCTCAGGTGAAAGCCATGACAGGAATTTATGGTAAACACAAGAATATGTACCCATGATATTTTTATTACTTTTTTTTTTAAAATAAAATTTATTAGCTAAAAAGATACATGAATAAAAGCGTCTATATAAACTTGAGTTTTGACTTAAATACTGATTGCTAGACATTATTATCTCTTTATACAAGTGAAACTGAGGGGTATTTCATTTTCTTAGGACAGGTTGACATCAGCCCAGGATTCAGTGTGTGATCTATTGGGTGCCAGAAGTCGATCTCTGTCATGAAAATTTGTCAAAATTTTGATATAGGTGCCTTTAATATTATTATCTGAGCACCGGAAGATGTGCTCACACCTGGTGAGCCAGAGTGCAAACGTAAGGAAAATGGCCGTTCTGATGGTGGAAAAAACTCCTGCCTTGATAGCATTTTTGATACAGAGGGAGTATCTGTGGTCAAAGGACACCTGTTGGCAGATGTAGGATCTAAGTGAGCTTAAATAAGGACAGAAATACAAAAGATGAGTAATAGTTTCGTCTGCAGTTGAGCACAGCTGACATAGCGTATTGAGCTTGGAGAATCCTCTTCTTGTGACCAAGAAGTGATTTGTAGGTTGGGAGTCTAAGAAAATCTATGTATTTGGACTCGATGTACCAGTTCTTTGATTTACGTATCAGTGACTTGTTATTTAGCCCTAGCAATTGTTGAGAGGCAGTGAGGTTTGGGTATCTTAATTTATACATCTGCCAATATGTTTTCTTTCCATCTAAAATAGGTTTTGTTAATGTTATCATATTAGTAAAATGGTGTTACTTGTTTTGACTTATTCTAGTTTTTATGCCCCTCACTTTAATCAATTTTTATCAATACTGGATCTTTTATCTAATTGTTATAGTTATAAAATGTTTGGAAAAATAACGGCTAGACTATAAAATGTTAGAATTTGTTGAAAGCAAGAAGAGAAAAAAATTTATCACAAATGATGTTTATTTAATATGAAGTACAAATAATGGAATGATTTACTATTCCTAATAATAATAAAAAAGATCATGAGAATATCAAATGCATATTCTGATAACGAAAGTATGAGTGAGAGGAGCATTTGACTGACATTAATAATAAGCAAACTGGTATAGATAAATATTATATATAGAATTAATTTTTTTAATTATTTTAAAATAATATGTTTATTTTAAGGAATAAAGTAAATTAAGACATAGTAAAGTTATAGAGTTATTATAAAATTTATAGTATATTAATTATAAAGTGGAAAACCTATAATTAACGAATATATTTTTCTTTATTAAAATATGATTATATTAGTTACCTGGATAATCATCATCATCATCAACCATTATCAATTCACTGCAGGATGAAGGTCTCTCCAAGTTCAATCCATCTTCTCCACATCACCCCTGCACACTTTCTTATTTCATCCATCCATTTAACATGCGATCTCTTTCTGGGTCTTTTACAATCTCTTGGAATCCAGTTTAAGATTTCAATTATCCATTTATTATCATCTCTTCTAGCAATATGTCCAGCCCAACTCCATTTCAATCTTTTAATTTTTCAATAATAAAGGCAGAAATATGTATAAAAAAAGATATATGCTTTTATTTAAAAAAATAGTTTTATTTAGTGGATCCTAATAGTTATTAATATGTTTTTGAAATAACATTATTGATGATGAATATTATTATGATAAGTTTAAAAAGGTGGTAACAGTATTACCATTGAACTGTGTTATATTTTATATTCTTTTTATGATAAATAGTTGAAGTGAAAACTATTTAATATTTTTGGGGGGTAAATTTTTATTTTTTAATATAAATTTTGTCTTTTAAATTTTATGTAGTATCATATTTTGTAAATTTTAACATTGTTAAAATAAATTTGTTAATGTTGTTTTAAATTTATATGACATCTTGAAAGTTTCTCTACTTGTTATATCCAAGTGATTATTGATCTTCTCAACCACACCCATGCATTATAAGAATTATATATTTACATCAACTGCACATGATTGATAAAAGATATATTATAATTATTAAAATGATAATTTTGAAAGATATTATTATTACTGAACATGAAAAGTATATAATGCCAATTTATTAATTATTTGATATGATAATTACAATCTAAAGTTTGATATTTCTTAAGATGCCTTATAAAAGTATAATAAGAATTTTAAAGCATAATATAATATGAAAATATATTAAATTTATTGAAGATAATGAATATTATATTTATAAGAGTCTATAATTTTAATTATGTGTTACTGATGGGCAAAGTGAGTAGATGTGTTTTATAATGAGTCTTAAGATATTTTTTGTTTGTTATTTTTGTTATGATAAAGTTAAGTATATGTAAAATCCTTCATTATATTTAGGTATATTATTTAATGTATAATTATTAGAATAAGGTGAACCAGAGATAATAATAATTTAGAGCAGATTAAGATGATAATGTGTTAAGAATTTTATTTACTGATGTATTATTATATTTCATAAAAGAGTATTAAATATTTTAGTGAATTAATGTAATTTTATAATTGTTAATTAGAATTTATTTGGTGTAATAGGTGAGTCATGGGAATATTACAGATAGTTTTAAAAAGATAGAGATGATATTCTTGCCACTGAGAGTGTATCTTTCAAGGTAAGTTCTTAATGTTAAACTAACTGTGTACCTTGCTAAATGCTTTGTGTTGAATCTCATAATTTTTTAGTATTTTTATTGAACCATTTTTATTAGTAAAGTGAGCTAGTCGTATTTTAAATTAATGTAATGATAAACGAGCTGGGTATTGGATTTGAACCTGTTACTTGTTATTTAATTTGTGTGTCTTGACTTTATTAATTTATTAAATAAATTATTTAAGTATTAATTTTCTAGATGTAGTATTTAGGTGAAAATGAACTAGTTAAAGTATTGCATTAATTAATTTTTGTTTAAATAACTTGATTAACTAATAAGTTATGACAGAGAGCTAGTAGTAAGATAGAAGTAATACTTGGAGTCTCTTTAGTAAGGGTACAATATGTTTATACTTTTTCTTTCCAAATTTCTCTGCATTTAAAAAAAAATAATATAGGAGTAATTTCTATTATTTAAGTTTTTATTTTATAAACAGATAAAAGTACATACCTGTTAGGCACTGATTATTAATATATTTTTTCACATTTATTTATTGCTTACCTATTTGATATCTTGAATAATTATTATATTTGTTGAATTTTGATGTATAAAAATTATGACATCACATTAAAATTTAAAAAAAAAAATGACATGAATGTTGTAAAATGCCAATGATTGGATATCTAAGTCTTATAAACAGAATTTTCTTCCTTATAAACTGCTGAATAAAATCATATTATGTATATTGTCTTTCATATTAACTTTTAGTTCTGTTATTATCCTAATAAGGTGTATCTGTTGAAGTTTTTTGATGAGATAATGATACATCTACTATAGTGTAGTAGGAAAGTGGTATTTAATTTTTTTTCAGTATTTTTAAAACCTTTTTGTTACCAATCAAAGAGGAAAAGTCTGATCTGAAATCCAGTCTTTATAACATTAAATATGATAAAATCTTAGTAGAAACATTAATTAGTAAATATATTCCAATGTTTCTTTATTTTTAACCTTGCACGTATAGATGCCAGCTGCAGTAAGGTAATTCAGTTATCTGCATACTGTACAAGAAATTAAATTGATAAAAATAATGTACACTATTTGAAGTTTAGCATACTTTAACACTGACACATCAGTCAGAAATTAGTACAAAATATTTTTTAAAGTTTATTAAATAACATTTTTTCAAGTAGTGAGAATATATATAAAGATTTAAAAAATCACTTTCTAAAATACACATCACTTTTAGAAACAGATTAATACATTCTGGGGTTGTGGATTTTTAAACAAAAGTCCTGTAAAATGAAATCGAAAAAGTGTAAAAGAAAATGAAAAGCTGAAATGTATATTAGTGGTTATTAACATTATTTTTAATTCGTTTCAGCATTGAAAAGCACTTAGCTAATATACTTGCAAATTTATGATGTATTACAAATGATCAAGCGTTTGCTTAATCAAAATACACAATAGCTTTGGGTTTATTTAAACGAGTAAGTTATCTCTATTTATACCCCATTCATAAAATACATCTATACTGTATCAGTCAGATTCCTATGCCTCACTAACACACTGCAGAATTTAAACCCCAGACATGAAACTCAACACTCTAGGAGGGGTTGCCTCCCAGAAATCCTGTTCGAATCCAAAGTCTAAGCTTCACAGTGCCACCTACATGACAACGCATCTGATGCTACTGATAGCATAATTTCTTGCCAGTGCCAATGGTCAGGGAAAAGCAAGAGACTCTATATTAAAGTACATATTAGGTTTGTGAACTAAGGTCTATGGAAGGTACAAAACATATATATAATGTGATATGGACCGAGGTAATGGTGTGAATCGCAGAAAATAAATGAAATCAAAATAAATAGTAAAAGAAAATTAATATTGTTTATTAGTTTAACATTATATACTTGCACTGTCTGTGTATGCAAGACAGTGACATTGAATCATTAAAATGTAGGTTTAAAATAAATTTCATTTAAGTTTACAATAATCACTTGTTAATTAATATATCATCTATATCTCGGGTTAATGCAATATAACATTGCAATAATGTGCCTAAACAAAAGTACAGTTGGATAAAGACAGGTTGATTGCGAATATATGCGAGATGCCTATAGTGAATACACTCAAGCATTTATTTAATAGATTTAATATGGTATTTAATATTTAAAAAAAATATTGAATTCAAGAATAGTACAGACTAATGCTCATTGAGTTACAAGGAAAGGAAGTGATAGGCATGGACAGCTCAAAAGAAACTACAGTATACTAAAATTAATATTAAAAGATCGGTGGTGCCGGTGCAGATTTAATGCAAAGGATGGAGTGTGTTACATTGAAACTGCAGCTTTGTAAAATAAAAATAAAAAGAAGTGTATGGAATGGCATCTTGCCACTTATCCAAAGATAGTTGCATCACACTATATCAGCCTGAGCCTGGCCTCCTACCAGCTGTGTGCCTCAACACCCAATACATATACACTGGCATCACTTATATAAAGTACATAAAATATTATATAAAAGACTGACTCTAGTTGAGCAAAGGCGCTTCATCAATTCCTAATAATTTTGTTTTAAGAAGGTCTGCACATTCTCGACCTCAAATTTAATAGTTCTTAAAGGTAAGTAAACTGCAATAAATCAAATTATAATATTTAAATATGGGGTGGGAATGCATGATTATAGGATTTCGTGAGCTTAATATGTAATCATGTATTTCACCAGAGTGTTTCTTGTCGAATTATTTAAAAATTTGTTGTGAAATATCAAATACACGGCGGCATAAAATTATATTATAAAAAAATAATTAATAACAAATAATTATATTATAAAAAATATCTGATAAAAAATAAGGTTGAAAAATAATTTATTAAAATAATAACAATCATTTTACGCATATTCTGTAATAAGTTCATTCATAATTACTGTCCATTGTAGTTTAAGTTAATTCATAATTACTGTCCATTGTAGTTTTCGCTTATAATAGCGATAAAATTTGCAAAGTCGATGTCAGTAGTGAAGAGAGTTCTAAAAGCAAATTCCTGTAGGTAGGATTCGAATTAAGTACAGGTGGTGCCACACTGATATTTGAGCTTGTGTTTAGCTCTCATCCACATCTTTCCCACATTTTGTGTATGGATATCAGGGTCGTGAGGATCAACAAAGTTCTCCTGGTGTACGACAACAGAGTGCATATGTACACCATTACGGATTTTGCTTAAGTTGTTGTATGCACCCCATCCGTCCATAATGATGTGGGTCCCTGGCAAAATATATTCTGTAATAATTTCACACTACCAGCAATACTTTATTCCAATCCTACCTATAAGAATTTGCTTTGCGAATTTTATCTTTTCTATAAACGAAAACTACAATAAACAGTAATTCGACAAGAAACACTCTGGTGAGAAAAATTTGAAACAAACTTCGAAATTTATTGTGACATGGTAATTTCCTGTTTACCAAAGATTTTATACATATAATTGGGTTTATTTTACCTTTAATATTAAATAAGATAGCCCTCAAGCAAGAGAGTTGACAAGATATTTAAATATCAGGGCCAGCTTTATAATTAATCTGCATTAATATGGTGGCATACTCATTTAAAAGGGGGAAAGAAGTAGTTCGCTCGATCAATGACTATAAAGAGCTATAGCTTTATGAGGGGAAGTACATAAATTTCACAGAGCTCTTGGGTTAATTGAGTTAGGTTGTAGGATATGTTGGACAGTCAGTGCGCAACATTATGTTCTTCGGTTGGCTTGAATTGATTGATGCAAGTCGGTTCCATCTGGAGACTGTAGTTTCACTTGTTTGATGTTTTCAATGGAAGTTAATGGCAGCAGCATTTATTTTGATGTTAATAGCAATTTCTTTGGTTCAGGATCAAAACTTGTTTGGATTTTCAGCAGCAGCAGCAGTTTACAGTAGCTCTTCTTACGGAGGGTCATCAGATGGTATGACGGCCCGGAGGATCACCACTCCCGTGAAGGAAAATAGCCCTCCTGCTGGCTTCTACTCAGACATTCTAGTTTCCCTACGCAAAGGCTGATATTTTACAATTTTCTTTAATAAAAGTTAAAGCAGGTTTTGCTTCTTGGTATACGAGCTTCTCTAATCTCAACTAATAATAACAAGTAATAGTATCTCAACTAAAATATATTCACCTAATAATTGAACTAAATTATTATATCTCAAAAATAATAATCAATTAATAAATTCAGCTCTATATATACCAAGGGAGCTCACAATAGAACTATCCTGTCGTGTAACAATCCATTACCAAAAATAGATTTGCTATAAAATAAATGCTGTTATTTATATTATTGGAATATCTAAAGGAATACAACGGAATGTTATAAAATTAATTTTACTATTTATTTATTTTTGTTGCTAATTAATTTTACTATTGTTGCTTACTATTAAGATATTCGGATTAAAACGTTAATTTTGTTTTAAAATTAATTTTAATTAAAAAAATACCAGAGTGAACATCTGTTGTTTATCTAGATGGCCAAATATTTAAGCCAATAATGCATTTTAAAATCTAATTAATTAAACCTATTGTTTTCTTCCCAACCCTCATTTACTTTATACATAAAATTTATGGCTTGATTTTTAAATCTAAAATAATAAAATTAGAAATTATTTACGACTTTTTAACTTCTTAATGTTTAAATCTACTTAAAAGTTTAATATTATTTTAAATTACATGAAAACAAATATTACGAACGTAATACTTTTAAATAAATAGATTTAAACAAAACAACTCCAAATAATAAAATATTAACAAACAACTCCAGATAATAAAATATTATTTTACTTAAGTTTTAAAATATATTATCGCAGTATGACTACACATATGACATACTTTTAAAGATGAATATGTATGTATACATGTACATACTGGCAATTTATAAATTATTTATGCTGGAGTTAGTAAATGATATATAACACGTATATTTACACTCGTGATCTAAATTAGGCGGGATTTCGACATATAAGCGCGGTACGCACACCCTACGATAAACTAGGGTTTAAACTAAGGTATGAGGATAGGAAAGAGGTGAGAAAAAGTGAAACGAGGATCTGCAAAGCAAATCTTATTGTTTCAACACTATGCACTTTTTTTATAGCTATGTTTGTGTGTTATTTATAGTTATATGATTTATTCAAAGATTGAATAACTAAAGCTGTATATCAAGTGATAACTCTAAATCATCATCATCAAGATTATAATTTGCCACCTTTTAATTTATTCTAGCATCTCAATATTAAGAGTTACATCATAAACTTTCGTGATGATTATTAATATTTAAAGAATAAAGCATTCCATTTGATTCTTTCCTAAAGTCGTTTTATTCCTGTAAATCAATTTAACATAACATCTCACATATTAAAAACACTAGAACATCACATTATCACCATTTCCTATGCTTATACAAGCTCTTAAAACATTAGCAAACTCTCCATACAATGATGCCATCCAGTGCAAGCCTTAGTAATCAATGAATGCAAGGTTTGTACATAAAATCTCTATCTAATGCTTATTCATCCAATATCTCCAGACTAGTTTCTAGCTTATGACTTTCATCAATGAGTAGTTTTGGTTCTGAGAGTACTGCACTTAGATCTTATAATCTAATTCAACCATCCAACAGTCATCTTTTATCTATTTAGCTAACCATAAAGCTATGAACCCAAGATGAAAGCACAATAATGGTTTCAATCCAACCTCATACACTTGTATAGTCATATAAATTTGAATCCCATTCAGTATCTATATATTTTGGTACCTGGTTTTTTTAAAAAAAACCACAGTCACCATCATTCTATGGGCAGTCTTGGTATAAAACACTAAAATATTACATTATTACCATTTCCTATGCTTACACAAACTGTTAAAACACTATCACCATAATATATAGATACTAAACTGGATTCAAATCTGTATGAGTAATACAAGCAAATTAGCTATTGTGTTTTCATCTTAGGTTCACAACTTTATAGTTAACTAGATAGAGAAAAGGTGGTTACTGGAGAGTTGCATTATATCCTAAGATCAATGTGCAGTACTCTCAGATTCAAAGTTTATCACTGATCAAAGCCACAAACTAGAAACTAGTCTTGGGATATTGGATGAGTACGCGCTAAATGGGGATTTTATGTATAAATCTTCTTACATCCATTGATTACTAAGGGATGTATTGGGTGGCTCTACACTATGAAGAGTTTGCTATTGTATGTTACATATTTCTTCATAAAACGATTTAATATAATCATTTTCAAAGTTAACAGAATTTCAAAAATATTAAGAAATTATATTTGAAAAAAAAAATACAAATATATAATATATATTAATATTATAATGGTCAGGGTGGATTAGAGGTCTCACCATATCTGCCATACAGGGTGCCACCAGGCTATTGGAACCTGGAAAATTTATATAGTAGGCAGACATGTGCTGTAAGATCCAACTTTTACATATATATTTTATTACGACCATCAGCCCATGCTACTAGCTCATGGAGTAGCAGAGGTTTAAAACATATTTATTAAAATACATTTTTAATAAAGATTAAAAAAATAAACTAGATCACTGCCAGTACTAATAACACATAAGATTTTAATCATGTATATATAGGTAACAACACACAAACTTTAAAAATAATTACTATAAAAAAATTATGCTTTATGTTTCATTATTATTATTTTTAACTTTAATTTTTAATCTTAGAATGTTGAGCATAGACAGGCCACCTAGATGACACACTTAAAAGATTTTCAAAACATTTGACTCCAGGCTAAAAGTCCACAGCCACACCAATGCTCGATTCCCGATATATATATATATATCCGCAACCAATGCAATGTGAACATGTTAACATAAAATCATGCTGACAGGAATGGGGAATCTGACAGCGTGATATTATTTGAAGAACATGACCTTCATCCAGTACAGGATTGTACGTCTACCTGGTGAAGAAATCATGCATATAAAATAATAAAGAGAAAACGCTACGTATGGATGGGAGAGCGGTCTATCTTGCCAACTTATAGTTCCTATCCATAGAGCTGAAAGGGGTCAATGTCATGGGAAGCACATTCATTTTAATGCTATGACTACCTCTTTGGGGTCATGCATTCAGTTGGGCACATTGCCCTGTATGCTAACATCCTTCACATTACATTGATATAAACATCCATATATCCCTCCACCAGCATTAACACAACTATGAAACAAATAGTCCAAAATCAAAACCTCTTTAAACTAACATATACTTAAATGAGTCTAAGCAGCCATCTACACTCAACTTAAATTTTAGTCGATTTAATAATTTACTTTATAAAAAAAAATATTTAGTTTAGGGTATTTAATTTATTTTAAAATCACACATTGTATTTAACTTATTTTTCATCATATAATATATTTGACCTACTTTTAGAATCTAATAATGCACAAATAATGATACGTGTTTGATTTTATTTTTAAATTCGTTTGCAATCACAAACTCCTGCCCTATTATAAACAAACCTTATATTAAGCATAAATAAAAAAAATATAGTACATTTTTTTTAAAGATTACGTTTAAACTTTAGATAAGACTTTTAAAATTGCCAAATTTATAAAAAATAAAGTTCAGGTTTGATCAGGAGAAAGTCTATAGTTTATATTTAAAGGAAAATAAAGTTCGAAGATTTTAAATTAAAGAGAGGTTATATTTCATTTTTATCACTTATAATTTATACTTTCCTTTCTCTGGGCTCGTTCCTTCGTGACAAAGATCTGAATTTATGCAAGAGCCATTTCTTGCAGACGATGATGATTTATGAAGCTTTACAATGATTTCTGAAGATGTTACCAGTAGTTCAATCCTGGGATCCATGGAGATGAAAGTTGCCTTTGGCCGGCCAGTCTGAGGGAAGCGTAATTAAACAGATTACATTTTTGGTAACAGAGACAATAACTTTTTTTAAACTTTTTTTTTTACTTTTCAGCAATGACAAACGAATTCAAAATTCTAATCTTCTAATCCTTTATTTCTTTTGAATTTTTCCTTTTATAGTCCTGAAGCGTCTTATCTAGTAATGTGTGGATCCATCTAACATATTAAGTAGATTCTCCTCTGTGGTCTATGGGCGGGAAAAGCAAGTCTTTTGTTTCTATTTCTTGACTCATCTATTTCGTAATAATTTTTTTAATGGTCATTTTGCCCTAAGGATCTGGTTGTAATTTTATTTTTGTTAAAAACTCTCTTCGTTATTTTTAAAATTAAAAGGTTTTTATTATATTTATTAAAAGATTAGAATCTTTGCTTCGATTCTATAATTACAGGCCCTAACAAAATCATTGAAACTGATGAGACATCTTTTGCACAAAAAGAAAAAAACACCAAGCCAGATGAATTCTTCAACAGGGAGACCAATGGGAGACCATGAGAATTCACAATAGAATAGTGGCAGCTCTAATGGAAGTCATAAAACAAAATGTGGAAGAAGAATTGACAATTTATCACTATGGCGAAAATCCCATGCAGGCATTATATTGTACAATCACATGTTAAGTAAATCGCCGTTTGGAGAAAAATAAAAAATTTTATTTTTGGTCGCAATTTTGAAACCAAATTTTATTTAAAATAAAGTATATAACAGATGAATTTATTGTTTCATTGTGATAATTCCTGTTATATATTACACAGTAAATACCGTATATGTATATTTTAAGTGTTTTATAATTTAGTGATTGTTTTGTCAGGATTTAAAGTAACATTTGGATATTACATAAAACTTTTTTAGATGTATTTTTGAGTGAAATTCATATTTTTAGTATTGATAGATTTAGTCTGATGCAATTACTATCATATATTAGAACTGCTATGCCTTTTCACATACATATTTAGATTGCCGATAACTTTGCAAATCTTGCAAAAATATCATGTTCACATGATCTGTTTTGATGAATTTATCATTTTAAGTTTTCAAGGGTACACATTATTTGGTCAGATCACAAGATTAGAAAGTTATCAGCAGACTGATACTAATATAATCTTTAAATCAATTCCTTTTTTTTTTTTACTGTTTAAAAAACATTTCATTGATATTCACTGTAATTATTTTTTTATCAGATACAATTCCTGTTTAAAGCTAAAAATAATATTTAATTACTTCTTATTCAGCATGAAAAAGTTATTCTTTTGGTATATTTTTACATTTTCAATCATTCTAATCTTATAGACCTCATATATGTTGTTGAAGTTTTGCTTTTATTTTTTTTCCATATTATTATAGTCAAGACATAATTTCACAGATATTTTAAAACTTCCATTAAATTGAATATATTCTTCTTTTTACATAAGAACTTTAATATTAATTTTATATCTTATACATATTTTATTTTTATTTAATAATAATTATTTTTATTAAATATACAACTTATAAAAATTATTTGTTGTTCTATGAAGTAATGTGTTAAATGATTGGTTTATTAAATAAATTATTTTTTTCTCTCCTTTTTTTGTATTATATATTATTGGACTACTTTGAATATTGAAATTTTTTATTTTTCAGAGATAGTTTTAAAATATTTTTGATACTTTTTAAATTAAACCTTTTCTACAATTCCAATGTTACATTATGTTGGTACTGCAATTACATCCAAAGTGTCAAGCATTGGTGGTCGAGAGGTCAGCGACAGCTTTACAAGCACTTGTCCCGGGTTTAGCAGGTTCGCTTCCCCGCTGATGCTATGACACATTAGAAAAACAAAATATGTTGTTTGATTATTGGGTTGTTTTACAACAGCATGTTGAAACCGGCGGAGGGCATTATTTCTATGATAGCACACAGAAATATGCCATTTAGGCAGCCTCCGCCACTATCAAACATTCTATTTCTAATGCGTAAGCCTAGAAATAGTCCGTTGATACGGGGTGGTTGCTGTGTTTATTTCTATGCTAATGCACAGAAACATGACATTTAATCTGCCACAGAAGCTATCATGTCAGCTTACAGCTCAGTTTTGGGCTAAGCATTTTGGATGTGCGATCACATTTCACTTTTGGCTACAGTATTGTGTGAGGGTGGCTGGAATTCCGATTGTCAAAACTATTTTAATATTCATTAAGACCACCTCCCCCTCTATCTCCCATGTTTTAGGAAGGTCTACTAACAATTATGAGCAGAGTCTCAAGCTTCCCTAGCCCCCATTTCCTGCTGAAAAAATTGGGCAAGTAGGTGCAAGCGCAATTCCTATCAAATCATGCTCTAAGTCACTTTTCTGCGAGAACAACTGTGATCTGAATCAAATGGCTGAAATAGAAAGCTTTCTCAAAGAAGAATTGTTCTCTGACTGCAGGAACCGGGTTATTAAACAAAACAGCTTGAAGCTGCATGCGTGCTGTTTTTTCCTGAAGAGCCCAAAAAGTTGGTTGTTAATTGCCATATATATTGATGTTTTTGGTAATTACCGTCAAAACTTTGTCAACCTTCGAGTTTTTTGTGTTCCGTTCTGTTAGGAATTGGAAACACCCCACCCCTCTCGCAAAGTTTGACTTTGGCTTGTAAATGTTACCGTTAAATGGAAATAGATTTATTTATATTTTATAAAAATAAAACAAACAAAAAAAAGAAGAATCTGATTTTTTTTGTTGTCGTAGAAAAAAACCGAACCGAAAATATAAGTAATGAGAAGAATAAAACAAAAAAAGTGGTAACTACTTTTTAAAATTCATTTTTAATTGATGTATTTTTTTGGGTTGCCAAAATTGATTTGATTTTAGCCGTACTTTTTAAAAAAAGATAAACCAACAACAAAAAAAAAATACATAGACAAAAAAAAACCCCGGCCCCCAAAAATATAAATAATGAAAAGAATAAACCAAAAAAATTAAGTACTTTTACATGTAAATTCATTTTTTTAATTTTTTGATGCATTTTTTTTGTTTGGTTGTATTTAAAAAATTGATTTGATATTACTTTTATAAATGTTGTGATACAAAAAACCAAAGCCAAAAAAAAAAAAACCCCAGCCTCAGTAACATTATATTTATCTTTGTTTACAAACAAACCACGCCCTCCGGCGGTTTCAACATGCTATTATAAAACAAACGATTATTTATTTCAGTTTATTACTTTTTTCTCTTTATTTGCAAAGTTGATGTATTATTTTTGAGATTGCTTTTCATTTTGAAACTTATGTTTTCAATATTTTTTTCAAAAATGTTAAAATTTAATGATGAATAAGTTATTATTAATTTATAATGAAACAGAAAAAAAACAAAACAGTGGTATATTGCTATTAGAAAAGATGCTTATAAGTTGGTTAACCTTGAAAAAAATTATATTAAATAATCAAAAAATGCCAGTGTATGAAGGAATAATGTGTAATATATTAAGCTAAAATAGTAAGTACTACAGTATATTTCTAAAAACAAAGTAAATGGGGTTGGATTGTAGGATCACATAAAATGCAATGGTTCATGAAAAAGAAAGAAAAGAAACAATAATAATGTTTTTTGAATTTGTTTTGATGTGTGATATTCATTGGATGGAGGGGGGGGGATAGTCTTGGGAAGATTTTTAAAAATCTTAGGAGTGATTGCATATCATTCCAAGTAATTTGGTAATATTAAGATTCAGTTTTATATTCTGTATAAAAATAATATAGTTGTGGGGTGTTTTTTTTTTTTTTTGTATTTATATATTGGGTTATTTCCATCATTAAATATAAATATTGAATGTTTTTAAAAAAATGTAGCTTTATTTGAATATTCCAAATACAATCAACTATTAATAATAGCACACAGGTTAGTACATTCCATTGTTTCAAGACATATTATTCTCCTGGACTGGCCAGTGACAGTACTGGCATCACAAATCTTCAGGAAAACAATAGTTTTTTGTTTTCAAGAAAAGAAAGATTTCACGATTTTTTTCTTTTCTTTTTAAAAAAACATTAACAGTTAATTAGAAAATCCCGATCTTTAAACCTGTACAATGTGTTAATTAAAAGAAATTTTAAGGAATGTAATTAAAACATAAAAATACGATAAAAATTTGGAAGGAAATAAATAATTTATCAGAAAGAAACGTTTTAATTAATCAGATTATAAATCCACGTATACTGTTCAGAATATAATTTTACTTGGCAGATATAAAAATAAATAAAGTAATTTATTTTCTCTTTTTCTTTTGCCTCGTACTTTTTTTAGATATGTATATAAGCGAAGCTTATGGAAGCATGGCAATCGAATAAGTTATTATTCAATCTTAAAACTAGCTGAAATGAACTTTTTGTTTTGTGGAAATATTATATTGTGCTAATGAAACCATATTTGAGTTGCTATTTGACTTGTCAATATATGAGCTGGGAGAGAGGATGATTATTCTTGCCAAATTAATGATAAAGTGAAAGCCTAGTTAAATACCTATTTGATAAAATCATGCTTATTTTTTAATCAGTTTAACCAAAACAATCACTTCTACGAAAGACAACGTTATCATATTCTGAGATGAAAAAACAATTAGTTTAAAGAAATTTTGGACGATGAAAAATAAATCTACTTCAAATTCAAAAAACATTAACTTAACATTAATGTAAGCTAGCTATACTGAAATTTGAGACAATAATTAATAAAAATTGATAAGAAATCTTGGTAGTTACATATTACACCTGCTATGAAATATCACATATGTATTAGTTTGTCGATAACTATCTAACTTTGCGATCTCATAAAATATCATCTGCACATGATCTTCTGACAAACCTAATCCATCAATTTACAAAATGGTGACCTATGACTTTATTTAGTGGAAATAAACAAACACATATTCATGTTTTGAAGCAAATCAAGTTATTTGCAAAAATGACAAGAACTAATCTTATTTTGTACAAAATGGCAATCTATAACTTTATTCACTAGAAATACACAAACATGTATTTATGTATTTTTACAAGAAATAATGTTGCAACAACTAAACATTTAGCACTATACATTTATTCGAATAAAAAAGAAAAGCAAAAGATTGTTTCTTACAATCACTGGGATGGACTGAAGTTTCATGTCCTACAAAATGCAAACAAAAGTGTAGCTATGATTTACATTAAAGTGTTCGTATTCCGGAAGCTTGCAAGTCGTCTTTTTTATAAGATTTTGCATTTTTCTTGAAATAACATATTACATGCAGACTTCTCACAAATAGTTATTTCAATCTGTGACCATTTTTTAAAAGTAATGAATTGTATCATCTTCATTAGTGGGCAGTTTCCAGTTTTAATCATTTCATTGAATAAAAGTTTCAAAAAATTTACTCAGCAAGAATTAAAGCTGCACAGAAAATCTTGTGTACATCACACTTTCAGCAAATGATCGATTAGTCACATCAGCATTCTTTCATGACATCACAGCATACTTTAAATCATAAAACTAGCAGTGAAACCAACATTTTGAGTAACAACTTTCTCCTGATCAGAATACTATCTAATATTCATGTAAAAAAATAACTATTTTCCTTTTTAAACATTGTAAATGTGTTTAATTCAGTCTTTATTTAGATGTTTGTGCTATTAATTTTCATCACAGCAGGTCTACTACATAAATACTGAAATCTTACTCTCTTAAATAACAAAAGTTATTTAAATGATTGTGACATAAAAAATAATATATTTTTTATTAGTGTCATGTATATATGTGTAAATAAATCTTTGTAATTTAATAAATAATAACATTTTATGATAATTTTATATGTAGATTTTATTTATTTATTCTCATATTTTTTTTATTATTATTTAATGTTAAGATTTATTAATGTACATGTGTTTATGATTTCTCCATTTAACAGCCTTTTGAACAAAGAAAGATTGATATTTATGCATTTTGTTAGGCTTGAATTACAAATTGTTTTTTTATTTATATATTGTACCAAGATCATATTGGTACATATAATAATTTTGTCTAAAACTTATTAAAATAAAAATACAGTTCATTAAAAGAAAATAGTATGTAAAAGTTTAAAGGTTTTTTTTATTGCAGTTTGTTTTCAAAATGCAAAAAATAAAAGTCTAAAGAATTCTTTTTATTATTGTTGTTAGTTTAAAGAAAATATTGTTCATAAAAGTTATAAATGATTGATTAGAAAAAAAAGAAAAAGTTGAAGCTGAAAGTTTCAAAATATAAATCTCTTTTTACTTAAGTTAAAGAAAAAAAGTCATCTTAAAAACTAAATAGTGAATTGATCTTAAATTATATATGTGTGTAAATGACAAACTAATGTTAAGTATAAGGAATAATATAATAAATGTGAGCTTGTTAGTAAAATATATATGTGCGATTGTAAACATAGCATAAATACGTGTGTGTTAAAATGAAATAGATGGGAGTTAAAGAATTAAAAACACTCAGCAATGGCTACTAAGTTAAAAATCTATAAAACAACAAGTTTTGCGATGACTATTAAGTTAAATAAAAAACAACAACAATAAGTTTAAAATGGCTGCTAACTAACATCTCCAACAACAGGATTAAAAGCTTATCAGAGGAATGCAATTAAAAACAAGTAAGAAATTTCAACAACAGCTTATTGCTGGCAGACATCAAAATGACAACAGGTCTTATTAATAAATAGTCCAGTTTTTCATCGGACAATCAGTTGACGTTGACGTTGAGTTGAGATTGAGTTGAGATAACAGTTGAGAACGAGTGCAGTTCAGTTCAGCAAGATCACATCAGATTAAATCAGTCAATGAATCAGTTGACAATGCAGTGTTAGAAATCTCAGAAACATATGACTTTCTTTAGCCTGAGTCCAGTGAACATCCAACCTGCCTGGAAAATGATGTTTGCCTAACAACTTGAAATCCACCGTCAATATTTAACTGTCTCCAAGAATAGTACCACTAAAGAATAATAAAACTCCTCAAGAAAATGTCAAATCCAGCCAGCTGGAAATATTCTCACTTGAACAGCAACCAGGAAGAAAACAAAATTCTATTAAAATAAAGTTCACAGCAAACAGCAAGAAAAAGCCCACATTCTAAAATCCTAGGTAATAACATTTTTCTTATTCTCATTTCTAAAGTAGCCATTGCATTAGTTTGATGCCTCCCAGAGTCAAGTAATAATGAAATCTATAGCATACATAAATGAAGTATTGATGTGTGTTTTTTAAATGTCAAATAATATTTAATGCTTTGTTACATGATATTCTAGTGTGTGAGAATTAAGAATGTGCGTGATCATTAGATAAAACACCAGTGTTATATTACAAAAGTATTTAAAATTAGTATAATAAATGTTGATTAAAATAAATTGTCTTTAAACTTAAAGCTTAATTTGTCGGTCAATTCTTTTACCACTAATTGAAACAATAATTTGTTATTGATTACAAGTAGCCGAGCTAGTCATGGGTGTATCTTAGGCATTGAATTAGTTACCATTGTTCAAAGCACATTATTTATCCTCTGGGTAAGTAACTGGCACCCGTGTTTCTACAAAATAAAAAAGTGCTTTGAACGTGGTGTTAAATTCAACAGTCGAGAAGAAATCTGTTTCTTTCAAATGTGGTCAGTTAGATATATTTCACAGATATATCTGCTGGCTTGGATTCAGGTGCTCTTTGAGTACTCTCTTCTCTGCCTAAAGAGCCATGGTGGAGCAATACATAAATTGCAAGGGATTAATAATAAATATTATATCATATTTTGTACAAAAGTTAACAAATTATATTTCAAGTTATAATTTTATTAAAGAGCGAAAGTATATAGATTGCGGTCACTCTATCAGGGATTTTAAGCATCCTTTTAAATTTTTTTCTGGTAAACCATCCACCAGGTACAATTGTCTCCCAATGTGGGTGCATGAACCTCAGAAATAACAGTAATTAAATACTTTGTTTCTTGTTTGAAAATAAAAAAATTTAAAGAAAAGCTAAATTACATATTTTAAAGTGGATTAATTTTAAAAAGAGAATTGACCAAAAATTTTTTTCTTTAAATGAAAAGAGATTTTGACATTTATGTTAGTTAAAATAAATCATTCTGTTAAATCAGAGACAGATATTTTGGGGCGGAGTTAAGGCATTAAGAACAGGTAGAGAAAAAGGACAAGGGGGTGGAGTCAGTTGTATGTTCCATTTTAAAAAGAAATAAATAAATAGTAGTATTTAAATTTAGTTTAACGTAAGTACTAGTTTAATAGAAAAAAAATTTGAAATTTTCAAAAATGGAGCCCGAGTCCGATTGAAACAGCTAACCTGCCCATGAAAATATGCCTGCCTAACAACTTGAAAATCTGCTGTCAATATCTAAATGTCTTAAAAATATTTTGGATTACTAAGCATTAAACCTCCTCAAGAAACTTCATATCCAGCCAGATAGAAATATTCTCAGCTGAAGCAGCCACCAGAAAGAAAACAAAATCCTATTAAAATCAAGTTCACAGCAAACAGCAAGAAGAAGTCCATGTTCTAAAATCCTAAGTACTAACATTTTTCTTATTCTCATTTCTAAAGTAGTCATCGCATTAGTTTGAAACCTCCCAGAGTCAAATAATAATGAACCCTATAAGCATGCATAAACGAACTATTGATGTGCATATTTTGAAATGTTGTGTGTGTTAATGCATTAGGATATATTGATTTCATTGTATTTTAAATGTCAAATATTATTTAATTTTTTATATTATATTGCTATTATATATGTGTGAGCCTGAAGTTATGATAAGCCCTTGTTCATTTAAATAGGTTCTCATAAGTAAATTAAAAGTAGAATAATAAATGCTTAGTAAAATAAATTATCTTGAAACCTAAAGTTTAATTTAGTTGGTCAATTCTTTTACCATTAATAATTGAAATAATTTGTTATTGAATTAAAAATAGACTGGGCTAGTTAAGGGATTTTTCGAGTGCTGGATTATGGGCCTACTATCCAAACATGTTAGTTCTCCTGGGGTTTACTCTGAAACAAATAAAGTGTTTGGATAGTAGGGGTTTGAATCTAGAAGTCAAGATGGACCATGATCTGGAAATGTGATCGTGTTATGCATTGCATAGCTTGGTTTGATCATGGATATTGTTGACAGCTCTGCTATCAATAATATTCTCCACTCTGCTCAGATGGGCCAGTTCATTCACATAATATTTATAATATAAGATTATAAATTTATTATAAATAAGGTTTAAACCCAATTAAACCCAGCAAGTAGAGTATGTGGGATCTTCTATGGAGCAAACCCGATACAATATATAATGAATTAATGATGAGGCATAATATGTATAATGTTGGCATTTATCTTATTTTCACTTGTATTTTTTTGTTAACAAACTTTTGTTATAATTCTATGATTACATGAAAGCATCCTTTATTCTTATTACCAGACTATTGCTGTAATATGTGGTTGAATATGTTGATCATCATTTGCAAGTCTTCATGCCAAATATGTAGCTGATAAACTTAGCTATGAAAATGGGGAAAATATATGATTCATTGACAAGTGGTGTTTCAGAGAGGCAGCATTCCATCTGAAGGTGGCATCCTTATTTTAGTTAATGCATATAATTATATCATATGATCACCATCTCATATACTAGCACAATTGTTATCACACAAGGCAATATGGAGAGTTTTGCCTTGTCATATAATTATACCTTAAAAAAATAAGGATTAGCTGTATAAAATGAAGTTTTTTTGGTTGAATATTTATTAATAATCCTGAATGTTTGAGAATTATCATCAACCTAATGTTATCAAGGTCCATTGTTGCCCATTTATTCTATCACTTTGGCTTCAAGTATGCATCAGAATAATATATTTCATGATCATGTTAACACCGATGAATTTAGTTCTGAAAAGTGATATGATGTGGCTGTTTTACTACGGCAAATTAGAGCTGCAAGTTATCCCATTATATAAATTGTCATCCAATGCAGGGTCTGACTGATTTTGACATGTTTTAACAGAATTGCAGGCAACATGATAGTTGAGATGATAATGTCATCTGTCTGAAATATACACTGGAAATAGAAATAATAATGCACGGTAATTAGTAAAATAATGATAATAAAAATGGAGTGAAAATTGAAAGTGATCATTTCAGGAAACCTTAAAAAAACTACAGATGTAATATCAAAAAGCAAAAAAAAAGTCTGATTATATGTTTTAACAAACCGATTATAGTAAATAAATAAACAAAAAAAGGCAAAGCTTTTCCACAGTGTAGAGGAGGATTGCATGAAGGGGAGCAGCTTCATTTTGGTTCAAAGTTTTAAATAATCCACAGAAAGTCAAAAATTTAAAGTTATTCCATTACAATATTTTGTTCATATTAAATTTATTTACAAGATTTAGTTTAGTAACAAAACAAGATTAGAAAAGAATTAAAAGGAGTGCTTTGTTTTTATATATATTAATAATTATTAAAGCCAGATTAAATTTGGAAAAAAAAGATGAAATAATGTTTGGAATTACAAACATTTTTATGAGTCACAATGTGTCTCTAAGTAAATATACTTATAAATTGTGTATTTTACATTCTCTTGCACATATGCAAATATCAAATGCAAATTATATTAACAGAATTATGTATATATAAAATAATGATATATAAATAAAATGCTATAAGTTGAATATAAAATTAATATTACTGATATTAAAAGATTTAAGCATTGTATTAATCAGAATAATAATTCTAAAAAATAATGTTCATTATATCTTTCAATTTTTGTAATAAACATGACAGTATAAAATGCATGAGGAATAATTTAATGTTGAACTTTATGTCCCACTCAATATAAACCAATTAATATTACAAAAGTTATTATTGTTAAGGTAAGAAAAATAATGTTATATATAAGATTAAATGTTAAGCAAATTTTCATATATTGGTGAATTACAGTATGCATTAATTAAATGTTTCAATATATAATAGGTCAAAATCAAATAATATAAATAAGCAATCAGTGTTTCTAGAACATTCTTTTATATTTGATTTTAATAATGTTGAAATTCTACCAGAGGAATATAATGATAAGAAGTGCAAAATGAAAGAAGCAATATTCATTTAAAAATAGTTTATTGAATTGGCAAGAGGTGAGATAACAAGCTTTATCGATAAATGCTACAAGCGAAAGCATTTAAAATCTCTATCTAGAAAATAACCCCAGATCAGTTTCTAGCTATTGGCTTTCCTCAGTAAGGAACTAGAATATTTCAGACACTAGATCCAAATTACCATCCTAGCACCTCACTGAGGTAAGCCAATAGCTAGAAACTGGTCTGAGGCTAGGAATAATTTCTAGATAGGGATTTTAAAGGTTTCTCTTGCGGCATTTATCGATAAAGCTTGTTAGAGCTATTAGCACACTCTTTATTTTAGTTTATAATTATAAGCTTATCAAATTAAGTCACATGATGTATGACTATTTTATTTATGACAAGAGGTGAAATTTACATTTCACCAGTCTTAGATGTCATGTAACTTTTGTCCTTTTTTTAAAACAAGTTGAAAATGATTGTGCTTATGCCATCAAAAATACATTTTTGAGCTACTATGGTAAAAATATTCTTTATATATATTAAACTGGGTGGGGTGAATAGATTGAAATAGAAACAAAACTAGCATGCACTTTAATTCTTTAAATAATAAAAATCTAAACTTATGAAAGAAAAATTATAAGACTTATTTTATACAAAAAATATATTATTATAAACTTATACATTCGATCTACACCAATGCAATTTAATTATTGCTCCACACTGGTCCCTTAGGCAGAGAAGAGAGTACTCAAAGAGTACCTGAATTCAAGCCAAAGCTATATAAAAAACTATATATATATATAACTAAGACCACATTTCCAGGACACAGATATCTTCTTGGCTGCAGAATTCAATGCCTATCATTCAAAGTACTTTTTTGTTTCAGAGTAAATCCCAGGTTCCAGTTAATTACAAAAGCTAACATGCTTTGAATAATGACAAACTAATTCAGCACCTAAGAAATCCCAACTAGCTCGATCAAAAGGATAGTATAATATACTGTTATTTTATTTAGTGGTAAAAGAATTGACCGACAAATATTAAGTTTAAAGATAATTTATTTTATCGAAATGTTTACTATTATAATTTGAAAACTATTATAAAATCTTAATTAAATTAAATAGTGATTTATAATAGCCTCAGGCACACACATTATAATAAAATATACAGTAGTAATATAATTCAGCATTAAAATAATTTCAAGCATTCAAAGCATGCACATCAACAGTTCATTGCATGCGGTTACAGATTTCATTTATTAACTGACTCTGGGAGGCTCCAAGAAATGGAATAAGAAAATGTTTTTTTATTACCTATAGGATTTTGGACACTGAATTCTTGCTGTTTGCTGCCTCATGTGAGTTTTTTCCAACCAGTTGGATTTGAAGTTTTTGGGGAGGTTCCTATGACTGCTATTCTTGATACTCTTATTCAAGACAGTTAAATATCTCTGATGGTTTCAAGTTATTAGGCAGGCATCACTTTTATTGGGCAGGTTGCTGATGTTTCATTGGACTAAGGCTGGAGTCTGGCCATATGCTTCTGATGGCTGTTAACACTGCATTTTGATGAAAAACCCTGACTCTGGATGCATGGAGAAACTGATTGTATAACTGATTGTAAAACTCAATTGCTTGAAGAACTGAAAACCTGACTATTTATGTGATGACCTGTTGACATTAGTTTCTATACCCGCTAGCTATATCCATTCTTAAAATTCATCCACTGCTTTTGATTAACTTTTTGGATAAGATTTTAATTAATTAATCCTGTTTTTAATTAGTAGCCATTGCAAATTCTGTTTTTTATGGATTTTTTAATTAGTAGCCATTGCTAATTCTGTTGTTTATGGATTCTTTAATTAGTAGCCATTGTGAATTCATTTCTTTTATGTAGCTTGCCAGTATATACAATCTTTAAGGGAATTTTTACTTATAAACCCTTATTTATTTTTAATATTTTAAACATGCACCTATTTATTTTATCAACATGCACACATTTTACTATATTTCTTTATATTTAAAATCAATTTGTTATTTACGGACATATATTTTATTTCTTTCAAATAACAGGAAGAGACCCTTTTTTCCCTTTAATTTAACTGAAAAGAGATATTTTTAATTTTATGTAAAATATTTATTTTTAAACAGCTATAGTTTTAACTTTTTCTAAGCCAAATTCTCTCCCCCTTCTAACTAATTAATTGTACTTTTACTGATAAATGTGCCTTTTGTTTAAACTGTGATAAACAAAAAACTTTTTAGACTTTTATAAATTTATTTCAAATGAAATACTTTTTTCTTTGTCTTTAATTCACTTATTTACGGACCTTATTGATTTTATTACTTCTGCGTTATTTATAAAAACTTTATTATTTTTGAATAATTATAACTTATGTAGAGTGCTCTCATAAACAGTACAATATATATATGTAATTCTGATATAATTTATATAACTGTATATTCACAACATGTCTCAGGAACAAGGTGACTGATTCTGCTTTCAAGTTTCCTGAAGTATCATCTCTGAATCAATGCATGTATTATATAACAACATAGTTTTTCTACAGGACTGGATCATAGGGTTATGATGTTTAATATTTTAACCTATGATAAAATAGCACGACAACATTAAATTTTGTTTAAATGGGGCAAAACGTTACTGAAAAATTTAAATAATTCAAAGTGTATGGTGGTGAAGTCATTAATCAAATACCTTAAAATTGTTGGTTGTGGTGAATAACTACAGTATATCATTATATAACATGTGCATTGATTTGGAAATGGTGCTACAGACAGCTTGAAGAGAGAAAATAGTCATCTTTTTAAACATGTGTGTATATAGATGAAGGGCTTCACGATGATAATTATTATGACATTCACCTGCCTCATCCTTTTCCCTGATATGACATTGGCATCAAACAGCCATAGGCTATTTCTTTCAAGTAACCAACTCAATTAGTGTTGATTGATAAAAGGTAATCCATTTAATATTAGCTAAAGAATAAACTACAAATGGAAAATGTTAAAATCTCACCATATAATAATTTACAAACCTGATAAATATCAGTGCTTGTGAGTTTTTTTAAGTAAACAAGATGACAGCCTGTATTTTTGATAAATCTACAGTTTTGGGAGCTCCCCTGAAAAATGCCTGTTAGAAAACGCATTTAATAATCATTTTATTTTTTAATACTATTGTTTTAAAAGAAGAAATCATTGTGAAAAAATTAATTACAATATTTACAGTTTTTTTTTTTTTTTGGATTACCTATTAAGAAAAAAATAAAAAATAATATAAATACAATCTTTACACTTTATTTTAGTGGCATGCAATCATGTGACCATTAACACACTTTTTGGAAGAACAGGATCCCATTACCTTTGGAAATAGTCCACTGCATCATGTTCTGTGACAGGAAGGTCCCAAACTTGTATCATTATGACAATTTACCAAAAAAACTGCTGACATAAACAAACTCACTGGACTGAACCAAAGTACAACAATGTTAAGAACATCTCGTCACTTCCCACATTATAATTTTTTAAAAAAAAAATTGAAATAAAACTTCTTAATGAAATTTATTGAATTCATTTTTTTAAATTTAACAACTGATTCATTAATTTTGTTTTAATTTAATAACTAACAAATTTTCAGTAGATTATAGGCCATCAAAACTGTATATTTATCAAAAGTACAAGGTGCCATCTTGGTTTACTTGAAAGCTCACAAGGATCTAAATATCTTCTTCACTATTTTTTTTTTTTTTTTGGAAACCTTTTGGAAAAATTGTTCACTTAGAATGAATTACCTTATACCTATATAAATATATCATCTTGTAGATAATTTTCTAATTCTATCTAAATAATATGACATTGGTGATGTAGTTATAAAACTTAGATAGTGCAATAATTTATACTAAAAGAATGATAAGTAATAGTAAACTGTCATTAAAAACCAAGCATTATCACTTATAATCTCATGTCTAGTTAATCCGATATATAATGCTGCATAAGATATAGTTGTATTTAATATTTTAAAAATAAATCCTTATGTTAGTCTTTAGATATTTTATTGCTACAAATATATATAATCCCACTGTTTTCAGCTTCAAACAGTAAGATCATATATATATTTCATAAGCCCTGCAAAAAATGAGGCAGCCCTGCCCATGAAAAAATTTAGAGACAAAATATTTTTAAGAGTCAGTATTTAACAATGTATAAATCCCTCACAATGTAGCGATTGATGTGCTATCTTGTTTTTGATCTAGAGTTCAAGTCTAAAAAAAAAGTGGAAATCATATCAGATAGTTGAGCAAATCCAAGTCAGCTTACAAATTTTTTTTTAGACATTGGTCATTAAATAAGTAAATGACTAGTCTTATATGAAAGATAAGATAAATTCCAGGACAATTTAAGACAAACAGATAAATGTGTTGGTATTTTTTAAAAAAAAAAACAGGTGGAAATAGATATGATACAATCATTAAGTCCAAAGATTACTTTTTACAACTGAGAAGTGGAAAGCAAAAAGAAATTTTAGCATTAAATGTTACCAATATATATATTTACAAAGAGTTTTATAATGCAATGGTAGAAAATCTATATGCCATGCCTATGACATAAGTTCGAACTCTTGAGTTAGATAAACTTTAAAATTATTTAAGCTTTTAATCATGTTTGGAATTTTTATTATAGGTAGTTTGATCCAAAACAAACAAGTAACATCCATCATCAATCAGTAAATGAATATCTAGAGGGTAAAACAGACAAATAAAGTTCAAACTCTAATTGTTTAGTAATTGGAAAGTCTTGGGACAACAATCCTGTCATTTCCTGTTTTCTATGAGACTATTGAGAAAGCTTTTATCTTATAGTAGACTATCTAATGTTTACCATTACGTTCTGCTTGAAAAATTCCAAGATAAAAACATTTTGTGTATTTTTTTAAATTAATGAATAGCATAAGAAAAATGAAATGCTTTTAAAAATAAATCAGAAAATAATTTATAATAAAATAGATTAGTTATATAAAGTTAATGCAACAAAAACAAAGTCCAAATTAATTTAGGTAATAAAATGCCAGCCAAAACATGATCTCTAATTAACATATGGATGTGTTAAGAATTTTTTTCTGTAGCTCTTTAAATACATACTGATAATAAACTATAGTCCGACATCATTTTTGAAGAATTAATGTAAACATACGGTGATGATAGGGTTAATTTAAAATGTTAGTAAAATTACTTACGTTTTCAATAAATTACGTTCGTTTTCATCAAATATTTTGCGGTCATAAATATACCGAAACTAACAATTTTACTTAATTATGTACTTTTGAAACGTTTCTAGCAGTATACTCTTGTTTCATACGAAAAATAGTATTTGCTTTTGTACTAAAGTAAACTTTAAAAATATAGTGACTATTTGCGAAATAGATTACAGCAAAGATTATTTTTGCCGACGTTAACATAATTGCTTTTAAACAAATCTGCGTTTTAAAACTCCATTCCACTCATCTAAGCAATTAGATCGTGCATTTCGAATACAATCAAATCTTCGGCATATTTCGCTAATATTATCCTAATAAATTCATTAAACGATATTATTTAAATGAAACAGTGACTAATCATAAACTATTATAAATAATACACAATTGATAAATAAATCTATAACATACGAAAATTTCTCATGCAATCTACGGGACTGGTTTTAGGTAGAAAACTTAACTCAAATTAGTGTAATAGTCAAGTGTTTAGTTCCACTTCACGCACATTATGAATTTATGCAAACGTGCGACTCCTGATATGGCATACAACAGCTTTCACATTGCTGCCTACTCCACCAGAGAATAGTAGCCAAGTCGACAGTTACCCATGCCATAACCTGGTGTTCATGCCTTTCTGGTGAAATCTTGAAAATCTTTTTTGGATCACATATGGACAGGATTTTTCCCCTAAATAATTGGTCAGTAGTCAGTCTAGTTGGTTATCCATTGTTGGTTGGTAAATGAATATTTGATGGAGACTGAAAGTCCAAGATCAATTTGAATTTGTCAGATTAATGTTGATATGCAGACGGAAGTGCAAACAAGAAAAAAAAACTTAACTGTAATACGGGAAGTTTTTTTTTTTTAAATGTAGAAAAGTATCATTAAAAAAAAAAAAAAAAGTATCATTCAATTAAATTTTTTATGAGACTTCTTCATTTCATTCAAACTAAAATCAATTACTTCACTTGTAAGGGTTTGTACATGTGGACTATCTCTCAGTTTAGAAAGCTATTAGACAAGATATCAAAACAACCATAATATCAAAACAACTATATTGTCAAAACTCTTTAGGATGCAATTTTTGTACGTTGGAACTCAATTGTGTTAATAGGTGGCGTTTTTTTTTTGTTCAAAAATTAATAGCTTTTAAAAACATTTTTTTTTGGGCAAGATTAAAATAATGATTCTCTTAGTGTAATGATTCATTGATTTTTTTTTTATAACCATAAACTAAAGTTCAAATTCTGGTAGATGAGTATTTCTAAGCATATCTAGAATATTTTTCAGGTAGTCAACTCAGTTAAAACCATCCAATTATTGGTCAGTAAATGAGTATCTAGTTATTATTTGCTGTGCAATAAAGTCGCAGAATAAATTTGGATTAGTTAAATGAGTATCAATGCACTGTTAAACAAAAATATATGTGATGTGTAATGTAGCCATTATCACTAATGAAAGAAATGCTATACTTCTGTAGGCACTAATGTCATTGTTTTATTATTAAAAAATAGTGTGATAAGTATTTCTAAATTTTAAAAATTAAATCCTGAAATGAGATATGCTGCCTCATCTGTTTTACAATTTCTGACTTCATATAATATGATTACTATTTGATTAAAAATATTTTAGAAATAATGCTAGGTATGTGTGAAAGTGTTGAATCTATATTGGCCAATTACATTTCGCTTGTGAAACTTCAGGAGCATTATCACAGATATACTATAGTCAGAAACTTAAGAATCATTGACACAGTTAAGTAGCTCTCAGTCACACTAACCCATTTATTTTGCTGTCATGGGTATTCCTTCAAAAGCATTAGTCCTTAATAGAATGCATTCAGTCATGGGCAAACTCTTTTTAAAAGCCTGGTCTTTCTATTCAATTAAAATAATCTACTGAATAAATAATTATAGTAAAATATATAATATAAACATATAAATAATAAAATATAAAATTAAAAATATTCAGAAAAATGAAACAAAATAAATTAAAATATAATAAAGTTACAGACAAAGAACAACATATTAAGTCATTTTTTGGGGCTATGTTTTATAGCAAATAATTCCTTTATAATTTGTTATTTTAGATATAACCTTTTTTATAAAAAAAATGTTGCGATATCACTTAATTGATTTTGTGGCGCAGACTAATTTTTTTTTTTAATTTTCTCTTGAGAATAGTTGTATTTGGCTACTGTTACAATTGAGATTATGTTATCAGAACTATATGGATTATAATAACTTTTACCTGAAACAAGATGATGTATAAAGGAAGGAAGGAATATAAATATATAACCCATTAAGAAGAATTGAATATCTAGTTCTGTCAAATGAGACAAAAAAGTGCCTAGATATAAATGAAAATTATAGAGAAGAATAACAATCTCAAAAGTATAAAATGAATGTTATTTCAGCAATGAAAAAAAGTGTTGAATTATTATTGGAAAGAGCAATGATAACATATAATGCACTGAAGAGTGCCACAAAAAAATGTATTAAAACAATAAAAATGTAATCTCTACAATTACACTTTCTGAATTGCCAAGCCTTCTAAATGAAAAGATGATATATGCAATCAAATCTATAAAGAGGGAAAATTTCCAAGAAATGATGAAATTATTATTAATATTTTAAAAGAAGCAGTGGCAAAATTACATTACCAAATGTTCAAATTTTAAAGATATGCCAAATGATTGGAAGAGTGCAGCAAGAAAGATGATAAAAAAATATTAGAAATTATATATCTATCAGTTTGTATCAGTTCTATACAAGATCATTATCAAGATAATTACAACATGTCTACAGAAAATTTTGGTCACAACCCAATCAAAAGTACAACCTTGATTTTAAAAAAGTTCATTCAATTTTTGAGTTTTATTATAGACAGAACCAACGAGTATGAGTTATTAGGTTTTGAATTTGCAGATTATGAAAAGACATTTTGATGAGAATTAAAGCTTCAGATCATTAAGATAGAGATCCAGAATACTACAATATTATTGAAGAATATTTATCAAAGTGCAGAAACAGTGATTAGATTACATGATGACACTAAAATTCTTGCATTGGTGGTTGTGAGGTCAGCACAACTGCCTGACACTTGAAAAAAAAGGATGTTTCATAATGATTTCATATCTTCAAAACATTTTACAGTAGTTTTATAAGAAATATTTTGTGCACTAAAATGGGAAACTAAAGGAATGAAAATACATGGATCATATTTTAAATTATCGAGATTTTGCAGATGGTATAATTGTTTTTGCAAATAATGCTTCTTAGATTCAAAAATGTTGCAAGAGTTATCAGATAAGAATAAGAAAGAGAAGTAAAAAAATGCTTAAAAAACTAAAGTAATGTTCAATAGATGTTCTTAGAAAAAAGAAAATAAAGGTTAATACTCATGAAACAGAAGTTAATTACAAACACCATGATCAGATTATTAATGTAAATGAAAACATGTTTGGAAATAATAATAAAATTAAACTTGGTAGAAATATTTGAATGCTAAAAAGCAATGTAATGATTGTAACTGTTAGATTTTCACAACCCATGTGAAAATCACCTGAAGACAATCCACATATACATTAAAATATGTCACAGAATTTTCTTTTAAAGCCTGCTAAGGTCAGGGGAAAAACAAAGGACTTAACTATTTACTCAAGTTATTGTTTGCAAATAAAGATTACAAAATGCCAAAAATAATGAGACAACACTATTTATTCATATATATACAATTTATAAATTAACTTAAGGTAAATAAACCTTTCCAAATTTTATTAGACATAATATATAGCAGGGGTCCCCAACCTTTTTGCACTTAAGAGCACATTCTATAATATCGGCCAGGTGACGGGCACCATTTATTTTTTCAACCAGATGGTGGGCACAATTTATTTTTCCAATGTAAATTTATAGTTGGATATTGTTAATAATACACATAATGTGCAAAAAAGTATTTATTTCAAAAATAAAATTTTAACATATAATTAACTTTACGCTGTAAAAGCATAGTATGTCCTACGATTTGATTACAATATAATACAATAATTTATAAGAAATTTTAAAAATTAAATTTATTTGTATCAGATAAATAATTTTTTATCGTATTTGGATAGCAGTGGGCACACGTAAAATGGTCTGCGGGCACCATGGTGCCCACGGGCATAGAGTTGGGAACCCCTGATATACAGTAATATAAAGGTTTAATATAAATGACACTATTAATATAGAATACTATTAACATTAATTGTTTGAATGGATTTTAATCTATTGCATAAACACCTAACTGCTCTCTCCTCTAATATATGTTGTAGATAGGCTAACTGATCCAAGTTTATAATTTAAGGCTGATCTTACTACTCGACTGTTGTGATCAATTACAGGTTATGATATTATTACGCAATAAATAAAATAATTGTAAAATACAGGAATTTGCATCTGTACTGCAATGGCATCTATATAAGAGTAAATATGTGTGATAATTGTATGACTACAATAGGAATTAACTGTCTACCACATATATAGCATATAGTGACTGACAGTCACATACATATCACTAAACATGTATGAAAGTAAAATGGATGGCATGTGGTAGGAATTTATCATCTACTGCACATCACTGTTTAAGTAAAATAATGATTAAAGGGATCTGCAGTCACATATGATGTTACAACTATCTAATACTAATGCATTATATAACAATGAGAGTCAGATGTAACTCATAACCCAAATTGACAGATACTAACCATATATTCTTATCAATAATAACAATCCAAATACAAGACTAGTTAGCTAAAACTTACTTCTACTTAATAAAACTCCAATATAACTTGTCTATGCAGCACAATTGCCCTCCACTCATAATGTATAGATTTACTGAATTATCATATTATTAAATAAAGTGGAAATAATGATTAAAATAATATACACTTTTTAATAGCATGACAAGAGATTGTGATTACAAGTTAATTGTCTTTTATAAACTAATTTATTACAATTAGTGTTGACTAAATTGTAGCATGATATTTAAATAGAATAAATTACAATCTCTTGCCATAACTATTTGTAAACAGATTATTTATATAACTATTCATTAGCATATTTCATTAAATATAAAACAATAATTAATTAAAGATTAGTTTAAAATTTATACTTATTCTTTCAAAAGTTCAAGTTCAGTCTTTAGGTATTGGTGGCATTGATTCTTTAAAACCATAGCTATGGTGGATAATGGTTTAAATCACTATTTCACATTTATTTTGGATGCTAGATATTAATTAGTCTTGGTTCGTTGGCTGGTTCTTCCTGTAGCACTGGACATCAGACTTTTTCTCTTCTAAGATTAATTTATAGCAGACACACATTCGGATGATTCTTCATATGCAGACAGTTTCTCTTTTGAGACTCAGTGATGGTTTTCTGGCCTGCTCTTCATCAGCTTGACAGAGCAAGGCAGATAACAGCTTCTCTACTCTTGTTGGAACTATTGGATAAGAATTAAATAAAGCAGAATAATAACAATGGTTGAATGTTAATTACTGGCAGAAAAATATTCATTGTTAGGAGATAATCATGAATATAATTTCCAGCCCTGTTTATGTGACTTGGAGTTATCTGTTGAAATTCGGATCGATCTTTTATCTTTCGTATCCTTTGATTTGTTGGATATAGATAACTCCATTACTTTTGCTGGGGTCTAGATATATTTGTCTAATATCTTATTTGCAAGCTCTTATTTTTGAGCAGGAATAAGAGCCTTTTAAATTAAATCATGTTAATCATTTATCTTCTAAATTTGAATCTAGTAATCTGTTTACAAGCATTTCAATTACTTTTCTTAAAGAGTTATTTCAACCTTTTTTTTATTGTTAAAAAAACAATAACACTTTTTTCTTTTAAATTACTTCTAAGTAAAATTTAGAATCAACTATCTTTTTAAATTTTATAAAATATTTTGCATTTAACCCTAAATAACTTTATAATTAATTACACTGTATATCTCTATCTATGCATTTATAATATACATTTAACTTTTATTTATTAAATTTTATTAAACTTTTGAACTTAAATTTTGTTAGTAATTTTTTTATATGCGAACATTAGATATATATATGTACACATATATAGCTTCATTATGTGCTTGAAAAAGATATTTAATAACTATATTGTACCATTTTTTTGCATATGGTTCTGAGACTTGGTCACTTCATAGAATAGCAATATTTAAACATGCTATATATAGATGTAATAATACTTGAGTTTATTTTATTTTTTTTTGTTTTTTGCTAATTTTGCTTTAATGATTTTTTTTTTTGTAATTTCATGACAGGCTTAAATATCCATATTTAAAGTAACATTTGGGAATTGCATAATGCTGTGTCATATTTAATATTTTTTGTGTGAAATATATATTTTTTAGTATTGTTAAAAATGTATTTTTTCAGATTTAATCTGGTGCAATTAGTGTCACATATTAGAGCTGCTGATAACTGTAAATTTTGCAAAAATATCATGTACACGTGGTCTGTTTTGATGAATTTATCATTTTACAAAGTTCCAGTTTACATGTTATTTGGTCAGATTACAAAATTAGAAAGTTATTAGCGGATTGATAAAAATGTGAAAAGGCATAGAGAATCTAATATGTTGCAGGTCTAATACATAAGTACCTATAACGTTTATCTGGTTTAAAATTTTAAATACGAATGTTTTATTTTTTAAATATTACAAATGTTAAAGTATTGTTATATATGTATATTTTAAAAAGAAAAAAATATATGTGCATGATAAAAATAGGCATCTATATAAAATGTATGTAAAAATTAACTTTTCTTGATGACCATTGATAATGATTACAATATTGAATATAAAAAAATGAAAATAAATTAATCAAAAAAATAAACAGGAGTGGTAACAATAATGCATTGAATCTTTTATTATATATACAATGGGAAACCCAAAAATAACCAGAATTTTGTAATAAAAAATTGTATATTTATTTTTAGATGTTGCAAATTGAATTGCTTTCAAAGTATAGTCTATTTAATGTAATGCATCAGTCTAAATGGGTTTTCCATTTTTTGAAGTAGACTGAAAACACTTTCTAAGTGCTTCTATATTCACACACAAAAAAGATGCATTTTTTCATTTGAAAGATTTAAAAAAAATATACGGAATGAAATCGAGCTAATGTGGCTGATAGATAAGTTGCATCATGCTGAATTTAATTAAAAACTGTTTACACTCAAGCTTTATGCACTAGCCAGCTGTGCTATCTTATATGAAAGATGCACTCCACTTTGCTATAAAACAGGATGTTTATGTTTTACTATATCATGTAAAAGTTTTAGAATTTGTACATTTTAAATGCCTGATTGTTACAAATGTAATCTGAGTGAACAATCACTATTTGCAATCAAAACAATCAGCAGCATCTTGACATTTGACTTCACTTGCCACACATTTTTACAAAGTATTGATAAATATAATTGTGAAACTTTATATTTGGCAGCATTATACAGACTACTAAATTTGTATAATATATTTTTAATGACATTGATATATTTTTTTGTAGATCTAAGAACATTGAGGAAATGATAATTAGTGTATCAAATATTTAAGTTGTAATGTATTTCTTTAAAAGGTTTTATTAACTGTTGAAATATTAATAAATTAATTGAATTATTATTATTATTATCATCATTATTTCAGTATTAACTTAATATCAGAAAAAAGTTATAGATTCACTAATAGTTTTACTAAGTTCATTTCTGCCATTATAGCCATATATTTGATAGACATTAAATATAGTTGGTTAGAGCATTGCCTTAAATTCAGTTTCAAAAATCTAAAAGTGTATGTTCAACTCCTGTGCTCATGAGGTCCTTGGTCATATCAGCAACACTTCATAGAGAATGAAGAATAGGTACCACTCAAAATGTTGGATAATCTACTAACCCATGTTGTCTATTTGTGTGTTATTACTAATACTTGTTTGTATTTGAAAAATTTAAATAAAGTTTATATTTTTCTAGACATTCAACATTTAAAGACAGATGATGGAAATAATCCAACATATCATCACATCATTAAATATATGGTTCATGATTTGTGTTTGACTATTTCTACATAGGTTAGTACCAAATTCCATTTAAGAAGCAGATGAACACAACGTCTAAATTACTGTGAATTTGTTAATGAGACTCTAATAATATCTAGGAAGATCTAATCATACTGGCTTTACTATTGAACCTGAAAAAAGAAATTTATATGGACTCTCATAGCAAGTCAATTTTTTATGTCACAATTCTTCCATGCTAAATTCTTGTTTGAACATTCGGAAAAAGATTTTTGATTTGTCATGGAATTTAAGTGCAAAACTACATCTTGATTTTCCAAATCTAGATAACTGTTTATATATTTTAAAATAATGTCTATTCTGATATATTGTGGAAAAACATGAAGGTACTATAAGAGAATGTGCCAATAATATTTTTATAGCAATATTTAATTATGTATCTAGAAGTTTAATGTCGACACTTTTCTTCAAACAGAGGCACAAAATTCCAGTGCTAACGAAGTAATTTATAAAGCATTTGCATCACAATCTGTTTTCCAAGGAGGTCATTCTTAAAAATTATTTGAAATCTACTCAATAAAGTAAAGTGGAAGACTTTTTGAAATTCATTTCGGTGCTCAAACTTCATCTAAATGTTTAAACAATAAATCATTTGATTATCAGTTAGATCTATATAGATTTTGATTGTCACTAACAATTCTATCTGTTTCATCCCAACTTACATTTTATCAATCTCTTTGTACTTTTTCATGTTGTTCAATTACTGGATAGTGTATTTATAATAGTGAGTCACCAGATTAGCACTGAATGAGTCCATTGGCACTTATCTTACAAAGCAGATTAATCTGAGATATTTAGCTTCCAACTGAGAGTAGTTAAATACTCATTTATTAAACACTAATTGAATGTTTTGCATGCTATGTGTGAGATGACTGTGTTGAAAAAAATCTTCAGCTACTACTAGGATTAAAATATCTGATCATATTCATGGTAGCTAAATATGATTATCATTATGCCACAAGTTTCTTTTCAATGATGCAATGGGCTCATAATAGATTAGTGAACTGTTAGGATAAATTCTATATTGGAGCAACAAACTATTACTAACAATGATCATGAGTCAATACTTGATTAAAACATGCCACTGGTAATGATTTTGACCTGATTTTAGATTTTACAACAAAATATAAGCATTAAATTTTCACATTATATATATTCAACTTTTTATATATAATATACTCATATCTATAAAAAAAAAAATACTAAAATTTACAAAATTAACAAATATTAAAAATAAATAAATACTCATCTGTTTAATAATGAATAATATTTTGGTAGTGTGATTTTCATTATACCACTTTCACGCAAAGTAGGGACTAATTTCTATCTGTTTTTAATACCTTGTGGAAGAATGTAATTATAAACATATGTGAAAAGGATTTATAATACTCATGTCAAATCAGCAGTAATCAATTTGCCTAGACCACAATATCTCACGTGTATCTTTATAATTGTTCAGTAGATATATATATATAGATAAATAGATAGATAGATAGATAGATAGATAGATAGATAGATAGATAGATAGATAGATAGATAGATAGATAGATAGATAGATAGATAGATAGATAGGTAGATAGATAGATAGATAGATAGATAGATAGATAGATAGATAGATAGATAGATAGATAGATAGGTAGATAGGTAGATAGGTAGATAGGTAGGTAGGTAGGTAGGTAGGTAGGTAGGTAGGTAGGTAGGTAGGTAGGTAGGTAGATAGATAGATAGATAGATAGATAGATAGATAGATAGATAGATAGATAGATAGATAGATAGATAGATAGATAGATAGATAGATAGATAGATAGATAGATAGATAGATAGATAGAAAATTACTATAGTTTTCGTGATGCTCTCACAACTTTGACAACCAATCACTTAATGAAATTCTATTAAAAAATTTTATTACTCATTCATTAGACTAGATTATTCAATAATGAATACTATTTTTGTAGTGTAATTTTCATTACACCACTCTCACACAAGATAGAGACTGGTTTCTATCTGCATTAAACACTTTGTGGAGAGAAGCAATCATAAATACATGTACAAAGGGATCATTTATCAATTAAACTGTAGTAATTTGCTGTATAACAGGCAAAACTCTCCATACAGTAGTTGTCTGTTTTAATAACAGTTATGAGCAAGCATCGATCATGTGAAATTTGCTATATAATGAACATTGATATGTGTAAGAGATTGTGGTCTAGGTGAACTTTTAAGTGCTGGTTCTGCATGAAATGTGCATCTTGGGAATCAGATATTTTTTACATATCTTTGGTCATAAATTTATGATTACATGCCTCCACAAGGTGTTAAAAGTGGATAGAAACCTGTCCCTAACTTGTGTGAGAGTGGTGTAGTGAAAATTATATTACAGAAATATTATTCACCATTGGATAATCTCTAGTCTAATGAATGACTAATACAAATTATTAATATACTCATCTGTTTACTCTTTTTTCTTTATATCTATTTAAATTTTTTTTATCTCTAATCTTAAATCTACACTTTCTCTTTCCCCCCTTTTTTTTTTTTTTCAATTTAAATTACAATTAATTAACTTTACCAAATTAATAAATTTAAATATCTTAAATCACCCAAATTGCTTTTCTTATATTTATTGTAACTTATTTTATCTATAAGTATTAATATACTGTACTATATTCTTTTCTTTCATGTTTTATATATAAGTACTCCTTAATCATTCTTTTTTGATAATTTTTATACTTAACATAATGTGGTATTAATATTTACATTCTTTTCTATGAACAATTACATATATTAGACTTTTTATAATTTAAATGCTAACTTATTTTAATTCTTAATTTATTATTTGTTGTTTCAATGTATTTATATATATTTCTTTATCTGTTTTATTGTCTCCAATGCTTAAACACATCTGTTTAATTTCTACTTTAGTTTTATATTTTTTATTGATATTCCTAATTGTTATATTACATTCTTCTAAATAAAATTAATCTCCCTTCCCTATTTTTTACAACATATATATAAATACTGATTACATATAAATAAAATAATTATAGAAAGACAGAATTAAATATAATTGTATTATGAGTTAATACTTTTCATGGGCTTACAATTGATGAAGACATTTTGCCATAATTAAATGTAATCTTTTATTTTATTGATTATACCTTTCATTTTATAATAAAATCTATCCAGAGTTTCCCTTGTCTGGTAATCCTTCCAATGAAAAGTGCTATCTTTTTTTTTTATTATTTTTTTCTAACTTATATTTATTTAGTTTTTCTTTATATTTTAATACTATTACAATATCTTCATTGGGCAACAATAACTTAGCAATAGCTGATTCCAATCACATGAATAGCAACCATTATATTAAAATGCTTGGGGAATGTAATCATAAACTAAATTACTTCCATATATATTATAAAAGGTAAATAAAAAAAACATAGGTTCAGAATATATAGGAGAATGATAGTTCCCCCAACCATGATGAAAACATTATAATTGTATTTTTTATTTTTATAGACATTAGCCAACCCAGATTAGTTTAGACTTTTTACTCTCTATTAACTAGATACTCACTTATTAAATGTTAAATGACTAGCTATTTGAAAGTTAAATCCAAAATCTGCTTATGATCCGAATAAAAGGGCATGCTTATCCAGCTTGGATTCAAATTCAAGCTTATGGACGTAGTAGACAGATGAGACTATTATATTTTAAGTCTTATGCATGAAACTTTAAAAATAGGCAGAATGTCATTCATGTAATAATAAATAAGCATGATGCTAACCATATAATCAGTCGTAGTCGGTATCGATATGATATATCTAATTATTATTATATCATTAATGAGAAGTGAAAAATATAGAAGAGTAAAAGAAATGAGTTTATGCAGCTAGAAAACAGTGTTTAACTTAGACGTGGAAAAAGATGTATTCAGTATGACTATAATAATAAAAACAATATTTAATTTTCATCGGTTGCAAGTTTTTACACTATTATTAAACAGATAACTTATTTCAAATATCAAATGACGTGTTTCAATTTAACTATTATAAATTATCGATTGTATCTAGAAGAAAAAGTGTTTTTAATGTATATAGCAGTCAACCATGAAACAAATCAGCTTTCAGAATTAAACGGAGATAAAATTGATAACTTGCAAAGTTAGCAGAGGTTCTAAATTTTAAATGCCTTAGGACTACTTAATATAATTAGAGAAGATTTACTATCTCATTTTATTACGTCTTATTCACCAAGGTCAAGCCATACTACAAATGAATTAATCTCAGTGGCATAAAAACATACCGGAGTACGTCAAGTGATATTATAATTAGCGATAAAACCTGACATATTTAGACCAAAAAGTGATAATCATATTAGAGAAAATTAATCTGACCGATTTAATAACAAGAGCAGATCTAATACTACGGATCAGAAGCAGACAGATGAAAACAAATAGCGTTATTTTAAATATATATTAGTGTGTGTGTGCGCGCGCGGCGGAAACTATTTTTTTAGTAAAATTTTAAAAAAATAACTATGATTTCATTTTATTAATGATAGTATATATTTTATTTGTCATACATATTTACATATTATAGTACATTATTGTTTAATGTACAGTATATATATATATATGTACGTATGGGTGTGTTTGTCTATTTTTTTTTTTTTTTTAGCTATCTGTTCTATGTATTACTAGTATGTGGGAAAAATTTCATCATAGAATTGTGTTTTAAGAAATTTGTAGGTTATTCCAATGATAATATTTAATATTAGAATAGATTAAGTATTATTTATGTATATTTTTCACAATCTTAGTCACAGACTCTAGGATTCTTGCAATTCCAAACTAGTTCCAACATAAGGGTATTTCAAAACTCATGTGTGCATGTCTTTTGGATGAATCAAAGATAAAGAATACCTTTAAACTACACATACTTCATTTGACTTTAAAGAGTTTGACAATTAATTTATTGAAGGTCTGTATACTCAGGATACCCGATGGTCCAGAGCATTATTGGGTATCAGCATTGATATAATAATATCATCATTTTGATATGATTGATTACTATTTAGTGTTGATTAATTGATAATTAGCCTACATTTTATATAGTACTTCTTAAGAATGATTGTTGACTTTTAATGATTAATCCTGATGATACTATATTTATAACATATATTATTTGCCAATACTTATTTGATTTTAACTCAGTGATAATGATGCTTTGGGGAATTTATGATTTCCATTGTACCTATATCCAATTAGTTTCTACTATTACATATAGTGAAATCAACATGTAGTTTTAAATATCCCCTTCTCTACTCAATCTATGTCCCATTACAAGACACACACACACATATATATATATCATTAATAAAATCCAGTCTATACCAAACTGTTGTCAATGCAACCTTCTTTTAACAATAAAGGTGGAATCCAACCTTTATTAATGGTCGTTATATTTATATAGACATTAAAGATTGCAACTTGACCACCGAGATTTAAATTATTGATACAAAGAAGTTTAAATAAACCTCTTTAAACAGATAAATATAACATGTTTTGGATGCGGACTAATAAATAGTCAATTATAATATTACAAACTACAATTATAATTTTCAACTTGCACCCAAAATATTACTTAAATAGTAAGTGTAATAATAATGGTAATAGTTTGAAATTGTTAATTGTTATTGATATTGGATTGTCTAAGTATTGACTGTATTTTAATGATTACTTACAAACCCATTTAACCTTGAATATTATTATGCTTAATATATGTATATAATTACTACTTTGGGAAGGAATGCATAACCAATCAAATTAATTCACAGCATTTTGACTTTAACTCCATTATATTCCATCAGATGTTATAAGATTGCTTCCACCCATGAGAAAAGTCTTAATGTTAAAAAATGTAATACTGTATATAACTATATTCAATAGTAAATGTATTTAAGTATTAACCATCTGCATTGTCAAAGCAATGGATTTTATATTGAGAAATCAAAAAAGGCACTAGAGTATACCTGTTTGTATAGCCATCTATTGAGATATTTTGCTAATTTTTTTAAAATCAAAACATTCATGTATAATTTATCCTGATATTTTGATTCCAAAAAATCTAAAGATATGAAGATTATTGAACATGCAATGACTTCAAAGAGTTTTAGACAATCGTTGACACGTTTCCCTTATTATTATCATGTGCTTTGTGAGATTACTTCGTGAAAATTTTTAGAGTAACTAAAAACTTGAATTTTTTTGTGAAGTTTACCAAGATTCACAATTACATTTGCACAATAATTTTGTAATAATTATTAAAAATAAAATTATGCATGATTACACATTTATTTTAAGAGAATACATTTAATTTTTAAAAATAGAAGTTAACAAGTTCTAGTGTAATATTAACAATGCAAATTACAGGGTTCCAGTGCACCTGCTTCTTTAAACTGATCACTAATACATCATCACTGACATTCTAGGATGTATTGCAATAAAAATGTTCACATTTTAAACACAAATGTTAAAATAAAGATTTAATTGATTTTATGAAATTAATCTGGTTGTCCTGATCATTGAAGGATGAAAATGTTCTTTGTATTAAAATTCAAATGTAATTGGTTAGATTAGATTTCATGACTACCATATCAAGTCCCTGTTAGAGAGTAATGGTTTAATAGTTAAATCAAATGTTGAAAGCTAACAAAAGTCTTATCAGGGAGAACAATTAATTCTCTCACAGTACCAGAAGATTAAAAACAAACAATTCATAATTACAGTATTTAAATAAAAAGTTGAGTATAATTTCTTGTTCATGAGATTAAGATGTTTTAAGTCTCAACTCATCTGATGATTGAAATTGCCTAAGAAATAACATAAGAAAGTGTCCAACACTTAAACAATACCAATATCAATAATAACTACAATCTCAATATCTTATCAAGGCAATCTCTTTTTCCAATAAAGGTGGATATATAATCACAAATCTGATTTTGATAAAGTATGAATTTAGAACCATGGGGGAGTTGATTGAGCTATTAAAAAGAGCAACTGGTTTAAATAGAGCTGATGAAACACAACATACTCCAGCCTTATGGAGACCATTTATTTTATATTTTTCTTGTAATATAAACTTAAAAACAATGAAAGGTGAATTCTGAATGCTCAACTACTTCACTCTCAATCTCATTCTTTAGCGCACACTCAAATCTCATTACTATTTGTGATCTAACAGTTTTTCTCTTTGAAACGTTAACCATGACAATGCTGGATCTGATTACATTGAACTGTTAGGAAATAATCCAAATGAACACATGGTTTAACCCAAAAACTATTTTATGTATATGTAAATTTATTGAAAGTTAAAGAATGCCAATATCAATAGCAATCTCAATTTTTTGTCAAGGCAAGCATCTTTTTAAAATGTTTATGTAGACAGAGAATAAAATTATAGATACAAAGAAGTTAAAATAATTAATTATAATTTTCAAACTATACTTCAACAATGTATTATTTAGATAATAAATGTAATAATGCTCAAAGCTAGATAAGTTTATAAATGTAAATCCATTGAAAGCAGTCAACTCTTCAATAATACTAATATCAGTAACAAACAATTGCAATCTGTTGTCAAGACAACTTGCTTTTAACAATGAAAATAGAAATCTACCTGTATTTATGATCTAATATGCTTATATAGACAATATATATATTGAACCAAAAGCTTTATCCACTTCAAAAGTTCCATCGCAAATTTAAAAGTAATTTTTATTTTTATAAAGTTTTAAAAGAAAACTATTTAAAAGTTTTGTATGCATATTCATTTACATGTTAAAATTCTATGATTTTTATTTTTAAAAGATTTTTGTTTAAAATCTTTTTTTTTATTATCTAATTGTAAAAACATTCTAATTTAAAAGTTTTAATCTTTTGAAAAAAAAAAACATTTTAATTTTGAGTTTTTATTGCATTCCTGGTTTTTTTATTTTGATTGTAATCTATTTTTAATTTATTTTTTTAAAAAAGAAAAGCTGAGACTTAATTTTGCATTTGTTTTCTTTTTAAATTAATTTGGATAAGATAGGAGCCTTGATCAGATTTTTTTTAAAATTAAGATTAAGTCTGAGATAGAGATTTTCCCTGGACAAAAACTTCTAATTAAAGATGATGTGGGAGATAAGAGTGCATATAAATAGCCCTAGAATTTCAGACTAAATATTATTCAGCTTATTCTGCTGATTATGAAAAGTAATTCAATTCCTGAGTACACTACTTGTGATCCTTATCTGAATTGCTGTGCTGCCTGATTTTTAAAAAGATTTCTGTCCATGTCTGGAGATCACCATTGCTAATATTACCTTTCTATTATCTGCTGTTCAAAAATTCTGCTGAAATCAGATTACTAACTTCTAGTTTTTAAATAGCATTACTCTCTGCAGAATGCTAAAGATACACACCATGAGGAATCTTTTCTACAACTTGCAGTGCTAAATCAACCCAAAGATGGACTCCAGATCCCAAGTTGTTCCTTCAAGATCATGTTTTAAAAGCCTAAACAAAAATTGATCCCAAGCTTGCCTCAATACTCCCTACCAGAAAGATAAAAATAAAAAGCCTTCACAATGGACCTGAATTAGAAAGAAGTTTGCACACTCCACTGGAAGAAATCTAATGGACTTTACAATAGGTTTCAATGTAAAAGATTTTCATATTCTAACTATGGTTTAAATCTCTGTTAAAGTCTCAGCTTAATCTTAAAATAACCCTGTATTTATTAACAGTTTTGAATATCCCTTGCATATTTTAATTATTTTATGTATTTTCTTATTAGTGTAATTAAAGTGTGTATTGGAATCTTGGTTTTAAGATTCCATATTTTTAATTTATTTATCTGGGAGTTATATGTTTAGTTGTTTTTTTATTATTTATGTTACTAAAGTGCTTTGGCAAACATGCATAATTTTCTTTTAACTCACCTGTTTCTTTTGTTATAATTAGTTTAGTTAGGCTGGGTTTGTATTTTCCTGCACACCACAAATCGCAGTTTATCAAGTATAGTGTTCTGTTTTTCTTAAATCAGAGATTTTGTTTTCTTCTACTTAAGATTACATAAAATTGTAACCTTTTCTTGTTTTATTTTTTAGTTTTGTATTGGAGTCAATCTTTATAATCTTGAACATGGTTATCATTGGCTGCTCTGCAGACATATGATGTTCTAGATCCCGATGTTTCTTTTCTGAACTAAGGAAAGCTCATCTGCACTGTTTCGTTGTATTCCCTACAAGACTCCTTGATTTGCAATCTTTAAATGGGAAAGCTAGAATTAGTTTAGTAAACTGGTGGTAAGATATTATAAATCCCCTTTTTTAAACCTTAGGTAAGAAACATACATATCTGTTCATGGTGTTTAATGTTTTAATATTCATGTATAGTTTCTGATAAACAAACTAGAATAAGCTAGATCAAACTTTTATGCTTTGTTTACTCGAGATTTAATTTGTCCTTTTTTGAGTTTAATAAACTAGAAAATTATTTAAAAGTATCTTGCCTGACGTTTGTCTCTGTAGTTTTTTCTCAATTATCTGAACAATCTTAAATATCTCTTTCTCTTCCTGGGTTTAGATGGTAGCATTCATCACCATCAACATAAATTAAATTTTCTAGGTAGTCAGTGATCTATTCGTACCCTCTGTGATCAAAAGAAGTGAAGAAGCAACTGGTACAATATATATTGTACCACTAATGAATGTATGGTTTGGGAACACACATTCTGCATTACATGTAGAATCCTTTATTGATAAATAATCAAATTAATTTTAAAAGAAATGATTAAGTTTTAATAAAAGTGAAATATAAATTATAATATATTTTAAAGAGTTTTTTTAATGCAAATTTGCAAAAGCAGAGTGTTGCATCATCTTGTCATTTTAACAAAATAAAAGAAAGTTTAGTAGTAAAGAGTGAGTATGAAGAGGAGGTTACTTCTAAGTAAAAAGTTGAAACTAGCTCTCCCTTTTATCAAATTTAAATAGAAAAAAAATGTAAAAATAAAACTGACCTAAAACATATAATTTGTAAATAAGAAAACTTAAATTTATTTAAAGATTGCTTGGCTGATAAAGAAAAGAAATAACTCCCACTGCATTAATTAAAAAAACAGTGAACATTATCTCATCAAAACATTAGATTAATCAAAGCAAGAATTTAGATTAAAACACAATGCTAAATTAATTAAGGAAACAAATTAAATCAGATTGGAGAATGATAACTGGAAAACAGTAAGTAAGAAGCATATAAAAAGATTGAAAGATTCATTCATAATAGGAGATTATATTACTATTTAGTTATATAGTCTATATTTATTATTATTCAATATTGCCATCATATAAGAAACCTTTAAAGAAGAGAAGATAATGAGGGTCATTAACATCTCCAGCATGCAAGTGCCCATACTCATATTCACTGAAGAACAACTTAGCAGCAAGCGTGCTAGACAGTAACTTAAGTATGTGACTAGCCTTCAATCTCAGTTTTTTGTAATATCAGATGCTTTCCATCTTGAAATCATGTTAGCCTTATGATCTGAAACCCTATGGAAAATCTTTCTCCTTCATTAAAATGTGGTAAATCAGCAAGAAGCCAATCCATTGATGCAAAAGGAAAGGTCAAACAGTTGGTGATCAACAAATCGGGAACAAGCAAAAAACCATATCCATGAGAGTGTAAGGTGCTATCTGAAAAGAAAATCCTAGGTAAATATAATCTGTGTTATTCCATTTAAAAGATTTGACATTTTATTTGAATGAAAGACTTTAATAAACTTTAATAACTACAGCCACAGTAATCTTTAAGTGTCTCTATAAATTCTTATTATATTGTATTTGAAATGTGTGTGTGCATATATTTAAAATTTTATTATGTGTTTTGATTATGAATGTGTGTAAATAAATTATTTGTTTGCTTAATTATTGTCTGACTGATTCTCTCTTATATAACTGCATCACTAATAGATTAAGTTATAGTTAATTATAAGCATTGGGCAAGTGTGTTAAATATTTCCCTTCACAATTGAGAAACAAAGCTAGCTTGGAGGTATATCAAGCGCTATATTTTTTATCTGTCATCTGGGCATGCTGATTATATAACTTATGATTAGCTGGCATTGGAGGTTAAGACTCAAAAGAAATAAAGTGCTTTGAATGGCAGGGGTTTGAATCTAGGAGCCAAGAAGTTCTATTGCCTGGAAATGTGATTGTAGATTATGCTTTGTATAGCCTGTCTGGTTATAGATACCATGCTTAAATGGTTAATCTGCTGCAATAGTGAAAGTGCAGCCGGAGTTAAGATTGAGATTTTAAATTAGAAAATTACAGTGATTTTCTCCCACCCAGTTAAATATATATATATATAATATTAACATTATTTATGCTCTTTATATAAATTTATAAAAACTTACTGTCTTATATACAATACTTGATAAAAAAAATCATCTAATAACTCAGTTTCGATTTAAACAAACTCACAATTTATGCTTAATGTGATATTAAAAGTTTGAATATAGATTTTAATAAATGATAATACAAGATGTTGTTGATAATTGATCACAGTTAAATTAATCATGATACCTTACTAAAAATTATAGTGAAGAAAGCAAGCAAATTATTCCAGTAGATTATGTTTATGTTTTAAAAAATATCAGAATATGATTTCAGGAAATTGCAATTAATTTGGTATTTTATAAAACAAAACTTTTTGTAAGAGAAAAAATATATTGTGATTGCACAGGATTAGAAGTAAACAAATACTATTGTACCTCTTGAGAGTTCTAAGTAGAACCTGGAAAAAGTAATTTAGTAGCACTTTGAATGAAGAAAATGAAAAAGTATAATACACAGAACAGAATATTGTGCATGTTTATTTATTTCAATGTCTATTAAATGCAGAGAAGCTGACATTGATTGCTGGTAATCATATGAATTAGTTTTTACCATTAATCTTTTTAACATTACATGGTTTTATTAAATTATGTTGTTACAATAAGTTCGAAAAAGGATAATTTCAATCTGATCATTTGCATTTAAAGCAAGAATTCAGATTTAATATCGAACCATTTATTTTTGTATAAAATCCCAACATCTTTTTTTTTAAACTGAATTAAATTGTATAAAAAATACAAATAATGTTTCATTCATTTTATACAGTTTTTTCCAGAGCATAATTCATATGAAACATAAAATTAAATAATAAAAATATACTGAAGTGACGCACATCTGTATCAGATATACTTGCTTCATGTTTATTTAAATTAACGTATCTCCTATCGAATATATATATAATATATTTATTAATATCCACACCCATTAATAATAGGTGCATGTGTGAGTGTACAATATTGCATCATTTTTTAAAATTAAAAGCTGATTGTTTAAATCATATGATTTTATTTTAAGAAAAAGTGTATTTTATGAAAGTTAGAATCAATTAAGAAAAAATGTTAAAATATTTTATATAATGTGAGAGAGTAGGTAGCTATTAAGGAAGGGAGCATAAGTGCCATAGTTCTCTAGCTATACATACCATCAGTTGAAATAGTTACAGTTTAACACCTTTATCCACTTTAAAGTGTTAAATAAAAGCAAGAAACAAAGATCAGGAATGGGTGACACATAAGGAATAAGGAAGCAAAGAGTTGATGGAACAACAATTAGAGAATATGGTTTGAAATCCATTAAAGAAAACTCATGAGGTATAACCTCAGGCATAACATAACATATATAAATATCAAAAGGGGCATTGTTTATTATTCACAATGCCCCTTTTGATATTTATATAAGACATATTTGTTGCCCTGCTTAAGAAGAACAACAACAACAATTATGCTAACCATACCTACCATTATGAGTGAGTAGTCAGAGTTGGCTTCTCCACGGTCATCGTTGAAGTTGGCATTCTGAGAAGTTCCAGTAAAAGGTAGATCTATCCACATCATACAATCTTAATGCAAACTCAATGATCATAAATCCACCTACACCTCTGCAGAAATCCTGAAGTCATCATTCATTTCTGGCAAAAATGTTTTCATTTTATCCCAAGTTTCAACGGTAACTTTATTTTTATTTAGCATATATTATTAACAAATCTTAACCTCATAAATTATCTATCTCATATTTAGTAATGTTAAATCTGCTGGCAAATTTATTTATGTATTACCTTGAACAATGGAGGGAGAAATTTCCAATTCATCAAATGTGTTTACACTTCTCTGCTCTCAAGATCTCAAGGAGGAAGCACACAGAGAAGATGCCAAGTTTAAAACTTTTAAATTTAAAAGTAATAATAAGATGTATATAAATTGTTTCCTTAAAGTTTCTTTTCTTACATCCCCTCCCTTTATCATATCAAGGAAGATTATGTATCAAAATTCTTAGAATTGTATATAGAGTTAGTGAAGGATAGCGAGCATATTTCTATTCAATTAATTTATAAATTATATATTTGTTTATAATGTGGCTCTCTATAAATATAATTATACATGTGTTAGAAAATAATTTTATTAAAGCTATTCATAATAAAATGATATACTCTGTTTAAATTGTTATTTCCAGTGCTGCTCAATTAATAAGTCTCTTTTGATAAAAATGGTTCTCTGTAACAACTCCTGCAATTGCAGCAATATTTATAATTCAAGATTTTATTATGTAAGAAGTAACATTCATGAAGTTGTCTAAATGTATATTGCATTGCTTCTCGATGCAACATAATATCTCTCTATATAAATTAAAACCACCACCCATGTATAAATTATGTAAGGAATTATGGATAGTGCTATCAGCTTATTTTAGGAGTAAATAATTTCCCCTAATATTGTTTGATTAGATTTTTAAATTCTAGATTATTAAAAGTTATTGTGAATGGATTTAATTATAAAATGAATCATGCATGGTTAACTGGGGATGCTTATGGTTTATGTATATATATATATAATGTTTCATTATGTTTATTCCTGTGGCAGAAGGCTTAATAATTTGTTTGTTTATATATATATATTTGTGTTCCTACCTTCATATATGTGTGGCAATGGTCGTCTTATTATTCAACTTCTTCATGTATTCTCCATATGGTTAATGCATCACACAGTCAAACTGTGTGACATCAGACCAGATGCCACATGCTCAGGTTCCTAATCCATAGCTTAGCACCAATCTAGGTTCCATGGGAGCTGGAGAGTCTTATGACTCAAATCCTAGATTTAACACACATACACTCTCCACTGGTATGCAGTCTTGGTTAGAAGGAGATACACCTCTGCATCCAAGGACATTCACTCTTCAGTGGTGAACTATGCCATTAGATTGATAAGCTGATCATCTTCATTCTTTTATGTACCATTGACCCCACTCACATAGATAATACCCAATTTCTATATAATGTTTATCTTTAGCCTTTGTATACACCCAATATCAACCTTAGGTAACCTAAAATTGAACCCATACACAAGTTATCCCATTAAATAAATAAATATGTTCTTAACAGTTATGTTCAAACCTAGAATGGGCTGATAGATTATACTTTCCCTATTAAACGATATAAAGCACACATCCTTGTAAAAGCCAGTAGATCCTTACAACCTAATATTTTGTAAGCCATTTCTCTCTGTTATTTTAATTTTCTAATAAAACTAATATTATTCTTACAATAGAACATAAGTGAAAAATAATACTAACAACCACATAGTGTTTTCATTTATCTCCCAGCATTTATACCATAAATAATTTATTCAAAATATTATTCTTGTAACATATGCATACCTCTTTATTGTGAGTTATTAATTATTATAGATGTCATTAAATAAGTCAGCTAATGGTAAATAAACACATCCATGGTTTTGTATCTTATAGATTTAATTTTAGCCCTGAGATATGATTAAAATTATTAAATTCCAGAATTAGATCAACAATGGTAAAATGAATGTTACATAAGGCTTAAAAATGCTAGTGTGATGTGATGTTGTGATTTATGGAAAACCCTGAGAGTCCATGTTCAAACGCTGAGTTACATCATGCTGTATAAAGAAAGGAAGCTATATAATGTCAGGGATGTTAATTAGGTGATTGGGGCTAGTAAGCCCAGATAGGGGTTTAAACTAGGGGCATGTGGGACCCTGTGTCTACAGGTTGAGAGTCTCTGCTTGGTCTTTTAGTCTTGTTGATTGATTATATAATATTGACCATTGCTATACATATCAAAAAATACTTAAAACACATAAAATATGTCAACAAATTTTAAACAATACTGGTTATATTTTATAAAAAGTTAAGGTATTTATGTATTATCCCTTTGCTGAAAACTTGCCAGGCATTTTTTTTTAAATTAGCCATTCACAGAGGTACCGAATAAATCTTGAAAATAATACGGTTAACTAAAAGTTGATATATTCAATATTTCCTTTTATTTTTTTACTATTGTTATAAAAATATAAGAAATTACACAAAAATACCACAATTGATTGTAATTAAAATAAATTTAATATAACTGCAGTAAACGTGGAACAGTTACAATAAAGCTCTCCCTGGTATCTCTGCACAAGTCACTGAATGACCACTGCTATGAAAATATTCTCCTCTGTTAGTTAATATCTCATAATTTTGGAAATACTCTACTGCATTTTGGCAAAATTTTCCAAAACAAAAATAACAATAATGCTCAACTACAATGTTAAGCGTAAAAAAATAGTAATAGTGATAGTGTTCACAACATGTGATATAAGAAGAAAAAAATTAAATCTTGTGAATGGATTGTATAAGAACTTTATTAATATTTTTGAAAATTAACAGGAATTTAGAGTCAATTTCCTAATATTTTTTAAACTTAAGAAGTAACACATTTTGGTAAAATAATTTTGGGAAAAACAAACAAGCAAATACTTGGACACCTCTGAAAATGGATAATTAAAGAAGCAAAAAACACCTGACATAGATAACCAAAGTTTTTTTTTTTTTTTTTTATAGCCCAGCACGGGCCGGACCCCCCCCCACCCCCCACCACCAACTTCCTGCTTCCAAGGCGGCCGCAATCCCCCCCCCACCCACCACAAAAAACAAAAAACAAAAAGTTAATCTTCTTTTCTTTAAATAGAGGAAGAAATTACTCAGACCTAGCGTTTTAAAGGCATTATCATGTAATTTTAATTTTTTTATAAACACACATATATATATTGGAATGTTTTCATGACCAAAAAATGTTTTACAAATTATGTTTTCAAGAGCAGTCATATTTAATATGATAAAATGAGAGAAATACTGAAGTTTCTACAAGATAACATTCGCCCTTAACAGGATGACCCCCCCCCCCCAAGTAATAATAACGTGGTTTACCATATCAATACACAATCATTATTATTATTTTTTTTGTTAAAAATGCTATAATTATTTTCTAAATTTACTATATATAAATTTATTGTGATAATAAGCATAAAATTAAAAACAAATCCATTAAGTTGTCCAATACAAAAAAAATGTTTCAAACAATTTCTTTTAAGAGGATGTCTATATTTATCTCTGTCAAGTTTCTTTTTAATTGATCTTCCATTATAATTTTTTTAATTTTTACATTCGAAATATTTCTAATCTTATCATGGTTATGTCCATTATTACAAAATTCTTATCATATTTATTAAAGGAATTAATTACAGAAAATTTATAAAAAGTTAGAATTATTTTTTTTTTTTGTAATGTGTCAAAGCATCGGCCGGGAAGCGAACCCCAGGTCAATTGCTTGTAAGGCGGCTGTGCTAACCACTTGGCCACCAACGCTTGACTAGAATTAATTTTTGTTTTAAGAGAAATTATATATTACCATTAACAATTTTAGTCATTATAAGTCTACTGCTCGATGCAAGTCTCTCTCTTCTCCATATCACAATCATATGTATTTAAAAGTTCAATTACTCATCTTCTCTGGCAACATGTCTAGACCAGTAGTCTCTTAATTCTTTTAATGATGTCAATGTCAGATGTTTGTTCTCTCAGCCAAGTATTTTCTTTTTGATTCTTTCTTACTATTTCCAACATACATTTCTCTTAATCTTCTGTTAAGTATTCAGATCTCAGATCCATAAGTAAGAATTGGCAAAAAGCAGCTATGAAAAACTTTTCTCTTCAAACACATAGGAATATTTTCTTTTAATATTAAATTATTTCTAATAAAAGCACTATATCCAAATTGATCCATTATAGTTATATCTGTATTAATTAAGATATTTGAATTTATTTAACTTCTAATTCATGATTACAATCTTTTTTATAGAAAATACATTGAACATTACCTCACATTACTTTCAAATAATGAACTAGTCCAGATTTCTTCTTATCTAGATCATATTGAACCTATGCATATATAGATAAATAACATATAGCCAATGGTAAAAATGGGCCAATAGGCAATGATGCTTATTGAATCCAAATGTTTCCATTAAGGATGGGAATCAAGAAATAAAGAGTCTTTTTGAAGGTAGAATCAGAGAACTATCACAAAGCTGAAAAACAGAATTCAGTCTCTACATACATGTTCTTCAGAGAACTATTGTCAAACCTGAAAGACAGAATTCACATTTTCTGAACAATAGCAGTAAAGCTAAATGGTTGATGCAGTGAGACAAATCTATATTCAGGACTAAAAGTGGTTAGAACCAAACATAGGCATAAGGCAAGCTGTTATAATACAGCCAAAAGTGTTACCATATCTACTCATAAGGCAGGCTGCCAAAATATATCTTGAAGTGGTAGGAAAATCTATAAAAGCACATGCAATCCCTTTTTCTGTTGTGCATCCCAGAACTGGAAGCTATACCTCGCCAACAGTAGCAAGTGGATTATAGCCATTGTAGATATATTGTAAATACAAGTGTAAAGTTGTATTTATGTTTCATTAATATAATATTAGAAACATATTTTCACATGTTTATTAAATCATGTATATAATTAGACAAAACACAACAGTGAGTCAACAAAATAAAAAATTTTTTTACATGGCTGGAAAAAAAAAAGATTTAAAATAACATAATCTTGCCTCATGGGGTCATTAGATTTTGTCATTAATTAAAAAAAAAAAATTGACTGTGAATATTATTGGCATGTCATAAAAAAATTTAAAAAGCAAATTAGAGTGGTTACTCTTATTAATAAAGGCAGAAACTCTATCCAGTGAGTTATTACATTTTTATCTTGAATTAAAAATTGACAGTTACACAAACAGTAGCTTGTCGAATAAAGATTAAAAATCAATTTGAATGGTTACTCTTCCAAATAAAAGTAAAAAAATTTCTCTCACAACATAAAGGGGTAAAAAATAAAATGTCTAAAATTGGTTCAAATAAAGAATTTGATCCGGACTATTGTGACAATTGGTTAAACTGTAAGGACTGAGTAATCTTCTGTTTACAGGCTAATGAAATCAAAAAGCCTGAATTAAAATTAGCCATGCTTGTGTCTATTATAGGCTCATACTTATGAGGTCCTTAAAGCCCAAGCAATTTCTTTGTTTCTGGCTGACCTTGATTTTGACAAGGAATTGTCTCTACTATTTTACTTTTCACTCCAAAAATTCCTAATGATAATGAAGAGACACACAAACAAGGGGAGGGGGGGGAAGATAGTGATTTTTCTATTTAAAAAAACTAGCTTTAAAATACAATTTCAAAGACTTTCTTAATGTCCCACAGTAAGATCATTTCCTATGAAATGAGAAATCACAGTCTCAGGGTCAAGCTTCTAATGAACTCTGACATAACATTTGATTCTGCTCTTAAGTGACTTTAGAAGAATTATCAACTAGTCAAGCAAATTCATTATAAAAATGGATTAAAACATTCAAACTATTGAGCAGAAAACTGGTTTAGTCAAGCACTCAGCTGACAGTCATATAAATCAACAACAATGAATAAAAAACTTTGTTATAGATGTCATCAACTGATAACATGCACACCCTGAATGTCCGTACTGGTATGCAGTGTGTATATTTTGCAAGCATGTCGGCCACGTAAAAGCTGATTGTTTTTCATGGGGAAAAGTTGCTAATAACAGAATGGATGAATCCATTCTAAAGAGCCAGAAAAGCAATTTAAAATCTAAGAAACAAAAAATGCTTCTATAAACAATGTGAGAGGCATTGATTCTGCTTTTAAATGCAGAATACTTATTAATGATATGCCTGTAACAATTAAACTGGACACAACATCTGCAGTATCCATTGTGTCAAAAAACAAATCGGCTACTATTAATAAGAAAAATATCAGATTCATCATAGCAACAAAACAATCATTGATTCTCAAGGCAATTTAGTATCACTCTTGGGTCAGGTAAGAAAGAATGTTACAATGACCAATAAAACTAGATATCTGACTCTTGTTGTATCTGCCAGTCACCAGAGCAATTTATTTTACAGTGACTAAAGTGAAGCTGCTCATAACAATAAATTCAAACAGAGTCTACCAGAAGTAGTTATTAATAATCCAGGTTAGAACTCTAAAGTAAAGATGGAAAAAAGAAGATAAGCACTCATGTCTACACTGCACACTTAAGGAAACTATCAAATGGATTCCACCAGTGGTGATCAAAGTTATAAGATCACAAACAGTTGTGGTTAAAACAGCTAATGGATAACTATATTATCATTGCAGAAAACAACTAAAGTTAAATTACATGTCACCAGCCATTAGTAAAGCCTCATGAGATGACAAAGAGTGGTAAACCAGCAGTGATGAGTCAACAGTCAATTGTGATGAACCTACAATTCAAAGATCAGCCATCAGCAAATTCTCATCAGATGACAAAAACTCACAATTCAACAGTGATGAATCATTATCCAGCTGCAATGAAACCTACAGTTCCAAGATCTCTGAAAAGATTACCAAGCCAGATGAAATTGCAAAATGAAAAAGTCATCAACAAGTGCACCTGAATAACTACATTTTCCAAGGATAATTTTAGTTAGAGGGATCTAGAGAATGAGTACTTGTGTACTAAACATACAATGAAGAGAAGATAGGAGGTCTTTTCACATTCATATCAATACACCAGTATCTTTTGAATGTTATTCTTTTGGCAACCATTTACAAAGTTATTAAACATTACAAAGTTACCAATGCATTGATACAAATGTGGAAACCCTCCTATTTTTTTTGTTGTTGCAAGAATAGTGCACAATATTTTTAAAAAAGAACCAAAAAATAAATATTATAGGAGATATACATGTACTTCTATGAAAAGCCTTGACAATTCAACCAATTTCAAAAATGTGTAGAAATAGTTTTTAAAAAAAACACATACAGGTAGACTTTTTGCAAGATGTACAAAGTTATTGGCAGGTTAACACAAACAAAATTTTTTGATCTATCCTAAAAACTACATGGACCCAAAAATAGATTGAATCCAAAGTACTGAATCAAAACTACTAAATGTTACTTTACAGACACATAAAACAATCACTAAATTTATTCATTAATATTTACAACAACAAATAAAAATATACATAGATGCTACTTACACTGTAATAAATAACAGTAATGACCACAGAAAATTGACACAAATGTTTCCTTCAAAATGATGCATGTCAAGATTTTGCAGAAAAATATAACATATTTGATTGGATTTAAAAAAAAAAACAACAACAAATAATTCAGACCAATAAATAAATATAAATTATAAAAATGTTTTTATCGCTTTCATCAATTATTAAATTTAAAGAATGCAAAATAATAACAATCCAAGCAGATTTTGAAAAAATAAAAAAACACAAAGGGGGGGGGGTGAAGAGAGCTTGTTGTGTACTAAGCATGCAATGAAGCGATGATCACATGTTTAATATTGTGATTGAAAGAAAATATAAACTTTACGATGTATATTGAAAAACGTGATTTTATTTTTTGAAACCTTACTTTAATTGGAATTATTTGGTTTGATTTATATTTGTCAGTTGCAAAAAGTTTTTTCCCCCCAAAATTGCAATATTACACGTGAAAAGGCTTTCTATCTTTTCTTCATTGCATGTTTAGTACACAAGTACCAGAGAATGTTATGGCTCACATTACCTTCAAATAATGGACTAATCCAGATTCCTTCTATGGCAATTAAGGATGGGTATCTGGAAATAAATAGTGTTTTTGAAGGTAAGGTCAGAGAACTAATATTAAAAAGCTGAAAGAGAGAATCCATGTTCTCCATACCTGTTCTACCATCAAACCTGAAAAACAGAATTCATGTTCTCTGGACAAAATTGATAAAGTAAATGGTTGATGCAATGAAGCAAATCTACATTCAGGACTGTAAGTAGCTAAAACCAAACAGTGGCATTAGGAAATCTGTCAAAATACATACAGAAGTGTCATCATATCTACTTATGAGGTTGCCAAGATACATCTGGAAGTGGTAGGAAAATCTATAAAATTTCGTCAGTTTCTTCACTCCAAAACCAGGAGCTACATCTCACCAATAATAGCAGACAGAGTATAGCCATTGTAAATATATTGTAAATATGAGTGTATATTTGTATTCATGTTTTGCTAATAAATATAATATTAGAAATATATTTACACATGTTTTTATTTATATGAGTCTGTGATTAAAAATCATGTATATAATCCAGACAAAACACAACATAGTGTTTTCCTGAAGGTTTGCGATGATGGTGTTCTAGTTGTATTCTTATATTGAACTATTTCATCATCTAATATGTGTATTGAATATCTTTAGAAAAATTTAACATTATTTAAATATTCCAAATACATTCAACTGTTAGTAATAGCGCATCAAACAGGTTAGTATATGCACAACATTTCAAGAGTTATTATTCTCCCCTTTTCTTCAGGTGTTGCTGGCCTGACCAGTGACAGTACTAGAAAGGGATTCAAACCTGAATCCTTAGATTCTTGATTATTGAATTTAAAGTAATGCTCTAACCAACTGAGCCATCCTGCCAAAGGCAACAGTCAGTAGAAATTTCATATACTTATCTATGAGGCTCCTCCTGATTTATCTTTTTCCTAAGAGAAAAGTTGATTAGTGGTTTCCATACATTATGTATAGTCACATTAGGTTGGTTTATAGGATTTTTTGCCATTGCCATGTGAGTAGCTTCTTTAAATTTTCTTCTTTGTACCTTTTCTTCTCTATCCAATATTTTTGTATTTTTCCAATTGAACATATGTTCATTGATATATACATGATCTGCTACCTTAGACATATCTCTTTACTCTCTTCTAATCATAAGTTTATGTTCTTGCAAGCAGTTTTCAATGGGATGACTGGTTTCACCAACATACATTCTTCCACATTCACATGCTATTTCATAGATGCAGATTTTTCTTTTCAGCATTTTAAGTTAGACTTGGTAGATGTTAGAATTCCTCATATTGTGGTATTGCTCTGGGAAGCTGTTCTGATGTTATACTGAGTACAGATTTTCATTAATTTGTCTGCTATTTTTGGAATGTATGGGTACACTACAGTACCAATAATTCTTTTCTCTTGATAGTTCTTTTTGGTTGTCTATTAACATTTTCTTAATAACAGCTGATGGATAACCATTTTTCATAAGAATTTATTCTATATAGATCTTTTGTTTTTTCCAAATTGCTGGTTTCTGAACAAACTTCTTTTGCTCTGTTTCATAGTGATAATATAACTCCATGTTTTTTTTGTTTCTGGTGTGATTGGATGTGTAATGTAGGTACCCATACATTCCAAAATAGCAGATAAATTAAGGAAAATCTGCAATCAGTATGATATCAGAACAGCTTTCAAGAGCTGTACCACACTACGAGGAATTCTAATATCTACAAAGCCTAAACTTAAAATGCTGAAAAAAACTGCATTTATGAAAAACAATGTGAATGTGGAAGAACATATATTGGTGAGGCAAGTTGTTCCACTAAAAAGTACTTGCAAGAACATAAACTGATAATTAAAAGAGAGAAAACAGATGTCTCAAGGTAGCAGACCATGTATGTACCAATGAACATATGTTCAATTGGGAACTAAAATATTGGATTGAGAAGGTACAAAGAAAAAAATTTAAAGAAGTTGCTCACATGACAATGGCAGAAAATCTCATAAACCAACCTAGTGTGACTATACATAATGTATGGAAACCACTAATCAACTTTGTTCTCAAGAAAAAGTGGAGAAATCAGAAGGAACCTCATAGATAAGTATATGAAATTTCTAGTGACTGTTACCTTTGGCAGGATGGCTCAGTTGGAGGGTTATCTTAAAATTTCAATAATCAAGAATCTAAAGACCCAGATTCGAATCCCTTGCTAGTACTATCACTGGTCAGACCAGCAATACCTGAAGATGATAGGAGAATAATACCTCTTGAAACATTGTGCATATACTAACCTGTTTGATGTGCTATTACTAACAGTTGAATGTATTTGGAATATTTAAATAAAGCTAAATTTTTCTAAAGACCTTCAATACACATATTAAATGATGGAAATAGTCCAATATAAAAATACAACTAAAACACAACATAGTCTTTTATCATTTATCTTTAATCCTACTTTCTTACTTTCATTTGATAAGTCATAACATTTCTTGAAGCATTATTTGCAAAATTAACTACATCATTTATAAAATCTAAATGACTTAAACAATTACCATGTTTTTTATTTAATTTCCTATTTAATCCCAAAATAGTTCTCATAAAACTGTTGTAAAAAGTTTTAGGATTATGGAATCATTCTGTCACACACCTTTCTCAAGGTTAATCTTTTTAGTAGCACTATGTAATTTAATTATTGCTGTTGCATTTTGATATTCTTCATAATATCACAATATCATGGGTTTTTGTATTGATGATCTAACTTTAATTATTCTTGAAATACTTAAAAATCAAATGACTTTTCATAATCTACAAATTCAAAGCATAATGGCAACTCATATGCAATGGATCTTTCTATAACTTCTCTCAATACTTAGATGGGATCCAGTGTTCTGAAGCCATTTTTAAGAGTCTTTTCTTTTTGTTGATTAAAATACAATGTTCACTGATTTGTAATTATTTTAGTTAAATTTTGTATAAAATTGATAGAAGGCTGGTAGGTCTGTAATTTCTAATATTTTCCTTCACTTTTCTTAAATATTAGTATTATTTATTATATTCTTCTAATCACCTGATACATCTTTATCATTCAAAGATTAAGTGTATCTTTATCATTCAAAGATTAAGTGTATAGCTTTGCTGACAATTTTTCCATTTCGTCACCTTCTTCAAGATATAATAGATTTCATTATTTACTGTAACCTTTCTCCATAGACTTAGCTGCATGCCCTACTCTTCATTTAAAATGCATATAATTCAAATCACATGATAATTGTAGTGATTTGATTTTCTTGTTCATTATTACTATATAATTCTTTGGAAAACTCTTTTATACATTTCATGGTGTCATCCCTCTTGTTGAAATAACTTTTCTTCAATAGCAAGTTATTTTATACTTTTGAAACTTTTAATATCTTTTATAGTTTTTCTTCTTAATTCACATATATTTTTTTTATATTATTAATTTTTTTCTGTACCATTTTATAGAACTTCAGACATTCAATTTTTTTTTAATGGATCATTTTTAAATATTTTTATATTCTTTCTTTTCTTTATACATTTCCCCATCTCAGTTGAAAATTTACTAGTAATTGCCACTTTATTACAGTTTTTAGTATAATATCAGTTATCTTCTTATTGATCTCAGTTAAGTTTGAATCATCTTCAAAATCTATCAATATTTTTAAATAATTAGCAAATAAATGTATATGTTTATATATTCATGCTTTCAGGCCAAGATGCTTAAGACTGGCTTATATATATAAAAGTTAAGTAAAAGAGAAGAATGGTATCATTCTTTTCTTGTCAAAAAATCTCTGTCATGTGTCTAGGCCTGATCGCTTTTCAGACCGCTGTTTTAACAGCTATTGGCTGTCTGAAAGTAATAGTAAGGCGCATGTGAAAGAATAGCAACCTTCCAGTCATTACTAATTAGCAAATTGTAATTTACATAATAAAAAAAATTAATGAATATTATGTAATTATGTAATAATAATAAAAAAAGGATAGATCATTGTAATATTAATAATTTCATTCTGTATTCATAATATATATATATATATTTACATTGTCCATATTTATATATTATTAAAATCAGTCAACACAGCAATCCCAATATCAATAATCTCAACCTGTTGTCAAGGCAACTTCCTTTTAACAATATATATTTATATATGGAATGTTTGGTATTTTTTGATTTGTACATTTTTGTTTTATATTTCAGATGAATTATGTCTTACTAAAAAATATATAAAATAATCCAAACCATGATGATATTTTTAATGTATATTTCCAATATATTATACAAGAAAGATAAGGTCAATTAGTACTAATAATTTATGTATTTATATAAACATAAGGTGATTCTAAGCAATTACATTATGAGATAGTAATAAACTTTTCACTGTATTTATTTGTATAGAAAATCCATTTTGAAATAGAACAAATCCTGGATTAGGGAATTCTATCTTTTCCACTTCAACTGTTGCTACCTTGGACCTGAAACACCCAATCAGTAAAAAAAAAAAAAAAAAAGAAATAAAGAAAAAAATATAAGATTATATACTCATCAGGATGATAAGATGAACAACCATTCATTAGGAAGAAATCATCAACAACAACAATAACAAAAAATAGAGAATAGACTAGAGGCAGATAAAATTTAAAATATATATTAGAAAGTTGATCAACTAGGCAATAAGGTTTTAAGGAATAACGATCATTAGTAGTAATAATTTGCCATAGTGTGATATTATGAATATGATTTATTCTAATTTATCATCTTTAAAGATGTCTGAATAAATTATTAAAGCTTGCAGAGAGTAATATTAAACTACTACCACTGTTAAAAGTATTAGTACCATTTGATCATAATATATATTGTCTGATTATTTCATCTTGATCCCTGTAAAAAGGTTAATGCATTCATTATGCACAGGTATTAGGAAACGAAGGTCCTTGTAGTAATGATAGCAGCAACAGATTGTTATAATCATGTCATGTGATTCCAAATCTTGAACGTTTTATCAAGTATCTGATAATTTTTTTAAGCAAGCTTAAGATTTTTACAGATATCTACACAAAAGCAGCCCAATTAGCTATCATTATTGGTTGGTAAGTGAGGTCTTTAATTTTAATTGGAGAGTAAATTCTTTAAGATGTCTTGCAATATAATAAGAAAAAAACATGGGTGCAATATGATATAAAAGTTATTCGTAAATGAGGGCTATTCACAGCAGTCGGAAAAAGACTTTTTTTATATCCACTTTCCTCAACTGGAATCGATTAGAGTACATTTAACTCTTAATTCCATATTGCAATACTATTATACCGAGCTTTCAACTTGCTGTTTTAAAACTGACAGCATAATATTTCAGTAGTGTAATGACTAATAAAAAATATTGACAGAACATCTTTCACATTTATAAATAGTAATAAAAAAAAATAATTATAGAGCAGCAGCAACAACAATCAAACTCTTCTAACAGTATTCTTCAAGTTTTTTTTTTTTTTTCAAAAGTAACCTTTATTAGTTAAAAGATTACAAAAATTTTCGGGTACACTTACCCGTTGAGGATTACAAAGTGTTTAATGTTACATGGTAAAACAATTATTGACAAGGTTTATGTAAAGTGCATATGCTCAAGAAAAATTATATCCATAAAAGGGTTACTATAATTTTGATTAATGTGTATCTGTACATGGATAATAAATTCTTGACCCGCAGCTGACCCATGTCAAGACTACTATAAGTACCTCTTTCTCCCAATTAACAGTCCAAATGTGCAGGGACCACATTCAATCTACTGCCCAAAATTAGAAAGCCAACTAGAGAAAAACTAACAAGTAACAAGCACAGATCTGCACTGCCCAAAACCAACCTATCAAGGGCACAGCAGCCGACCAGAGCAATAATGGCACTGAGACTTTGACCAGGTAACCTCCTGGCAGGTTTTCCAGGTAGCGGCAATAAATTGTCAACAGCCTGAACCAATAAACCAGGCCCCTAATGACTGCCAGCACCCCTGAGGAAGAAAATAGGAGTGCAGACCCATGCCTGCAAAATTTTTGCAGCAACAACTCTATCAAAGCTACAAAATGTGTCAGTGGCCCAAAGCAGACCATCCACCTTACAAATTCTCTAATTTTAATGTTAACTAAGGAAACAAAAATAATAATGAGCTCAAATCAACACTGTCCTAATAAACAATCCATCAAGGCAGTGCAGCAGCCTCTCAGGGCAAAGTTCAATGGAGGGCAGTGACCCTCACCTGGGCTTGGCAGTGATGGTCGAACACACCCACAAATGAACTAAGCCCCTCATGACCACCTCCACCACACATGAGGAAAAGAAGAGGAGTGCAAACCTATGCCCACCAATGCAACAGTGGATTCATTGTAATCTGTAATCAAGCCAATTTACTTGCACATCATGAGTATACACCATTTGTTTATATTACATTGCACACTGAGGTCAATAGAGCTGAAAGTCTGTAATCATTACCAACCTCCTGTGTCTGCAAATGTTCACAATATCTGTTCAACCCATCCAACTATAAAGATCTTCAGTGTTTATTATGATTCTTATTTGTTGATACTAATTGGATTATGCTTCTTTGGATTGAATTCTGGGTCTTGGTTAGTAGTCAAGGATTCAGTTGTATAGTCTGAAAGTTTGTTGTTAAACTTTGGAATAATCTCAATAATTGTTGAATTAAAAGAGGATGAATCATTTGTGGCTTCAATGTTTCTGTTTAGATCTAAAACATCATTTTGCCTTTAAATCATTGTTTTGTAGCTCAGGAATCATTTCGTTGTAATTTTGTGTTGATTTGAATATTTTTTTCATTTTTTGTGGTCCCCCAATCACACCGGAAGTGGGGTAATAACTTCTGTTGTGATCATCGGAGAAATTTGATTTTTGTGCAGGAAGATAGCTTAAGTCCTAATCTATAATGTTTAATTCTAAAATTGAGATCGAATTAAAATTCAAAATAATTTATTCGCTCTGGACTGATTTGCCGTATTCGGCAACTTCCTGTTTAGCAGACGATATAGTAATTTTATTCCTATGAACAATTTAGCATTGGGATTTCTTTTTCCCTTAATTTTATGATTAATTTTTGTATTTATAATGTTCCTTAGGCTATTCTTCAAGTTTTTAAATAATAATAATAATCTTTCTGTAAGAAAAAAAAAGTAATACAAATAGAATTGTTTTTAATTATTTTTTCAGGTCAGTCATCTTTTTAAAAACTACAAATACAAAAAGTAGTCTAACTTCAAAGTTAAACAATCAAATTCCTCCAGGTAATACGATTAGAAACGTCATAAACATTAGAAGACAAAGAGTGATTTAACTCGTATTCAAAGAAAAAGGCAAATACTCCAGATAATTAACAATGACGCAATAGTATTTGTTTTAGTAATAAAACAAAACTTTTTCAACGTTTAATAATATATTATTAAAGATTTTATTATTACTATACTACTCTAGATGCCATCATATTCAATACAATCTTTATTAATATTATCAAACAAATAATTGTTTTATAGTAACAAAATTATTATTATTTTATACAGTTATTATTTTTTTAAATAATAATAATTTACCGTTACTCAATGCCCTACTTGGTTTAGAACAGTGGTGGAGAGGCGTATTCGAATTCAAGAACCATGAATCGCAGCTCAACCTGTTAATTCCAATGCTCGGACTTAATCTGAATTTTTGTAATAATTCCCGACTAACAAATAAATGTATTTACATATATACTAATAATCTCTAATTTTTTTTTTTTATGTGTCAAATGCGTTGACAGGGAAGCGAACCCGGGCCAGCTGCTTGAAAGGCAGCTATGCTAACCACTAGACCACCAACGCTTGATTCTAATTGGTTTTTGTTATTAAAGAAAAAATATTAGAATGATTGTTTTCGATTATAATCACTTATGAAAGAGCGAATAAAAAAACAAAAGTTTTAGAAAAATAAATATCAAGAAATAAAAAAACACAATAGTTTAGAAAGATAAACATTCTACAAAGGAGTTTGAGGAATACTTTAAGCGAATTTGTAAGGATAAAATAAAAAAGGGAAATGAATTTAAGATAGATATCCAGAGTAAAAAATAAATAGTAAAAATTAGATAGTAGAAAAAAGGATATGAAAAATTGTATAATCTCTGTGTAAAATAAACAAAAAGATAATCTTTAAATAATCTCAGTTCACAAGTTTCAAAAGAATACTGAAGGAATAGGCAACATTCACAAGGCAGTAAAACTATTATATTTATTTTTTTAAGAAGGCTAAATATCCATTTACTGATACTGACCAAAATTGCTGACTGAGTTCATTATGAGCCAGCTACTTGAAAAAATAACAAAACACATGAATGTGCTAGGAGAACTTTCATCTATCTAAAAAAATTTACGTCTCTATCCAGGATACCTAGGATATGGTGGCGTAACATAAGTATAATCTTTAAATGATTACATTATTAGAAAAAAAAGTATTAATGATATTCATGGTTATCAAAAAGACTCCAATAAATATGTATAAGTACATGTAAAATGATCATAAGGATGCCCTTAAAGGTGTGTATAATTTATGTTTAGATAGACTTTTAATTTCTGCAATGGAAATAGTAATAATTGTAATTTTTGATATACAAAACAAAAGCAGAATAACACAGAATTCCTACATATTACATTTAAGCTACATTTACAAGTAGTAATCCATTTCAAATCTATTCTCCAGAACATTAAAGTAAGTATAATTATGGCACCTGGCGGAATCTCAAACTAGTTTTAGCTATTGATGTTTTTTATTTAGGAAGCATTAGTTTGATACTTCTTTTTGTTCATAATGTATTTGACTAGCTAATGATTTAAAAATTTGCCAACACTTTTAAGTTTTAAATTAAGACATTTGCCTGTGTAATTGTAAAAGGTCTGACATTAGATCAATACTAGACAAAGATTAAAGCATTGAATTATCAAGATATAAACCCAGGATGTTGACATAATTAGAAGAATGTTTATCAAAATGCAACAGCATTGATTAGATTACATAATACTAGGCAGATTAGCATTGAGAAGGGTGTGCACCAGGTTGACTCCATATCACCAAAATCTTTTTACAGCAATTTAAAAAAAGTATTTTGTAGATTAAAATAGGAAGGCTAAGGGATTAAAAGTAAATGAAGATTAATTTAAGTCATCTAAATTTGCAGATCATACCATTGTTTTTTTGTAAATAATGTTTCAGAGCTTCAGCAAATATTGCAAGAGTCATCAGATAAAAATAATATTTAAATACAAGGATATTGTCTATACTGAACTTAATGTAATTTAGAAGGGATTTGAACTCAAACATCTATCCACTTCATCATATATTATCAATATGTATGACCACAATCATGTAAAAAAGGCAAATAATTTCCAAAATACATATTTCGTGCTGAACCAATACTCATCAATTGATTCAGATTATTATCTGCCAGTAATCAGTGCTCACTATACATTAATGTAGCAAATCTTCATACTTTAATGGACAGGCTTTAATTTTCTTCATCTTCCAATTCTTTAACTATCCATATCATTGAAATACTGATGATAAAATCATCAAAGCCCTTGTTGATACCAATATTGTTGTCATACCCACTCTAAAGTCAACATGGGTTTGACAACAATATCGGCATCAACAAGGGCTTTGAGTCTTCCATCATATGGTTTTCATTGATTATGAATTGCTGAAGGGTTGGAGGTGGAGAAGATTGAAGCCTGTCCATTAAAGTATGAAGATTTGGCCTCTTAATATAAACTGAGCACTGATTATATGTGTGTGTGGGAGATGATGATCTGGACTAACTGACGAGTGCTGGTTCAGCATGAAATATATATATATTGGATATTGTTTATCTTTTTTACTTTATGTGGTATGTGTATTGATTGTACAGGATGGAGTGGATAGCTATATGGAGCTTGAAAGTCTGAGTTCAAATTCTTTCAGATGAAAATAAAAAAATAGTATTAAAGACAAATGCTAAAAAGACCAATTAATGTTCAATGGATTTTTCTCAAAAAAAGAAAATAAAAGATTGATAATGATGAATTAGAAACTAACAACTACAAATAACTTGATAAAATTATTAATACAGATGATAACATAATGCATGAGATTAATCACGGAATTAAATTAGAATGGAATGCTTTTAATAGAAATTTTTACCAGTTGTTACTAATAGATCTGAGACTTGGACACTTAAGAGCAATATAGTAACTTGTAATTATTCAACAAAGTATGGAGAGATGTATGTATTATTGACATGTTTGTCTAAAAGATTCTGATGATGGCATTTTAGTATTATGTATTTTGTTGGATTATTTTCATTAATTAATATTAAGAAGTGAATATCTTTAGCTAAAAAAAAAAAAATTAAACTTTAAACTTTCAAATATATTCAATTGTTAGTAATAGTACACAGATTAGTATATATCACAATGTTTTAGTGGTATTCTTTTTATTTATTCTTGAACTATTGATGACCTGACCAGTGACAATTCTAATATGGGAATCAAATCTGAACCTTTATATTCTTGAATACTGAAATATAGCAACAGTTAGTAAAAATTTAATATACTTATATATGAGATTTTACTTGATTTCTTCACTTTTTTCTTAAGAACAAAGTTAATTAATATCATACAGACATTGTTTTTTATCATAGTAGGTTGATTTGAAAGGTTATTTGCTACAATCATGTGAGCAAATTCTTTGAATTTTGTTCCTTATACTTTTTCCTCTCTATCCAAAATATTTGTTTTTCCAATCACTGAATTATCTGGCTAATTTGGAATAAGTAGAGGAATGTACATTGGTAAAAACAGTTGCACTACTGAAAAGTGATTGAAAGAGCAGAAACTGCTGATTAGAAAAGAGAAAACAGAACATATTGAAAATAGCAGATCATGGATATATTAATGGACATATATTTATTTGTGAAATTACAAAATTATTGGATAGAGGGGAAAAAATACAATTCAAAAAAGCTACTGACATGATGATAAAAATAATCCCATAAGTCAACTCACTGCGATAGTGCATGATGTCTGGTGGCCACTAATTAATCTTGCTAAGAAAAAAATGGAAAAATCAGGATAACAATCATATTAAATTCCTGCTGACTATTGCCTTGTGATTAGAGCATGATCTGGCCCAACCGATGAGTGCTGGTTCAGCACAAAATGCATCTGGGGGGTTATTTGTATTTTATTGTATCTTTATTTATATGAAATTATTTATGAAATAAAAAAGAATCAAGAAATATGGAAGTATCTATAAAAATTCATTTTTCAAGAAACCAAGGGACCAGGCTTGATTCCCAAACTTGTATTGCCACTGGCTAACAATCCTTGAAGAAGAGAGGAGAATAAGATCACTCAAAACATTGTGTTATATACTAACCTGTGTGCTATTATTAATAAATGAATGTATTGAAAAGTTTAAAGTTTAAAAAAAAATTAAAAAATGAATATATAGCTGTATTAGATAGAGAATGAAGGTACCAAGTAATTGCCAATGTTCTAACTAAAACAAAAATACAATTACAATTTGATGTACTCTTCATCCTCAATGTGTTATGATCTTATGGGTTCTAAATTCATGGTTTATCTTTAATTATAAATTCAGGCTATGAAGATAATAGGTGCTACAAGACTTATAAAAATAAGAGAATTATTGTGTAATATATTGACCATCATCATCATCATTTTCACCCATTATCGATCCATTGCATGGTGAAGATTTCTCGAAGTTCAATATATCTTCTCTGATCTCTAGCCTCTCTTCTTCACATCATTCCAACACACTTCCCTTATATTGGCTATAATAGTATATATATAATAAACAAAATACACTAGAAATAACACTACAAAATTAAAAATGCCTATATAAAATTAAAAATAATTTCTTTGCTATAGCCAGCTTACAGCTTCATCCACCATCAACATTAATATTTAAATCTCATTAAATTCACATAGCAGTAATATTTAAATTTCATTAAATTCACACAATTGTGATGTTACTGTTGTGTGAATTTACCAAGATTTAAATATTAGCATATTGCTACTCAAAATGGTGGAAAAACTCATAAGCTGGCTATAGCAAAGAAATTATTTTTAAATTTTATATAGGCATTTTTAATTTTGTAAAGTTATTCCAGTGTATTTTGTTTATTATATTTATATCACTTGACATTATATATATATATAATAGCAATATCAAGCACTGTACTTTTCATGCTGTATTAGCATAACTTTACTTTTAGTTATGTATTTGAATTGACTATGTATTTGTCATTGTAAGGACTTTCCTGTTGTAGTAGATACATGCACATATATGTTTATTATTACTTTTTTGTAACTACAAAAATCAAATATTTATCCAGAACATTTAACTTGATGAAAAAGTGTGTTGTTAAAAAAAAAAATTGTTCTTTATAAAGGAAAATTTTTTAGAAAGGGGAGAGAAGAAAGATGGGGCAGGGGTTGGTCAATAGAATGAAAATGAAAACACTTCATGCAACTTTGATACTGAATTTTTAAACTTGCTTCACAATTGTATTAAATAAATAAAAAAACAACATCTCATTTACTGGAAGACATGAGGAACAGAAATTTTATGATGCACTATAATCAAATTTGGTTTAGCAGTTGCTGGTTGGTTCAGTAGTAAGCAAATGTTCATGAATCTTAATTAGGATTGAGTCAGAACTCTACCATTCATTAGAACTATATGTACTGTGAATGAATTACATTGGAATGATCTGATATCATAAAAAGAATAACTATAAGCAGAATGACTTTAATGGTTATTCTATTATTGCATAGAGAAATAAATATTTCCTCTCATTAAATATGCCCTATGTAGCACAGAGGCAGAGCAGCAAATTTAAGAGTCTAAAGTTTTTTAATCTGCCTTGTGTGTCCATATGTCCCGGTATATTCTTTCAAGACAGTTAATTGTCCCCATTTTCTTAACTACTCATTTTTATTTTTATTTTTTAACTTTTAATTTATGTATTCATTTTAAATTAATATTTATTCCTTTAATATTTTATAATTAATTTTATGGCTAATCAGCGATTTTCCCGAAATTAAAGTGGCTTCCATTATTTTGGTATGTTACTAGTAAGTGATTTCAATTTGTGATTGTTTTGATATATATACAAACATTTTTTTGCTTTTCTTTATATTATGAAATGAGTATATTGTTAGTAATGTAAATGCGATTATACATTTTGTGATATTTTTATTTCGTGCTGAAATATAGTAATTTGCAATGTTGTCTTTTTTTTGGTCGTGTGTTCCGATTAGGCCCGTGGAAATATGGACCCTAACCATGTAGTGAGTTAAGCATGACTTCCGGAACGACTGATCGACCATTCAATTGTTTTTTATTGCTAAGGCAAAACATAAAGGTTTATTTTAGGCATATGGAATCGACCTCATGAATGGAAATGACATTTTGCAATATTATGTATTATCTGAAAGGTTGGGAAATGACATTTTATAATATTTATTATCTGACATGCGTTATATACAGAGAACATGGAAAATTTAATGATTTTTTAAAAATTAAAAAAAAAAAAAATTGATGGAATTGAATGTCAGAATCACGTGATTAAATATTGAATTTAATATTCGTTTGAAACTAGAAATCGCGTAATGATTGTGCAACAAACAGTTTTGAATATACACATAAATGTGTATATGAATATATGCGCGTATATATATTAAATTGATTGGGGGGGGGGGACAGCAGACTTTCAGTTACTGTTCTTTCTCTCTTTAGTTTTATTGCGATTACATACCAGGATGTTTAAATTCATTTAAGGGTTGCATAATTTCTTTGAAAGGCAAATCACGTGGGTTTTTAAAAAAAATTTTATTAGATAATCGATGGCTGATTTTATTAACTTTAATACTAATACATTTTTTCAGTGTTTACTAATTGATGAGCTTTTTATTTACTTTTAATGAAGACAATATCACCGGTAAAAAAAAGAAATTATAATAAAACTAATGAAATAATCATAGAGAGAATAATGTTTATATCTATATAAAAATTTAGAAGTTCTAGTTCAAACAAAAAATGCAATCTTTTTATTAATTAAGTTAATCCTCGGTTAATTTTGTTAATAGAGAAAATATAATTTTAACCTCCCCCCCCCCCTACTAAGAATGAACGTAGAATTATGTGATTATTATTTTGATATAATTTTCCAGCCAGTACTCGTCACGAACTTGCTTTTTTAGTACTATTGAATGATTATAACGATGTCCCTTTTAGCGAAATAATATATAAATTGCAAGTGTATTTATACCGGTATAAATAATTAAAATCAAATCTTTATAGTTTCAGTTTATTCGGAAAATTATGGAAGCTTAATGAGGATGAAAGTCTGTGCTCATATACCCTATATATTACATATATAGAGACAGATATATAATAAACCTATGTGTTTCAGTTATTAAAGTGAAGCATAATTTGTATGCTTCAATGTAAAGAGTTAAAACAATGGAGACGTACTATATAGCCTTTAGTAAATAAATTTCTATCTTCAAATGGATCACTAGGATTAGAGAATGAGTGTGATTGTAAACTCTATATAGAGTACTTATTAATGTCAAAGCTATACAATGAATAATGTACAACTTTGAGTTAATACATTGTACAGGCTTAAACCTGCATTTATATATGTAATATATGCGGGATTCGAACACAGACTTTCACACGACCCACCACTCTCAGTGCCATCTCATATTGCTGACTCACCTGATCACACACATGTTGAAAAGATAAATAATCACCAATATACGTATTTCATGCTAAACCAGCAATCATCAGTTGCTCAGCTTTATATTAAGATAGCCAATCTTCACACTTTAATGGACAGGCTTCAAACTATTCCAACTCACAACTCTTCAGTCTTCAATTTGGGATAGTGGTCTGGACCAACTGATGATTGCTGGTTTAGCATGAAATACATATATTGGTGATTATTTATCTTTTCAACATGTGTGTGATCAGGTGAGTCAGCAATATGAGATGGCACTGAGAGTGGTGGGTCGTGTGAAAGTCTGAGTTCGAATCCTGCAACTTTGAGTTAAAAACATTGTGTTTTCATGCATGGTAATAAACTGTCATTTTATAAAAGTGTACAAGACTTCATATTAATTTGCAAACAGATTATAAAATGGAAGGTGAGGAAAAATCAAATGGCATAGAATAAAGCCAAACACTTTTCCTAAATGATAAAAAAATAAAAAAATAGTATATTAAGTTCTTGCTGGAATGCAATTTAAATTAATTAGGCAATTAACTGATGTAACTAAGTCAATCATGTTGGTATTATTCTGTCATTACTTACCACCCTACCCTTCACAAAATTTATTTCTAGTATTTTAATATTTAGACTTCATTGTAAATTTTAAAAAGGCATTAAAATAATTAAAATATAATACCTTGTATTTGTATATTTATATAATCTTTTAAGAGTGCCTGGTATTTCAAATGTTGTATAACCTTGGCAAACACCTGCAGTATGTTGTATAGGTTACGCATGGGGAGATCATAAGAGATGTGTAATATCTCATTTTTTCAAATCATTATTTAACTGCATAGGCAGTGTTAATGGTAGCATTACCATTTTGGAAATTGATGATATTGTTTCTAAAATGTTAAATTGGACTGTTGAAGTTGACAACTGCCAGACAAACTTTGGTAAACAGTGATTCTTTCAATAACATGCTCAGTACTTACACAACATGACTACTTTCCCATGGTACATTCATAGCAAAATGGAAGCTCAACCTTAAATCCATTCATAGTGGATTGCTTTAATGACTAGAATATGATCCTTCAAGTAACTTGCTCTGCTTTGTTGTTTTGACTCCAATGCTTTATAACATCCTTCAGATTCATTCATTTAAGCATCAAATTTTATCCCCAGTTTTGTTCTATCTGAATGTAGTGTGCTCTTGAAATTTGTTAATCCTGAAACATTAAGCATTCCTCATCATAGACAACAAATTAGTCTTTTAAATTCAGGCAGTTTTGATGTTTTATTTCTATAGTCTATGAAACTATCTACTATCAAATATTCTTTACAACTATTTTTTTAAGATTCCTTCTTTAAAAGGAAAAAAAAGGTTAAGTTGATATGTATTTATTTTCATGCTATTTTTCTAATATATAGTTACATTCTTCAGATGATACCTTCCTTATTATGTTTTATTTTCTTAACAAAATACACACACATATATATATATATATAGTAATAACCTGTATATTTATACTTTAGGTTTGTCCAATATAATACTATTAAATCGTGCTTTCACACTTCTAACGTAAAGCTATAACAACAAATTGAAAATTAAATTAAATGGCTGAGCGCTTTCAAAAAGATGTACTTCTCATATTCATAGCCAGTTATGATCCCTTCTTTGAAATCATTATATAAATAAATCTGATATGCAAATTATATGCAAATGAGTCACTAAGACCATCTTTTAGATATCGCAAAACATGCATGCTTTGTAGCGGAGGATTCTTTCACCATTAATCGTAAGGATGCATGTTTTGCGATATGTAAAAGATGGTCTTAGTGACTCATTTGCATATAATTTGCATATCAGATTTATTTATATAACGATTTCAAAGAAGGGATCATAACTAGCTATGAATATGAGAAGTACATCTCGAAAGCGCTCAGCCATTTAATTTAATTTTCAATTTGTTGTTATAGCTTTACGTTAGAAGTGTAAAAAAACACACACACGCACACATATATTAAATTACTACAACTTGATCTACAAGTGCCAAGCTCTTGCACTCTTACCTTTAATATATAAATTTTTTTAGATAAATGCTATGATGATTATTTCTAATTGTTTGTTAAACTAGAGATTATCATAAATCATTTTTAACCAAAATATAAATGTTCAAATCATCATTTTCAGCCATTACTAATCCACTACCGAATAAAGGCCTGTCCAAATTTGATCCAGTTTTTCTGATCTCTAATCATTCTTCTTCACATCAAACTTCCTTATTTCATCCATTCATCTCACATGTAGTCTCTTTCTAAGTCCTTTGAAGTCTTTTCAACTGTTCATCTATTATCATTTTGTTTAGCAATATATCCAGCCCAGTTCCATTTCCAATATCTTAATTCTTTCAATGATATCAGGAATACTTGTTGTTCATCCAACCATGTATTTTGTTTTCATTTCCCTTCTTGTTACTCCTAACACATGTTTCCCCATACTTTTATTGAGTGGTCCGAAGTCTCTATAAAGCTCTTCTGTTAATTATCTAAATCCCAAATCCATAAATGAGAATCGGTAGAACAGATCTATTAAAAAACCTTTTTTTTTCAATCATATTTCCTTTTAATATTATTTTTTAAATACAAGCATAATTAATATACTTAGGGTTTAAATATAATATATGAGATTTGAACACAGACTTTCAAGCACAAAATATGTATAGGGGAGATCATTTATCTTTATCACATGTGTGTGGTCATGTATATTGGTTGTATGAGATAGAGTGGATAGCTGAAGGGAGCTTTAAAGGCTGTGTTATATTATATTAAGTTATTTAATAGTCCATCCAAGTTTAATTCTATGATCAATTTCATCCATTATATTTTCATTTGTGTTAATAATTTGACCAAGGTATTTGTAGTTGTTAATTTTTTTCGAATTCATCATTACCAATCTTTATTTTCTTCTAAAAAAAATCCATTGTTAATCTTTTTAGCATTTATTTTTAGTCTTACAGTCTTCATTTTCATTTGATAAAATTTTTTTTTTGAAGCTCAGAAGGATTATTTGCAATAACAACCACATCCTCTTCAAAATCTAGATGATTTTTTACCCTTCATTTACCTTTATTCTCTTACTTTCCCATTTTAATCCACAAGATATTTATTGTAAAACTGCTGAAAAAGTTTTAGAAATATTGAATTATCTTGTTCCATATCATGATTATCTAATGCTTAAATTACTGTAGAAGTGCTTATAGAATCATATGCCTTTTCATAATTTACAAATTCAAAGCATAATGACAATTTATATTCAATGAACCTTTCTATAACTTCATTCAGTACATGAATGTGATCTATTTTACTAAACAATTTTAGCTTTTTCCTTTGGTTAGTTAACAACTAAACCTTTCTATAACTTTTTTCAGTACATAAATGTGATCTATTTTACTAAACAACTTTAGCTTTTTGCTTTAGTTGGTTAACAACTAAAGTCTGTTGTAAATAAATTGTAATTATCTTTACACAAATTTTGTTTAGAACTGATAAAAGACTGATAGGTCAGCAATTTCTAATATTGTTATCACTTTACTTAAATATCAGTATTATTACAGCATTTCTTCCAATCATCTGTTGCATCTTTAATATTTAGATATTTGATATATAACTTTGCCAACATAATTTCATTTAATTAATTATAATTCAATTTAATTAAATATTAATATATCTTATTTTTATTAAATATAACTATATGATATTAATTGCATTTATTTTTTTCCAATGTATATCATAGATATATTTTCAAAACCTCCTTTTCATATCACTTGTTTAAAGATGAATAAATATATCTGAAAAATTGAAGGTTAATTGCCTTTTTCAATGTCTTTACTCATATGATTCAAACATTGAGACGAGAGGTTTTTCAAATGTATCTAATGCACATATATATTTGCAAGGAAATCAAGTCATATATCATGTGACTTAATTTAATAAGCTTGTTACTAGAAATATTATATAGTGAGCATGCTAATAGCTCTTAACAAGCTTTTGCAAATATCCATATCCTCAGACTGTTTTCTAGCTTTGGCTGTCATAAGTGAGATGCTAGGATATTCAGGCATTAGATTTAAAAATACCAGGTCAAGCCCCAGCATTTATCTAACAGTCAACAGAAAATCTGAAATTTTCAGACATCCATATGTCCTATATGACTATTTAAGTTAGATAGCTGGATTTTAAGACATATGGATGTCTGAAAATTTCAGGTTTTCTACTTAATAGTTAACTATTAGATAAATGATGGGACTTGATCTGGTATTTTTGAATCTAATGCATGAATATTCTAGTGCCTCACTGATGACAACCAGAGCTAGAAACTGATCTGATAGGGATATTCAGAAAAGTTTGTTAAGGGCTATTAGCATGCTTATTATATTAAAAGCATAAAGCTAAACTAATCAATAAATAATCAAAATTATGCCAAATTCACAACTCAACCAGACTAGCCAAAAAAAAACCTCTAAAGTACAACCAATGTTTTCACTGCTACAAGCAGGCTTCTCAAGTGTAAAGAACTATTAGTTAAAAGAAGGCTGGCTGCCTTGACAACAGTTTGAAATTGCTGATTGTTATCTATATTGGGATTGTTTAAGTATTGACTGGTTTCTAATGGTATATATATATATATATATGCATGTGTGTGTGTTTTAAGACTGTAAATAAAGTTACAATCAAATAGTTGTAACTATTTTTAGTGATAAACCCTAGGCTGTTTAGTGCAGTGATAAATTGGTACATTCAAAAGATTATTAGATTGATTTTTAAGTGCATGTAGTAAAAAAAAAAAGGTTAAACGGTTTGCCATTTAAACATTTGATTACCACATAATTTTTTGAACTATTAATCTTATAATGATTGATTTTCTTTTATCCATAAAGTGCCTAAATGATAGCCCTTAGCATAGTTTAACATATTTGCATCAATATTTGGTTGATTGAACAATTCATGACCTCTTGAACAATTGACTAAGTAATATTTTGAATACTTTGCTCACGCCTGTTTGTTTAATCACAATTTAGCATTTTATATGAAGAAAAAACTAAATCATAATTATATATTGGATTATTTTCATCATAAGTATCAATTATTAAACATTTTTACATAAATTCAAATACATTAAACTGTTAGTAATAACATTAAGATAAGTATGTAATATAGTATTTTGAATTATATTATTTTTCTTTCTTTTCCTTAAAGTTTTGCCTGGCAAACAGTGACAGTATTAACACAAGAATCAAAACAGTAACCTTTATATTCATGAATAATTTAAATATATAGTAATCCAAAATATTTGGAAACCACTCATTAACCTTGACTTTAAGAAAAAGTGCATAATCAAAAAGAATCTGCATAGTTAAGTTTACAAAATTTATATTGACTGTTGCTTTTGAAAGAATAGTTTAATTGGTTAGAATGTCATCTTAAAATTTATTATTCATGAAACTAGAGGTCACTGTTTCAATTCCCATGCTAATACACATAAATGGAAAAATATGGGTGATTTAGTCTGCAAATTGTATAAGGAAAGCATAGAAAATATTAGGCATCTGTTAATTCAATATAAATGCTTGAATGCAGAAAGGGTACAAATAATAAACTTATGGAAGAATAAATATGGACAAAGTGATTATACAGCAAGTCATTTATTGGTTTTTATGCTGAGTTCAGGAAAAGATAAGGGGGGATTTAGATATGAAGGCTATGGAGTTGACAAAGTTTATATTGTGGAAATGGGATGGAGCAGATTATGGGAAAACTTAGTGTGGGGAATGGAAAGGGAAGGTAAAGTGGCTAACAGGTTTCTCTGGGCATAGTGGCTGGGGAGAATTCTGACTCCATATAAGGAGAAGTCACAGTGCATCACATCATATCACATCACCAATACTGTCACTGGCCAGGTCAGTATCTCCTGAAGGAGAAGGGAAATAATATTATTTGAAACATAGCATTATATCGAAGTTATAGAGTTTGACTTTTTCTAAAAACATTTATCTATTAATATTAGATGATGCCATCATCTTAAACTTTCAAACAAATGTTTTTATTATTTTATCTTTCAGTGTTTCATTAACAAACTTAATTAATTCTATCAATTTCTCTTGCTGTTTATATTGTAACTGGACACACAATCAATCCCACTCTTCATTAGTTTTATTTCCTGATGAGCATATTGCAGGAAGGAACTATTGATTGGCATTCCCCAATGCAGGCATCACCCCACCTACAACAATATTTCCTGCTCATCAGAGTATGTAGCACCATAAAGACTGAAAGCATTTAGAAATTTATTTATTTGGTTTCCCAAATGGCACCACTAGAGTTCCATCTCACTACAACCTTACTTACTATCATCTGGTTATGCCGAACATAGCTCAGGAAGCATGACATTCTCGTGAGAAAGATGCAATGAATGATTAGTGATGCAACATAGAATTGGACAAGTACATTAATTTTAAGTAAACAATAATTTTATTTAATAGCAATTCATTAGCAAATCCATCTAATATAGTTCATATAATGAGAAGAAGTCTAGAAATATTTCAAGTAGGTTATCTGAGCAAAATCCAATTTCTTAGTTCACATGATGAGAAGAAGTCTAGAAATATTTCAGGTATATATATATATGCAAATGTTTTTAACCATTTATTCCAGCTTTGTAGAAGTACTTAAGCAGGTACACATACACAATTTATACATAAATGTTTTGGATTATTAATCTCAAGTCTATAGAAGCATTTCAAGTAAATGTACAGATAATATCGGTATTGCAATTATTATTTCGGGTCTGTAGAAACAATTTGAGTAGATGTACAGATAATATCAGTATTACACTTATTATTCCAGGTATGTGAAAGCATTTCAGGTAGGTATACATATTATATTAATACATAAATGTTTGTAATCATTTATTCTAGGTCTGTAGAAACATTTTGAGCAGATATACGAAGAATATCAGTATTACAATTATTATTCCAGGTATATGAAAGCATTTCAGGTAGATATACATATTATATTAATACATAAATGTTTGTAATCATTTATTCTGGGTCTGTAGAAACATTTTGAATAGATATACAGATAATATCAGTATAACAAATATTATTCCAGGTATATGAAAGCATTTCAGGTAGGTATACATATATATACACATATGTTTTGGTATTTTATCAAGATATAGATAACACACACATAAGCATTTATGATTCACATAGCATTTTATTATTTTTACCATATCTTTGATTTTTGTGATTGACATTTCCATTTAGCTGGTTTATTTGAAATAATTATTACAATTATTATTAGAAGTATTTCTATTATTTGAATATATCTTAAATTTTATGAAATAATTGGCATTTAACTAATGAAATATATATATATGGGTGTGAATGTTCATAATAAAGTAATAATTTTCATTTTTTATTTTCATTTTAAACAAAGATAAAAAAAAAATACAGTCAACTTTTGACTGAAGTTACTAAACTGATTGTGAAAACTTTTCTTAAAACTAATAATATAAAATTTTATCTTTTTTTATTATAAAAATTAATTACTCTAATTTTAATTTATATTCTATTGCAATTGAATCATTTCTAATTGCTTACCTCAAATTCATGTCTTCATTTATTACTGCATTTCTAAATAACTTGGGAGGTCTGGATTGAAGCTTTCTGGTTAAAACTTCTAGGCAAGGCTTGAAGTTTACATGTTTTGCAGATGGAGAGAACAAATAGTCTAGCTCAGTGGTCTTCAACCTCTTCACACCTGCGGCCCGGTAAAAATAAGGATAAGATTTCACGGACCGGCAGAGGTTTAGATAAATTTTCTTAAAGATGTAACCTGCTTAGCCTTAGATAAGCATAATTGTTTTAACTGACCAAAACAGCACACTAGTTATTGGGTATTGTAATGGTGTTACTTACCTTCACATGCTAAAAACTCTTTTTCAAGTTGCACAGTCATACTGTTACAGAAAACATACAATAACAATCATTCTCATTAATGTGTTTGAATTTTACATTTATTATTTCATTGTTAAAACGTGCAAAAATAAAATGTTATTCACCTGAATGTTGAAAGAGTCAAAAGTTTTGATCTTATTTTATTTTGGGGTGGGGGGTGAGAAATACTGAGACAAAAGATAGACACCAAAATTATTTTTTGTTTGTTTTTATTTTTAAAAAAAGGTAACAGAAATTGGTTTTAAAAATAAAAGTTTTAGTATTTTAGCAGTATATAAATAAAGCCAAAAAAAAGTGAGCGTATTTTTAAACAAAAAAAAAAAGAAAACGAAACTTGAAAAAGTTAAAAGTTTTGATCTTACTTTATTTTGGGGTGGTGGGGGTGTATTGAGAAATACTTTGTAAAAGTTAGAGACAGAACTTATTTTTTGGTTTTTATTTTTTAAAAAAGGTAATAAAAGTTGATTTAAAGCCAAAAAAAAAAATCGCCATAGAAAAAATTTAAGAGATAAAAAAAAGTCACGTTACATTTTATTGTTTTAACAACGGTGATAAGCAGTTGTGATTGGCTATCAAAAGACAACCGGAGTTTGTATAATAAAAAAACTTTTTTCTACCCCCCCCCATAAACATCTGTGATAAATAGAAAAACAAATTAATTTATGTATGATTGATTAGATTTTGTTTTTGTTCTGTTTTTTTTTTTTAAATCGGGAAAAAATACGATGAAAAAATAAATAAAAATTGTTCATATTAATTAAAAGTTTAAAATCTTATTATTTTGTTATTACAAACTTTGTTGCTAGTTTAGCTGCGGACTGACAGAAAACTTCTGCAGCCTGGTGCCAGTCTGCAGCCTAGTGCCAGTCTGTGGCCCGGTGGTTGAAGACCACTGGTCTAGCTGAAGATCATATTATGATGTTTTTTCATTAGGCTGTTGGTTCCATTAAATCACCTTTTTAGTAGTTTTGTAGCCAAATCTTTTGTCAATTCATAAGTCTTGTATCTCTGAATCAATTAATATAATAATAATAATCTTCTACTGATTTTCCAGACTATATATATTTTTTCCTCCTGACAAATGGATTCACCTTACATGTCCTTTTACTCCCATTGGTGGAAAAGCTTTTTCATCCATGTCCATATTTTTAATCCCCTAGATCATTGGACAGTTTCTCTTTGGCAGGAACAGACTTTTAATTATTGACTATGTGTTTTCAAATCTTGATTTTTCTTGCCTGCAGCAATGATTTGACACCTACAGTTATTCTGCCTTAGATATTTTATTCAATCTGGTTTTAATGTTTAAAGATTTTTATTAATTGATTTTTCACTTGAATTTATGAATTTTAATAAAGAAAGATTTATACTTTCTTCAATTGCAAATATAAAAGTATTTGCTTTTCCTTTTAATTTGACCAAATTATCTTTTTTAATTGTGGTCAAATTTCACTATTTCTTCCTTTTCCTTAAAATATTTAGTTTTCTTTAAAATATTAGTCTTTTTTTAAAAAAATATTACTTGTCTGACTTAAAATATAAGTTTGAGGGGGGGAATCTTCTAAACATATACGTGAAACAGTGTGTCTGTTTCAATATATACACTTAACAAGAGAGCAATACAAAGACTTTAGATCACTCAATGAAGTATTGAAAGATGTATGTGAACTATAACAAGAAGGAATTAAAAAAATATATAGGTTAGAAAACAAAATGTCATTGTTATCATGAAGCCAATTAAGAGAACTGAAGTCAAGGTTGATTGATCATATTGCTAGAAGAGAGTAGTAGATGACACAGATGAAATCTTAAACTGGATTCCAAAAATTAATAAAAACCTAGAAAGAACATGTGAGATGAATGGATGAAATAAGGAAATATACTGGAGTGATGTGGAGAAGAGAGATTGTATATTGGAGAAACTGGATTAAACTCAGAGATCTTCATCCTGTAGTGGATCAATAATGTTTGAAAATGACTATATTTAGAAATTCTATTAAATATTAATTATATTCATAAAATATTTTTTCCCTTTTCTAATGAATATTAATACATCATACTTTCTTATGTCACTCTTTTCTCTTATATAATAATGCCACTTATTATTATGAATATTTTTTTATAGTTTTTATAGTAACAAATAAAATTTATTATTTTATATTCATGTATATATTTATTTTATATCAGTATTTTATATATACACATTTATGCACATTATATCTATATGCATACAATTTTAGTTGTTACTGATGTGGTGTAAAATATTTTTTTAAATGAAAGTGGAAGTTTCTGTGTTATTTCAAGTTAATGATATATAATGAGCATGCCAATAGCTCTTAACATGCTTTTCAGAATACCCCTATGCCCAGATCAGTTTCTAGTTCTGGTTTTCATCAGTGAGATGCTAGAACATTCAAGCATTATATTTAAAATACTAGGTCAAGCCCAGCACTTTATCTAATGTTCAGCAATTAAAAGTAAAAAATCTGAAATTTTCAGACATTTCTATGTTTTCAAATCCAACCATCTATCTTAAATAGCCACATAGGACTGAACTAAGTTCAGATACACCATATATTAATAGCTTTAGCAATATAAAATCATCAAAGCCTTAAGAACAATAACAATAATTGCAAGGAAATCAAGTCATATATCATGTAATTTAATTTAATAAGCTTGTATTACAAATGTTATATAATGAGCATGCCAATAGCTATTAACAAGCTTTTCAGAACATCCTTATCCCTAGACTGGTTTCTAGCTCTAGATTTCATCAGTAGGTGCTAGAATATTCAAGCATTAGATTTAAAATACTAGATCAAGACTAGCACTTTATTTAATGTTTATCTATTAAGTTAAGTCATGTGATAAATGATTTGATTTGCTTGCAATTATTGTTGCTGCCCTTAATGTTTTGGCAATTTCATATTGCTAAAGCTATTAATATATGGCGTATCTGAACTTAGATCAGTCCCATTTGGCTATTTAAATTAGATAGCTGAATTTGAAGACATATGGATGACTGAAAACTTCAGATTTTCTACTTACTAGTTAAACATTATATAAAATGCTGGGCTTGACCTGGTATTTTAAATCTAATACTTGAAATATCCTAGCACCTCACTGATGAAAGCCAAAGCTAGAAATTGGTCTGGGGATAGGGATGTTCTGAAAAACTTGTTAAGAGCTATTGGCACACTCATTATATAACATTTGTAATATACAAGTTTATTAAATTAAATCATGTGATATATGACTTTATTTTCTTGCAATTATTTCAAGTTAAATATTTCCTCCCTATAAAACCATTATGTACCACAAAAGAATTATCTACGTTTTATTCCTTATTATCAATTATTTATGTCATGATAAATGAATTATGCACTTTCTAATAATTTATAATGTTGTATAAATAGCCAAATTATTTGTATATACACATGCATTATATGGACATATATACACATACATATTTATATCTATTTCTGCATATATATCATACAAATTATCAATACCCTATTGCTATATAAATTGAATAAAAATAATAAACAATATTAACATTATATATGAAATATGCGGGCGAGGGGGGATATTGAAACATAAAAATATTTGGCCGTCTTTATATCGTTTTGAAAACAAATTTGTGCTCTATAAAATAAAGATTGATGAGTATACATTAGTCTTCAATAAAAATAAAACACACATAAAAAATGTATTAAACACAAAATCGATGAAAAATTAAATTTATAAGTAAAAAAAGAAAAATGTAATAAAATCAATTTTTTTTAGATATTTTTATTCACAAGGAATTCAATATAATGAACAAAATCGAATGCGGAATGTTTACATATTAACGTACATATACTGACACTAAATATAAATAAAATAGTTTAAACACAAAAATATAGAGTAATAAATTATTGTTTAAATAAAAATCTATATGAGGAAAAAAACAATAAGAGTTTAGAAATAACAATTATTCAATATTAAAATAACATAAAATAAAAATAGGATCGATAACAATTACATAGAAATAAAAAATGAAAATATCCAATATAAAGTAATATAACTAATGATAAAAAATAGTGAATAAAATAAATAACCTTTATTATTAAAACGAATAATGCAACAAAATATAATAGATGCGCTGCTACATAGTAAATAGTCACATGAAAATAAAAATAATATAAATAATATTTATAAAACATGTAGAAAATGCAGTAGTAAAAAAAAAAAGTATTTATATAAAAGAAATAAGAAAATTAATAAAAACATGTAAAATAAAAATTTTGTTAATGTATGCACAAAAAATAAAGGACGCAACTATGTGAAAATGATATAAAATATATTTACTACGAATGAATTAGTAAGTAAAAAAAACATTCTTAATAAAAATTGAGTCTAAAAAGGAATAGTTTTAAAATCACCCACTAGAGGGCAAAAACCTCTCTAACAGTGCTTCCTAGAGGATCAATGAGGAAGTTAATATTTAAGTAAATATTTAATATATAGGGTATATGAGCACAGACTTTCACATGACCCACCACTTTCCACACTATCTCATAACACTGATACACTTGAACACATATATGTTGAAAAGATAAATAATCACCAATATCAGTATTTCATGCTAAACCAGCAATCATCAGTTGGTCCAGATTACCATCTCTACACATATATGCTATAAGTGCTCAAATATATATTAACCAAACCTCACACTCTAATGGACAGGCTTCAATCTACTCCACACTCCAACTCTTCACCCATCCATCCAATTGAAAATCTGATGATGGATATTCAATGTAAAATTAATAATAATTAAAAACAAGACTTTAGATCACAAATGATATATATATAATCAAATAATTTTATAATGCTAGCTTGAATACAGCTCACCTCCATTACTTTTACATGCAATAATGTGTTTGGAATAAGAAATAAAAAAAATCATAGTCAAAATTAAAGGAGCAGGATGGGGTAGGTGAAAACGAGTAAAAAGAAGAAAAACCCTAGATATTTAAAGTAGTGCATTAATGATTATAATTAGAAATGCTTATAGAGTCAAGTTAAGCATTTTATGATAGAACTAATATTTGTTGACACCAAATGGAGAAGAATTTTACTCAGATTAAATAGAAAATCTTAATTTGAATGTAATGTATGTATTGTAAATTATTAAGTTTATATAATAAGAATAAATATATTTGTTCTAAAGATATATATATATATATGTGTACTTTCACAATCATACAATGAAAGTATTTTATAGTTAGCGAATAAATTCGTAATTAATCTTGCAATTATTAAAAGTTATTATTTAAAATAATATTTATGAAAGTACATTTATAATGTAAAAGTGAAATTGGAATTATTATTAACAAAATAACATTTAAAGATCAAATAAAATGTTTGATTTTTTATTTTATCTTTAAATAATAACTTTCATTTTAAGATGAAATGTTTAATACATAGTACTGTATATAAAAAAAAATAAAAGCATTCTGGCGGGAAAAAGATATAACAATGTTTTTTTTTTTTTTAAAAAAAAAAAGACTTAGTTAAAAAAACTATAATGGGGGGAGGGTATCTAGACAAAATGATCTATTTTTTCTTAGATATATACCATGGAATATCTCATTTAGGAAATTTAAATAGTTGTATATTTGCTAGAAAATGATTAAAATATTGCTTTTTCCCATATAATGTCTATCAAGTACTAGGATTCCAAAGAAACTTATTTACAAAAATAATATAACTCATAATAAATAGATATCGTAGTATTTTCATGAAGGTTTGTGATGATGGTGTGTTAGTTGTATTTATTATTTGAACTATTTCCATCATTTAATATGAGTATTGAATGTCTTTAGAAAAATTTAACTTTATTTAAATATTCCAAATACATTCAACTGTTGGTAATGGTACATCAAGCAGGTTAGTAGATGCACCTATTTGATGTGCTATTACTAACAGTTGAATGTATTTGGAATATTTAAATAGTTAAATTTTTCTAAAGACCTTTAATATCATATTAGATGATAGAAATAGTTCAAACAATAAATACAAGATATTATAGTGTTGATTCAAATGATTCTGATTTATATGCATTTATTTACTAAAAAAACATTTTGCTGATAGAAACCTACAAATTAATAAACCAAATAATATTTTTGTAGTGTAATTTTCACTATATCACTCTCATGCAAAGTAGGAACTAGTTTTTATTAAATAAACTGTAGTAATTTGCTATATATATATACTGAACATTGATAAAAATATGTGTAAGAGATTAGGGTCTGGGCCAACTGATGTATACTAGTACAGCATGAAATATGCATCTTGGGATCATAGATCTTTTTCATGTCTTTTGTCATATGTTTATGATTACATTTCTTCACAAGGTGTTAAAAGCAGATAAAAAACAGTCACTACCTTGTGTGAGAGTGGTGTAGTGAAAATTAGACTACAGAAATATTATTCATTATTGGATAATTTCTAGCCTAATGAATGACTAATAAAAACTATTAATAAACAAAATCATTCTTTTAAATTTTAGCTAGATAAATCGCCACACAAAATTATGTCAGACTCCAAAAATATCATTAATAGAAATTTTGTCATTTTGCATATATGCATGTACAGCAGAAGAATTCATTAAAAAAATTATGCTTCCACATAAATCCATTATATAAAGATAATAAACTAGAGGAATAACCTTTATAACTGCTGTATTCTTTTTAAAAAAAATTTAAATCAGGTAATCAAAAAAAAACTTAATTGACATTTACAATATATATATAACATTTATTTTTGATTACATGGAGAAAACACGTTTCAAATAAAATAAATTTTATTATATAACAAAAGTAGAATATTAGGCTTCTAAAATTAATATAAAACGATAAACCTTCAACATGAATAGAAGTAGGTTTTGTTGCAGTTAAAATTTCCTTGTATACAATAGTTTATCGTTCCATGTTGCATAGCTAAGAAAGAAATTTTAAAGATATGTACGCTAAATTAAATCATAATTTCAATATTTACTAAGATTTTAAATAATTAAACCTAAATAAATCAAATAGTACAAAACTAATTCCAAATCTATGAAAACAATCAGGATATATGTATGCTATCACATGATCACCATTTTCCTATGCTTACATAAGCTATTAAAACAATAGCAATCTCTCTCCATATAGTAGCGCTACACAGTATAAACCATAATAATCAATGGATGCTAAAAGATTTGTGCATCAAAATCTCTATCTAGTGCCTACTCATTCAATATCCCCCGACTAGTTTCTAGCCTGTGGCTTACACTAAAGTCAAAGATCTAGGTGCAGTGCTATCATATTCAAGGTTTCTCAATTATGAAAGCTACAAGCTAGAAATTAGCCTGAAGATATTGAAGGAGTAAGTCAGTAGATAGGGATTTTGTTGCAGAAGCTAGTAGTCATCTGAAATTCAGGCACAGCCACCTGATGGCATTGTTTATGTGTCAAAACACATAAAAATGCCATTTCTACGGCCAGCCTTATGGCTAATACAACATTTAATATTGTATTAACCCATTTGGCAGGCCACTTTACATGACATTGCACAAAAATATTATGGCCTGTTTTGTGGTTTGAAATTATTTATGTGTATTTGTTCTATTCATTGCTGATTACCATATCACTTGAGGGTGTTTTAATTTCAAGTCGGTACAACTTTTCAAATCTCCGTAATAGAGTAATGTCATTTATATTTAAATAATGTTGTTAATTAATAATAATTGTCATATGGTCACCATCTTCCCTAAAAAAATGTTAATATGTAAAAAATTGGCAAAGTGTATGTTTGAACATGCTTCGATAAAGCTCACGCGCTAAGTCACATTTAGCGTGGAAAATATACGAGACCAATAAAAGGTCTGAGAAGAACGTGCAATTTTTAAACTTTTCAGAATTTCTGAGTACAGAAAATGTGTGAGAGTGTGTTCTTTTTTCAGGCACATAATATCCTCCCAAATACCATACTTTTTATTACAACAATAAAATAATAAATAAGTTCAAAAAGTCCAAAGTTTGTGTACTTTTTGTTTTTTTCATTTCATTAGAAATTGACAATATTTGGATTATCTTTTTTGCAGCAGGATTAAAATAAATGACTATTTTTGTTGACTTATTTTTAATAATAACAAAGGGTAATACCTGGTCTGTTGATCTACACCGTGCGATGGCACTGTTTCTATGCCAAAGCACATAAATATGCTGTTTACAAGGCCCTCATAGATCTTACGGCCTATAAACTGCTCAAACCCTAAGATGTTGAAGTTACCCTTACCCCAACATCTCTATGCATGTTGAACATTATTAGCGATGAGTATGCAACACTCTATAGACATTACTCTTGACTATTGTACAGCATATGATATGAAGGTTTCTATAGTTGTAATGACGAAAAGTATATTAGAACAGATTTTTTTTTTTTTTTGGTTAAATGTATTGTAATTTATGTGAGTTAGTAAAAATTGTAATGAATTCTCAAACACCCCTACTTTCGTTGTCAGGGGTCACAATTCACTAAATGAGGAGTGTAAATCACGATTCGGCAAAGTTCACGATCAAGTCGCGCACTTTCTGATACTTTTTCGAGATCAAAACAGTTCAATGGCAGACAACTGTTCGGCATTGTAGTTTTTAGATTTACCTGCTACAGAAGCAGATGTGGTGGCCTTCCTTCAACCCAAAAAAATATTTTATCCACCCAGAAAAACTATTTTTGTGGTGGTTTAATGAAATTAAGGCATTGTCAAACATCTGAAATGGAATGTCAATCATGTCAATGTTGACGAAGGTGTTCCATTCGCTCATGGAATGGGGTTTGAGAGCTGCCAAATTGCTTTTTCACAAGTGGTATGGCTAATTTATTATTGAAGCCGGGATCAGCTTACCGTGAAGCGTATTAGAGCTGAGTTGGAAAGGTGTCAAAACACCGTAAGGAATATGATGACAGGTCTTAGAGATGTCTCTTGAGAAAGCCTTGTTTCTTGAAAAAAAAAAGTTTCTTCAAAAACAATAAAAAAGACTTGGGGAAAAAAAAAGTTTCTTAAAAAAAAAAAGACCGGAAAAAATAATATGTTTTTTTTTTTTAAAAAAAAAAAAAAGACAGAATATTTTTAAAAGCCAAAAAAACCCCATTTTTTTTATTTTTAAGAAATATACATAAAACTGGTTACAAAACAACAACAACAACAACAAAAAAATCAAGCAAATCCAAAAATTAAAAACATAAATCAACAAAATTTAAAAACAGCCCGGTAACGTTATATCTATTTGTTTTTCACTAGCAACAGCGCCATCGAGCAGTATGGGTAATTAGATGATGTATTACCTAACAAAGTATAAAAGCCTCCCAAAAAAGCAGTTTATTGTAGAAGGCCAAAAAAAAAAAAAAAAAGGTAATTCAAACTAAATATAAATAAAAGTAAAAAGTGAGAAAAAGTTACTAAAAAAAAAAAAATTATTGACTTTTTGTTACAATTATTTTTCCATGTGTTTTTTACTCCCTAAAAACAAAAGTTATTTTGGATTTAATAAGAAGAAAAACAATTTGGTCAACCAAAAAAAAAAAGATAGAAAAAATTTGAAACACTTCCCAAATAATTTCATATTTTTTCAGCAGGGTTAAAACAAATAGGGTTAAAATAATTTACTATTTTTGTTTACTTTTTGTTAATAATAACAATACAAAAGCTCCCCCCCCCCCCAAAGCTGTTTATTGTAGAAGCCAAAAAAAAAAAAAGCAAATTAAAACGAAATATAAATAGTAAAAAGTGAAAAAAAGTTGTTTAAAAAAAAGTAAAATTATTGACTTTGTTACAATTATTGATCCGAGGGTGGGGGTGGGGATTTCAAAACAATTTTTGAACCCCAAACAACACAAAAGTTACTTTTGATTTAATAATAAGAAAAAAAACAATTTAGTCAAACAAAAAAAAAAGGTAGAACAAGGTCGAAACAAGTCCCAAATAATTATACCATTATATTTTTTCGAGGGGTTAAAACAAGTTTTTTCGTTGTGAAACAGTCCAAAGTTTTAAAATTCAGAAAAATAAACACAAAATTAAATTACCAAAAATTTGTTGGATAAAGAAAAATGTCAGATTAAAAAAAAAAAAAGAATATAAATATTTGTTTAAAAAATTGTTTAATCAAAAAAAAAAAGTTTTATAAGACAAAAGTTGTGGCAGCCCGGTAATGTTTTATTTGATAGATTTTTGTATAGCATCAACACCCCAAGAGGCCATGCCCGGATTTCAGATGATTACTCAGAAACCTTCTAGCATCTATTAATTACTATGGCTTAGACTAGGTGGCACTAGTGTATCACATCAATAAAAAAATAAAGGGGATTTAGATATAAAGGTTATAGAGTTGATAAAGATTATGTTGTGGAAATGGGATGGAGCAGAATATGGGAAAATTTAGATTGGGGAATGGAAAATAAAGTGGCTAACAGGTTTATCTGGGCATAATTGCTGAGATATTTTTGACTTCGTTTAAGGAGAGGCCACAATACATCACATCACATCAATAAATATAAAAAAATAAATATGAAAAAAGTGATTGTACAGAAAGTGGGTTATTAGTTTTTATGCTGGGTTTGAGAAAAGATAAGGGGGATTTAGATATAAAGGCCAAAGAGTTGACAAAGATTATGTTGTGGAAATGGGATGGAGCAGAATATGGGAAAATTTAGAGTGGGAAATGGAAAGTAAAGTGACTAACATGTTTTTCTGGGCATAGTTGCTGAGATTCCTGACTCTGTTTAAGGAGAAGCCATAGTACATCACATCATATCACAAATGTGCTTGCTATTATTATTAAAATATATTGATTGAATCTGTTATTATTAGTAATATATATATATATATAAAATTATTTAAATCAATAAACCAATATTTGAATGATAAGTTATTAAATAAAGTTGTATGTAATGACAATGATATCAGAATTATGAAGTTCATCAAAAAAGTTGAATGTAGATGCATGTGTATGTTAATATTGAATACCAGAAAATCATGAGAATTAATAAAATAAAATTTCACCAAAATAAATAAATCATATGTAAAGTAAGTAAATAGTTTGGGAAATACACACATACCCTTGCTTTTCTAAAATAGAGAGTTTACATATTACAAACTATCAGATGGATTAATTTTAATTTAATAAAATAAGCACTGAAAAAATCAAAAGAAAAGTGGATTTGTTTAGTTTTTTACAAACTGATGTTAGTAGAGTGGAGGATATTTTCAAAATTTATAAAAATAAAATTACTGAAACAAATTATATATCTTGCATATAACCAATAAATTATCACATGACTTGTTAAAGCTTACAGTAAGTGGCACAGAGAAGATAAAGTATATATCTTCATTTGTCTGTCAGATTTTATAAATATAGAAAGGGTCAACATGCCAAATAGTTTGGAATGTTTAGCCAATAGTAGAACTTGTTTAGCATCTGATAGCAAAATCATTACAAGAAATATAGACTACAAAATTCTTGATTCAATCAACATACATATATTTGCATAATGACTAGAATTAAAGGAGTAAACTAAGCCAAATGTTTTACTTTTTTTGCTTGCATATGTACATCAGTATGAATTAATTTATAAAATATAATCTTTGATAATTTATATGAATTAGATATATTGTAGAAATAAATAATAGCATGCATACAAAAGGTATACATTTTATCGCTACTAAGATAATGTAACAATAGATTTTAATACTAATTATTTATACAAACTTTGTGTTTATTCATATGCTAGTAAATATAGGGTGGTCATATCAAAATTTTAAATGGTAACTATAATATTTTTATGATGAGAGGTGGTAGTGTGATGAAGTCTGCAGTTTAAGTTTTCTTTATTTGATGTAATGTTTACTATTTTATTTCATTTTATTGTTAATAAAATTATTTTGTATTAAAGAGCCATTGCCTTCCTATCAAAATCCCCAAAGTGGCTTCAAGCTTATGGTTTTCATCAGTGAGAAGCTTTGCATCTTAAAACAGTGCAACTAGATTGCACTCTTCTTCTAGCTCTTATTCTTTTATTATACTATCAAGATATCATCCCAAACTGAAAAAAACATATAAATGTTTTCAATCTAAGCCAACTTGCTTATATAGTCATATACATCTGAATTCACTTAAGTTTCTATATATTATAATGTCTTTAGTTTATTAATAATTAAAGTCACTTCTATTCCAAGGCAAGAATTTGTTAAATACAAATAAAATGTCATGTGACCTATCACATGTTTTCAGCTTACATAGTGCTATTTTAGAAGCATACTTTTCCAACTTCCTTTTGCCACTTAATGTAAATTTTAGAAAGCAGTGATAGTGCTTATCCAAAATCTCCATACTAATTTTAAGCTTATGGCTTTCATCAGTGATTCCAAAATCCAAAGCTCATCACTGATGAAAGCCATAAACTTGAAATTAGTCTGGCAATTTTGAATAGGAAATCATAGGATAGGGATTCATTAAACACTGTCATCTGGTAATTACAATTGCTTTCCAAAATGTAGCTTAAGTGGCAAAATGTAGGTGGAAACGTACGCTATTAATGTAGTGTTTTTAAATTACTTTATAATTGCCTACTTGCGTGGCATTTAAATAACTATTTGACTTAAACTGTTAGAATATAAACTTGAAAGCTTGGTTTAATAATATCTGAAACTGTATATTTTGGAATTATTATAAATAAGACGATAGCAAAAGATAAAAAAACTTAAAAAAAAACTATAGCGAGCATTATAGTTGAACTTTATTTGAAGTTTTGCAAGATTAATTAAAATGTAAGTTTTTAATTTAATAAAAACTGATTATTGATAATTTATTTATTGAAAGATGATTGCAAAGAATGTGCTTATTAAAAAAAAATATTGCATTTAGTATACAAAATGGCATTTAAATAATTCACGATACAGCAAAGACATCTCCATCATTACTCCATTGTAACAGTGAAGGGAATGACATTATATAGTTTATTAATTGTAGATTGGTAAGGGTTTAAAATCAGTTTTTCAACATAATATTTGATTTGGCCATGGAGTCTTTATCTAAAAGAAAAATCATAAGCCTGATTCAAAACTGAAAAAAATTCAAGCCTTATCCAGACATAATTTTACCCCCCCCTTCCCGGGAAAGTAGGTATGATACATTTACAGCATTGTACTCTTAACTATATATAAATTTGTTATTACATTCAGATCATTAAAACTACCTTATATAGTTTTACATGCATTAATAATATACAGTTATTTGAGAAAATAGAAGCAGCTCTTGGCTTAACGCCACCTATAGTAATCTAGAGTATCAGTAATTACCATATAGGAGTGCACTTAAATCCACATCTCCAGATCAGTTTATGAGTTTTGCCTCTATCAATGAGAAATAGAATTCTAAATCTGGGGGTGGGAAACCGCCGTTATTTTATCATACTTTTTTTGCCATTAGGGTTAATGTATTTTTTTACTTAGTATAAGAATTTTTAAAAAAGGGTGATCTGCTAATATGAAATTAATAATGATTAAAAAAAAGCAAATTAAATGATGATTTTAAAAATATTTTATTATGATTAGGATTACATTACATAAAAGGTATATATTTTTAATAATTAAATACTAAATTATTATATATAATTTTTTTAAAAATCAAGTTAAAACGTTTGCACGCCTTTGCAGTTAAACCGAGACTCTGTATTCGACATTCAGAAAGTTAGATTAATCTGAGATGTATTTTATTTGACTATATTTTTTATACAATTTTGATATTATGTGCAATATATTTGAGAAATCTTTAATTGTAGTTTTTAGATTTATTTTTAAATATCCATCTTTCTTAATTCTCTAACATCTTCATTGGAAATAAGTACGATATAGCTAACACATTTTGTTTTTTAAGGTAAAAAATATTGAAATATTCTTATTATGGTTGATCGTAATCAGATTCCTAATTATTTCTTCACATTCATTAGATCATATATTTTAAAATAAAATATATATCTTACGCACAGCATTATGGGTTTTTATAACTTTTTTGATAATGAGTTACAACAAAAAAATGAAGACTATACATATTACATCAAGGATTTTCAAGCATTTTTTTTTTTTTAACTGTGAATGTATTCAACACACATACACATTGTTTATACAATTATATCATTGAAACATTGCATTTTAAAATACACAAAAATTCACACGTTTTTGCAAAAGAATGTTAAATTTGTTAACTATATAGCTAATTGCTTTGAAATGCAACCAACATTCAACATCAAAATTGCGTATGGAAAGCAAAAAGATACAGTAATACTTACAATAATGGAAGAATGAGAAGGGATCCTCCACTGTTAAGTGAAATTTGCGGTTAAACAAGTTAAACCTTTTTTTACTGATGAAAGTTTATAGCCTCACTTACTACTATTATATAGGCTGGACATATAATTACTTTACTATGGCTTGATTATATTAGCACAGCATAATTCTTTGGATCAGCAATTCATTTTTGAATGCACTATAAATGAATTATCTAGTTCAAACATTGCCAACACATTAATTTAACAAAAAAAAAAAAACAACAACAATATTACTATTCTCTACTTTTTGTTCCTCATATATAAATACAGATACGCTCATCCCAAAATAACTAAATATCCCAGATTATAAATTTTAAAAGGTAATCCTTGAAGACTATTCTGATAGCTATATTTTTCAATAAAACTTTTTTTTAAAACTAAGAATTTTTAAAAACATGTTACAAATTAGTTTGTGTGGTTATGAAAAATATCTTCTGAAAGTAGGTTTATTGATTTCAAAGAGTCTTTTAACAATAGGCTTTATACAAAAATGTAGTCACAGATGTTGGCACTATTCCAAAAGCAATAAAAAACTTATCACTTACAGTGGCAGATTTCGTATAACAAATAATAAAAAAATGAATTAAAAAATGATAATCAATATTTTAAATTAAATGACAATTCCTTTGAGTTATAAATTTAATTTTAAATTAGACTCATAATCATAACAACAACAACAACAACAACAACAATAATAATAAAAAACTTACCTTGGTCGGACTAAGTAGAAAAATGCCACTTCATAGGACTAAATTTTCCTGCAATGTTATATGTGTATGCAAAAAATTAATAAATACACAAATGCAGCAAAATACGTTAAAAATTCTGGAGAGATATCAGCTCCAAATAGTATGCATGAAATTATTTTTATTATTGCAAAGTTACTATACATCATGAATAAAGTTCATGTTTGTAAATTATTAAGAATTTTAAACTTCTCTCTTATTTATTATACATCATGAAATAACTGATAAATTATTCTGCATCATTTCAGATAACAAACTAGAGTGATCGAAGCTAACGTCTCCCCAAATTTTTTTTCATATATAAAAGCAATTTAAAACCACTACTAAAAAACATGTTTGCTTATCAAAATAAAATAATACCAATTGTAATGTAGAAGATAAATTAACCTTGAAATATCTCAGTGCAGAGACCTTTCTGATAATTTTTTATAGAGCTATTCACCAGATTTGCTCAGTACTTTGAGTTTGAATGTTAATGCATCATTATTTTACCCCAAGCCATTAAAAGATAAGTACCCATTTATTGACTTGTAGTAGATGGTTAACTGAATTGGCTATGGACTGATTTTTTTTTTACAAAAATTTAGCCACGAATCAAATTTGAATTATAGGTTGGCCCTTTAGGCTAGTGATATATATATATTGAAACAGATTGGAAGCAGGCGATATAGTGACATGAAAAAGAATTTAAAAAATCAATTGGATGAATAGAACAAAGTTTTGAAAAGAGTAAATAAAAAAAACAAGATCAATTGAGAAAATTAGAAATAAAAAGACAAATTGGATTGAACATATTAAGAAGAAATGCCAATTTAATCAAAGTTGTTTTGGAAGGAATGGTGAATGGAAACAAGAAGAAAGGATAGAAAAGATTGGCATTGATGAATGATATAAGAGAGAAGAAGAGTTACATGGAATTGAAGAGCTGGATAATGAAGAGAACAAAATGGATGAATTGATTATGTGACTACTCTCTGAATCTGTCCATGGGACAGAATACTATATATATATATATAATTATAATTGAAATAATATTTTTAACGGTTTATAAATAATTACAAACAATCTTAAAATCCACAGAAGTACTTTCGGTTACTTTCTAACCTGCCTCAACTGCCATTAAATTCAAAAACCAAAAGCGGAAGCAAACATCATCAATTCAAATTCCACGAATCTCGTATTTTAATGTTAGAAGCTTGTCGATTTATTAAATGCGTTTTATTCCTGTTTATAAAAATTGCCTCTTTAATTTTTCTTTTACTATGGTTTCTCTCTTCATGAAGAATTTTCACATTTTCAAAATTAAATTTAAATTTATATTTACATGTTTTTTCGTGATCAAAGAAAACTGAAGAAGATATTAAATCACCATTATTTTTATTTTTTACACGCTTATATAATAATTCATGTTCCTTCAATCTTTTCTCAATACTGCACCTAGATTCACCTATATATGATAGCATACAATCACAAAAAATTTGATATATGACATTACTTTTTTGCTTGACAGGTATGACATCCTTAGAATTATTGACTAATTTATTAATATTGTTTGGAATGTAGAATGAAACATTAAACACATTCTTATATAAATCCTTAAAAAATTTTACTTGTGGATTTGAAATAAATGGAATAGATATCCATTTTTTATTATTAATCTTCATTTCTTTTAAATTATCATAATTTTTTTTAAATTGACATAAAGCATTGTTTATTTGTTCCATTTTATAACTGACATCAATCAATTCCTTGGCAAATATCTCAATATTTTTTAGTTTATCACTTTGGTAACAACATAATTTTTCATTCCAAAACAAAAAAGATTTAAAACTTGCCATCTTATGCAACATTGGTACTTTTGATTTACAATTTATATATCCTCTTTTTTGCAGTGGCTTAATTATTAGTTTATAATTTAATATACTGTTATCTCTTGTGATCATTAAATCTAAATAGTTAATCTTATTATCCTGTTCTTTTTCAATAGTCCATTTCTATCCATTCAACTTATTTAATTCCTCTATAAGCAAATTTATACTATTAGTATTTCCACAAACAAAAACATCATCCACATATCTTTTGTAAATTTTAATATCTCCAAAAATACACATATTTAAAATACTACTCTCATATGTAGATAAAACGAAATTGCAAACTTGTGCAACTACAGGCAATCCCATAGGCCAACCTTTGGTCATTTTATAATATTGACCTTCAAAAGATGCAACAATGTTATCATTAAAAGGTCAATATTATAAAATGACCAAAGGTTGGCCTATGGGATTGCCTGTAGTTGCACAAGTTTGCAATTTCGTTTTATCTACATATGAGAGTAGTATTTTAAATATGTGTATTTTTGGAGATATTAAAATTTACAAAAGATATGTGGATGATGTTTTTGTTTGTGGAAATACTAATAGTATAAATTTGCTTATAGAGGAATTAAATAAGTTGAATGGCTTGAAATGGACTATTGAAAAAGAACAGGACAATAAGATTAACTATTTAGATTTAATGATCACAAGAGATAACAGTATATTAAATTATAAACTAATAATTAAGCCACTGCAAAAAAGAGGATATATAAATTGTAAATCAAAAGTACCAATGATGCATAAGATGGCAAGTTTTAAATCTTTTTTGTTTTGGAATGAAAAATTATGTCGTTACCAAAGTGATAAACTAAAAAATATTGAGATATTTGCCAAGGAATTGATTGATGTCGGTTATAAAATGGAACAAATAAACAATGCTTTATGTCAATTTAAAAAAAATTATGATAATTTAAAAGAAATGAAGATTAATAATAAAAAATGGATATCTATTCCATTTATTTCAAATCCACAAGTAAAATTTTTTAAGGATTTATATAAGAATGTGTTTAATGTTTCATTCTACGTTCCAAACAATATTAATAAATTAGTCAATAATTCTAAGGATGTCATACCTGTCAAGCAAAAAAGTAATGTCATATATCAAATTTTTTGTGATTGTATGCTATCATATATAGGTGAATCTAGGTGCAGTATTGAGAAAAGATTGAAGGAACATGAATTATTATATAAGCGTGTAAAAAATAAAAATAATGGTGATTTAATATCTTCTTCAGTTTTCTTTGATCACGAAAAAACATGTAAATATAAATTTAAATTTAATTTTGAAAATGTGAAAATTCTTCATGAAGAGAGAAACCATAGTAAAAGAAAAATTAAAGAGGCAATTTTTATAAACAGGAATAAAACGCATTTAATAAATCGACAAGCTTCTAACATTAAAATACGAGATTCGTGGAATTTGAATTGATGACGTTTGCTTCCGCTTTTGGTTTTTGAATTTAATGGCAGTTGAGGCAGGTTAGAAAGTAACCGAAAGTACTTCTGCAGATTTTAAGATTGTTTGTAATTGTTTATAAACCATTAAAAATATTATTTCAAATATAATTACAATATTGTTTTTTAATTAACGGATATTTTATTTATTTTATATATATATATATATAATAGAGATTTAAATATCACAGTCTTATTTTCATATAAATGGGATGTTTTACTCAATTTTTATTTTAAATTTACTAAAGAAGTTTATCAGAGAATATCCATTCATTTGTTTTATGAATGTTATATTAATAATAATTACAAATATTTTATATTCATCAAGAAGTAAACATTCTTGCATTTAATTTACAATTTTAAAAGTCCACTAGTTACTATATTTTTAGCATTTAATATCTTGTTATGTGTGCATTGTGCCTTGCCTAGAATTTTATATGCATTTAAGTTTAAAGTATTTTCTACAGTAGTCAGTTGACACATAGTTTACTTTGTTGGTTCGAACATTGGATATACGTTTTGTATTATTTTTATAAATCTCTTAGATATAACTTAGTTTAAGTGAAGTATATATCTTGCTATTAGTTAGTATTTGTTAGCCTCATAGAGTTAGGCTTAGTTAATAATTTTTGAATATGCTTATGGAGTAGAGAAAATCCTCCATCCTTATTGTATTGTATTTCCATGATTTGATAGTGCTTGTCCCCAAAAAGAGGGTATTGTATTGTATTTTTCAGTGATGATGATCACATTTATAAGCATTGGAAATCCCATGAGAGAGGATTGTGCTTTTCTGGTGTGTTTTCCTGTTCCCAGATGTACTGTAGATGAATTCCAGACATCTTCATTTTGCCTCGAAGTTAGGTATTTTTGAAAGCCACCATATTCTTTTCCAGCTCTGAGGAGCCTAGTATTTTTATATTTTTTGCCTATCATTCATGATGACTTAATGCTAATTCCACCACAGTAGGTGATGTTGCATTTGTTTTAGATTTGTGATGACAAGATATGCTTGTTTGAGGAAATGTATTTCTTCAGGTAGTTGTAGCTAATTTAAGGCTCATAGGTATATCAATGTTTGAATTGTGTTACTATGATAGTTTTATCATGCACAAGATAACCAACAATAAGTTATATTTATTTTAAAGTATGTTAAATATACATATGGTATAAGTGGCAATTCACACATAATAATTTAATATTTTCATCCAGAATTTCACCGCTGGATTTGTAAGTCTGTTACATCATTATATTTTAAACATTGAGGGAATAATTTTATGTGGACTAAAGTTATTTTAAAAAAATATAGTTGATCTCTAATGAATGATTGTCCCATACACTTAAGTTAGTTTAATTTTAATATTAGCTTAATCTGATTTAAACCTATCTCTAGCTGTGATATTAGTTATATCCATGAAACTAGTGATGATATTTTTAAAAAAGTATTGTTGAATATGCTTATTCCAACTTAGCATTTGTTAAGTTGAGGAGTATAAAATTAAGCTTAGGGTTTTCAATATAAACCTAGTTCTGTGTGTTATTCTGATTATTAGATGACACCATAATGTTATCAATTAGTCTAATAAAGAAGAATAGTAATGTGCTTATTAAGTACATATGATAATTAAAGTTTAAAATATTTTTGAGAAAAATATAATTATTAAAAGAAAGTAACAGTGAATAACCTTTGTCGGTTATTAAGTGTATTAGTGTAAGTTAAATAAAACTGTTAAGAGTCCAAATAATTATATAAAATCTTAGTGTGGTATTGGCAATGTTTGTATTCTACTACATTGGTAAACATTTCTTCTCATTTTTAATAAACCAAATTATTATTATTTCAAAAGTTTTTCTTTTGTTTGTTTTACTTTTATATGAAAATATATTATTGTCTTGGGTTCCAAGTTCACAAAATCTTAAAATTTTAAAGTTATTGAATCTTCAATTCAGAAATTTACAAGTATATTCTAAGTTAATTAAATATAGTTGATACTGTCTTGAAAATTAAAAAAGATATGTTAAAGTAAATGATTCTCATATTGAATCACAAATACAGATAATTGCACTATAGCAGATACATAATTAAATACTTAGTTAAAAGTTTATTTCTTTTAATTATCAGTATATCTGTTCAGACTAAAGATTATGCAATATCAGATTAACAATATTAGTACTTCAGAAGAATATTTTAATTAATATTATTTTAAAAGCTGCACCTTATCTTATATTCACTGCACATCATCTATCATCATCTTAAATCTTATATATTTAAGGAATTCTAATTCATTTGCATTTGAGGTCATTAGTGGTTGTCTGTGAGTATGGAAAGGCATTAAAAGTACCCTTGCTCTTTTCTCTGCTCAAGTAATATCTTAGATAATAGGCCATTATTAGTTTAAATTTAAATTGATTCACTAAATTTTGTGAATTAATATTTGTTTTGTTTATTATTTTAAGATTGAACATATTATAATTATTTTATGGTCAGCTAAGATGTCACTTATTTATTTATTAATCACAGTAATTCTTTAATAGGCAACTTAACCTAAACATTAATTTTTGCACAAGAGTTTTAGTTTTAAAATCCCTGAGGTTATTTACTCTTGTTGTTTTAGTAAATATAATTCTGGAAGATAATATTTTAAAGCAAAGCATCATAGGTCTTATTCAGAAAGTGTATGATCTATTGGTAGGACTAATATGGTGAGCATTGATTAGTGATTTTAGATAATCTTTTGTATGGTTTATTAACATATTAATATGCTGTAGTAGTTATAGTTCATCAGTATTGGATTTGACCTTTATTTGATTATACATCTCTGGATCATCATCTCTTTTCTTTAAATTTATTGTAGCCCCACTAAGCCGAGTTGTTTAGACTCTCTCATTTATATTTCATTTCATCTCATTTCAATTCTATTTCATTTCTTTTCATGTCATTTCTCATATCTTTCTATCATGTCAGTTATTTAAAACATTCGTTAAGAGTTTCTTCTATCATCTCATTTTATTTCTCTCTCCTTTATTTCATCTTCTTCTTATACATCTCTTTCATATTTTTCCCATCATCTCATGTCTTCTCTCTCTCCATTATATATATCATTTCTATTACTTTTCCCCATTTCTTTTCCCTCTCAATTCTTTTCTTTTCCATTATTTATCTTTATCATTATCATTACCTCTCATTTCATTATTAGCATTTTTCTTCTTTTCTCTTTCTCTTTTCTTTTTCCCCTCTCTCATTTCTTTTCCATCATTTATTTTTATCATTATCATTACCTCCATTTCATTATTTGCATTACATTTCTCTTTCTTTTTCACACCCCTCTTCCATTTCATTATTAGCATTATCCCTTTCTCTTTCTTTTTCCCCCTACCTCCATTTCACTATTAGTATTATCTTTCTCCTTCTCTTTCTTCCCCCCTCTCTCATTTCATTATTAGTATTATTTCTTTCTCTTTCTTTCTACCCCCCTCTCTCATTTCATTAGGATACAATTTATCTCTCTCTATGCCTCCCTTATCATCTTCTCCCTCTTCCTTTCCACTTACCTTTCATCATCATCATTTTTACCTCCATTTCATAATTTTCTCCCTCTATTCTCTTCCTCTTTTATTCCTTTTTCTCATTTCTCTCTCTCTCTCTTTCTCTTCCTCCCACCCCCCTCTTATTCTAGTAGGTTACATATATATATATATGCTGTGCTTTCTGATGAAAAACAGTTTGCTGGTTGAAATATTAAAGCAGCTTTATAGAGAAGTAATTATGTGTTTTTTATTATATTTTTATTTTTCCTTTAGTTAGTTCGTATATTTATTATTTTCATATATATATATATATGTCGTAAATTGAGATAATATGAACTGTTTAAAAGCAAATATACTTCTTAATTTTGTGAATTTAGTGAGTCTTATGAAAATATAATAAATAATCCTAATGATAGATTACTATAAGATCTTAAAATAAGTATTTTATACAATGACTACAAAAAAAATAAACTATATGGTTGTGAATACACATATAGTAACTAGAATCTTTATAAAGGCACTTTGAGTTTGCAAATTTAGGAATTTGTATATCAAAATAGTTTTGACGCCTATTCAATAAATTTCATAGAAAGCCTGAAAGTTGTACCTAACATGGTTAAGTTATTTAAAATAAGTTCTTATTCTTCCTAAGATTATTGATAGGATTAGTTATAACATTGTCTGCAGTATTTCTAAATTTAATGCGCACTAACTCCTTAAATATTCACATTTACTATTTCTTGATGAGTCTCCATCTTTGATTACTATTATTATATATTAATTTTCAACCGTTATTATTATCTCTTCAGGTCTAATGTGAGTGATTCTATTCATAGTTACTCTTAACATTCCTCTGATGAACTTCTTTATTTCTTTCATATATCTCATGTGCAGTATTTCTCTAATCTATATACTATGTCTATGTAAATAAAAACCTATTTGCAAAAAGCTTTCAGAATCACAAAATCTTTTTTATAAAATTACAATATAACCAATATGTTTTTCTTTATTTAATCATGAAATGACTGCATGAATATTCCGAATATTATTTATCACTTACAATTAAAGTGCAGAACATTAATATATTTGTAAATGTTTGTTAAAAATTACTTGCAATTTTACTAATTATATTGTGGAGGAAAAACCTATGGACTGTAAATTAATGACCAAAGAGGAGTCAATGATAAAACAACCGCAATGATAAAACTTAGAGTAGAATATTCAGTTGTTGTTTTTTTATAGTATGTTAGATATATGATGTTCTCATATGCTTTCAAGAGCAATCATTTTCACACAATTCTAGAGTGATTTGGTATTCATTTGAGTAATCTATGGCCAACATATTATATATTGCAAATATTTCAATCTCCAACCATGTCAAAAGTAGCTGCATGAATTAGTTTTAACTTTGATTCCTAACAATCACTGGGAAGTTAAAAACTGGAGAAAGGTTAAGGATCTTATAACATTATAGCATAAACTAAATAGTTATTACTTAAGCTTACAGTAGATGGTTCTGGAGCAATGTGAACAATATGCCTTGCTGTGCTGATGTGGCTGATTTGTTCCACAAGATATGTTAAAGTTTATATATTTTCTGAATATCATCTGGAAAAAAATTTGTTGCTACAGAATTTTTTTGCTTAGTGTGTGGGGGTAAATAAAAATTGGAGTTAATAGAGATATATCTAATTGGATTTGAAAAGATTGGGAAAAATATTGCTAATATTTGGAAAGTGATTCAATATGCCATTTTAAATATAAAAGAAAAAATAATTTTTATGTGTGCATGTTTACTGCGAGGAGGCTTTAAAACTAAGTTGTATATAAGATAAGTTGTTTTTTTAGTAGGTTTTCTATTAAAGAATATTTCAGTTAAGAAAGAGAATGATTTATTTGAGAAAGAACATAACATTTGAGGGGTAAGATTAGGAAGCATGTGTTTATGGATTGCCATTAAAAAAAAGTTTTTCTCCTTTTGTATAAAGAGGTTTGAAAAGTAGTAGAAAAAGAATAAATTTAAATATAGAGTAAGGGACTTGAAAATAAGGAATATGGATTGCATTTGTATCTCACAATATATATATATATAACAGAAGAAAATTAGACATGCTGTGTAGAGTGTACCATATGTGATGAGATTTATCATTTGAAATGCTTAAATAAGACTAGGAAGGATGTGATAGGTATATGTTTATGTAGATCATGTATAAATGTGATAAAAGAGGTGAAAAAATAGTGTCTAAGTGTAGATAGTTTAAAAAGAATGTCAGGAGAAATTGAGCAAAATATAGTTAAGGAAGATAGAATAGAATATGTATTTAATGGAGTGATAAGAGATATGGATGACAAAATAAATAATGCAATGTAGATGGTTAACCAAAGAATAAGTAAGATAGAATAAGAGGTAAAAGATGTAGAAGCAAAATTAAAATTGTTAGAGATGAAGTGTGAGCAGATTAAGGAATTAATGAATAGAAATGATAAGGAAGAACTAGATAAGGAAGTCCAGAAGGTGGAAGAGAATGTTATGAATGAAGTAGGGAAAGTAAACTATGAGATGGTCTTGATAGGAGACTCGCTAATTAGAGGATATGGAGATGTAATTGCAAGGGAAAATAGAAATAGGTATGTAAGAATATGTTTGCCTGGATCTAGAATTAGGGATGTTACAGATAAGATAAAGAAGCAAGGGAGTAGATATGTTTATGTTATGGTAGAAATAAATAATTTGTCAGAGCCATTGGAGAAAGTAATGGATGAGTACATAGAATTGATTAGTAATTTGAGTAAGATTAAAGGAAGAGTAGAAATAATTGGATTATTACCAAGATTTGACAATAGGTATATGTTAGATAAGGCATGTTCTATAAATGAGAAATTGAAAAAATTGTGGGAGAGAAATGTTATGTTTGTGTATATGTGGGATCTTTTTATTAGTAAGAGGGAGTTATATAGTAAAGATGGATTGCACTTAGCAAAACAAAGAAGTAAAGTATTAGGCGATTTGATTTATAGAAAATATTTTAGTTCAGGAAACTTATAAATGGGGTAGGATTTTAAATTGTAAATTATAAAAAAAAAAAGAGAATGGATGGGATGTAAGAAATAAACAAAGGATAGCTGATTTAGATATAAATGTGGAGAGGGAATAGGTCTGTAAAATTAATGATAAGCAAGCTACTTACAAATGTAACAGAGAAAAAAGAGTCAAAAGAATTTTTAAAAGGATAGTAAGAAAATAAAAAATTGTTAAAATTAGATATTTGAATATGCAAAGTGGTAGGAGACCAGAAAAATGGCTGGAATTAAAAGGCAGTTAAAAATAAAGTGCTTGAGGTATTAGCCGTAGTGAAAACACATCTAAGACAAGAAGAAGAACCTACCTTGGAAGATTTGATATGGCAGAATATAAATAAAAAAGAAAAATGGGATAGTAGTATAGGAGTTATATAAAAAAAATATTTAAATATGGTTAAGTGTCAAAAATATTTGTGTTTTGAGATAAAGTGAGGAAGGCAAGAATGGGTGGTGACTATAGTGTATATGACCCTGGAGATAGAAAAACTATAATGGAGTGAAACAGTAGCTATATGAATGCCTAGTTAAGGATATGCAGAGTTTCAAAGAAAAGGAAGAAAATGATGGCTATAGAGAATATGAATGGGAGAATTGAAGAAATTGATGATGTGGATAACAAGAATGGACAGCTTTTGAAATTTTTTTTGCCAGATAGTGAATTTAAGCATTGGAAATTTATCAAATATTTAATGAGGGACAATACACATAGTCTAGAAATAATATATTTCACATAATAGATTATATGTTAGTGGAGAAAGAGGGAATGAATAAAGTATGAAAAAAATTAAGTTTTTGATAATGAAGAGAGTATGCAATTTCTTTATAATAGAAATGGCTAGTAATGTGATGGAAAATAGTAATAAAAATGGAAAGGATGGTGAAAGATGTGGATGGAGAATGAATAATAAGAATAATTTAGAGGAATATTAAAAAAAAGTAGATGAAATCATGGAAGAGTTTGTTGGGGAAGAATATAAGAACTGGTGTGGGGAAATAAAAAAAAAGTGGCAAATAGGTTTTAGGCAAGACTATTCAGAAGAATAAAAATAATAGAAAAGTGAAAATTAGTAAAAGTAGAAAAAAAAGCATGCAGAGAATATAAATGTGCTACTAAAAACAAAGAAATTGAAAAATATGTTAATATTAAATGGGAAAATATTCTTAAGAAAAGTTGGCTAAAATAGATAATTATATAGAGAGCATGATATTAAATATTAAATTATTGGAGGATATTAATAAAAATGGAAGAGATGGGAGTAAAAAATGTTGGAAATAAATTAAAAGAAAGAAAGTAGGGGAGAGAGAAATAGTATTACTAAATGACAATCTTTAAATATGGAATGGATATAGAAAAGATGTTAGATATGAAGGTTAGAGTGATAACAAGCGTAAAAGCACATGGTAATGGAAATATTAGGTTTACAGAAAATGAATTGAATGAGACAGGTAAGAAATTGAAAAGTGGAAAGAAAAAAGGTTTAGATGAATAAAGCAATAGAGATGGTAATGAATAAAGCAACAGAGATGGTGATGAATTTAGAAAATAGGACACAATTAAATCTATTATCATGTTTTAATAAGATGGCAAAGAAGAGAGAATTTCCAGATAGCTGGAATAATACAAGAGTAAGGCTATTATTTAATAGGAAAGAGTAATGATCATAGAAAGTTAAACAATTATAGATCAAAAGCAGTAATGTCAGTGTAATATAAAGTTTTTGCATATATGGTAGCTGGAAGGATTGCAAAGTGGATGTGGAAAAAATGCAAGGAGGTTTTCAATTGTATAGGCATATAGGAGAAAGTTTATTTGTAGTTACACAACTTATAGGCAGACAGTTATATATGGTCTTTATAGATATAAAGAAAGCATATGATAAAAGTAAATAGAAATAAATTACGGGTAAGCTTAGTAAATTTGGGAATGGTCTTTTAGTGGATCTTATTAAGAGTCTCTATGAAAATAAGTACTACACGTATCAATTAGGAAATATAAAATCAGTTCAAGTTAAAATCATGTGGGACTAAGGCAAGGATGTCCTATGTCACCTATTTTGTTTTCGTTATATTTGAGAGAAATAGAAAGACTAGGAGGGGAGGAGTAGAGATACTATTAATAGATGGCAAGGTAGTATATACATTATCAGGCCTTTTATTTGCTGAAAATATCTTCTTGTGCACAGTAAGTAGGGAAGATATGGAAACTATGCTGAAAACATGTACAAGGATGGTAAAGAGATGGGGATTAAATTTAGTGAAGAAAAATCAAAAGTAATGATGATAAATGCTGGAGAAAAAGAAGAGAAATAATTTTTATTGGGGGATATAAAGTTAAATGTGGTGAATAAGAATAAGTGTTTAGGAATCAGCTTAAGTAATCAGAGGTGAATGGGAGGAAAAATTGACAAATGAAGCAAAGAAAAAAGGGGACTGATAAAGAAATTAACAGTATTTTCATACAATAACTATGATGTAGCTAGATTTGTACAGAAGGGAGTGGCTGTAGCAGAGTTAATTTATGGTGATGATGCATTAAATGTTAGTAAAAAAGTGTTAGATTATTTAGAAAAAGTTATAGAGAAGTATGAAGACATACATTAGATGCAGATGTGTGGAGAGCAATGGAGGCAGTTCAAGGAGAAATGGGATGGTCAAGTGTTTATCTGAGAGATGCAAAAAGCAAAATGAAAATGTTCAGAAGATTGCAATATGTGGATAATAAGAGAATATCCAAAATAGTATTTAATTAGTGAAGGACACCAGAAGGTTTGGATAAAGACTATGTCAGTATACTTATGCAAAAGATAGGATGATTGCATTAGGAAAATTGTTGAGTGTTATAGTGGCAAGAAATGGGATAGAAGAATAGGTGCATTAATAAAAAATAGAAAGTTGGAGAGATGGAGAATTAGTATGGAGAGTAAAAAAAATCTAAATATGTATAGAAGTAAATAGATTATTGGATGTGCATTAATTTATAATAATAACAAGGTAAGTAGTTTACTGTTTAAGGCTCAAGCAGATCATTAGGAACAAGGGAATATAAACATAAATGAAAAAATAAGGGGAATTTTGTTAGCAAATTACGTAAGGAAGACATAGAAGAAATTAGGCATCTGCTAATTGCCTACAAGCAGAAAGGGTTCAAATAATGAAGCTGTAGAAGAATAAATAAATATAAACAAAGTGATTATTCAGAAAGTGGGTTCTTGGATTTTACATTGGGTTTGGAAAAAGATAAGAGGGATTTATATATAAAGATCATAGAGATGATAATATAATTTTGTGGAAATGGAATGGAGCAGAATAGAGAAAAATATGAGAAAAACTTAAGGTGGGGAATGGAAAGGGAAGGGGAAGGTGGTAACAGATTTCTCTGGGCATAGTGACTGAGAGATTCCTGTCTCTGAGAAAGAAAAGCCATAGTGCATCACATCACCTCACTATGATAATAGAATAAAAATTAATACAATGAGGAGTAATAAAATACAGGATGCAATCAAAGTATCCTTTTTTAAAAATTTCTTATATTTCCAAACTTTTCTAAATTCCATTTAAAAAATTATATTTTTACTGCTAACTAAAATGTGTTGATGATTAATATCATTTTGATATGATACTCTCAGTTTGTTTTATGCATCACCTCTTTTTTAACAAATTGAATTTGAGTGACTAGAATGACTGATATTTTTGAAAAATGTATATTGCAGATTAAAGCTTCTTATTTATTGCCAAACTTATGTTGTATAAAAGTTAGCATAACCGCCTTCCATTCTTATGGTCTTCTAATTTGAATAAAAATGACTTTGAAAATTTTTTGTCATGCAACTGAAAATGTCCATTTAAGTTTTAGAATTTTTTTTTTACTGGTTCTGGCTCACAACCAGTCATTATCGGTCAGTAAACGGATATCTAGTAATTATTAACTAGGGGATAAAACAAAAAAGGAGATCTGTTATTGTCATCTGCAGGAAACAAGTATAATGGATTCAATTAGTATAATTAAGTTTTATTCAAAAAAATATTTAACACATGATTTTGTGTATTTTTGCACTATTCAAGTAACATTCGATATATTTGCGCCCCCACCCCCATTAACTTTCTGGTTGCACTTCTTTTCAGTCATAGACTAAGCTGCTTCTACTTCTAACAAATGCAAATCAAATTAGTAAATCTATAAGAAATATGTTTCCAAACCTTCAAGCAAATAAGAAGATAAGTTTGAGCATGTGTATTTTTAAACCAAATGGATTTAAAAAAAAAAAAAGAATTATGAATTCGATGAAAGTGCTATTTCTTGTCCATCATCACTAAAAAATAAATATTTTAAGAATTGAATGTAAATTCTTATGGAAGAGCTGTTGAATAATAATTAAACATATTAATAATTTTCCAATGCATAAATTATAAAAATTATTTACAAATAAGACTTTCATTTTAATAAATGGGCAAATAACTATCCCTTATATCAATACAATCTATTAACAAGCTGAAAAAAAATCCACTTTAACATAGTTTCTAAGATCTTATGTGAGTAAAAGATCAATCATTGATATTTTGTAGGACTGAAATGATATGTAAGTCATAAACTTGGCAAAACCTTCATCTAACCAGCTGTCAATTTCAGATAACAATGTCAATATGGCATTAATTTCAAGTTTATTAAAATGACTTTAAAAATCTTACTTTTAAAGGATTCTTATAGTATTTGCATTTTGAAAATAATTATTTCATTATTATTTTATAATCACTGTTCTATACAGCATATTTAAAAATCATGTTTGTTTATGGGTTGTATACATATATATTTATAAGTGTAATAATGCTCAAGGCTAAATGGGTTTGTGAGTAATCATTAATAACCAGTCAACACTTAGACAATCCCAATATCAATAACAGTCAACAATTTCAAACTGTTGTCAAGGCAACCTCTTTTTATTGTTAAAAGAAGATTCCCTTGACAACAGTTTGAAGTTGTTGATTGTTGTTAATATTGGGATTGTCTAAGTATTGACTTATTTTTAATGATATATATTTATGTTTATCTATATTTCCAGAATTTTATATTCAATTATAAATTCATGTACAAGAGAGATAAAAGGACTATATTTTGATGGAGACACTTCTAGGGTTTTCTATTTAAGCATCAAACAATCAATCTCAGATTGTAGCTTCATTATCATTATCAACCATTATTGATTCATTGCACAGTGGTTTCTCCATGTTTAATCCAAGTTCTTTGATTTCCAATCTCTCTTTCTTCACAACACAAATTTCTTTATTTGATCAATAAATCCTTGATCTTTTATAGTCACTTGAGATCCAGTTTAAACATCAACTCAATCTAGTATCATATCTTCAAAGAATATGTCTAAACCAGTTACATGTCAGTTTCTTAATTCTTTCAGTGATGTCAGTAATATCTATTTGCTCTCTTACTAATATATTTTGATTATTATTTCTTCTTGTTGCTTCTAATATACATCTCTCCATGCTTACTCATGGACTGAAACATGGACTTGTTTATTACTCGTGCCTAAGCAGTGGCTTTAGAATAGAGCCATTCAGAAAGTATAAATGAAGAAAATCATGTGTTACTTGTTTTGATATAGGATATTTATTTAGGAAAACTGTTCTATTTGGAATTAACATTTTTAATGGTATAAATAAATTGTCCAGTGTAGGAAGTGTTACCTAAATTTGAGAGATGGCATAGGTAAATATATTTTGGAAATCTAATTAAAAGTTTGATATTTCAAAATTGTATAAACATCACAAGTTTATACATATATACATTTAAAAACCAAGGGAATTTGTGTAAAGTTTTTTAAAAAAAGTTTTCACAGTAAATATTATTTTGTAGCATTAATATATATATATTTGTAGATCCAGTTTACATAAAAAAGATTCCCATTCTAAATTGTTGCACAATGGTATAGGCAGATTTAGGATTTTTCTTTTATCTAGCAAGCTCAGTCGACCTTTCAATATTAGTTAGAAAATGGGCATCTCAGACTTCTAAACCCAAGATTGATAGATTGAGAAAAAGCATCACTATTGCACAAATTTCTTCTATTTTACAATGTCCTTCTAATAGCAATGAAATAAAACTTGTGAATGTAATTTTGTAATCCAAATATAACTTTTTGAATAACAAATAGAAATACAGTCCTATCCTATACTGTTTAGGAGCAACCTTGGGTTATGGCCTTCCCCTTTCATTTGCCTAAGATTGGTTCAAAAGTAATTTCTGAAAATAATTTCTTGAAAAACTAGCTGTCACTACTTCAAAATGTGTTGCAAGTACTTTATGGACAGCCCCCTTCGTACTAGCATTATTTTGTTGGAGAGTACTGTGCCCTATTTGGGGAAAAAGTCCCCACACTCTTCTAGATACTCTATTAAATATAACCATGAGAAATATTACTGGCACATCAGCGGATGCTGACATAAAGTGCTATGTATGTGATGAATATAGCTGCCAGGATAAATAAAGATGCTGCAGATTTCAAGCAAAGAGGAAATACTTAAAATATTATTCATTAATTACATCAAAATAAATTACATTTTTGTTTCAATATGTCATAGATTTGTTTTAAAAAAATATTTATTTGTTTGTATTCTTTAAAATTTTTATTTTATTCTGATCCTATTCTAACAAGTAGATTAGTGTATACAAGTAAAAACTTGAACTTGTGTGAGTTTATTATTTACAGGATAATATGTTAGACTTACAACAACTCTAAACATATATGAGAAAATCTGCTGCAGTTTATAATTTTATTATATGTTCTGCTATACAATGTATATGCTGTATTGTATCACTAATCAAAAAGATATTAGTTGTACGTTTTTTTAATTAGACATTGAACTGTAAAGTACAATATATCGGTAATAATTCTATAACAAGAAATAAATTTAAATTAATATCATGTGCATGATCAGGTGGATCAGCAATATGAGATGGCATGAGAGCTGAGGGTCATGTGAAAGTCTTAAGTTTGAATTCCTTATATATTACATTATATATGTGCAGGTGTGTGTAAGCCTGTACAGTATATTAATTTACAAGTCAATATCTAATGTAAATTGTTCCTTCTTTTCGCATACACTTAACAATTAACGTATTTTTAATTTTACGAAATTATCATGAAAAAATTAAATTTTCGAATGGGGAAGTGTGGAAGTGTTTATTACATCTATAAAGATATTATATACGGGTCAGAGAAAGGTGAATAACTCCGTGTGTGTAAATTAAAAAAAAAAAATCAGATATATTAATTTTTAACTGAGGTTTAAAGTTTATATCTGTGCTAGAGATAATCTCTAGTTTCGAAAATGATTAGTAATAATCATTAGTGTATTTATCTGAAATGGATGGCGTCAAAATTGTGAGTGGAGGGAGGTTGACAATGGTAAATGATATGTAACAATTTACTCTAGATAAATAATTTGCATATAATAGAGATATATATGAGAGATAGTGACCTGGGCCAACTGATGAGTGCTGGTTCAGCACGAAATTCATCTTCGGTGTCATTTTTTTTTTTATTATATCTTTATTTATATGAATTTGAAAAGAATGGGGAAGTGTTTATTACATCTATAAATTTTCAAACTTTTAGATATTTCACTAAAGAAATTAATATGTATATATTCAATAATTCGACTTTTTTAAAATTAATTTTTATTTAAGTTAATAAATTTATATATAAAATATTAGTTACTTTAATATTGTATCAAGAAATATTTAATAGTTTTGTTTTTATAAAATTATAAGTTTATTTATTTTACTTAAACTTATGTAAGATGAAATTCGCAAATGATTTTATTGTCAAATAACAAAAATTATTTAATTTTTTTTACAAATTATTTTTTTTATATGTTTATTGTTTTTTATAACTTTTTTTGGTAATTTCTGCTTTTTGTTCAATAAACTTATAATTAATGCATTTTGTATTCCATTTTTACTCATGGAAAGTGATTATTTATTGGGTGGAGAGGTATACAGGCACCTATTAATGTTTTACACAGAAGCGCTGTATACAATTAGTGAACCCCTGTGGTGCACTCAAATGTATTTCTTTGCAGTGATTTTCTGTTGTTTCACATATTCCTTCACTAGATATCAGAAGACAAAATGCTTCACAGAAATTATATAAAAAGCTGTTAAGCAGATCAAAGTTGCCACTAATTTAAGATATATTTTACCACCTAAGGACTCATCTCAATAAATGATTCCTTTTGTGTGTTCAACCAGGAATTTGCAATTGAAGAATTATGGTATAAAATGGAATTCTTATGGTTCAAACAATCTTTTTTCCAGATCCAACTCAGCGGGATTTGATCTTTTTAGATGCAACTGAATTCTCATTACCAGATTCAGGACAATTCATTGTCATTGTGCTTATCTGATTCAAAAATGAAATTTATCAGCCATTGATATATGTCAATGTGAACAAGAACAGGCTATGAACTACATAGTTAATGACTGCCAAATATACTGGCTACAGTGGCAGAATTGAAGAATTTAATAAAGTCACTGCTGATTTTACATACTGGCCAAAATCTCTATGGATTCCTTTATAATGTTTTGCTAATAGTTAAACTTAAGAAATCCACATACTAAGTAATATTTGACTGAATACAAGTATAATTTATATATTTGGAGTTTTAGATTCAATTATATAAGGGATTTGAAAACAGACTTTCAAGCTCCTCTTAGCTATCTGCTCTATCTCATACAACTGATACATATGTGTGTGATCATGAGGGGAGTTTGAAAATCTGTGTTAAATCCCTTATATAATTACATGCTAAACTTACTCTCAAATTTAAAATGGGCAAAAATCTCCATAAAGTATTGCCATTCAGTGCAAGCCAGAATAATCAATGGATGGCAGAGTAATCAATGGATGCAAGAAGGCTCATGCATAAAATCCCCATCTAGTGCCTACTCATACCAATATCCCCAGACTAGTTTCTGGCTTGTGGTCTTCATCAGTGAGGAGCCTTGAATCTGAAAGCACTGCACCTAAATTTTAGGATCTAATGCAACCCTCCAGCAATCACCTTTTATCTCTATTTAATTACAAAACTATGAGTCTTAAATTGAAAACAATAATATTTTCAATCCAAGCTCATTAGCTTATATAGTCATATAGGTCTGAACTCAGTTCATTATTTATACATTTTGGTGTCTTTGGTTTTTTAATAACCATAGCCACCACTATCCTATTAGGCAGGATTGGTTTTAAGCCAATAAACATCACATGATCACTATTTCTTATGCTTGATTATAACTATTATTAAAACAGGCAAAACTCACCATACAATATTGCCACTCAGTGCATCCATTGATTACTCTGGCTTGCACTGAGTGGCAATACTGTATGGAGAGTTTTGCCTGTTTTAATAACAGTTATAAGCAAGCATAACAAATGGTGATCATGTGATGTTTATTGGCTTACTCTGAAATTCATAACAATCTATAGCTGTGTTGCAATACAATATAAAATTTCAGGTTTATTATAGAGCAGAATATATGATATATTAATAAAGTACAGAGCTGAAAAAATAAGAATACAGTTTTTAAGATTATATCTTCTAATTTAATTGAATACATCTCGGTGTATAATTTTTTTTAGGTATGAAATTTTTCCAGTTAAGGAAAATTTCAAATCAGATGATATGATGATCGAGCCATTTCTAAACAAAATAGTAAAATAATTAATAACACAATAGTAAAATGGTATTCACAAATCAGATGATAAAAAGCAATGATTATATTAAATTGCTTCTGTATTAAGAATATTTTGCAATCATCATCAGCTATAATATTGAATAATGGCTCCAATTTATAATAATATGAGATGATTTCAGAATAAGACAGCTAGTTGGTCTCCATATGCTTCATTCTTAAGCAAGAGAGAATAATTCTTAAAGTCAAAAGGTCTCTTTGAACATAGTTTCAGAATGAGACATGGGTGACTTCCAAGTTAGATGGTTTATGAGTTGGTTTGACTTCTGGAAGTTGAAGTTCTGTTTGAGAGTTGGTGAACTATATCTGTTATAGTCAATGGATTTTTACAATTAATTTCTAGTTTGACAATCTAAATTCCTGGATGAAATGTCAAGATAATAGCAAAGATTCCTGTATTAATAAAAACCCCAGAAAAGTCTCAATGTTTTACACCACAAAATAATAAATACAGATGGTTAAAATGTAAAAAAAAAACAAAAAACAACCCTACCATATATCAATATCAGGATTAATTGACCCATTATAATGGATTAGTGCATTGAGGATAATGTGCTGTTTTGTTTATATATTTTAGTTGATATCCGTTGCAATTGAATAGAAAACTGCAGAAACAAACATATTGGTAGAGACGAATTTTCTAAATAAATAATTATTTTAACATTAAAAAACTATTTTCATTAAAGGGGAATTTCATTTTCCAGATACTTTTTTTAAAAATTGTGATGATCTTGTAGTTGTTATATTTAATTGAATAAAAAAAAGAGGAAACTATTAAGGAATATATAATAATTATAAAAAATATATTTTAATATACATTTCCCATTAATTTATCTACCTTAAATATAATTCAAACTAAAATTATCAAATGACAATAAAAATATAAAAAAATAGCATACCAAAAATTTTGGTTCTTTACATATATTTTAAAAAAGCTTTTTATTAATGATTGAACAATGATTTTAAAAACATATTTTACTAAATTTTATTTTTGGCACTACAAAAATTTCATTCACTAAATAATAGTTTATACAAAATCCACCAGATGCCAGTAAATATTGTATAGATAAGCCTAATTATAGAATTAAAGTGTATGAATATTTTTTTAAAAATATATTTTCATTATCGATGCTTATATGCTTTATTTATTTAAGTTCCTTACTAATATATTTTGACTCCCGTATTTATTACAATCAATATGCTATCAAATGGGGGGAAATTAAAAATTCCCCATTATCTTTGACAAGCCCATTTATTGTTAATTTGCAGATAAACTTCTGTCAAGCGATACCAGTTATCTTTAAAAATATTTATCATTGGTTATCACTGGAAATTACTCTAGAAGTAATGAAGGTCGGTTTTTATTGTGGGATTGTATTTTTATTTTACGATCAGCACCCATTTAATCAATCTAGATTATCTTGAAAACCTTTTATTTTTTAATATATCTAGGTGATCCCATTTATCAACTAATAAACCAAGTGGTTGGTTAGTTCTAGCTTATACCGTATTTTTTAAAAAATTATAATCTTGCTTAGAAAATCTGTAGCTATTTCAAGAGTTTCTATTGGCCCGCGGATTTGAGACCCAACGCTAGTCTACAAAATCGTTATATTTTATTTTGTGCAACACCATAAATTTTAGCGGCTTTGATGCTCAAAATTTATATAATATAATAATCAAACCTCATTCATTATTAATATGCATATTTGAATGAACTCTCTTATCAATTTTTTTTTTTAAAAATCTTTTGTTACAATCAGGAAATAGATTTTAAACTGCTTATCGTTATAATTTCTTATTATCTGAGGAAATGTACAGTAGTAGTGAGGCCCACTTGAGACATAGATCTCTGGATTGAAGCTCATATGCGTTTTATTTTAACCTAAATAATATAGTTAGCTTATATATTGGTAATTTACCGGATCATCACTAATCATGCTTGTGTTGCTATTATTTTATTTCAATTGTAGAGACTATGATATTAGTTGGCAAATTGATGGTTCACTTTCCGTGATTATGCTTGTGTTGCTGTCATTAAACCTTTCCACTGGTTACCCTTATACACCAGATAAGTTTGGGTTTGATTTATTGCATTACTTTAATGATTTTGATCTCAGTCTGAAATCTGTTTGAGTATGTTCAGCAGTATTATTAGGTATTGATGGTCTTGCAAAAAGACTCGTGGTCCACATAATGAGCCTTTGCAATAATACATTTAAATGCATTTCTAACTATGTTGCAAATTATTATAGGTTTATAAAGAACTATCAAATCTCCAATGAAAACGTGTACATAAATATTCTTATTCACTGAACGATTAAATTCAAATATGCTACTTTAATAACAATTCACAAGTCAAACTCAGAGCATCATTTTAACAAACTTTAAAAAAAAATCCCACTTTTTCATATCAATGCCAGTCACTTTAGTTATTATATTCTTAAAAATCAATATGGTGAATAAATCAAACATTGGTATTTGAAAGAGTAAATCTTTAAATCAGCAGCTTACAGTTTGAAGTAATAATCAAAATGTAAATTCTTTAAACACGTTTATGTAAGATATATAGTTCACAAGTGTTAAAATGGAAACATTTAGATTTAGTTGCTCTATGAATCAGATTATATTTTATCAGACCTATATATTTTAAATGGCTGAAATTTATAGGCTTAGTCAAATTATTAGAATTTATGTATACTAGTATTTTTAACAATCACATTAAACAAGCAATGTTTATTATTTTTAATTATAGTTTGGGCTATTAGAATTTATGTATACTAGTATTTTTAACAATCACATTAAACAAGCAATGTTTATTATTTTTAATTATAGTTTGGGCTATTTGTCATGTTATGGCTAATATTATAATTACAGATTGACGCCTAGCAGTGACAACTGAGATTTATGAGCACACGACTTCGCTCTTATGTTAGAGAATGCGAGTAGTTAATAAAGTTTGATAGTTATCTAAACTGGGTGTATTTATTAATTTAGATATTACGGCCATGAACATAACATGGTGCCAGGAGTGAATTAATGAAATAATAGTAAAAATAAAAATAGACCCAGGAGCTGATGTAAACATTATGTCTAAAAAAGTGCTTAATACTATTCATCCATAACCAATAATGTACAAAACGAAGAAATTTTGCTCTTTTGGAGGATCATTACTCACTTCAATAGGAAAAGCAAAACTTCATTGCAAAATAAACAAAGATCTGCGTAATTTACATTTTATAACAGTAAAAGAAGATGAACCAACACTTCTTAGTGGCCGTGATTGTGAGTTATTAGGTTTAAACAAACACAACAAAATTGCAGTATAAAAAGTAACGATGAAAAATAACAAAAGTAAAAATGATCAATATATATCCAACAACATCAAAGATAAAATAACAAAGAGTAGAAAACATAATAAGTATTAAAACACAGGAAATAAAAGAAAATGAAAACTTCAAGTCTATATATGAGAAATACAAAGATGTCTTTCAAGGTGTGGGTTGTTATGAAGGTGAACATCATCTCACAGTAGATACAATATTTAAACCACTTGTCCATACGCATAGATTAATTCCACTAAGTATACATGAACAATTAACGAGGAATTAAATAAAATGGAAGATAATGCTATCATAACTCCAGTGACATATCCAACAAATTGGGTTAATAGTCTAGTAATAGTTGAAAAACCAAATGACATTATGAGAATATGCATAGACTCAAGAGATCTTAATAAAGCATTAAAAAGAGAACATTATAAAATGCCAACTCCAGAGACAGTTTTAAGTACAGTAACAGGAATGAAATATATCACAGTTTTGGACTTGAAATCTGGATTTTGGAACATAAAACTTGATAATGAATCAGCAGACTTAACGACATTTAATACACCTTATGGAAGATATCGCTTTAACAGCTTACCCTTTGGCTTAAATGTATTACCAGAAATTTTTCAGAAGACAATGATGAATTATTTTCCAATATACCAGGTGTCAATATAACAGTTGATGATTTCTTATTAGGAGGAAAAACTGTTGAAGATATGAACAAAAATTTGTTAAAAGTCTTAAACAGAGCATGCATGGTCAATGAGAAGTTCAATCCAGATAAGATCCAATATGCTAAAATGCAAGAGAAATACTCAGAATGAATGATTTCAGGAACAGGAATCTCAGCAGATCCTAATAAAATAGAAGCAATACAAAAGCTCGAACCACCAAAAGACAAACAAGGGTTGAGACGAATTTTAAAAATGATAAATTATCTCTTACCACATATTTCAAACTTAGCAGATCTGACAGCATCCCTGTGATCTCTTAATAAAAACAACATTATGTGGGTATGGAATTTGTATTACCAACAATGTTTCGATAAGCTAAAAGCAGCAATTTTCAATGCAACCTCGCTAACACACTTCCAGTAATAATACAAACAAATGCCTCCCAGACAGGACTAGGAGGAGTTTTACTCCAAAGTGGGAAACCAGTTATGTATACCTCCCAAGCACTTTCTGAAACTGAACAGCAATATGCTCAAATAGAAAAAGAACTTTTAAGCGTTGTCAATGCATGTCAAAAGTTCCACTACTATGTATATGGACAAAATATAATAAAACACACTGATCATAAACCATTACTTGCAATTGTAAACAAACCTTTTGAGAAAATCACACCCAGACTCCAAAGGTTTGTAATGAGATTACGATATAAACTTAAATTTGAATACCGCCCTGGGAAGGAACTCTACATCGTAGATACATTATCACATAACTACATAAATATGACACAACAAGAAGATGCCTGTGAAATACACACTGTGGACAAAACTGTCAGTACCTGGGACAATGACTTAAAGACAGCTTATCCTTTAGATGAGGAAGCATCAAAATTAATTAAACACTTATGCAATGGATGGCCAGAACATAAGTGCAATGTACCTCCAATTTTTCAAAAATTCTGGCAAAATTGTTACAAATTCATGCTGAATCATGGAATACTACAACATGAAAGAAAATTATTTATATTGGCACCACTACGACCCCAAATAATGAGCTTGCTACATGAGTCCCATTTAGGAATGGAGAAGCTGAAATCCATACCCAGAGGTACTTTGCATACCTGATAAAACTGCTGCTTCAGTAATAAAGCTATGCAAAACAACATTTGCACACTTTGACATAACAAATGAGGTAATGGCAGATAACATGCCATTTGCTTCATTCTTATTTCACAAATTTGCAAAGGAATGATGTTTTAAAGTGACCACATTGAGTCCACACTATCTATGTTCTAATGGACTTGCAGAACAAAATATTCAAACTATAAAGCAATTATTTCGCAAAGCTTATCAATCTGGAATTGACCAGAATTAACCTTACTTGAATTTAGAAATACACTGATAATTGGGATGAAGAGTACTCCACCACAGCTACTAATGTCTAGAACACTTAAAACAAAATTACCATCCTTTTTAAAACAACTCATATCTCCACCTGCACAAAAGACCTGTAGATACTTAATACAGAGGCAAACTCGACAGAAAAGTTTCTATGACAAGACAGTCAAGATATCTCCACCTGTGGAAATTGACAAACCGGGACAAGTATATGATGGGACCAGATGGAAGAAGTGTAAAATTCTTGAACCCCCCCCCCAGCCAAAATCATATCGCATTTTGACCAAAGATGGCTCTATTCTTCACTGAACCAAGACATTTACGGAACACAGCTGAAAGATTTATAACAAGTCCACAGACACAAGAACCAGATGAGGAGACACAGTTGCCCATATGTGAGACAGAGAAATCACCACCATCAACATCAAGTGATAATGGCACAGCAATAAGGAGAATACCAGTTGAATGTTCAAGATGAGAGAAAAATCATACAGAAGAAGAAGGCCTCCAGTATATTTAAAAGACTACGTTTGTAAATAAAAAAAAAAGACAGTTGTCATGTTATGGCTAATACTATAATTACGGATTGACGCCTAGTGGTGACAACTGAGATTAGCGAGCACACAACTTCGCTCTTATGTTAGAGAACACGAGTAGTTAATAAAGTTTGATAGTTATCTAAATTGTATTTATTAATTTAGATATTACGGCCAAGAACATAACACTATTCCCATAATTTAGGCAAATGTTAAATGATTTTAGAAAAATTCAAACTTTATTTGTATCTTTTAAATAAATTTAATTATCACAATAACATACTAAGCTAGCAGAGAACACATTTCAAGTGTTACAAGTTCTCTTCTCTTCTTCAGATGTCACTGGCATCATCAGTGACAATTAGCAAAGAAATTAAACTGATTAGATTTGTGAAGATTGAATTTGAGGTGATTCTCTAACCAAAACCTCAAGTTTTTTTTTTTCAAGGAGACAGAAAAAAAAAAGATTGGGAAAGCACTCATTAACCATATCCTTAGAGAGAGAGAGAGAGCGAGCAAAAAAAGAGGAACTTTTATTAACTATTGTTTTTAACAAAAGTGTACATGAATCTATGCTAGCTGTTATTCATCAGACTGGCAACACTTGAAGTGAATAGTACTGACTGAGATGTGGTGTTACATACTAATTTGTGTGCTATTAATAACAGTTAAATGTATTAAAAAAGTTATAAAGTTTGAAATTTTTAACATTTAAAAAATTCAAGTATATGACGAAATAGTTCAATAAATAAGTACAAATAAATTGCCATCATCAAACATTTTCTGAAAATGATTTTTATTCCGTCTGTCCGTCCGTCCGTTCGTCCATCTATCTATCTATCTATCCATCCATCCATCCATCCATCCATCCATCCATCTATCTATCTATCTATCTATCTATCTATCTATCTATCTATCTATCTATCTATCTATCTATCTATCTATCTATCTATCTATCTATCTATCTATCTATCTATCTATCTATCTATCTATCTATCTATCTATCTACATAAAGTTTATATATGGACTAAAAATAATAAACAATGTATTTATCTGAAGTGGTTGGCATCAAATCGAAGTGTAATACTACTATTACTAATGTGTGTATTATTAGTCATAAAACATATTCAAAGTTTTACTTGAATAATCGTCAAACTTTTGAAGAAGATTACAGTATTTTTTGCTTTTTAAATACAGATATAAAAAATTGGTAAATTCACTATACTAACATTTCTATTGGACAACAATCATCCATGCTCACTTATATGGAATGGATGTTAACAGCTTTTCCAGATTGATTCCTTTAAGATCTCATAGAGGAATTAAAAAATAAGATAAATTTGTTGAAATTAAAACTGGATAAAACTTTGTAAAATTTTATTTGTGTAGTAAATTGATAATGATACGAATAAAAACATTTTAAAATTAAAATTTACATAAAAGAAAATAGTATGATATACTTTTATTATGGTCAGTTTATATATACATAATGTGTTTGGCTATTGTTTTTTCTTCTTTATCAAATATCATTGGGTGTATACAAAGTACTTGAATAAATGCTTTTTATTTAAACAATTCACTTGATTATTCTAATATTATTACTGGTTAAACAGAAATAGACAATTTGTGCTTCTTAAATGCAACCAAAATTTAAATAAAAATTACATTACTACAACTACACAATACTTTTTTGGGTCATTTTTCTAATCCAGTTCTGCTACCTATTGTAAGCTTGAGCAATTAAGAGATGCTACTCGAATTTGTATCCACTATTGTTCTATTCATATTCTCCAACTCATTAACACTGAAAGTAATCCATTAGATTTAAGATTCTTCAATAATAAATACCATAATACCAAAAACTAGTCTGATTATAGCACTAGATAAGGATTTAGTATTCCTATGAGAATCTAATTGCTTATTCAAGTTTATAATAGATGGTAGAACTGGGGTAAAAAAAATTGATAAATGAAGCAAAGAAAAGAAAGGGATTGATAAAGAAATTAACACTGTATTCATATGATAAATATGATATAGCTAGAATTATATGGGAGTTGCAGTAGCAGGGTTAACATATGGTACTGATGTGTTAGTAAAGGGGTATTAGATTACTTAGAAAAAGTACAAAAGGAAGTAGGAAGACATGCATTGGATGCAGATGTATGGACAGCAAGGGAGGCAATTCAAGAAGAAATGGGATGGTCAAGTTTTCATATGAGAAATGCAAAAAGTAAATTGAAAATGTTTGGTAGATTGAATTTATGGATAATAAAAGAATAGCCAAAGTAGTATTTAATTGGGTTACAAGTAAAGGTCAGGCAACAATATGGGTGAGAAAGATAATGCAGTATGCAAAAGATTTGGATAAAGAATTTATATCAGTATATTTGTACAAAAGGTTGGATGATTGTGTTAGGAGGATTGTTGAATGTTATAGTGGTAAGGAATGGGATAAAAGAATAGATTCATTAATAAAGAATAGGGAGTTAGAGAGATGGAGAATTAGTATGGAGAGTAAAAAGAGTTTAAAATATAGAAGTAAAGAATATTAGGTGTGAGTTAATGTATGGTAATAGTAAGAAAAGTAGTTTATATTTTGAGAGTCGAACGGGATCTTTAGAAACAAGAGAATAAACATATAAATGGACAAATATGGGTGATTTAGTCTATAAATTGTGTAAGGAAGGAATAGAAAATATTAGGCATCTGTTAATTGAATGTAAATACTTGAAAACAGAAAGGATACAAATAATGAAGTTATGGAAGAATAAATATGAAAAAAATGATTATACAGAAAGTGGGTTATTGATTTTTATGATGGGTTTGGGAAAAGATAAGGGGGATTTAGATATAAAGACCATAGAGTTGACAAAAATTATGTTATGGAAATGGGATGGAGCAGAATATGGGAAAACTTAGAGTGGGGAATGGAAGGTAAAGTGGCTAACAGGTTTCTCTGGGCGTAGCTGCTGAGAGATGCCTGACTTCATTTAAGGAGAAGTCACAGTGCATCACATCACATTTAAACCCATCTTAACAATATTAAGAAAGTATATAGTTACTAAATTAGCCTATTATTAAGTTTCAAATATGGAGTTATGTCTATAAATTTATTTGATAAATAATGATTTCAAAAGTTAATGCACCAATTTTATCTGACATATATTATGGCTATTTATCTAATATTATATATATTTGTATAATATTGGTCAACAGTTCTTAACTAATTTTAAATGGAAGACTCATAAATAATTTAGCTTGATCAAATGTATTTTAATATTTTAACAATAAAACAATGAAGCAGTGTTTGCTGATGGAGATATCGTATATCTATGGTTGCTAAACCTAATGTTTACCCTTATACCATGTTAGACAATGCATTTTTTTAAAGTTGTGTATACTATATGAATTTTACTCCAGAGCCATCTATTATTAACATGAGTGGTTATTATATGGTAATGCCATAACCTTAGATTCGTTTTGGGGTATTATTTTTATTAATGAAAAGTTTTGGAGTAAAGAGAGCGAATTATTGAATCTAATGCAGATGTTGAAAGTGAGCTGGGATGTTATGTTACACATCATTTAGTAGGCACACATGAATACATATGTCAAAATTATCTACTGGAAAGCAATTTTTTAATTACAAAATATATATTAAAAATTAATGTTACAATCAAGCTTTAATAAGAAGTTTAATAATTTTATAACATAAAACTGTTATCCAACTAACTTGAAAACAAAACAAAATATTATTATTCATTATATATATGAATGCAAGTGTAATGTAATGTACTCAACTATTTATCAATGTTATGGACTCATAATGATATTATACTGTGTTATTAAACTGTCAATAAAAAAATTCCATTTTTTTAAATAACCATGCTATTTAAAATCAAACATACTTTTAGCTATATACAATCTTTTATAGTTAGATTAGCTGTATTAATAGTAGATGCTAATCCAAAAGCTTCTCTATCCTATAAATCGATCATTCTCCACAAATTAAAAAATGCCTCTCTTAACATTGCAAATGTTTACATGTAATACGTCATATTTTCAAACTCAAACAGTATTGCCATATATATCTTAAATTGAAATTTGACTTACTTTTGTTTATAAGTCAATTCACGAAAGAAAAAAAGTTATTGTGGGTTACTGAAGAAAATTAGTTTAGGTAGTTATTACAAAAAAATATCCCCACTCATTCCTTTGTTTATATATATATAAAACAAAAATATTTCTAAAACCAAATGACCGATATACATTATTTTGGTTGATATACATTATTTTGGTTTGCATTATGATAGTCATGCTACTCATTTCAATTGAATGTATATTCCAAATCTTCTTTCTTATTCTGCTTATATAGCTTTTAGTTTTTAAACTATCAACTCTAGAACAATGTACTGCACAACTATTATATAAATATATTCTATACTAATTACTTGGCTTTTTTTTTCTGAAAGTTGTAATGTTTTTTAATAACTATTTTCAGACTTCACTATTTTCTTTTTTCTCTCTAATCAATATATTCCATTGTTTTTTGCCATTTTCCATAACATTATGGCTCTTTTTATCCTATTTCATGTTAGATGAGAAGTACATGAATATTTCCAACTATTTTCTTCACTTATTACTTTCCTCACATATTTTTTACTTTCCAATCAACCAATTAAAAACTACTTAACAACTCTATTACGACTCATATAATGAAGTTTTCCCATTATTTTGGATGCGTAAGCTTGTGGTTAAGACCTGTAGAGGTCCCTATCTTCGCATTTTTAACCGCACAAGCTTTAGGTTTATTAAAACAGTTTGTTAAAAAAAAAAAGAAAATTATCCATTCAACACTCTTTGCAAGCCACTAATACATCACTTTCTAAAACGTTTTGCAGCCTTTTGTTATTTATTTAACATTATTTCCACAATCGTGATTAATATTGGCATTCTTTTACATATTTCATCTACTTCATACGTATATATGAGAATAATTATTTACATTTATCTTCTTTTTTTAAGGTATGCTAAATATATTTTCTAAATTCTTAATGGAAACTTTATCTAGTCATAATCATTGTCAGTAGCCATTTCTAAGCAAATATAACCATTAAGACATCATACAAATAAAGCTTTTGATAGCAATTATTTTTTCTTTCACTAATTATGCCACCTAGTGCAAGCTTTAGTAATCAATATATGCTAGATGATAATGCTTGTGTTGTCCTAGCCAAGATCCTCAGATTAGTTTGAGCTTATGGTTTTCATTAGTGAGGAGACTTTGGATCTAGGAGTAATGCACTTGGATTTAATGATTATATATAGAAACAAGTTGGCTTAGATTAAAAATATTAATAAAATTTCAATTTGGACAAGAAGCTTGGTAGTAAAAGATGGCTGTTAAAGGAAAGATTCATGATATCCAGTGATAAGATCAAAGTGTATTGCTTCCAAATCTGTAAACTTCTTACTGATGAAGCCATAAGCTAGAAACTAATCCAGGAATATTGAATAGAACAGCACTGGATAGGAATTTAATAACCTCTATCATCTGATATCTAATGATTACTCAAGCTTACACTAGGAGGCATAACTGTGATAAAAGAATGAAATGTAACCACTTTAAAATAAAAAGAATTAATATTTTGCAGTAGTTTTAAACTATTTCTTCAATGAATATTACTTTTTAAAAGACTTTGATACATTGCCTAATTCTAGTTCTCTATTAAATTCTACCTTCGGCTCATATTTTAGCTATGAATCCTACATCTTTTTAGAGTGTCTTGGTACATTAAATAATCTGCATCTCCCATAAAACTACATTCAAATTTAAATATTTAGAATGTTACCATTCACTCATTTTATAAACTCAACATGATGCCCCTTTTCAATGGGTTTAATAGCACTATATCCAACAAATAAAGAATATAAATAAAATGTTTTTCATTGGTACTATAATGAGCAGTTTCAAATCTCATTTTTGAAGCAATAACCCAGGAAAAATAACAGCCCTATTAGTTGAGGTAATCATATCAAGAAATAACTCTACTGTTTAACTTGTCAAGACAACAGCAGTATGTTAGAAACTGTATTATATCCCAACATCCAAATCTGTATTTGTGTGGTTTGGGGCAGTGGGACTGGCAGATTCTAGTGCTTAAGGTTCATGAATTATGCCCAGGTCTGTGATTTCCAGTTCCCAAACTTCTTAATGTATTCCTAAGCAATAAACCATTTAATTCTTTCTATCTAAAAAGCAATTTAAATGAATTCATATTTTCAAACTGATAATCATCTAAATAAAATAATATACTTTCTCCCAGGTGACATTTTGTATGATCCCTTTTATTACTTGTTCACCAATTGTACTTATTGTCTTATATTTCTCTCTATTAAACTTAATTTTCACCCTCCCCTTTCCCAATTCTTATGTTTTCATGTATTTTTTATCATGACAATAATAGCTTATCATCAATTAAAAATATATAATATAGAATTTTTTTAAGCCAATTTTTATATTTTAAATAACATAATATCAGTGTCTACCCAGCCACAATATCAAGATATCAGATGGTTAAGAATAAGTATTTATATATATTTTACCTCATAATTAAAAAAAAAAAAAATGCACCCATTTCTGACCTTATGACACATGCCATATTTTCCCCCTTTTCATTCAATATCCAAATAATCTGAATAATAAGGAAGGTGCTGCAAGTTTTTCCACCTTTTAAAAAAGAGCTCTGTATTTCTTTTATAGTTTCATTTTTTATACATGTAAGCCAAACTTTATGAACTACTGATATATCACTTCTAGATTGTAATTTTACTTTTTTATTTAAAAAAAAAAACAAAAATGTAAAAAAACTAATTTTATTCTTACAATTTTCTGATTCTTCTATAAAAATGAATCACACTTCATAACTTTATTTCTACCCTTTCATAATTTCATATCCCTCTTACTTTACCAGTTCTCAATTTCTTTCTTGCTATAATTACAAAATCACCAACCATATCAAAAGGTATTGTCAAACTATCTACAGAAGGATATAAACTATTATGTAACAACTAATCTAATTTCTTACTAATGTACATTTCAATTGCTATTTATTTCATGCAAGACAAATAAATATTCACTTTTATTTTCTTACAACTTATCACCTTCCTCATTTGATTTATTAATGTTCCGATTGATTTCAGATACTGACAATCTATTTCCTCTAAATAATGGTATTGTTTCCCCAAAGACAACTATAATCTCATATTCCCTGTTTTACCTAAGCTACATTTCTTTAGAAAAGAAACAGTCAATATTTCATTCCCTTTTTAGTATTACTTTTTATATGGATGAATATCCTGTAATATATCACTCTTATTTACATTGATAATATATAAATATTCTTTTAACAATCACATGCTTTCTTTTTCATAATACTTAAACCTAATTAACATATTGTTATGATTACTACAATATATTCTTTCTTCAACTTTATTTATATATATATTTACCATTTTAATGTTTATTGTTGGCTTTAATTCATTTCTTGTAAAAATCATTCAGTGATTTTATATTTGTCGGTAGATTTCTTATTTCTAGACCACTTTTTAGCTTATTGATACAATTATTTCAATTTCTTACTATCATTATTGCAGCCTATTATTGATCCTAGCCTATATGGTTTAGTGCGGTGCAATGAACTCTAAGATCCATGAAATGCAGCTCAAATCTGGCACATTCAACGTTCCTATGACTTCCAGATTGATAAACCACCAGATCATTATTATTTCTCTGTAAATCTTTAAGTAACCTTCTCTAAATATTCACGTACTTATGTGTAACAGTATGTCCTCATCAAAACATCCAGTTATTCTTGACTAATGAAAAATTCAACATGCAAACACTATTTAGCAACTATACCCACTTGCTTATCTTCATATTATTTAGACCATTAAAATAATAATCTTCACTTAGTTTTGCATCATTTGTAAAACACGTTTATGCTATGAAAAAAATCCTTCAATGTCATTTCTTTCTTTCACATCTCTTTATTCCTAATATTATATTCTCAAAGGTTTCACCGCTGCCATGCAGATGTTATAGTTTCAAATGTGGGTCAAATAAGCTTGAAATTTTTTCAAGCCATACTGATTATCTCATATTGGTGAATAAATGGTTATCTTGCTATTTTTAGATAGAGACTAAACAAGAAGATAAAAACATTGTCACCAGGTAATTGTCAAATCTAGTGCTTATTGAGGTCCTGTATGAATGGGAAATTTCTGGTCTACAGTACACTCTTTAATTCTCTACTATCATCTTTTTTATTTAACTTGCTTTTCAATAATATACCTAACATATTAATCCTGTCATTTTAATATCACTTATCATTGATAGTATTTGATCCAACATTAACTTTTTTTACTACAATCAACATTTGCTTTAAATGCCCTGCTCTTCCATTCACATTTGTACTGGTCTCAATCCTATTACATCATCAAAATTCAATGGAATAAAATTATCCCTCCCCCTTACCATCCCATCTTCACACTCTCCTCTTCCTGGATTCTATTAATTATATTTTATTTTAATTCATGTAACAAAAATCCTTCAAGAGAACATTTTATTCCACTTTGGCTAGTGTGTTCAAGTTCTAATTTATGAGAATCTAAAGATTTATCGTAATTTGCTCTGTGTGTGTTCCTACATAATGTCTTATATAAACAATGAGTTATCTATCCACTACATTTTTTTTTTTATATTTATAAACAAAATGATCCTAAGTTCAATTTTAAAAATCGGTAAAGAATCATAATACATGTCGCTGATTTTCATACAAAATAATCTTACAAGCTGGATTTTCGGAAAGCGCCGAACAAGGAAATTCTAGCTCAAGATGACATATATATATTTAAACTTTTATGAAATTGATTGTTTCTATACAATAAATGGCACTTCGGTATTGCTAGCATTCTGAATGATTTGAAGCATGGATAGTTTTATTTTTCTACAAGCTAATAATAGACATGTCAAAGCACATGCCATTAGTAATGCTAAAAATGTTGTAAAGTACATAGATTCTGCTTTTTTTACACCGCTAATTATGTTTTTTCAAGCATATGTCAAAAATAACTTCGCAGACGGCGAAAAATAAAATGGTTTAAAAAGAAGTTCATAAGGAGAAGAAATTGTCCAGTAATAAACTTAACATAAATAAATAAAACAAACAATAAAAAAAACTTACCTTTTCTTTTACTTTTTCCAGTTTTTTTTTTTTTTTACCAAAAATTTTAAAGAAATGTTTTTATTTTGAATTAGCCATAAAAGAACAAAAAATGATAACGAACTACGTTCTAAAGATATTATCAAAGATACGAGATAGCGTGAGTCCGCGCGAAGGAATCATTTAAAATTGCTATAAGATTGTAACGGGGGGGGGGGGGCATAAAAATAGTTATGAATACTTTTATCTACCTATATAAAAATGACTTTGGATTAGGATTTAAAAAATGAGTAATTAACATGTATTTTAAATGAAAATTTTATTATCACAGCAGTAAGCAAATATTCCACTATGTCTTTTTTTGAATACTTATTATAGTTACTTTAGTTTAAATCAAATTTGAATTAACATTGTCTTATATATATACACACACACACGTAATGCACTTATGTTAAATTCCCTGCATAGTCAGCTGAAATAACTACATAATAATGTAATATTACGAATTGTTAATTAATACTTAGACATCAGATACACTATTAGGTTATTATTGCCACCACTTGGATATTTTATTAATAAGCATCTTAATAGACACAGCTGCATAATAAACTTTAGAGAATTCCTTACCTTATTAAGATGTGCAGGAATGAGATTAATAGCGTACAAATTACTAACAATCTAAACAGTTTATTTACAAATTAGTTTTGTTTGGTTAACAATTCAGAATTTTTAATCAAAATACCATATAGTACAACACTTCTACGATTTTTTCCAATAAAGATGAAAGGGATAAAAAAGAAAATTCCAGGAATACTGGTGAATTCGCATCTAGCTATTTAGTTTGTTTACTTGCTCTGTATTGGTGGATTTGCAAATCACTATTATCATAAACGAGGGCTGGATACATTTTATTTGAATAGCCATACCTATGTTCAACGAAGAAGAAAAAATACTACTAAATATTAGCATTTAATTGATTTAAATTAAAGATACTTTATTTTAATGAATCTACTAGTAACTAACTGTATTTCTGACAAAATTTCACTTTTGCATAATGAAGAAAAGATAAGTCAAAAACAAAATTTTCTATAAAGACTGGCAAAATTTAGTTAAATATCAGAGGTGAAATCAATTTTAAAAATTACAATATGTAATGAATGATATCAGAAGTGCATATTCTAATAGGCTTTATATATCTAGTGTGATATAGTATTTAGAAGAGTTAGAATTAGTAGCATGACATTATATAATTTCAAACAATTTCCGTAGAGTTTAATCAGAGATTAACTAAAATATGATTTACATAATTTTCAATATTGTTGATCTCCAGGATGTTCTCTGTTCCATAAACTATCTTCTTCACATCACACCAAATAAAGTTCTTTATTTCACTTACCTTCTTTCTAAATCTTGTGTACTCTGTTCCATAACCTATCTTCTTCACATCACACCAAATAAAATTCTTTACTTCATCTGTCTTCTTTCTAAATCTTTCACAATCTCTTGGAATCCAGTTTATTTCAATTGCCAATCTTTTATAATGTTCAGTCCAACTATGTGATTATTTGTTCTCTCATACAAGCATCTGCATTTGATTCCTTCAATTAATCCTAAGATATCTCTCCACACTTCACTGAGTGGCATGATGTATTGCTCTTCTATTAAATGTCAAAGATTTTAAATAAGAACTAGTAAAACATTAACAATCTTTCTTTTCAAGGCATATTTTAATATTATTTCTACTTAAATCATTCCCAAGTTTAATCCATTATTAATACTTTGATCAGATTGTTAACTTTTAATTCATGATTATCAGTTTTTTACTTTCTAATGAGAAAAATCCATTGAATATTAAGTTTTAGTATTCACCTTTGGTTCTATTTTCATTTAATAACCCTTGCAATATTTCCTAAAGTCTGAAGCATTATTTATAAAAAAACATACAATCTGCAAAATCTAAATGACCCAAATAAGCACCATGCATTTTTATTTCCTTAGTTTCCCATTTTAATCCACAAAATACTTCTTATAAAATTACTGTAATAAATTTTGGATAAATCAGTCATACAATCTTCTTAATGCTATTATGTAATACTATTTTTGCATTTTGATAAATACATTTTAGAAGATGAATATTCCAGATCTATATCTTGATAGTCCAAATCTTTAATTGATCTGAAAATACTTTTAGAATCAAATACCTTTTCATAATCTACAAATGCGAAGCATAATGACAACTCATATTCATTGGATATTTCTATAAATTGTCAATAATTAGATGTGGTCCATTATATTAAAACCCTTTTAAATCCAGCTTGCTTTAAATTTAAAGTTCACTGTAACCACTTATCTCTGGTAAAGGTTTTGTGTACAATTGATGGATTAGCAGGCCAGTATTTTATCTTCTTCATCATTTGGAATATTTGTATCATTTAGACATTTCTTATATGGTTTTGATAATTCATTTCTTTTGTTATCAATAATAATTCATTTTCAGGAGTTGTCTTCAGATTTAATTATACGTTTCATCTCATTTAAAATTCTTGGTAATTACTTTAGCTTTGCTATTATTTCCTACATAGATTATTGTACTATTTCATATATAATTTTCTTTGCCAAATCACTGTGTACCATTTTACAGAACTACAGCTATTCAAATTTTCTTGATCACTTATAAAAATATTTTCATCTCTTTTTTTTTAAAATATGCATTTGAAAATTTATGATAGTATTTTTTACTAGTTATCTTTGTTTTTAGTAATGTATCAATTATCTTATTGATTTCAGTTAAGTTTGAACCATTTTCAGTCTGCCAGTCTTAAAAATATTAGCAAGTTCTAATTAAAATTTATTGTAGTGTTTTGAAAATTAGAAATATTAACTGTCAATACTTCTTTTTTAAAAGTTTTTGTCTCTCTAATTTTGCATCACCACTTACTAATCTATGTTGAATCTAACATTTTAATCCTGAAATACATTTTTAACTTTTGTATCCACTGCTGTTTAGCATTATTCTCAAAAAATTCATAAGCACAATTTTTTTTTCAAATTCCATAAGTGTATTCTGTCACTGTAGCCAAATTTATCCATAGTACTTCGTTTGTTTTTCATTTCTAGCATTACTCTCCAATGACAATTTTAAAATGTTGTTTGCTGTGATCAAAGGCATTTTTGTTCACAAACATCCTCTACTTCATCAGTGAGAAATATTGGGGAATAAACTAAATTATTTGCACTTGATATCTTCCATTAAGTTGAATAACTAAGCTTCGCTCTAATATACCATCAATCTCCACAATGTTGTTTTCATTTTTTAATTGTAAGAAATTCAGTTCAACCTTCCAATATTTGTAACTTTATAGCAAAATAATTCTAGTGCATAATGCCATACTGAAATAAATATTTAAATATCAAATCACTACCACTGATAAGAAATTCAATTATATTCTCCATGATAAAAGTCTGCATTTCAAAATAATCAGTCCCCCAAAATATCTCTTTGAAACTGTACACTATTGGATCTTAAATATTGAAACATAAACTAATTAAAAAAAAGTTTGAAATTTAAATAAGCAACGATCTTAAATTAAAATGACTGTTTTTGTATAAGCATAGTAAATATATTTGTTTAGGAGTAAGATCGTTGCTTACTCAAATTTTATGCTGTTTGAATTAGTTCATGTTTCAATTTTTAAGATCTAATAGCATAGTTTCAAAGAGGTACTTTTTTGGGACTGTCTATTTTAAAATGTGGACTTTAATAATTTATTTACAGAAGGCGTAGCTGAATTTCTTAACATTGGTGATTTGATATTTATTTCAGGATAGCATTATGAACTGGAATTATTTTCATGTACATGTTAAGTCTGGATTTAAAGTTTCCAAATCAGGCTGTTTTATGTCATGTAGACATTTGTTTTGTAAGCCTAAGGGTAAGCAAGACAATTATAAATATAGAAATTCTAGTTTTATATACATACACATATAAACATGTAAATTATTTGTAATGAACTGAAGAATAAATAATTCCGCTGCCTAATTATTACAATTTTCCATACATTTATATTATCTTTCATGGAACATTTTTTAGTCTCTGAACAGAATATGAAACATAAATAGTAGATTGTATGGAAGACTTCAAAGAATGTAGAATCAGTGGACAGGACTGCCAGGGATAGGTTAAAATTGTCAATTAAAATAGAAAATATTTTTAAAATCAAATTTGTACAACAGATTTTGACAAATTAGTGGATGGCTGATATGTAAAGAATAAGTCATAGAAATAATGTGATTCCAAGATTGGAATTACATATAAAGCCTAGTAGCCCAAATTTGTAATATTTCAATTCATGTACTGTTCAAAGATAATGCAAGATGTTTTAGAAACAGATGCCTAACTAGGAATGACTATGGTGAATTTGTAAAAGAAACTTCCCAAAATCTATTATCAGAAATGCTAGATAACATGCTCAAACATAGTTGTTAGCAGACCCTGGTTTGATTTACATAAAAAAATATGGAATTTTTTTTGAGATAACAGTGGTACAAAATAAGGAAGTTCAAAACTTAAATATATATCCTAAGATGGCCATGGTTAATCTATCGCACGTAAGAAAATTTTGATGGCAGTTTATAAATATTATCAGCCTATATTTTGTTAAAATGATTTGTTAATAATTATGAAATTTTGTTGTGTGAGAGAAATGAACAAAAATTGATTTTTTTTCCTCTGTAATGTCTTTCCTTCCATCCCTAATCATGTGAAGGTGATTAGCATGTACAACACCCCTCACCAAATTGCACAAAGAAAGCTGACACTGTGGTATGTTTTGAAGTATTTATATTTATATATATAAAGAATTAAAAAAATTTTTTTATTCTATTTAACAAAGCCAGTGTAAGTAAAAATTATCAAAATAAATAAGTATAGAATCCCAAAGTTGAAAGATAGAATATGGTATGATTAATAAGAGTAATACAATGTGTTTTATGTTCTGGGATAGTAGTTTGCGAACTTCATCAGTAAAACACTCTCCTCAATAAAAATAAAGGACAAAAAGAATATTGCATAGAAAATTAAAAACAGAAATGCTCAGACAATATCCTTAATTAATTATATCATCAGTCAGTAAAATATAAATGCTATTATATTGCCTCAAACCTAATTGCCAAACACAAAAAACCTGCTTAGAATCAGTTAAAATGCATCCCTAGTTCTTTTTGCTTTTAAAAATAAAGAAAAAATATTCACAGAATAAAATATATGCCTTTGGCTAGAAACAGTAAAAGAATCTTGAAAACCATGCAAGCAAGTAGTTGGTTGCAGACGGATGTGGGTTCGCGCCCCGGCCGATGCTATGACATAAAAAAAAAAAATCTGCTTTCATTTCTCTTAGCTTTGATGAAACTACTGATAAAACTGGATCAGCTCATTTTGTTATTTTTATTCGTTATTATATTGAGAACAATAGATATATAAAAAAAAAAATCAGTGTAGCTTCATTAGTAACAACAACAGAATAAATACTTGTATTCATTTGCAAAAAAACATTTTTTTTAAAGTCATATGTGTAACAATTGATAGTATTTGCAGTATGATAGAATATGAAAATGGTTTTGTCAATTCATTTCACACATGTATTGCTCATGCATTTCCAGATTTTCATTCCATTATATATATATATCAGTAAGTTTTACATGCTACAGGCTACTTTCAAGGTATTATGAGCCTAGTAATAAAATTAGTCAATTTTATATTTGCACACATTTTAAATAAATGGACATTTCTGGAATTGTTAAATGCGATAAATTCTTCATACAATGAAAAAGTTGTGGAAAACATTCAGTCTTTTTTTCTTCAAAATGAATGTTTTTTTTTTTTTTTTGATTGCCTTCCATTTAAATGAATTGAATATTCAACTATAATGTTAGTAAAACAATCAATCTCATGTTTGATTTAATCAAAGCAAAATTAGAAAATTTTAATTATTTCAAATACCTACAAATATTTTTCAAATATATATATATACACATAAAAATGCTGTCATAGTATTTCACAAGAAAGCAAATCAAGATAAATTGATGAGCTTTTTTTACTATAATTCAGACAATGATCAACAACTTTTTTAAAAGATTCATGCTGTTCAGGTAATTTAAAGAAACATCAAAATTTATTTTATATTCCACACAACATTAACAGATAAACTCAGTTTGAAAATTTTAAGTGTGTGAATTTGGATGATACAGAATTGCAATAAATTGATTTTCAATCCAGTTCTATATGAAAAGAAGTTTGATGATTTGAGAAGTAATTTAGAAATAATCAATTATTAGTTGTAATAAAAAAAATGCACAAGAGAAAACATTAAAAACTTGGAATACCATTTTTAGAACCCTCAATTGGTTTAAAATTTATGCACATGAATTGTTATTTTCAGAAATAGAATAACCAATAAATTTTTTTTGTCAAGCATTGTTGGTCGAGAGGTCAGTGACAACTGCTTTACAAGCATTGTCCCGGGTTAGCTTCCCGGCTGATGCTATGACACACGAGAAAAAAATAAATCTTGTTTGGCATGTGTACTATTAAAAACAACAAATTATGATCCTGATATATATAGCATCAAAAATCTCATTCCAAAAGTTATGTTTATGAATAATTTTCTATTCAGTATATGAATAATTATTTGTAAATTTTTGATATGCACAAAAAGGGCTTGCCACGACTATCTTAATACTTGATTCATTCTGAAATTTCAAGTGGAGAAAAAAAATAAAAGTATCATAAGAAATCAAAATAATGAGTGATGTATCCAAAAAAATAAGGAAATAAAATGTTACTTCTTATGGTAGATTGCTTTGTGAGTAAATATAGATGAAAAAATCCAGATTTGTAAAAAAATGTAAATGAAGATACTTGAGAGAATATGTCACAACAAAAAAAAAAAAAAGCGTAAAAAAGCAATAATAAAACTAATTCATTAGAAATTAAGTAATCAAATAAAGTGATTCCTATGTAAAGTAAACATAATGGAAGCTTCCATGAACCTGAAATTCATTTGTATCAAAAAAAAAAAACAGGGATTCAATTAAGAATAAATTCTTATTTGCATAAAATTAAATTAAAAGTTCAAGATATAAATATTATTGTCATCAAATTTCTGACAATAGCTAAAATATCAGAAAAATTGAACAATAAACTAGCAAAATCTCGGTTATATATCATTCCAAAACAAATTAAATCTGACCATTATGAAAGAATTGTTTAAATCCCTAAAATTTAGCATTGTAAATATTATTGCTACAAGAAAAACAATCAATTTAAGATTTCAAACTTTTTTGATCTCAATGTGTGTCCCCAAAAATAAGACTGGGTTGTATATTAATTTTTGTTCCAAAAAACAACTTAGGGTTTATTTTCAGGGGATGACTTATTTTTTCACATACAAAAATATACATGTATTTAAAATCTCAAATGAACTTCCCAAACATGTTTTTTCAGTTATGCCCTCTGTAAATAGTTGAATTTTCAGCTAGTGATGTGCACTGGGATATTTACATTTATTTAAGTACAAAACTTGTCTAAGGTCAAAATATTCCATTTAAATCTACCATTAAATAAAATGTTAATTGAAAACTTATGATAGGAATGGTAACAAAAATGATTACAGCTAAGAGTGATAATCCATACAAAAGCGATGAAAAATTGCAACAAAAATTCAGAAAACATTTTTATATTTCATACCATGTTAAGTACAATTGTTACAACACACAGCGTACTGAATTATGAAAATTCATATGATACAACTACTTCCATCCACTACTTTCCAAATTACTTGTAATAGCCCTGCTTGGATATTCTTTTTTAAAACTTTTTTTTTAGAAGATTGATTTAACTTGAAACTAAACTTTAATTATTAAAATCAGTTCCATTATTTAAATTCTTTTAGGAGGTTAAAAACCAATTAAGAAACAAAGCTCATTTTTCTTTTATGATGAATATTTAAAAGCTACCATAATCAAACTCTAAAACTAAGTCAAGCATTTCTAAACATAAGTCTTAAATATAAATAAGTACCTAAAATTACATATATAAAATTATAAAGTTTGTTAGTCATTCATAATCAATAAATTGATTATCTTCTTGGATGAGAGGAAATTGTTTCTCTATGTATATAGAATTATATTTGTTGAAAATGTTCAATGGGAAATACGTAAGTACCGATATAATTTATATTATCATTTATTTAAAGCATTAATGCCAATATTACTTATTTATACTGTAACGTTTATTTATATACGTTGCAAATATATTGGCATTTGGTAGAAGCTAAAAAAATAAAAGTAAATTTAGATTTTTTTTTGACTAATTTTTTTTAAAAAAAATAACGTACAATGAAAGTTAAATTATTCTTTCGGTTTTTTTTATGTAATTAGAAATAAAAGTTAGAATTGGAGAGAACAAAAGACACAAATTACCAATCTAGATAAGAGAAAGTAAAAATATTTCAACTAATTAAAGATGGCAGAATTATGCTGAAAAAAACAGACTTTGTAACATAAATTTTATAAAGAATATATAAGATTATCAACGGATATTTGGACAAACAAAAGATATGCGCAGAAGTCGGAAAACTGGGCCTCTAGAGAGTATAAAAGGCAGAGATCAGTTTGAAGGACATCTTGTTCGTTGGTTTCTCTAGTTGGTCTTGGATAACAATAATATATCCAAGATCGCTCTACGCTGAAGTAATTCGGCATGTCGGAGTGAACCGGAGCTTCTGAAAACATCGTGCCTGAAGATGTATACCAGAAAAGCTTTCGTGACCGACTAGGAGAATGGACCACAAGATCAAATAATAACCAAAAGGCCGAGCTCATTCTACCCAAAAAACTATGCATAGTTATCTACTACTGAATTCCCAAAACTTACCGGTAAGTAATGTTTCATTACTCCTGATTGTGACAACATTAAGCGTTTGCAAACAAGTCTAAAAATAATCCCGATAGAGACTTTCATTTTATCTGTACAAGAGACTTTTGTTTATACAGAACTTTTTAATTAATTATTTTATTTTATTGATTGCATCCTATTTGAATTAATATGTGTTCTCTCTAATTTACTTGATAAGTAATTTATTTCAAATATTTTTTTAGTCTATTAGAATAAAATTATTTCCAATACCAATTTTCATTTGTGCGTTATTAATAATAGTTATTATTTTTTATTATTAAATCTATTAGTAGTTTAATAAGATTTAAAAATGTAATTTACCTTTGCCAATATGTTTGAATAAGCCCAGGAATAATAATCTTAAAAAAATTAATTCTCGTAACGGTATGATGTAATACCGATTAGTTTAAAAGTATTTTTTTTTATTTGTGAGATGTTATATGACGATTTCAGCGAATTCTTAGGAATTCTGGCGCCCAGATTAAATAAATTAAAAGCTGATTTCGTCGATAGCACAATTCTCAACAATTAATAGGCCGAGTTGATCAGGAAATATAGCTATGTTTTTAGAATAGAAATATAACTTTCTTCTTTTTTGACATAGCTTGATCAACTCACGCGCAGTTTATATTAGCGTGTAGAGGCCTAGCAAACGGAAAACGTTATAATACATTCGTTACTTTATAATTCAATATATACATCATGTGCATCAACAAATGGAAAGAAATCTGTTCATCTGGCTGGCAATCTTAACTACGGCTTATATTACAAGCATTCTGAAAAATCATGCCATGGGTTATTTTCTGGTTAGGTCATATTTTCGGGGAAACGGGGTAAAAATAATGGTTGCAGATATAAGACCAATAATATATTTACAGACTAATTACTAGTGAAGATATTCTATCTTCAACAGAAAAATAGTGATAATCAAAACAAAAAAACAAATGAAAAAAGTTTTTAAGGAAACTACTGGGTAAAGTTAATCTGAGTTTTAAAAAAAATGCTTATCTTCTACTAAATAACAAGAGGTTTTTAACATTTTTACAAAATTGATAATACTTTGAGAAATTAGTTTTCATGTCTGCTGATCAACAGATTTCAATAAAAAATTAGTAAAAATCTTTATATTAATAACACATATGGAATTATATTAATTACAGTATAAGATTCTCTTTTGGAATATCTGCAGCTGATAAATATATTATTCATGCAGGAAAATGATATCTTCATTACAAATCCATCAGCAACAAAGATTACTGTATAAATATTTGCAAAAAGTTAGAAGTTCGGGATATAACTAAATGCTAAAAAATGCACAAGGAAGACCAAGAGGATTACATTTTTGAACCTCCTTATTAGAGAAAAGTCAAAATAACTCTCCTGAAAAAATACGAGCTATACAGGATACACATATATAAATGTAAAGGAACTATTAGACCTTCAAAGCCTTGGAAATTTTTTTTACCTCGAAAATAATCCATATGGCAAAGCATTATATGATTGTTTAAAAAAATGATCTTGAGGAACTGGGTATTAGGTATCAAAATTAATCGCCCTATCCCTGGCTAAATAGTAAAACAAATTTATTATTGACATAATGTCTAATTCAAAATGGTTGGGACAATCTATTTAGCAATATATTTTTACAAATTATTAATACATCTAAATGAAAAGTAGGTAACATGTGAGTGCATTATACACAGAATGCCAGATAAATGTGAGCCTTTTCTTAAGTATCCCAAAGTCAGTTATATTAATATAGTTAAATTCTATTACATTACATAGAGATAGCAAGTGCTTGGTAAGAAAGGATGATGGTTAAACATTATTTTCTGGAATGTTCAACTACTTCTATCAACAAATAAAAAATGTACATTCACAAGAAATACCCAGAGCTTACTGCTACATTTGGTGGATTAGATTGAACCAGGACATAAAAATATATTAAGAAATATGTCCATAGAATACTCAAAGCTCTAGTTATAAACAACAAATTTCACTTGAGTTTGGACATTAAAGGAGGGGGGGGGGATACTACCCTACTACTTGGAATTATGTGAATTAGTGGGGAAAAAAAATGTTTAGCAGTTAAAACAAATGATGAAAAAAGCAAAAACAGCTAATATATTATGAAACTATATACACAACACTGACACATCACATTTTTAATGTCTACAGGAAATTTAGCAGTTATTAATAAGAGAATAAAATTATCTTTGTGACTTCCAAGTAAAGACAAAGCTGTATAGAAACACAAGTGGTAAACAGAAATGCCTGAAAACAAAAAATGGGTACAAGAAAATTAAGTCAGCATTTTCAAATTGTGCTGTAATCATACAGAAAAAAAGAATATAAAATAGCGTATAAACTACATTAAAAAGTAATTTCATTCAGGAATCAGGAAAATGAAAGAAGCATAAGATGAAATAGTTTCTGAAATACTGTTTAAAAAAACTGAGAAAGTGAAGAAGACAATGAAACTAAGAAAAAAAAAAAGAAATGCAAAAAGAACAAAACTCAATTACAGCATGTAAATATAACCACCATAAACTGTAGACCAGAAAAGTAAAAAACAACAACAAAAAAAAGCTAATGACCATCACAAACTGCAGACCAAAAAGTAAAAAAAAAAAAAAACAGGAAAAACTCCCCTAAGATATATTTGCAATTAAAATGGAGAAAAATTAAACAAAATCTTACTTTGAAAGTGAAAGATATACTATGTATGGAGACAAATTATTAGATGCAAAAAAAAACAAAACAAAACAAAACATTGAATTTATATTAATTAAAAAAAAAGATTTTCCTAGATATTAAATTATTGAATGTATATAAGAAATTAAATTGTTTATGCCAGTGATTCTCAATCTTGGTAGAATTGCATTATACATTTCACTTAATATTTTTCATGTGGAATGCCAACATACAAAAATCCAAAATTACAAAGATATTATGTCTTGACCATTTGAAAATAATAGACAGACAGTATAAATTCAGGTTATTCAAACGACCTATTATTGTTGCACCAGGTTACACAGAAATTAACCATGCCACATACAGGCAGCCACAACATATAGATACAGTCAGTCACACAAAAAATGCATGGCTACAATAAAGCGCAGAGCTATCTATTATTATTTCTACAATTTTTTTTTCACGGAATACATGCTTTGAGAATCGCTGGTATTTATGCGTATATAAGATTAAACTCGTGGAAAAAAAAAAAATTAAGAAGAGGTTAGAGCATTTAGAATTTATCTCTGTATACTAGTAAATTAATTAATTAGAACAGAAAAACAAAATCTTAATTCTTTTAGAAATAGATCTAACAAAACGTGAAAAATAGGACTAGATCAAATTTAATGAAGAACGCTTTTCAAAAATTAAACTTAGAAATTTATTTTACAAGTCAAAGGTCTTTATTATTTTGTAAGTCTTAGGGCATAGTTATACATGATGTTTAGGGATTAGTTATTAGATTGTAATAATAAAGACTCAGCTACACATGTTAGAATAATAAACTTAACTAGACAACACTGAAATTATAAAATAATATTTAACTCAATTATTAATTTATTTGTAAATAGTTTTTCTTTTAGTAATGATTAAAATGTCAGCTTCATCATCTAGTAAAGACACCTTTCTTGATACAAAAAGTAAGATCTTTTTACTATGGGTGCGATTTTAGATAGGATGGACATCTTTAGAGACCTACGTTTGAACTCTCTTTAAAGAAAAATATATGTAACTTTCTTATTATTGCTTCAGTGTAGAACTTAGAAATTTATAAAAGTAATTGCATATATATATAATTATTTTTAACTAATCAAGTGTTTACCATGAAAATAAGAGGCACATTAAAAAATGGGGGAAAATAAGCTATTTTTTTTTTTACTTATGATTATAATTATAACAAATTATTATTGATATCATTGACTAGGGATTAAATACATGTCACAATAATGGGAGGGGGGTATACATTTGACAAATATATTCTTTTATTAAGATTGCAAATGTTTTTGGTGAGCTTAAATTGTTTTATAAATAAACAATCGAACGGCTTTATTGTTTAAGAGTTTGATATGTCTGAACTGGAATCAATTGGAGGATTTTATCTTCCATAAGCAGACACTCTACCATAAACCAGGCAAGGTAATACGAAATTCATTTGCAGGGAGCAAAAACTATTAGAGATTTTCCAAAACAATTTTCATTTACCTCAAAATTTTGTAAGAAAAAAAAATTACAAATATACTTTTAGAGTATAATAATAAAATGTGAATAATTTGTTAATTACAGTATAAATTTAGGCTTTTCAGAAAGTGAATAAAGTATAAAAAATCTTATAAGAAAATTAATGTAGTTTATATTCTCATATATTGTCATAGGATTTGGCTTTTCCTTTGTATAGTGAAATCCAAAATAGAGAATATTCAGCAAGGTTATCCATAATTCTGATACAGGTTCATCCTTGAGTTGTGGGTTTGTTGTTTCATAAATCTATCACAATGCACAATTTTTAGTTTAAGGTGAATAATTTAGCATATCAAGATGGCTGTAGTTCATGTTAAAATGTCAGGTAATCAAATAAGGATCAGACTGTTATTTCTTGGACAACTATATATTCTTCCAGTATTTATCTTCTTAGAGGAATTATATATAATGTGGGGCTGTACTTTTTCTAGAAATCTTCAGTCAATCATCCTAAAGACTAAAACTGCTTCAATAAAGAGTTCATAGCTTTAAGTTTAGGAATATATTGAAAACTGCCTTTCTAATGTTAACTTAATGCTGTTTCTTTATCAAGATCAGTGTTTAAATGATTTGGGTCATCTTATAATCAGTGCAATAAAATTTCTTTTACTTCTGATTTAAATTAAATTCCAACTTAATGACTTCAGCTTGATTTCACATTTAATTAAAAACTTCTCAATTTATCAACGCTGTAGCAAATACTTTTTTATGATTTTATAACTGTTCTATTGGTTGACAAAAACATGTTTTCCAGGTCACACATTGGATCTATTCAGGCTAATATTGTTTTCCAAATGAATTGATTATCTCATTCCATTAAAAGATGTTTATTTGCTCTCAAATTTTTTTTTCATGTTTAAAGTTTTTTAATGAAAATATAAAAATTTTAAGCGCATGTTCTTCACTATAATTTTTAATAATTCTCAACATTTTATTTTTTCAATGCTATTAATGAATTCTTAACTTACACTTTTGAAAATGTGTAATTTCACAAACAAACATTTATGTATATTGAACCGGATTGATTTCCGATTCAATGGTTTTATTAATAATGTTAAAATTTCTTATTATTATTTAATAAAAAAAAAAAAGAAAAATGTATGTGTATTAAAACATATACTCGGTTATATTTAAATAGGGCATTTTAATTTTCATGTTTATAAAATTGATTTTAAAATAGTTTACTTTCACCGCCTGTTTTAATCAATTTGATTAAAAACAGGCAAGCTTGCTAATTATATATTCCTGTTGCTTTGATTTTAATCATTTTTAAAGTTAATTCTAAAAAGCGGAGATTTAATTGTGTTGTCGTTTTTGTTTCAATAATCCCTGGTTGGAATTCTTAAATTAGATTGAGCGGGAAATTAATATTTGCCCTGCCTGAGATATAGAAAGAGACACTAAGGAAAGTTTTTCACGGGAAATGTAGCGTGAGAAGGATAACCCGCCAATTTTTAGAGAGAGGAGGAGATTCAGTATTAGTGAGGACACTTGGATTATCGCCTGCTGAGAGTTATACCATTTTGGGTAGCAGTTCGGACATTTAATTCCAGCTAAAAACTTAAACAATTATTGACAAACTGTATTACTGTACAAGATGTCAAAATCTACCGCTATGAGTTTTGCCATCATCAGAATATCTTGCTAATTTAAACAAAGGACGGACCCATGCCTGCCAGATCTCCTTCAGTCATGCTATGAGCCTCTAAAATAAACACTGCCTCTACCTTGCCGCTGTCAAAGGACCTGAAAATGGACTAAAGATAAACGTGCGCACTCTATGCGAACTGTGCTTTATCATAAGATGAAATTTTCTTTTATTCTTTCCAGGGTAAATTTTTTTTAGTGAAATCTCCGCTCAATCTAATAAACCTGTAATCTAAATTAATATTTAACCTCATATTGATTAGCTATATTTATTTTCTTTTATTGTACTTTGCCGTGTGTCTTGGAATCTTAGTTTTAAGATTCCAAGTTTGCTTTCAGTATTGGAGAGTGACGTGTGTTTTTTCTATTTTTATGCCTAACTTTTACTAAATGCTTTGGCAGTCGTGTATATTTTGAATGTTTACCTGTAATTATTTTAGTAGCCCGAATTAATTTTAAATACTGTGTTTGCGCTTTTGCAAACCACCAAATCTTTTGGCTGGTGACTTTATTTTCATAGTCTTCATTTCTTATATCTCTGAAAGCGGAAACTATAATTGTTTTTGCTTTGTAATTTTATAAGTCGCCAGCAGGAAGACAATATTTATCCCTTTCGTAAATTACAGGTGAGAGAGACTTTCGCTGCGAAAGTATTTATAGCTTTCATATTTTCGTACTCATGTGCACTCTCTGATAGATTTATTTTGTATTTACTTGTATAGCTTACAATTTATCAGAGCGTGTACTCAGAACTTGTGTCATAAATTTATTTTTTAATTATAATTATTGGTAATTCATTTTCTTTAAATGCTGGGGCAGACATGACTGATTTTCTAATGATTTACTTGTCTCCTATTGAGACCTTTAATTCTTAGATTAGTTTTCGCCAATCGTTTGGTTGGGGATTCGCCAGTCTTAATTGTTTGTTTTTCTTTCATTTTCAATCATATTTTTCGGTTGTTCTTGAGGTGAATCAATCACCTTTATTTTAAATGTAATTATAGGTGCAGCTTCTACCGATAAATGACATTCGTGGTCCGACACCTTTTTCGGACCTCAGAAAGCTCGCCGGCGCTGGTTTCGTTTCAAGAATGTATTGTTTAAGTATCTGAAAGTGAAAACCAATGTTTTGGCGAATCTTCTGCTGAATGAAATTGCTTCCTCCCTGTAGAATTCGTTATTAGAGTCGGTTAGTTTGCCAGAGCATTGGGTTTAGTCTTTCTGATACACACCTGAGATAACCCTATTGATTTTCGTGTAAACTTTTTCTTACAAGTTATTTTGCTCTTAAATAAAAATTTTAAAATTTGTTTAAACTTAATTTCGCTGACGTTTGTCTTTGTGCTTTGCTTTCTCAATTGTCTAAACAATATTTAAGATATCTTGTTTCTCCCTGAGTTTAGTCTGGCGCATTTCGATTCGCATATCCTGACCACCCTTAAAATAAATGTCTAGTTCCGATTTTCGGACTAGTGGCGCCCTCGTGATCAGGATATGCGAATCAAAGATCTTTCGTCTGTTACAATATATAATGTCTCTTGTTACAAATAATGCAGCACATTCTTCGTTATGAAATTATTATATTTTTAGTCAACAATATTTGTGAATATACATTTAAAAAATAAATAGATATGTTTTTAATTTTATACAATCGGAAATGATTTTAACAGCAACCAATCTCCCTTTAAATTTTAACAAATACCATGAATTAAATATACCAATAATTTATTTGTACATTGTCAAATGTACACGAGATATATACTATATATTGAGTAATTTTCTTTCTTATAATGTGTTATTTTTATCTTGGACAAGGTTAATAGGTGTTGAAAATGAAGCTTCAAGTAAATTGGCAAATAATATCAAAATAACACCTTGATAACTATATTATCCTTTTATTTATTTTAAACCTTGCTGATTACATAATATTACATTTTAATATATAGTTTTTCTATATTTGGACATTGTGAATACATTCTGAAGTCATAATAATGTGGAAAATTATAGTAATTTTACATTCATAATAGAATGAATGTTAGAAGTAACTAATAATTATCATTTCCCAATACCATTTTTAATGATTCAATACTACTCACAACATTCACACTTACAAATATCCACATATGGAACAATTCAGAAACTATTCTGAACACATATAGATGTTTGACAACTATATATATATACAATCTCTTTCAGTCAAGTGTCAATCTTTAGTGCCTATATAAATATATTAAATCATAAATAAAGGTGGTTATCCACCTTTATCACTATAAAAAAAAACTGCCTTGACAACAAATAGATTGAGATCCTTGGTATTGTTTAAGTATAGACTGCTGTCATGTATTTACATTTATAAATCAATCTCCTCTCTTGAACATTATTATTTAAGTAATATATAGTTTCAATGCAGTTTGAAAGTTAAAATTGACTTTGTTAGTCTGCTTTCAAAAACAGATTACATTTGCTTATTTAATGACGTTTATTTAAACTACTTTGAATTATAAATTTCATTCTCTTTCAGCCGTGTGTCAATCTATCTCTATAAGCGCATTAGACCACCTTTATCACAAAAAAAAGATTACCCTTGACAACAAATACATAGAGATTCTTGGCATTGTTTAAGTGTGTACTGTTTTCATATATTTATATTTTATTAAACACATATCTCTTTTTTCATATAAAGATTATTACTTTTATTCATTTTCTGAATCTGGTATTTTACAAATGAATTAGTTAATTAAGTTTTTGGTCTACTAAAAATCATTATCAATCACCATAAAGTTTTGCTTTACATTTTTCCTAAGCAGTTTAATAAGTGGTGCTTTCAAGCGTTTTAAGATATATTCTCAGTTCCTTTAATGTTAAATATTTATTCATATATTGAGAAAACATACGTGTATTTCATGATGTGCAATTTTTCTACTCATTAAGCAATATATTTGTATTCTTTGTTTATTTTTACATAGAAATATTGAACTCCTATATTACAGCTATATGAATAGATTTATAAGAATTTGTTTATATTGTGCATGCTGGATCATTAAAACACTCATGCTTAAAAACTGTGAATGATAAGACAAATATATAGCATTATTTTTACCATTTACAAACTTGTGCTTGTACAACAATGAAGATGGATTATACAGTTGGTAAAATCCTTGTATATATATATTAGCTTAATAAAACGTACTTTTTTTATTTATTAAATTTGTAATACCAATTTTAATTTAAAAGAAAACAATGTTATAATAAAATACAAGTAATAGGTTTTCTATAATATATGAAATATTATATATATTTTACATGCCATTTCAATATTTCTGAAACAAAGTTTAATTTAGTTGTATTTGTATTTTGGACTTTCAGTTGGTTAGAATGTTAATTTAAAATTCATATTCAAGAATCTAAAGTTCTCATTCTAGCTGGTTACCAGAAGAAGAGATAATAATACAAATTGAAACGTTGTACATATACGAAGCTGTGTGTTATTATTTACAGTTGAAAGTAATTGGAAAATTTAAATAAAGTTAAATTTTTCTAATGATATTCAATATTTAATAATAGATAAGGAAATAGTCCAATGTATAAGTACAACTAAAACGCTATTATCACAAACCTTCAGACAAAAATAAAGTTTAATTTACCAATGTAAGGGCAGAAGATTAATAGGGTTATTCTATGTCTTGTTATTTTATTTACAAGTTATTATTTATTTCCCTTATTATTATAAGATTTTGTGGTTTATTTAAATTTGCTTTTGATGGATATATAATGAATAGTATAAGAATCTTACAAGTCTAAATATGGAGATAAAATAATAATTAATTTTAGATTGAAATTAGGAGATATATCGGAATCAGAAGCATGTATAACAATAGGAATTATTTTCAATGTTTGCCAATCAGTTTCTTATTTTAATTAGTGAAATTATGGTTTATATTAATATTAAAAAGTATATGCATATTTTCTATTATAATATATCTATTAAACTTATGAGTTCACAACAAACTTTAATACGAGAAAAAATAAATTCATTGAAGTAGATTAATAACTTTAATATAACTGTAAACATTTTTTTTTAAAGGTTATTACAAAGATAAGAAATCCCTTTCCCTAACTACATAAATAAAAATATACTTCTTTGTTAACATATTTATTTCAAACATACATAAAATTTTACTGTATATAAAAATATGTACAAAAAAAAAAAACTTCCAATAAATTAAAAGACATTCAATATACCAGCGTACTTTATTTAAAAAAAAAAAAAAGGTCCATGGTTTTATTTCTCTATTTATATATATATATTTATAAATTTTAAATATTTTACAAATAATAATAAAAACAAACAAGTGAAAATGGACATACCTTCGGTTGTTGCTACACAATAATACTAAACTGTTACATTATAAATATTCAATGTAACGAGAATGGGTCAAAAGTAAACACAAATGTTGAAGTATGTACAGATTTTTATTTGCTCAAATTCCGATACCAAAACATTTACAGTTAAGAATTAAAAAATAAAAAACAAATGAGTGGGAAGCAGTCAAAACTATTCCTAATTGACTGCTTTGCAAAATGAGCAGGGCTGGTTTTCGTAAATAGTTTATCAGTATATTTTGCCAGGTGGAAAAAAAAATGCTGATAATCTAAAGCTTTATCGTCAGATAAAACACTTTACCTTCCATTACAAAAGTGTGACTGTGACATGTAATAACATAAACTACAGAGGTAAACAACTCAAAGAATTGGTGTTGAGGATAAGTTCATTTCATTATCACTGTTTTATCCAGATTATTGCACTAATCACTGAGCTGTTATTTGCTGGTATAATTGCCTCACATTTGAAGTTGATTTCCAACAAGCTCTAAAAAAAAAAAAAAGAGAAAAATATTTTTATAGTTTTAAAAAACCCAAATTTTTTTACTTAAAATAAAAATTAATTACATTCTAATACAAACTGTAGTATTAATGCAAACATATGGTAAATAAGAATGTAGATAAATACATAGACACAATTTCATAATAAGATAAAGAACAATGTTTATTTTAATTTATATATAAATGAATGATAGTGGACAAAATATTCAATAAAAAATTCAAATGAAATAAGATTATAAGTGAAGAAGTACAGAGAAAAAAAACAACAACAATAATAATTACTTAAAAAGATGCTGGCGATATGCTGCTGCGCTAAACTCTTTAGATTTGGTGTGAGCAGACCGTACAATCTAAAATTTCAATAGAAAGAAAAAGTTAATATATATATTGTAAATAATATCTTTTACTATAATATCAAAAATTAATTATTTGTATAATAAAGGAAACATACTTCGTCTGGAATGCTAGCTAATCTTGCTGCATTAAAACCATAACTTTTTGGACAGGCCCCTGGAATAAATTTGTAAAGAAATGTGATAGTTTCTTGGCTTGGATCTTCATTTTCGTTTTCCACCATGCATGCCTTGCAGAAAAAAAAAAGAAAAGGTTCTTTAACAACATATATTCTATTAATTTTATATATAAAATCTTCCAATAATATTTTAATATCTTTTTATAATATCAAGATTTCACTACTCCTCCCCCAATAATTATAACTTATTTTTATAAAGTATATATTGTATATTGCAGTAATGTAAACACAACCATATACACAATCATTCTAAATTACAAATTTCTTTAACCCCAGATAAAACAAACACTTTAAAATAACATAATAATTGGTGATAATCATTTTAAAACAAACCATATACACAATCATTCTAAATTACAAATTTCTTTAACCCCAGATAAAACAAACACTTTAAAATAACATAATGATTGGTGATAATTATTTTAAAACAACAATATAGAAATAAAAAATTCAACTTATATTTTATTTTAAACGAAGTATGTAAATAAAGAAAAATATTATTAAACTTGTTAAATACAATGATGAAAATTAATTTATTTTAAATAGAACCTGAAGGTAAAAGGCTTAAATTGTAGCTTAGTTATTTTACAAAAGTTGCAAAAAATAGGTACTAAATAAAATCCAAATTCTTTGACTTTTAAAAAGATGGGGTCAGAAATATCTTCTTGTAGAAAAAAGAATATGGATATGTAAGTAATACATATAAATAGATAAAGTTGAATAAAATAAATATTTCCAAAAGTTGGAAGTAAATTTTTGTAATTATATAAAAAGTTTCTTTTTTTTTCTTTTCATAAATCCATTTGATGGTTTAATTAAAATTAAATCTGGCAATCAGATGATTGAAAAACAGCTGGTTAGTGATAATTATCAGATTAAAAAAATGTTAAGAATAAAAAAAACAAACCAATATGAATGAAATTGGAGCTGAAGATAATGGAAAGATAAGTCATGTGCTGGCATAATTATCTACTGAAGTTTGAGACGACTTTCAGAATATGGTAAAATATTAAGTCATAAATTTTTTTTCTCTTTCTTGTTTGATTTTGATAGTTGATACATTAACCTATGAAGCACTGAACTGTGTTGCTATAGTGATAGTATTGACATATAAAAAAAATGTTTATTATTAATAATATTGTATAAGATTGTGAATTTACTTTATTCATTTTAAAATGAATATGTGAATAATAAAGTATGTAGTTTGGATAAAATTATTGTTCTTTTGTTATTATATAAAATTTCATTATTGCATTCATGATAATAAATTACAAACAATACCACTAAATATCTAATGTCTCAAATATATTTATTATTTTATTTGTATGGTATTGTATTGGAAAAATATATAGGAAAATATATTTCCAGTGTAGTATAGTGAAAATATATTACAAAATGTCAATGTTTGTCATATGTAATAATTCCAAAATATTTATTTTATTTATTATTATTTTTGTATAATAAAATTTTTTATTTGAAAGACACTGGTTGGAATTGACTAAAGAGTTAATAAAAGGTATTGCTATAGTTTACATTAATATCAATAGGAAAAGTTATAAATAGAAATGAATAGAAAAAAACTATCTTATTTCAACAGAAACATATCTCAATTTCTTTATATGATTTTCTTTTTATATTTATTTTAAAAGTATATAAATAACTGAACACAATGATGGGGTGAAAAGCAACAATATTCTCCCAGAAACTATACAGTGCGTTGAAGATTTGAGGAATGACAATTTATTATAAAAATGGATATTACTTACTTTTCAATGATGAAGTCTAAATGTTAACAACAGAAAAATGAACACAAAGATTATGTTCACTTACTAATATAATTTTATAAGCTTGATGTATTATTTATATACAGGATAAAAATTGGTCCATTTTCCATAGCATTGTCGTGGATGAAACTAGCATTTGTTCACTTCTAATGTTTTATGAATTGATTACAGGCTATTGTGTATATAAATTAGTGTTTGCACACTTATAACCTTATATTAAATCAAATATCTGCTGAATGAAAAGATAATTTGGATATTTGGAAAATGTTGTAATTAACAAAATGTGCTTAGAATCTTATAGATTTTCATGATATTTCTACTTTCTCTGGAATAACAAAACATCATCGTATAGCAATGTAAAAAATAAACACTAGAATTATGGTACTATTTTAGAAAGGCTGTATTTAAAGACTATTACTCAGGTTGTTTGCTTATATTTATCAATTTATTGATATATATATATATATATTTCTTTTCATTTAATATATGTACTATTTATTGATATAAATAGTGATATAATTTTTGGTTAAGTAGTGACCTATTTATATACCTAAATATAAAAAAGCTATGTTTTCCTAACTTTAAATTTATATTTTGCTGAATAGTAATTATTGTTTTAATTTAAAATATTCATTTTTATATATATATTTGATTCACTATATATTTATATAAAGTATAGAAAGAAGATATATTTTCAACTCTCTCATATTTCAGAAAGTATAAATGTTCTACATTTTTTTTTTTTATATTACACAAACACATGTATTTAGTATCCAATAAGTTGGAGATTGATGTGCAATCAAGTTAAAGTCAATTGAATACCTTTTGCTTAAAGCATAATTGGATTATATGCATATATTTTAAATGTTTATTTGCCATATATATATTTTTGATTTTAATTTATATCAATTTGTCGATAAATTTTGAATTAATTTTGTTTGGTCGCCATTCAATTTTACAATGCAAATTTATTAGTTAATCATATTTGGATGAGACAATATTCACTAATTAATTATACCATATAATTCATTAGAAGCAGTTATAAAAATAATTCGGAAATCAAAAACACAGGATGAGTAACAAAGTGTAATTAAATATTTTCTTTGTATTGAATTTAATGCTTATAATTCTCACCAGATATAGATTTTATACAGCGATAAATTAACAGACTTGACATTCTTAAATATCTAATAAATAATTAGCAGCTTATTGTAATTATTTTGCTAGTAATAAGTAATAGATATATTAAGGTAAAAATTATATATAAATTAATTTGATGATTGATAAAGATACAAATATGATTATTATTAAAGATGAGTAAAAGTAATTGCAATTAGATGTTTGCGCATTTTATTTTAAATCATTGTTGATTAAAGTAAATATTATATTGAGTCAGTATACAGCCACAAAGATCGTAATCTTATTCAGTTATAGAGCTGGTAATAGTAATATATTTATTCTGTTACAAATTAGAGTGATTTGCTTTAATTATATTTAAAGTTCATTAGTGTGGATTATAAATTTAGTTTAAAATAAAAAAATTTAATATTAATATTTGATTATAATACATCTAATAAACTTTCACATGCTTTGACAGTTGTAGTCTAAAGTTTTAAAAACTTAGCTTTAATAAACTGAAAAATAATTGGATGTGATTTATCAATTGTTGGAGTAAGCATCAAATAGGAATATATAATTTATTTTATATATTATTATGATTGGATATTGAAAATCTTAAGATTATTTAATAGGATGATTTATAATATTTTAAGTGGATGAGAGTGAAAAGATAGGTTAGGTTAATTGATTTTGTATTATTATTAAGTATTAATCTTATTATAATTGACTTAGTTAATAACAGTATATTGATATTAGTAGAATATCAAGGTTAACAGTACTTTTATTTTATTTAGTTGCAATTAGAAATCAATTATTGAGTTATGTATTTTGTTAGATATCATTGATATTTTAGATTTGTAGGGCATATTAAGATTATTATAAAAAAACATCCATAAATAATTTCATTTAAATATAAATAACATTTGACTTTTGGTTCACATTTGTATTATTATAAAGTGTTTTGATTCATAAGGAATATTTTTTTATCTGTCTAATTCTTTGTCATTACTTTCATTCTATTATAAGGGATCTATATAATAGGCAAATACTGTTATTTATAAGACAGTGACATTTTGTTTTATTACTTTATCGTTAATCTATTACAAATAATGTTTATATTTTAGGATGGCTTGAAGTAATGTTTTTATTTGTTTTCTATCCATTCTAAATGCTATTGGAATCTATGAGATTACAATGAAGATTATTATCATTGTTTTATTAACATAAGTGTTAGATTATTATTCATTGACATTCAATTTAGTTTAATTTATTATTTTCATTCTGTTACAAATAATGCTACAATTCATGAGCATTAATAAATTAGGATTGTTGTTCTTTGGTTCATATTTTTATTCTGTTACAAAAGCTGATCAATAATTAGGCTATGACACAGGATACACTATGACCCATACATTTATTCTGTTGTAAATGGCATTCAACTTCAGAGTATATTTTTATTCAGATGCAAATGATGACCAACGATTGGGATATATTTTCATTTAGATGATATTAGTTTTAATTTCCTATGGTTATTATAGTTATTCAGTTAAAAATGACTCCCAAATCTGTGAAGCATTAAAAGAAGAGCATATTCGCATATTTATTGTTACAAATGGTGCCGCAATTTGCGGGCATTATCAAAACAGGACCATTCTTTCAAGGCAAGAATATTTATTGTTACAATGTATATAAAAGTGCACATAAAAAGCGTTCATGTAGAAAAAAAAAAAAAGGGAAGTACTTTTGTCAACACAATATTATACATGATATTATTCAGAGTTATAGGAGTTGTCTCTTACTGAATTAATTCAGTGACAGATATTTGTCATAAAAAGAATAAAAGCAGCTAAGAGTACTTTTCAGTGCTAACTTAAATACAATTAAAAGGATAAATTTTTGGAGGATGGAAACTATCAAAGCCATTTTTGCTAAAACTACCAGAACTTTACAGTTGTAGCATGAACCAAGCAGCTATTCCAATCAAGAAACAATGCTTGTTGCAAGTTCAGGAATGGTGCTCTCAAGTCTAGCTTTTGTTTGCCCATAATAAAAATCTTTTCTCATTTACCACAGTTAGCAAGCATTATAACCAGTGAAATAGAACCAATCACTCAATATCTGAATGGAGTCTGAAAATAAATACAACATAGGTCAGATGCATAATTACAGACTATTATGTGTAGGTATATCTATGATTAAAAGTAAGTTTACTGAGTTATCAAAAAAAACCATGGTAAGAATCTTTTTGTTATATATATATATATGTGATGAGACCTAAAAATTAATAAGAATTTCATTGTGATAATTGTTGAGAGAATATACATATTCTACAATAATTGTTAATTTTAATTATTTTATTTATAAAATAATTGTATAAAGAAGTAATATGTATATGTCAGAAATGAAAGGACTTTGAATAATCAGAAGATTAATGCCTCTCATAACTAAACTTTTAATTTTTAAAATAATTAGCAATACCAATCAAGATTTTTTAAATAAATTGTTTTGTTATATAAATTACTTAATTCTCTGTCTTATTTTTATCTCAACAGTCTCATTCTAAATGTTTACTAAACGATTAACTTTAGACCCTGAGAAATCATATTCTGAGAGATGTATGCCAAGATGTTAGTATTTAAAATTGGGATCATGCTGCTTGAAGACAAGGTATTCATAGGTATTATTTTGAAACAAAAGTGCTGCTCTAGGTTAAGAGATGGTATACTTTAAGCCTCATATATATACAAACAACTTGAGGATGAGAATACAATTCTCTGAGGAATAATTTGATGTATGGTGATCAGGAAATATAACCTGGCTATTTTATGTAAAATAGTTACATAAATGACCCATTCTTCGATCATCATCATCCATCTTAATTAAATCAAAAAAGTAAAATTTTTATCATTATATTTCTTCACAATGGTAAAAAAAGTAGTGTTAAAATGGAATGACTATATAAACTTTATTTATTTATGTGTATAGGTTAATTCATTTGTTTGTGTTTCTATGAGCCATCAGAATAAGTGTCATCCACTTTCTTGATACAATATTCAATTATAAGGCTAACAATTAACTGGTTATCCTATGTAAATATCATTTATGAGTGCTTTCATGTTTAAATAAATCAATAGAATTTCAGCAAACTGTTGTCAAGGCAACAATACAAACAGAAGCAAATGGAATTCTTAATTATAATAAAGCCATAATTATTGATTTATTTGAGCTAAAGGCTGTGATGTGATTTCAATATATATATATGTAATTTATTTATTAGTGCACTTGAAGATTATCTGTAACCAATAAAATATAGATTTGCCAAGCACTCCTCTAGAACATGAAATAAATTTCGAGTTGTTATCTTGTAAAAATACTCTGGACCAATGTCTCTCACTATACACATATTTCATCAGATAAGCAGGAAATTTAAATGCTTTGCAATGGACGACAAAGAACCTGAATTTTAAGTTATTTCTTCATTAATCCAAATATTAAATTAAATCAATAGCAATGAAACTATTAGGGATAGATAAGGCATCTGTTATAATTTTAGAAAATAGATTCAATTACACAAAAACAACAATTAGAATTGCTATTTCTAAATCTTAATTACAGCTCTTTTGATTTGAAGAAGCTTAAATGGGGTGGGTGGGTAAAGTATTGGTTGTAGGTGGGCGTGTACAATATTCAACTTGTAAATCTTTAATTAATTTACAATCTTAAAAGATTTGAATGTTTACAGATATTCATCAAATATACTAGTCAATTAATAACATATATATCATTTACACTATCTATATATTTCTGATGAAGTGAATGTTTTAATATGGTTATAAAATATCACCCTTATTATGGAACATGATATACATAAGTGATAAATGAACATATAGGTGTAATGAGAGATTGATGTAGAATATTTTTCACAAGATGATAACTTAGGGGTGTTTGACAAATCTACACATTTTGATTGCTTACAAATACATATATTTAAATATTATATGCTATAAATAAAACCATGAAAATATCATTCACGCAATGACATGGACAGATTGAAAATGTTCTTTTTATAATATTACTATCTTACTGTAATTTCTATTTTATAAATTCTAAGATTTTTTTAAAAAAAAAAATTTATTAAACTAAAAGTCCAATTTTTTTGCAAGATATATACTATAAAAAAAATATGTAAAACAACACAAACTACATAATAAATTTAAATTTTTATATAATACAAAAACCATATACATCAAAATAAATATAAAAACTTATTTTAAAAATTCATTCAAAAGGATATTCTGTTCAAAAAAAAAAAAGGTTGTTTTATAATAGCGTAATGAAACCGTCGGAGGGCGTGGTTTGTTTGTAAACAAAGATAAATATAATGTTGCCGGGGCCAGGTTTTTTTTTTGGTTTGGTTTGTTTATCATATTTATAAAAGTAATATCAAATAAATTTTTTAACACAAAAAAAAAATGCATAAAAAAAATCAAAAAATGAATTTACAAAAAGTACTTAATTTTTTTTTATTCTTTTCATTACTTATATTTTCGGGCCGGGGTTTTTTTCTATGTATTTTTTAGTTTTTTGTTTATCACATTTAAAAGTACTATCAAATCAATTTTGAAACAAAAAAATACATCAATTAAAAATGAATTTTAAAAAGTAGTTACTTTTTATTCTTCTCATTACTAATATTTTCAGTTCGGTATTCTACAAAAATCAGATTCTTATTTTTTTGTTGTTTGTTTTATTTTTATAAATTACAAATAAATATATTTCCATTTAACGGTAACATTTACAACCCAAAGTCAAACTTTGGGTGTGTGTTTACAATTCATAACGGAACGGAACGGAACGCAACTCGAAGGTTGACAAAGTTTTTACAGTAATTACCAAAAACATAAATATATATACGATAATTAAAACCAATTTTTTGGACTATTCAGGAACAGCACGCATGCAGCTTCAAGCTCTTTTGTTTGATAACTCTTCCAGCAGTCAGAGAATTCTTTGACATTCGGAAACTTTCCTATTTCAGCCATTTGATTAAACTCGCAGTTGTTCTTGCAGAAACGTGACTTAGAGCATGATCTGATACGAATCGCGCTTGCACCTACACTTGCCCAATTTTTTGAGCAGGAAATGTGGGCTAGGGAAGTATGAGACTATGCTCATAATTATTAGTAGACATTCCTAAAACACGGGAGATAAATAGAACGTTCGATAGCGGAGGCCGCCTAAACGGTATATTTCTGTGCGCTATCATAGAAATAACGCCCTCTGGCGGTTTCAACACGCTATTATAAAACAACCAAAAAAAAAAAAGTTAATTATCTTCTAAGTTACTTACAAAAGATTGTCAATTATAACTATAATTAAATAATTAATAAATTTTTAGCAGAAACAAAAATATAATTAAAAAACAAATATTTTCACAAGTTGCTGAAGAATTTCTAAGAGTTTAAACTAGATTTTTCAAAATATCTAGCATGATTGCAAAAAAAAATATCTTGCATTTTCTAATTTACTAAACTTATTACAATAATTTTTTGAAATTTGAGTATTCTGTGGCATACCAATGATATTGCAACTCCACTTATTAACTAATATTCCAAATTTTTGTCATTTGCTCCATTTTTCAAACATTCCTATTTCCTTTTAAATTATTGATCAACTTCTTTCTTTTCCCTTAATTTTTTCTTCACATAAATGCTTAATCTATTCTTCAGAATGTTCCTATCTTTAGTATATATTCAATCATCCTTAATGAAGTAAAAATCACTTTTCATTTCCTCATTTCAACAATTCGTTGTGGCTAAAACTATTCTTCCAATTTATCATTTACTATTCACCTCCAAATACACACCTAAATCTGAACCAAATAACAAAGGTTGCCTATTACTATAGAGTTTTCATTTTATGGTCACTGTCAACTCTCATCTGATTAATCCAATTAGTGTGAAATCTTTAACTTCCAGATAAATAAGAGATATTCATTTTTTGACCAAAATAATTTGTTAGCTAGCTGAATTTGTTATGGAACAACTTAAAATCATGTGTAAATCATACGTATAATTTATAATCCAGAATTTCTAGAATTATTCTGACAAATATTCTCTCCCATATCAATGCTATCCAATCATTTCAACAATTTCTTTTCTGACTGATGAATTAATATTGATTCGAGAGGGCATTATTGGCAAGTTTGTTAAAATAACAGTAGAAAGTATGGCTTATAAATTATTTTTATAATATACATATTTGAAGTTTATTATTTCATAAATATATAAATAGAGATTATTACATTAAGGATGATGAATATTAAAATTACTTTTGTATAAAATATATACGATATCAATATATAATAGTTTTAAGCCTATTTATATTTATTCACAGTGCTCTTATCTAAAAAACATTCCAAGTTTCAACTGCATTAATTATTATGACAATGAAACTATGTCCAAGTTTTTACTAAAACACTTCACAAAATAATCTCCTAAGATTAATAGAAGTCTATCTAAGTATCACAATATCATTTCTATTATCTGACTAACAATTAGCTAAATGCTCTTTAAAACCATTAAAAAGACTTCAATCATTACTCATAGATCCATCGTTTCCATATGTTTAGTTTTCCCATATCATTAATTTGCTTTTTGTTTGATATAAAGATTAATTCCACATAAAAAATGTTTAGAGATACCCCTCTGATAAAAAACTACAATGTAAGAAATTTATAAGCATCACAGGTCTATCATAATTTATGTAACTATTCAATCTATCATTCTTGCATATTTTACTTGGATCTTGAAAACCAAGTCAAAGATTCATTTCTCAAACTACTGCTTTATCACATTAGTTGTTAACATATCATAGTTCTGATGCAACATTTCCCCATGTAAATATTTTTTTATTATTTAAAAATAAATTTGAAATTATGCTTTCCATCTTTTCCTTTAAAAACATTATGCTTCAAACACGATTATGAACATTCACTTTTGAATTTTTAATTTATTTTAAGTGATAATGTTAGAATTCATATGCATCAGATTCATCCATTGTCCTGATTTATTAATTTCATATCTGTTTTTATTTTTTTCTTAGTTTTGTATTATTAAGTAAAAGATGGTAAAAATTGTGCTGACTTTTAATGAATCTAATAAAGGATTTAGGCACAAACAGCATTCAAGCAACAACTACATAAAAATGTGCCATATCTTGTATGCACAACACAAAGTTTGAATTGAGGCTGCATTTTGTCCAAAACAAATGGTGAACAAAGATTTTTTTCAACAGGTAGTTCTAATTTTTTCAAAGATATATAATATCTTGAAGCATGATTATAAAAATCAAGATTATTACAAATGAAAATATAAAAAAATATACAAATATCCAATAATTATAATAAACAGTTTCTATGCGTAAATCATTTCTGATTTCTATTTCCTTGAAAAATCACTTATCAAGGCTTCATTATATATGTTTGTAACCTTTAATAAATTGTTGTATTTACAAGTAATTGATGTAAACTTAATTTAGAATAAATAATCATTCATTTATTTTTAAATATCCAATTAATTTATCCTCTTTATATTCAATCATTCTTTGTTTTTAAAATCCCCAGATATGAAATAAATGTGTTAAAAAAAAAGAAAAAAAGAAAAGAAAATTCAATTCACAGAACAATTTTCAATTAACTACAATTGCTAATCTCCAAAAAGCTGGTTTTAAAAATAAAAAGTAGTATGAATTTATCAAGAGAACCAAAAAAAATTTACTCAATACAGAATTTCCTAAAATGAAAACTTACCATATGACCAAGCCTTATATTACAATCATTAGAAAACTCTTCAACTAGTGAATGGTAATGAGTGGAAAAAAATGTTCGACAAACTATCCTTTGAGAAAGTTCCCGTAGCACCGCACAAGCTATAGCTGTACCATCATATGTTGCAGTACCACGTCCTTCAATGAGCAGAATTAAACATATAACAATAAATGTTTATCAAATACACTGATAAGACATAAATCCAAATTTATATTTTTAATGCAGTTTTTAAATGGAAATTTAAACAAATTAATGAGTGATTTTTATTTATTTTTTTTATAAAAAAAAAATAAAAATAATTATATTTACCTAATTCATCTATTAAAACAAGGGAATGTGGAGTAGCATGTTGTAGAAGACAGGAAGTTTCACTTAATTCAACATAGAATGTACTTTCACCTATAATAAAAATTCACACAAAACCTATAGGTGTATATATATTTATTTAATAAAATAATGATAATTTGCAAATTTTACAGTGTCTATTTAGATAAAAAACAAAGCAGTAGAACTGATTAATAATTTTAAATATTGAAAAAAAAAAACACATTAATGAGATTAGATATGGACATGTAAATAATACTACTTTTTTCTTTTATATTCATATTTCAAAATATAACAAAAGTTATAATAGATATTTTAAGTAAAATAGTGAAAAGGGGGGAAAAAAATATTAAGGACAAAAAAAAAAAGAATAATTTTATTCAACTCAAAAGAGTGATGAAAATAAAAGACTATTTAGAAAGGGGTATGAGAACTGACTTGGATTGGTCTGATTAATTAATTATTCAGTCGATAGATCTAAATTCAAATCTGGCAAATTTTTCTACTAAAGTCATATCTTCATGAAGATTTTTTTGTATGATTAAGAAAATTTCAAGCAATAAAATTCAGAAGGGCATATTGTTAGTCAATACAATTTTCTTTTGAGGTGAGATTATAAAGTGATGGAATTCTAAAAAGTAAATAATAATTATTGCTATTATGATGCATCAAAGTAATCAATAAAAATTATCTTAACCATCATTCATTGACAAACAAAAGAATAAGACAATCACTTTTTCATTCTTTTATGCTCTCAATACAAAATAATATCTTTATTAAATTCTTCAGTCTAATTGATAGGACTGACTGTAAAACAGTCTTTGTCAGAGAAATTTAGTATAGATATTAGATTACGTCTATTTATTTATATGTATAACTAATATTTTATAATTATTAACTTTTCATTTTATTAAAAACTCATACATATGTTTTAAAGATTAGTGTTTAAGTATATATGCATATATATTGACCAATGAAAGGATTTAAATACATTAATGGTTAACAGCAAACAAATTTTGAATTAAATTATACAATTAGTTTTTTTAATTTTTTCTAATAAATTCTGAAGATGGCCAATTGACCCAGGTTGATCAAAACAGGAATTGTGACTGTGAATATTTTTTTTTTATTCTAAAGGAAAAACCAAGAATTATCTTTATATTTATAGTTTACATTCTTTATATATATGAAAAATATTAGAGATCAGCATCTCTACATTTTAATCTGTGAATGAATTTGTGCTTCTATAAGCTTGTGAAAAAAAAAAAAAATCATACTGATCCTTTCTATGAAAAGTGCAATTCATATCCTTAAAACTAAGTAATTGAAGAATATATAAGTTTTTTATGGAACACTCAAGATTAAAAAAAAGAGTATAATGCCTCCTTCAGAGTCATCAAAATAACTTTCAACAAGATTTGTATGAAAGAGTTAGATACATCTTTGAATATTCAGAAAAAAAAACAGAAATCCTATAGAAATAACATATAAAATTAAATTTTTTTGAATACTTTTTCATTTTAAGACGTAGACTTTAATGTATGAGAAAAGATCTCAATCACCTCAAAATTTGAAAAAATCTTTTGTATAAATCTGTCAGCCTTACAAAATATTAAAAAACCCCCCAAAAAACAATATTTAATATATGTATCATGTGTGGATAACTGAATGGAATCAAAACATTTCCCTCATTGTTTCAATACATAAATTATCTATTTTGATTTTGAATATGTCATAAAAAGGCAATAAAAGCAAAGCCCTTTTTATTCAGACAAGCTTAAAATAAGAGAAACAGAGAATTTTCATATTTTTATCCTCATAAATAATTACTTACCAGTCATAATGCGGTCAGAAGCACCCAATCTTGTAAAAACCCTATCTACAGGACTTAATTGACATTTTTCTGCAGGAACATAACAACCCTAAAAAAATTGCACAAAATAATTATATGCAAATATCTATGTAATTTTGAAATCCAATTAAATATAATAATTTCACCTACCAATTGGGCAATTATAGTAATAAGACCAACTTGCCGCATAAGCGTTGATTTTCCTCCCATGTTTGGCCCCGTTACTAAGACTATACTACTCAAAGAGGTGTCACCTGTTGCTTCCTAAATTAAAAAAAAAAACAACAAACAAACACACAAACTATTTCTTTTTTTAATCCAACAAATTAATTCTTTATATATCTGGAAGAAAAACAAAAATGCAATCATAAATTTGATTTAAAACCATAAGTAAAGAATTACTACATAGATATCTAATGAGAAAATGATATTTCTGCTACTCAATTAAAAGACATACAAATGTGCAGAAATGCATCATAGCTATCAGTCAAACTATTCCATTCAACTCATCACCTTACCAATACCGTTACTCTAATATTTTCAAATGCTCATGATTATTCTCTTTACATGGTTAATTACTTGGGATGTCATGTTTTGTGTGAATATCCAATTTCCTTAAATGTTTTTTTTTGTCTTTCACATTTCTGACCTATTCCAAAATACTTCACTTGCTCTTTATAACAATCCAATATTTCTAATTTTATTTTCCTAAATTTTTTAAAAAAGATATTAGCTTAATTTAATAATTAAATAATCCATGAATTAATCATTTTATTTATTTAATAGATACTCAAACTGTTTCAAAATACAATTTTTTGACTGTATATATCCAGAAGATTTTGCAACGGATAATCTACTACGATCTTCAGTATTTTTGATAGGTATCACCTTGACAAATTGTCAGAACATTATTTATAAAAGCAATGACTTTACATAGACAATCTATAATATGTCTTCCAACCAAGTTTGAAAATTGTCAATACCCAAAAATAAAAAAAAATGTCTGAGGAAACTTTCTGATTGCAAAAAAATAACAGTGAATTCTGATACCTTTTTTGTTGTTATCACTTTAATGCATTCTTGATAATTTGAAAGTTCATAAAATCACAAGCATTATGGAAACTTCATTTTATAACAATAACAAGTCATGTTCTTTAAATACTTTAATTTACAAAAATCTCTGCAAAAGGAATACCTCTATTGTAAAGAGCATAATGGTTTCATATAGTTTTAAAAATTAGCACTAGCTTAATCTTATTTAAAAGTGTTTTAGAAAATATCTCGGAGAAAAAAATCTTGTAATGCCATTGGATAAAAATTAAAAAAAAAAAAAAGAATTCATTATTTGCTTAAATTTTTTTAACAAGCAAAATATTAATGTCAGAGAATATTTAAATGAACAAAAAGAAAAAACTTTCCACCAGATATCTCCCATTCAAAATTGGACAGTCTGATAAACTCTTTATAATGAAAATTTTTCAACTATGTGAAAAATTTCTAGCTCTATATTAGATTTGAGCTTATGATTTCAAATAGATCAGCATTACTAACCAGAAGCTCATTTCAATGATAACATTGCGTGTAGATCTGATATCTATTTAATCAATCTATAAAAAGTCATTAATACTTTATTATCTCTTTTTATCAAGATATTACTAGTATTGTTACAAAGATCTGTTTGAAGCAAGAAATATACTATGAATTATTTGGAGAGTAAAAGAGAGAAAGTGACTCCCACTATAATTTAATCTTTTCTTGGCATAGTTCAAGAATATATATCTGTCTAATTTAAATGACTTGAATCACATTTTCCTATCATTTTTGCAATAAAAATAATTTACTATTTATTTTGCATTTTTAAATTTTTATTTATTTAAATAACTGTATAAAACGAACAGAAAGCGTAATAATTTCTTCAACAATACTATTATCAACTTTTATGTAATTACTGATAGAACACATTATAATTCTGGAACTAAAGTCATATACTAAACACCAATTATGCTTCAAACTTCTATGGTGATATTTTTATTTTATCACCACAATTAAATGTACAACTTTATAACTAAATTACATTAGATACTTAAAGAATCACACACTGCTCATGCAAGCAGTTTATTCTAGCTATAATTCATATAGTTCTTATCTTCTTAAGTTTCTTCTACAAAGTTCCTTGAATAACAAAAGCTAATGTCTCTATCAGTATTATAAGTTTACAAATAACATTATTTTGCCGCAAATTAGGTATATGAATAATCTTAGCTAACCAGTAGATTTGTATAGATTCTTGTCGTAAGCATGCATTTCTTGGGACCCTGAGCTCATTGGAAGTTAACTGATTTCTTTTGTCAACATTTTCGCATTCCTGGTCTGTTTTAAGGTTATACTCGAAAGCTCTTTTGGGGTGACTTCTTCATTACGAAAGACAGTGTCTACAATGCTTCGTTCCCATTTCTGCATGAAGATTTCGTTCAGCAGGTATTATTACTGGGCAGACGCATTTCATTACCCAGGACCCTCATGGGAATCTCTAGCTGAAAGAACAAGACACAGATCAAAATTGTATTCTTCTTTTTATACTCTCGATCCAGTTTTGAAGCTTCTGCGCATATTATTGTTATCAGAATATGTAAGTCTTTCTTGTACGTTTGGAATTTCACTCTTTTTATCTGGATTAGTAATGCGCATGTCTTTTTTATTCCCTCCAATTTTAACATTAATTAAATTAAATAGATAAATATGAAACAAAAACAACTTTCATTGTTACACCTGGGTCTCTTTTTACGCGGACTTATTTAACACGATTTTGAAGTTACGCGATTCGTGTTTCACAGGAAGTCGACCTCCGATAATGCGCTATTACTTTAAATAATAAATTTCACGCACTTACATTATGTTGAAAGTAATAGCACATTATTGGAATTCTACTTTCATTGTAGTAATTTCAATATTTTCAGTGCTTTATAATAGTAAGATTTTATGCAATAATGAAATTAAAATCATGATTTCCACATTTTATGTATACACACATTAAATTTTACAAGATTATAATGTAAATTTGTTCAAACATTGTGCGTGTTAATTTTGCATTTTAAATCACATTCTGTTTTTGCTTTTTAAAAAAGAACGTAATCAATTTATTAATCATTTAGTGTCCACAAGTTTATTTTTAAAAGGTCAGTAATAGCAGTGGGCACAATTAAAAATTAAAATCTGATTTTTAATTGTAATTAACAATTTAAAAATTACTTACGGGCGACTTGAAATTAATGTGATGTAAAATGAAATTTGATTTTTAAACGGAATTGAAAATTAAAGACAAAAATAAGAATTTAATTTTTAGTTGTTAGTTTTAATTAAATTTTTCCCAGCAGTGGTGAATAAATGTCTTTTTATTATCATAAGTCTAAGTTCATAAACAATTAATAAAATCATCGTCGTCGTCAACAGAAAACCATTAACACAACATGAGAGTGAACTTGGCGCTAGTTGTATTTCCTCTTGTGAGAGTAATTGCTGAGATATTCTTGACTTCGTTTAAGGAGAAACCAAATACATCACATCACATGAGAATCTGATTTTTTACTAATTTGCAAATGAACGTGTTTTTGGGCAAATAGCGATAATAATTAAAACGTGTACAAAAAAATGTAAATTACTGTACTGTAAATTATGCATAAAAATATATTATTTTGAATAAAATTAAATATTATAGTTAAAAAAGTTTGTCTTGTATCAATTTTTTTCAAATATGAAATTTTTTATTAGTCCTATTTTATTTCCTTATTTTTTTTTTTGCGCGAATTTTAAAGTAATTTTACGTTAGTGCTTTGCTTTTACGCGAATTTTGAAAAATCACAGACCGCATTCTCCCTTTTTCAATGTAAGTTACGTCTATTTTTGCGCGATTTCGTTTGCATGTGTTTTCTGAGGAACCTATCTATCGCGTAAAACGAGACCCAGGTGTATACACCTGGGTCTCTTTTTACGCGGACTTATTTAACCCGATTTTGAAGTTACGTGATTCGTGTTTCACCGGAAGTCGATTTCCAATAATGCGCTATTACTTTAAATAATAAATTTCGCGCACTTACGTTATATTGAAAGTAATAGCACATTATTGGAATTAGACTTTCATCTTAGTAATTTCAATAGTTTCAGTGCTTTATAATAGTAAGATTTTATGCAATAATAAAATTAAAATCATGATTTCCACATTTTATGTATACACATATTAAATTTTACAAGATTATAATGTAAATTTGTTCAAACATTGTGCGTGTTAAATTTGCATTTTAAATCACATTCTGTTTTTGCTTTTTAAAAAAGAAATTAATCAATTATTATTTTCTTATTAATGACATTAATCATTAACATGCTCTTAAATTCCAATGAGAGCTAAATGGTTGTATGTCTGGATATCGCGAGCTTCGTAAACAATTAATAAAATCATCGTCTCAAAGATTAATTACTAATTACGATGTCACAAGAAAATCATAATAATTAAAACGTGTATAAAAAAATGTAAATTACTGTACTGTAAATTATGCATAAAAATATATTATTTTGAATAAAATTAAATATTATAGTTAAAAACAGTTTGTCTTGTATCAATTTTTTTCAAATTTGAAATTTTTTATTAGTCATATTTTATTTCCTTATTTTTTTTTTTGTGCGAATTTTGAAAAATCACAGACTGCACCCCCCCTTTTTCAATGCAAGTTTCGTCTATTTTTGCGCGATTTCATTTGCGCATATTTTCTGAGGAACCTATCTATCGTGTAAAACGAGATCCAGGTGTACTAACTAAAAAAAAAAAAAAAAATTAAATTGCAACTTTTAAAAGATCTTTACATTTTACTTTTCTTTAAGCTTTTTTTAAAAAAATATTACCAAATACCAATATATTAATGAACCATACGTATTTTAATATGGTTCAATATATTAAAAGTAAAATCCATATCGTAATGTCCACTGCTCTATTAGGTTTTTTTTTACGAGTTAACTACATGTACTCGGTGACCAAATTACGTCCTATCTATTAAATTTGTTTCATCAGACAATTCAGTAAGATTTAATGGATGCAATTATTTTTCTTGGTCACACAACACCCTTTTAACTAATGTAACTACTAAAATAATGGGATCAAGTAAGCCACTTTTAATTTATTTGAAAGGCACCAGGATTCTGTATCGGAATCCACTGGCCGAATCCCTTTTATTTATTTAGTTACGATGAAATTATCTGGAATCTCCGTTGGATTGTGTTTCAGTACAGTGTTGGCAATTTATTTGAATTATAATAATATCTAAATTATAATGAATTTAGAACTATAAGAATCAATAACAACGTAAGTCATATTTTACTTTATTAATACAAAATAAAACATTAATATGATCGAGAGAATAAAATAAAAAAAAACAAACAAAGGTTAAAAATACAGCTAATATTTGTTTCTTTTATTTGTACGACTCATGGCGACAGGTCATCATGCTTAAGAGTTCAAGAAAGTGATCACTAATATTTGATTTAATAAAATTACTTACCGGTAAGTTTAAATATTCACGTACAGGATTTCTAATGTTGACCATGCATGGATTTCTTTAGAATGGATCTACTGTTCAGTATTCCGGCGATCCTTAAGTTTTTGTGGTTTGAAATCTAGTAGGAGATGGCTTCTTCACTCAGGTAGTTCGCGACACAGGTACAAAGCAATTCCAACAAATGAACTGCCACTACTTGCACATCTTAATACTTCAGCCTATTAGTAAGAGTAGTTTGTCCCACTTTCATAATTTCTTCATGTTTATTTTTTTAGTGATTTCTGCAGGAAGGACGATCTAAGAAGAACCCCTCTGCACCACCTGTTATTCCTTTTATCCTCCTTTAATTTTTCTTTCTGCACAACTCCCGTTGACACCTGCCAATGTGTACCAAATTTAAAAAAATTTAGCCCACAAAGTCTTCCTTTTTTTTTGGTCGCCATATTTAATTACCTAAGGAATGTTACCACTTTGTTTCCATGCTGCAGATGGCCTTGCGATAATGGTTTGTTTTACTTTTACAAATACAAAGTAGTTTCCCTTTTGTTTTTTATTATACTTTTTACATTCCTTTTCTCTTTTTAATTTCTTTCAACACACATAAAAAAATATATACATATACACTCACGTTGTTTAAACTAATAGATCAAATGTATTTATATAAATATATTTTTCGTTATCAATTTAACTTTTAAATTGCCAACGCTATTTGTACTAGGATAAAATACAGTACAATATATAGAGAGACTGAAACTCAGTTCCACTTCCTTTTTACTTCTCCTACATTTAATAATATTCACTCATCCATATCCACATTATACAAGCAAAAAAAATATAATATTCAAACTCTTTTACAATCATTTGCATTTGGGCAAGTACTTTTCACATTATTCCCTTTGTGTTGTACTAGATGCTCTTTCATTTACAATACTAACCCAATAAAACATCCAAATATATTTTGGAATAAAAGGAATGAATTATTCCGCATGATATGAGAAAAATTGCATCTCAAAAGAATATATACAGCTACCTGGTCCATAATGTGACAATGCTCGAACTTATAACATGACACAATATACTTAATGGTAAATGGAACAAAGATGATAAAAAATACTAAAAGTGTTATAAATGTGTAAACAATGATTAGTCATTAGAGGGGAAAAAGATAATCTGAATATGTAAACCACATGCATATCTTTTGTTTTTAGTACATTATTTTTTGTTCATTCTTTTGACTGCATGTGGGAAATGAATTATTAATGTCACTATTTCTTGTTATCTGTAATAAAATCTTTTTGAAAGTAAAAATAATAAAGTTGAGATTTTATATAATGTTAAAGAAAAAAAAAAAGAGATTTAATTATGATTCAATTAAAATAAAACACAGTAATTTTGATTGTAGGTACTTAATGGCCAGAGATAAAAAGTCTAAATCAGCTCATTTTTTGCTATTTATCCAATTTTTCATTTGATTTTTTTAAAAATATATTTTCAAGTTTCCCAGATTGAGGGTTACCAATCTGAATGAAGTATAACTAAAATAGCCTGTAACAGATTCATTTATTATCATAGAAAAAAATTTAAAGTAACCTTCCAAAGTAAGCAAATAAAAAAAAAACATTTATTATACATTGTATCACTTTAAAAAAAATAAATAAAAAAACACACAAAAAAGACTTACATTGGCACTACCAACTACAGCATCATTTGGAATAAAATCACCACCAGAAAAAGTTTGGCTAATACAGGGATGTCGGCCATTTCGAATTTCAATAAATGGCTTTAAAAAAAAAAAAAAAAAAAAGGAATTTCAAATAATTCTGAAATAATAACTAAAAAATCATTAAAACATTCTATAAAATGAAAATATATATTCACAAACATTTTCATTTTAAAAACTTTTTTTAGATAAGCTATAAACACATGAACATTTACAATGGCAGACTACATTTCTCTCATACTGTCAAATCAATATTATAATTTTCAACAACAAATTATTAGTTTTCTGCACAGCTTGATTTAGTTGGAGATAATAATGTCATCTCTTCTCTTGGATTATTTTCTGTATTTACAGTGCCATCACTGAGAACAATTTACAAACAACACTGATGATTGATATTCTTGATTAGTATAAAATTATTTCCATTTATTTCATAAATACTATATTTTTCAACTTGTGCTTATTTTTAACATTAACCTTTCAATAAATACACATGATTTAAAATCATTTATTAGTTTAGAAATTATTACATTTTCTTTAATCTTAGATATTTAAGTTCCATTGAAAATCAAATAATAATACATTACAAATCTGCATGATAATTGTTTATATTAAATTTTATTCAGCTGTCTCATGTGATACAAGGTTGTAGAAATATAAGATTACACATGGATATAACTTTATATTTCTACAACTATATGCTTTTTAAAAATAAATGTAATAATACTTATTAAAAATATAAGATTGTGTGCATAAGATGATAAGTTAAAAATCAAATCAGATTTATTCGATAAATATATTCGATTTTCAATAGGATTTAAAGTCTACATAAAAATTTAATAAATTCTAATTAATAAAAAATGATTTAAATTTGTATTTATTGTAAAATTAATGTTTAAAATAAGTGTGTTTAAAAAATATGGTGTTTGTATAATAAACATAGATAAATATGTAGCCTAATCTATGTATTTGGAAAGGATTGGCATGGCCAAGTGCTATTGCAGAGATCTGTTCTGCTAAAAAATTATTTAGAAGCTTTTTACATATCTTCCACTGTCTCCAAAGAAGTGATACAAATAATTTATAAAGATATAAAATTATTTAACTATTACTTTTTAATTTTATAAGTGTTTTCAAACTTCTTTCAAAATAAAAATATATATTGTGCTCGAGGTAATCTTTAAAATGGACAATGCATGATGAAATTAATCAGGTTTTATTACTCTAAAACAAAAATTAGCACATATTTTTTTATGCATTGAACATTCTGTATATATTATCATTTTTTGAGAAATTCACTATTCACAACTTTTTGCAATTGAGATGTATTAAGTCGTGGGGGGAGGGTTCATAAATTATGTGACGCAAACTTTTATAAAAAAATTAAATATAATTTTTATCAAATAAAAATATCAATTCTTTGAAGTACAATGGTCTGTTTCTTTGATCCACATATACTCTGTAATAGTTTAGCTAAGTTCTGTATCCATTCATCTCATAAGTAATTTCTTTATAGTTTTTAATCCTTAAAAAATATACATAGATTATTTATAATAAATAATAGAAATACATTTTTTTTATATATTAAATGCTTTTATTGACTGTGCACTAAAAAGAAATAAAATAATTGTTACTTCAAACACAACTGGTTGGAGTTTTTAGATTTAATTTGAAATAAAAGCATGGGAGTCCAGAAATTAATTAAGTCAATCCCTTGTTATAAAAAATAAGGATCAATTTAATTATTTCTTTTTAGTGCATAGTCAATCATTTAATATAAAAACATTTTTATCTCTATTATTTTTTAAGTTTTTAGTATTCACAAAATAAATGAAAATTTAGAACTATATTTTAAATTGAGTGGACACTTATAGTTGATATATATATCATATTTAATATGTTTACATAATATATTTATAATAAATCAGTAATTAAGTTTATTATTTAAATTGATTTCTTTTTATTTGAAAACAGTTGTTTTTTAAAAAAAAAAATTGCAATCTTTTTAAACTTTTTGTGATTGTTTAAAATAAAAATAGTTTTAAATAGAAAACAGTTACTGATTTATTATTCATATATAATTATGTTCACATTCTAAATATGATATATATATTAAGTTTAAAATGGTTTAAAAAATATTAAATTGAAAGAAAAAAAAATTAAACTGCCCTCTCATGACCATTCTAAGAATTGTTAATTGCAAAATGTAAAATTATTGAATATTTTTTTTCACATTTTCCTCCATCCTCTGTTCCATGTGTATCAAACGAGTTGATATACTGAAAAAATAAGTTTTTAAAATAGATTAGGGTGATACAACTTAATTATATATAAATTTTCAAGCAACTCGATTGAATTTAAATATATTAAACCTTGATTTTAAAATTTGTTTCTAATTGAAAAAAGATCAAAAGTTAACTAACAAACAAACAAACATTTCCCAAAATCAATAAAAGCATTTAAAAATCAGAACCAGAATTTAATTCCTGTGCCCCTCCTGATTTCACTTTTAAATAAAATTTCAATTATTGCTAAAGTTTGTTAATTTAAGTGTTCCCTGCCTAATGGTTTGTAGTATTTTTAGATTGTATATCACCACTCCTCTCTTTGCTTTGTATTTTGATGCAGAGCAGAGATGTTTGAGCTCAAAGTACATAAATCTTAGCCTAGTTCTATCTCTCTTGAATTTATTAACTCTTGAGATATAAATACCCAATTATTATTATTTTTTTTAATTCTTTCTCATACACCTAAATATACATAAATATTTGCATATACAGAGGTTGGATAAAATAATGAGAATGCAAATGGCACACTATTAACACAGTTATGACACACACAAATTACAAAATATATTCCTTGAAGATAACAGATGAGAAAAGTCTTTTCTATTTTCACTTTAATTCTTTTAGTTATTTCTGCAGAAGATTAATAGACTTTATTAGGTATTACACAGATGATAACATATCAAGAAAATTCATCACATCTGTACATTAATACACATTGCAAAATTTTACATTAAATGCCATAAATTCAATTATACTGGGTAAAAACCTAACAATTGTTGATAAAAAATTTGTCACAAACTTCAACTCATTTAGCAAATATTAATTCAAATTTGTTTTTTAAATGTATTAAATATATAAATTACAGCATATAGTTAATAAATATACTAAATATATTCTTTACATAATTATTATGAGACATCATAAAATTAGTTGATAAGTTTTTTTAAGACTTTCAAGAGTTGAAAAACCACTATATTTTAGATTTCTAATTGATAAAATGTCTATAAACCCAATAAAAGAATTTGTTATTTCCACTTTGAAAAGTCATCATTATTGTTTGTATTAATGATCTTCATATTTAAAAATTCAGATTTAAAGTTACTAAATGCCACTGATTCCTAAGAATCACATAAAAGATATTTCTTCCAAATAACTACTTTTTTTTGCTGATACAAGTTTGATTAAAATATTCTTCCCAAAAGCAAATTATAGGCAGTTTTCTAATAAAGAAAACATTACTTGATTCTTCTTAATAACCCAGTCAATCTGATACAGACCAATCTTTCCATTCTTCACTCCATACTTTAATATATATAACTCAATACTATTATTCCTTACAACACAACGGCATCTACCAACTTCTTTCTACTTATCTTTTTTTTTAAAAATTTTTCATCATTATGCGCAATTCCTCTTTCTTCTGCTATCTTTTCCAATAAATATTTTTTTTCATTTGGCTGTTTTAATATTTCTGCATTATTGATTTTTTATGCCATTAACTCTATATAGCTAAAGCTTCCAATCTCCTCCCACTTCAATCTTTATTTATTCACAACTGTTTTAATCACACAATTAATTTTTATGGTAGACAAAATGTTTCTTCAATCCTTATTAAATCCCAATTTAGTCATTATAACTATTACCACTAGTTATTTTTCTGCCCAATGTTTAATTGTAATGTTTCAGCTCACCAATTATTTTCATTTACACAACAAATATTGTATAGTTCTATTAATCTTAACACAATATTTCACTATGCTCAGACTCACTTATCTTGATAAAATGAAATCAATCTCAAATGCTAACTACATTATTATTAAAATATTATTCAAAAAACATTCATACTTGTCTAAGTACATGTGATTAAATAAAATAGATATACAAGTCATGGGCTTACACTTTCAGAAAAACATGATTAATCTATTAGAAAAATGACCACTCAAGATCTTTAGCAATACTTTAGATGTATATGAGATTGTTTTAGATTCTTTCTCAACCAGCCATAACTATTGAGAGGCTACCTAATGATTTCTCTCCCAAGATATTATGAATTCTCACAAATCTCTTAATAATTATATAGCATTTATTTCGGTAGTTATTTTTTTGACCACACAAGTTGCTTGTTGGCACTTTATATTGTTTACTACACATAAGTATTTCATTCCCTGGTTTAATTATAATTTTCCACGTTATTAAATTTAAATATTTCACATTATTAAATTACAATATTTTGCATAGTTTACTTTTTTAAAAATATCATGTGATTTTTTTGCTTCTTTTATGACTTCATTTGGCCTAATTAAATTATTCTTAATTTTTGAATTGCCCTTTTTTTTGATTGACCTATTTTTAAAACTTTTTTTGGCATAATTTCCTTTTTTAAAAATATCATATGTGATTTTTTTGTTTATTTTATGACTTGTTTTGGCCTAATTAAATTATTCTTAATTTTTGGTTTGCCTTTTTTTAATTGACCTATTTTTAAAACTTTTTTTGGCGTAATTTCCTTTTTTAAAAAATATCACTTTTCTTTCTTTTATGACTCCTTTTGGCCTAATTAAATTATTTTTCAGGTTTTTTTTTTTTGGAAAACAGTGAAATTGACTTCTTGTTACTGCATAATTAAAATCTTTTATTTATTTTAAAAGTAGTCCATACATTATAGAAAAAAACACCTCTTTCATGACTAAAAAAGAAATAAAAAAAATACAAACCCCAATTATTTAAAAAAATTTTAAACTTTTATTCTTTAAATAAACATTAATGTCAATATTTACAAACATTTGAATAACAAAAACTAAAGTGAACTTCAAATAACCAAAAAATAAAAGAACTCTCCAAATCATTCATTAATAACCATTTCTTTAGGAATACATGCAAACAAATAGTCTCCCTTGTGCAGACGCTGCCACATAAATTCTGACAAGTACTCATTCACGAGATGACAAAGCACACCTCGCTGCTTTCGATTTTTGTACTTCAACAATCCCCACAGACGCATGATGTTTTGGGTGTGTGTGCCTGTTGTGGGATCTACAAAACTGTATTTATGATTGACTTGGAGGTGTTTGAAGCCAGCAGCTTCAAGTTCAGTCGTCCAGTATCCCTTCCAACAATCAGAGAAGATTGTGGAGCCAAGTTTAATGCTTTCTACGATGCATTTTAAAAGGTTTTCGGCAGAATGTAATGGAACTGCAACATTCCATTGTCTCTCTACACATACCACTGAAAATCCACTGCTGCGGGAGCATTAAATCCTGATGGTTTTTTCTCTTTGAAAACATAGTTTCGTCTATCTCGACAATACAGCCTGTCCCTCCGATTTGATGGTAGGGAACACACGAAAGACTTTCTCTGCAGAGTTCACGAAGCCTGCACATCCAATTAATGACAGCAGAGATGGATAGTTCTAATTCTTCGCTGGTCCTTTTGACGGTTAATTCGTCGTGGCTCCATAAATATACAAGTCTCAACACTTTCACAAGAGGTATTTTAGAGTCTTCGAACCAGATCTGCTTGCGTATGGAACACCTTCAACGGTAGGATGATGACTCACATTTGAAGGTGTAAGTTTGCACTTTCCTTAATAACGTCCGCAAACATATTTTTTAGCAGGGGGCACAATGTTTTTATCCTGCAAAATAACACCGCCTCCTTTTCTGTCGTTGGCAATTGGCTAAAATTAACAGGCTCATGGGCAGAAGATGCCATTTGGATAAACAATAGTGTTCTCAAAAAAGAGCATGATGATTTGCGAGATATACACAAATCACGCTAGACAATACCTTTTCCAAATAAAAATACAATATTCCTAACTTTGTTCCAAAAAAAAAAGAATAAGATAATTATTAAAAACAAATTTTAAAACACAATTTTTAATCAATATTTTTAATTAATACTGATATTTAAAAAAACATACTTAAATGATATCGTAAAAAACATACCAATTCAAATGTTCGAAGAAATAGTGAAACAAAACGTCACAAGACGTACTATGCTAAGTGTATTTTGCTAGCCATGAGGATTGCGATAAATTCGCAAACCACATTAAACAAGCCATTACAGGCCATGTAAAAGCAGTTTTACTAGCGAACTTAAATGGCCTCAGAAACGGCACATTAATGTGGTTTTGTCTAGCGATAATGCCATCAAGTGGCTTATATGGTCAAAAAACAACAACATAGTATATACAAAGCACTATTACTACAAACCATAAAATAATACATGCTTTTGTGCATTAGTGAGTAAAAATCAAAATTAAATAGGTTTAAAATAGAAAACTTATAAGATTAATGAACATTTCTATTATATTTTATTAGGATGGGAAAAAAAGTCGAAATGTAATTGTAGTTTCACAATTCAATAATAAATAATACTTTGAAAATAATACTCTAAATGCAAATATGCAAGTGAAGATAAATGTTACATTCATATATTTACTAGTAAAATAAACTTATTATTTCTCTAATATGTAAATAATTAATTTTATAATTATTTACAGATTAATGATTTACCTATATATAAAAGAAATCATAATCTTAAAAACACAACAACGAAGTTTAATTACACTAATAGATATGGAGAGATATAAGAGATTAAATATGTTTTTTTTCAAATCAATTTAAAATAACATCAAACTATTAGATTATTTAAAATTAATTAAACATACCTTGCCACCTGTTTCTGGAAGAATAATTTCTGGTCTGCACATTGGACCATTACTTTCTTTACTATATTGAGCAAGAGACAATAAAACATCTAGTAATGCTAAGCAATGAGTAGCTGTTTCCCAGTCTTTATATCTTTAAAACAAAACAAAAATATATTTTTTTATTAAGCAATTAGTTATTTTAAGTATATGTGCTTTGTTTAAAAGCTAGTCATTAAACAGAGTACAAAAACACAAAAATAAAGTTTAGAGATAGTTTATAATAGCAAAAAAACAAAAAACAAAACAAATAAAAGCATCAAACAGTCTTAAAGAATAGAGTGTGTTACAATATTACAATGGCTTAAAAATCAAAAGAACTTATATACTATACAATTAATATATAAGGGATTCGAACTTAGACTTTCAGACAACCCTCAACTCCCTGACCTACTTGATCATATACATATTGAAAATATAAATAATCAGCAATATACGTATTTCATGCTAAACCAGCAATCATCAGTTGGTTCAGATTAGTATCTCCACACATATATACAATCAGTGTTCAGCTTTATATTAAGATAGCCAATCTTCATACTTTAATGGACAGGTTTCAAACTACTTCAACCCACAATTCTTCAGCCACCCATTTCATTGAAAATCTGATGATGGAATGTTCAAAGCCCATGTTAGTGCCAAGGTTGTACTGGAGAATAATCCATTTACTTACATATGTGAGGGATGGGCAGACCTTTAACACATTTTGTTTTAATATGTAAATTAATATACTGTACAGGCTTATTAAAACATAGTGTGTTAAAGATCTGCCCATCCCTCGCATATGTAAATGGATTATTCTCCAGTACAAGGGGTCAGAATGACTTAATGGTCAACATGGGTAGGATGACAACCTTGGCACTAACATGGGCTTTAAACGTTCCATCATCAGATTTTTCAATGAAATGGATGGCTGAAGAGTTGTGGGTTGGAGTAGTTTGAAGCCTGTCCATTAAAGTATAAAGATTGGCTATCTTAATATAAAACTGAGCACTGATTGTATATATGTGTGGAGATAGTAATCTGGACCTACTGATGATTGCTGGTTTAGAATGAAATATGTATATTAGTGATTATTTATCTTTTCAACATGAGTATGATCAGGTGGGTCAGCAATATAAAATGGCATGTAGAGTTGAGGGTCTTGTGAAAGTCTGAGTTCGAATTCCTTAAATATTACATTATATATGTGCAGGTGTATGTAAGCCTGTACAGCATTTTAATTTACTATACAATTAAGTAGTATACCATCTATAAAGATGGGTAATTTTTCATCACTATGAATAAAAGACAATGTGAACTAATCATTTTACTTTATTTAAAAACTCAATTTATAATATTTATTTATTATCCAAACTTGTAACAAAAGATTATATTCATTAAAAAAAAACTTTCATGAGCCGAGTTGTGGGCAACAAAAAAATAAAATAAAAATCATTACACAGGTTTAACAATAAACTATCTTTGCTATGAACAGATTTGCAGGATTTACTGTATAAAGTAGCACATTCAACCATTACATTAAGTGGTGACTTCTAATTATTTTTGTTTTTATTAGATTTGTGTTTTTTTCTTAAAGAATAGCATATAACTTTACAATTTAACTCTTTGCAAAAATGAGATTGCATATCAGGTTTAATGTACACTTCTTACATTGTTTTAATGAAAAACATTTTAATCGGTTGAGTTTTTTTGAATCCAGATGCGGAGCAAAAAAAAAAATTACCCAATAGAATGTATAAAATAATTGTTAGCTTTGACTACAACTTTATTATAGTTTACAATATTCTACATTTACTATTTTCTGATTATGTATCTGTACATATATATAAAGTACAATGTATATATAATTATCTTTGTTTAACAATTGAAGTTAATATTAATAATAATGCATAATCATTAAATTTCTTTTTTATACAATCTTATCTAATCATTAATTTATTATAAAAATTAAAATAAATAAATAAATTGATATTTATTTATGACAAATTTCTACTGTATAAAAAAAAACAACTTTTTGAATATTTTTAGCGTAATAAAATAATAAATTGCAAAACATTTTTATTATTTAAATTCAATGTTTCATCATATTTTCTTATTACATAATGATAATATTAAATCGTGCTATAGTTTTCTATTTGTTGTTACAGCTTTACATTGGAAGTGTGATAGCACGATTTAATATTATCATATTGAAGACAAACGTAAAGTATAAATCTACAGGTTATTATTACATTATGTTTAAATAATCAAATATAATTTTTGACATTTACATTAAGGGTCGATATTCTAAAAAATATATTATATAATATTTATATTATTTTTAAACATTTTAATGTGAAAACTTTAAGTTATAAAAAAATTATAACTGTGTTTCACACAAAAAGTTCAGGTACAAGTATCAACAATTGTACATGGCGCTAGTGCCATTCAAAAACAGTTCAATATACCATTTCTGAGGCATCCTGTATTGACCTGCAGTGTGTTATACCCATTTCTCGCATTTCACACTTGGTTCAAGCGCCCTCTTCTTACTCTACAAGTGATCGCTATTGAGCCTGCGCTATCGTATAATTTGAGGGTGTGTAGATTTGAAGTCAATGTAATATTTGCAATGTTATTTAATTAAGTATTATATTACATTCAAAGGATGTAGTATGAGGTCCAACAAATTTTAAAACCATCGCAGTGGTTGTGAACTGACTTTGGAAGGTTTTAAAATTAGGAAAAGTTTTGTTAGAAGCGTGACTTCTGAATTACTCACGCTAGTTGCGATATCTTCGCGAGACCAACCAAAAAGGTTCAAAATGAGTACGTGTAGTTGTTTGATCACTTATGTGAAGTTAAATGTTATGGGGTGGGTGGGGGTATTTTTTGTTACTTTTTTTTGGTTTGGTATTTGTATGATTCTAAAATTGTGATTTACTTATTGAATAGCAAAAAAAAGACCAAGAAACCGAACGTTGTTTAATATTTCGTTATTAAAAAAGGTCATAACGAATGAGTTTTTTTGTTGAATAAGGATTCTGGAAATGGGGGAGGGGTATCAAAGACATTTTCTAGAATAAAATATTTAAAAGGTCCTAAATAATGGCTTTGTTCTTGTCATTATTAAAAAAGAATACATTTATTTATTTTTTAAAAACACGGCAGCGGCCGTATTTTTCATTCTTAAAATCAAACGAAAAAATTAAAAATGCACCCACTTATTTGAAAGATATTTTGGATTTACTTCTTTAAAAAGGTCAAGTCATTGACTTACTCTTAAAATGACTTCTTAAATATTTTTTAAAGATATTTTCTAGAATAAAAGATGAAAAAAGGTTCCTAAATAATGGCTTTGTTATTGTCATTATTAAAAACGAATACATTTACTTATTTTTTAAAAACGTCGCTGCCGTATTTTTCGTTATTAAAAAAACCAAAAAAAAAAAGCGAATACATATACTTATTTTAAAGATATTTTGGATTTATTTCTTAAAATAGATCAGTCATTGACTTAAAAATCACTTCTTAAAAAAGGTCACAACTTTGTTCTTATTGTTCTGCTTCTTAAAAAAAGGTCAGTGACTTGTTGAAAGATCACGGCCAGGTAACGTTATATTTCAGTGTTTTTCATTAGTACCAACGCCGTCCAGCAATGTGTACGGTCGTTGATATTTGTACCAAAGTTCGTTATGAAGTTGTGTGTATTTTATAAAGTTCTACGTATTAATTCTTGAAGAAATCTTACATTGTCTTTAAAAAAAAAAGTTGTATTAAAAATTAAATATATCATAAGTTATTTATGAATTGTAAATTAATTTACGAATGAAAACCAATTAGGTTAATAAATTGAATTTTTAATTTAAAAAATAAAATTGTAAGATTCAACTTAACGTTATAAAAGATTGCAAAGATAATAAAAATATTTTTCTTCTTATACCTTTTAATAAATTATATATATTTTAAAAAGCAACAATACAATTTAAAAAAACTAGTTTGCATTCTTAGGTTTAAGGTATTGATTTAGAACTGTTAACACATTTCCATGATTCTGCAATTACTGTGACGAAGTTACCATTTATGAAACAAAAATTGTAACATTTAATAAAAATTCTCATAGCATTATTAAATTTACTATATTTCTTGAGGAAGGAAAAAAATATTCATGACAAAATTATGACGAAAAAAGGAAAGACATTTGGAAGAACAATCTTAAAAAAAAAAAAGCATATAAATAGCCAAAACTGACGTTGAACAGGTTCAGTATAGCTTTAAGCAGAATTCCAGAATCATGGAATCTTTATTTCATTTAAATATTAAAAAAAAAAAAAAATCATACAATAAAATAGTAAAAAATTCCCATAGAAATACCATTTAATTTGGATTATATTTTATAATATACTCCTCTTTGTATTCAAATATTTATTATTAATATTTCAGCCAAATCTAGTTGGTTAAAAAAGCAATATGGTAATATATTTATCAGTAAAAAAGAAAATACATTTTTATAATTTTATGGATATTTATGAATAAGCCATTAGTCAAAAGTTTTACTAGGTTGGGAGTTCATAACAAGTTTGAGTGCTGAAACTGAAATTAATCTTACACTCCAGAGTTTAAACTCTAGCACTGCATTAAAGCTTGCAGGCGATATTTATAAATGGAAAAGCATAAGGAAGACCATGGAAGATTTTAACAGAAGAATAACATATATTTAAAAAAAAAAAAAAAAACTTAAAGGAGACGATAAAAATTTAAACCATTCTTTTCTTGTTAAATTCTCTGTCTCGGTATTTGTGATCTGATTGACTAAGCGCTTGAGAAGTTTGCACTCTCTCAGTTTAATTTCTATACTGTTTATAGTAAATAAAAAGAACAGGTTTAAAATTTTTATAAACATAATTATAAAGAAAATTTTAGAAATTATTTTTTTTAATAAAAAAAAAATTATCTTTTAGAAAGTAAAAAAAAAGTTTATTATTATTTCATCAATTTGTTCGTGTAACTTTAAAAAGACACTAATAATTTTATTATATACACTGTATTACAGTTATTGTAACAATATTATTTTATAATTTTTGCTATATTATAAACAGTTTACAATAAAATTAAACATTTGAAAAGGCACAAATGTGACAAAAGACTTTTTATGAATAATTATTATTTATATAGATGATGTACACTATTTTTATTATTTACAATAAAATGAAAATCTAGATTTCTTCATCTCTTTTGTGTAAGCAGAAAATGACCACAATATTTTGTCATGCATTTTTTTTTAAAGCTTAGTGTTTATGATTTTATAAATACATATTGTATATGCAAAAGTGCATAATTTGTGTTCAATAAATAATGCAATTCAATGAGTAATCCTGTAATCAAGATAAAGAATTAAATTTATTTATAAATGAACAAACAAAAAATACTGTACATTCTTTTTCATAAAATATCAGGTTCAATAGCAAAAGAGAAATATCAGGTGATTTAACTGAAAAATTTATCTTCTAATGCCTATTACTCTTATTTCACATGCATACTATCAATAATTTACATCTATTTGCTGCGAAAAGATTTGACATTAGAGTTTATAAAGGCAAATTAAAATTTATACAATTTCCAATAGACATGCTTAGATAAAAATGTCAAATTAGTAGTCATTGTGTTACTATAATTTTTAAAAAAAAATTCTTTGCTAAATAGATATTCGAAAGCCACAATTATTACATTCCAAAGGAAAAAAAAAAAAAAAAGGACAAAACATTTAATTCTTCATTAGTTTTACAGATTCAGGTTCACACACAACAGCAATTCAAATAAAAAAATTGACTATTATTAATTTATAATAATAAAGACCATAAGGTCCCCTCCCCTTAAAGTAACACAGTTCTAAATATATTAGAAAATACAATTTCCTTAAAAAAGTTGGCTTACATAATATAAGATTGGATTCATAATTTTTAGTGTATAATGTTCAGGGATACTAACTTGTAAAAAGTTTTATTTAATAGATATGTTCAAATATATTGAGAGATATTCCATGTTATAATCTCTTTGTAACAATACTCCCTGCGTGGTTTAGAGATTGAACATTGCATAAAAAAAAGTACAAAAAAAAAAAAAAAGATAGTTTACTAAATATTGAATAAAATGCAATGATAACAGAATAGATGAAAAGTTCTATTTAATAATGCCTTCCTTTACAGATATTTAAAAAAGAATTATAAAGTAGATTATATAGATCAGTGATTCTCAACCACTGCATAGCAAAATTCTTGAAGTGTGCCACCTTACATAAGCGATGTCAGAAAAGTGTGAATGCGCATGACTATTACAGCTTTAGCTACTGGCTTATAATACTATATAATGTTTAGTCTACTAGTTGACAGATTGAAGTGTGCATATGGCATCTTATATAATTGCATTCGCATGTGTAATATCACAATATTGTGTTGTCAAACATAACTAAAACGGATTCAGAGGTAATATATAATATGCAGTTTTGAATAAATTTTTAACAAAACTATTTCTGTTTTAAAAGAACCTTCTAAAATGGATAAAAAAAACCTTAACAACGATAATGGTGATGTTAGCGATCAGGTTAACGAGCCCAAGCCCAGTTCAAGTAAAAATATTTCCTCTGGCAAAAAATGTAATGCTCATCGTAAATATCATGACGACTTCCTAAAATTTGGATTTACTTATACAACTGAAAATGATCAAATTATTCCCAAGTGTGTGGTTGTAAATTAGCAAACAAAGCTATGGTTCCAAGCAAACTCTAACATAATTTGCTCACTACTATTCATCATTCGCTTGCATCAAAAGACAAAAGCTATTTTCAAAATTCATTATCAGCAAGTACAGAACAAGAATGTAAAGTTTTTTGAAAAGCAATTTAGTATATCTGAAAAAGCTCATATAGCTTCTTATGAAGTGGCTGAATTAATTGCTCTTAAATTAAAATCACATAATTTAGCTGAAAAAATTATATTACCTGCTTGTCATAAAATTGTAAAGAGAATGATCGGTGAACCAGCAGAAATTGATATTTGTAAAGTAACACTTTCAAATGACACAATTCATCGCAGAATTATATATTTATCTCGAAATATTGAAGAAAATACTGTTAAAACTCTTGAAAATTCAAATTTTGCTCTACAAATCAATGAAACATCTGATATTACGAGAAAAGCTCACTTAATTGCATTTGTTAGATTCATTCACGAAAATAATATAATTAATCAATTTCTATGTTGTCAAGAATTATCTGATTTTACAACAGGAAAACATATTTTTGATATAATTAATTCGTATTTACAAGAAATTGAAATTTCGTGGGATTCATGCATTGGTATTTACACAGATGGCGCTCCCGCTATGACTGGATCTAACAAGTTTTTATATGAGAGATGCAAAAAGTAAAATGAAAATGTTTGGTAGGTTGCAGTTTATGGATAGTAATAGAATAGTCAAAATAGTGTTTAATTGGATATGAGTAAAGAAGAGTTCAGGTAACAAGATGGGTGAGAAAAGTAATGCGGTATGCAAACGATTTGGATAATGAATTTATATCAGTATACTTGTATAAAAGGTGGGATGATTGTGTTAAGAGGATTGTTGAGGATTATAGTGGTAAGGAATGGGATAAAAGAATAGATGCATTAATAAAAAAATAGGGAGTTGGAGAGATGGAGAACTAGTATGGAGGGTAAGAAGAGTTTAAATATATATAGAAGTAAACAAAACATTGGGTGCGAGTTAATGATATTAGTAAAGAAAGTAGTTTATTGTTTAAGGCTCGAACGGGATCTTTAGCAACAAAAAAATATACATGTAAATGGAAAAATATGGGTGACTTAGTGCGCAAATTGTGTGAAAAAGGTATAGAAAATATTAAGCATCTGTTGATTGAATGTAAATGCTTGAAAGCAGAAAGGGTACAAATAATGAAGTTATGGGAGAATAAATATGAACAAAGTGATTGTACAGAAAGTGGGTTATTGTTTTTATGCTGGGTTTGGGAAAAGATAAGGGGGATTTAGATATAAAGACCATAGAGTTGACAAAGATTATGTTGCGGAAATGGAATGGAGCAGATTATGGGAAAGCTTAGGGTGGGGAATGGAAGGTGAAGGTAAAAAGTGGCTAACAGGTTTCTTTGGGCATAGTTGCTGAGAGATTCCTGACTCCGTTTAAGGAGAAGTCACAGTACATCACATCACATATAAAAGGATTTGTAGCACATGTAAAAGAACATAATGCAGATATTGTAATTACTCATTGTTTTTTTGCATCGGAAAACAGATTACAAAACAATTACCATCAGAAATGAAAATAGTACTGGAACAATGTGTTAAAATGATTAATTATATAAAATCAAGACCATTAAAAAGTCACTTATTGAGTCAATTATGCCAGGCTATGGATTCGAAATACGAATCATTGTTACTGCATACAGAAGTTAGATGGTTGTTCAAAGGGAAAGTTTTATCTCGTGTGCTTCAATTAAAAAACGAGATAAAGATATTTTTTGAACAAGATAATAATCAAGATTTTGTTGATTTATTGGATGACAAAATATGGTGTGCTAAGTTGGCTTACTTATCTGATATTTTTGTTATTTTTAATAACATAAATACAAGTATGCAAGGACCGAAAGAAAATATTTTAAACTCAACTGGTAAATTGTTGGGATGTAAAACAAAAATTACTTTATGGAAGAATAAAGCACAAGAAAGTAATTTAGAAAAGTTTGAGTCAGTTCCAAAAGATTGTTATAAAATAATTCATAAATAGTTATTGATCATTTGGCAATATAAGAGCAGAGGACTGTTTATTACTTTCCAAATTTAAAAATAGACAAATTTGATTGGATTTGAAATCCATTTGTAATAAACAATACCTCTACCTACGATTTAATTTTGCAAGAAGAGGAAGAACTAATTTCAGTTTGTAATAACGAGATTTAATTTCAAAGCATTCACAAAAAACAATTAATTCATTCTGGATTAATCTTTCATATGATTATCCATCCAACAATATCAAAAAAAGCTTTAAATGTATTATTACAATTTTCCACATCTTATTTGTGAGAATTTGGATTTGACAAATATTAAAATGAAAAAAGATCCAGACTTGTAAATCTGGATCACGAAATGCGAGTGGCATTATCCTTTTTACGCCCAAATATAAAAGAAATTATACCCCCCCCCCCCAGCTCAAATTTTGCATTAAATGTAATATGTATCAATAAAAAAACGTTTTTTGTTAACTTTGTAATGGAATTTCATTTTATATTAAATTGATAATTATTATCCCATGCGGTTTCTACAAAATATGTTATAGGTACATCAATCATTTAAACAAGTGAAATTCTTTTAAATTTATCTTATTATGTTAGTGTGCCGCCAAATTTTTTTTGTTATTAAAAGTGTAATGCGACAAGAAAAAGGTTGAGAATCACCGATATAGATAATAAATCTAATTTAAATATCACACCTGACAATCCAATATAATAGCACAGCGCTTTTGGTATTTCAAATTATATTTCCCCTAGTTTTAAGTTCAAACATAGAGAAAGCAATTAGGCTGAAATAAGAGCCATCAACATTCAAACAATAATTCTTATTCTGCGGCACAGTTCAATATCAATCTACAGAAAGTAAAAATACATTATCTGGTGATAGTTTGTCAAAGGTATATCATATAAAGCTATCATCAGAAAAATAAAGAAAAAAGATTGCAGTTGAATAATATTCATAATTCAAAATACTTTTGTATATTTATAAAATAGTGGAGTCGGGATATATGCTATATTTTGTTACAAGTCCCTTTGCATACATTGTATATAGCATATAATAGCTCGTTTTGTTAATAAATGTTAATTAGAATAAAATATTTATTGTTTATTGAACTGCAACTGTACATTACTTTTCAACATCCACACACACATAACCATCTTTTTTTTATATATATATTTAGCATGCACATATAAATTTAAATAATTTTTTAAAAAAAAGTTATTAATAATAAATTGAGGGAAAACATTTACATATATTTTTCATTCACTGAAAAAATAAGAATAAAAAAAACTTTACTGTATTTTTATTTTTTAAATGAAATAAATAGCAAAATGTCTGACTTTTATTGCAATTAAATATGCTCTGGGCGATATATATTTTTTTCAATTACTTTTTCATCTTATCAAAATATAAAAGACTAGTCTTGTTTCGAGAAACTATGGTCTCTAATTATTTTATAATTTTAAATCAATATTAGCTTTAAATATCTTCTAAAATTTTATACAATTTTTAGCATTATGATTAGAAAATATTTTATTATGCAAAATCCTGACCATTAAATTTGGAAGGGATAATAAAACAAAAATAAAATGTATGGATTTTCTAATTTAAACAAAAAAAGTCTACTAATAAATATGATCATTTATGGAGCTCTGACATAGAAAAACAGCTGTTTAAATCTGATCATGTAATCAGCTCAGAAACAGAAAATTATGAATTTTGATGTTTGTTTTTTTTTCGTTTGTTTACATTTTTTTCTAGAATAGTATAATTAAAATTGTGTATTTTGATAGTGTAGTTACTGCATCACTGTACTTTCCAATTATTTAAATCCAAACTAATTTCAATGACATACCAAAACAATATTAATATTTTAAGTATAACTCTATCCATTCTACCAATAAATAAGTGGCAGTCAAAACTCATAGATATTCTTTAACAACAACAAATTTTAAGTTATTTTGTCCAAATTGCATTTATATAAAAATGAAATTATATATAGTTTTTTTTTTTAAAAAAAACAACAATGTAATATTTATTGTATTTTATGTCCCATTCTTCAATTCTCACCAAAAAAATATCTAACGTCTATAATTCAAATAGTATTTTCAAAACTAAAATACTGCTTGAATTAATTTCACTGTAATCTTGAGTTTGACATTTTATTGGCCACACTCAGTTCAAATAATACCATTCTGATTATGACAATTGTAAGCGATTACACAGATATGTATTTGTTACAAAAATATATTTTATTTGAAAAATTAATAAAAAAACCCATGGAATTGCACATATTAATTTTTTTTTCAATTTCTATGCTTTACCTTTTATCAAAACTAGCAAATATTCGTCGCATAGTATCTTTAAGCGCATTATCTCTTTGATCCTCGGCATTTATCAATTTAGTGAGCATCCGTTCTATGTCTTTTGTCCAATAACGTTTAAAATTTTTTCGCTGACTTTTTAATTCATATTCATATGGAATGTCCTTAATACTATCTGGAACTTCTAACTGGTAACGGCTACGAGCATTTCCCCAGTAAGAAATATTCTAAAAGAATGTAAAAAACAATTTTAAAATTGCATAATATATATTAATTTTTAATAGTAAATTATAACTACAGTATTATGTTTACAAATATATGTAAAAGTTTTTATTTTGTAGGTTATATATTAATCTTTTGAAAAAATTTGTTCTTTGAAAACATTTAAAATTTGTATATTAAATCAACATTCAATAACATTTTCCTATAATGACAAAAAAAAGAGAAAAAAAAAATCAGAGACCTACAACAAAGAACAAGTATAAAACTATATGCAATGAAGTTTTTTTTAAAGACTATTTATAATGGAACAATTAAGTCCATAAACTTATTTTGAACTTAGCTAATAAATATTTTAAAATTAAATGGATACCCTAAACTATTCTGCTTCATTGTTACCTGTCTTATCATTATAATTGTAAAAAATATCCTTGGCAAAAAAGAAAGAGTAAACAGAGATGCTTGTATTCAACCATAAAATGAAATATAAATAATTTATAATAAGTATATTTAAATTGTTTTATACTATCTGAAAAAAAAAAAAATATAGAAAAAAATATTGTTAAGTACTTATTAGTTTTACTCATTTTGCCATCAAAATAAAAAATAGACACCAGAAGTTTATATATTTTTTGATGATCATATAATATATATATAAAAACAAAAACCTAACAACTACAAAAAAACATAATTCTGCAACATACTCAGTTACCCCAATATTTAATTTATTAAATGTTAATCAAAATTTTAATTTATAAGAGATATCAATTTTCTGGTGAACTAGGAGTCACAAACAAAATGACTCTAGAGAACTGAAAAATATAGGTTATATAAATTTCTATATAACTTCATCAAATTTAAGGGTCAAATAATTTTATCTATAGATATTAGCGCTTAGTAAAGTTATGTTATTATATTTCAGCTATAGCTAAACATTGTATTCAGCTAATAAAAATACATATAATTTGATTTAGATAGACTTATTCATTATTTACATATCCCTTTTTGTTAAGGATTATTTACTTATCAATCTGAATAGATTTTATTATACAGTTATCATGGTGAACGTACTTGTTAATGAAAACATAAAATCCGACTTAATTTATTTGACTCAAATAATTGCATTAATTAATTTGTTTTTAAATTCCATTTCGATAATTATTTATTTTCAATTTTTTGAACTGATAACATCCGTTGTATTGATCATTTTTTGGACTGCATAATTCATATTAAGCTTCCTTTCTAATCTTTCCATTAAAAAGATAATAGTATTATATAAAAATACCATACAATTACTTCTATTTTATCTCAAGATACAATCTTATTTTTAAGTCCATTTTTTTTTTATATAAATATTTTCTGTTACACCCAAAACAATTCATGGTTTTTCTGATGACAGCAATCTACTTTTATATCGATCTTTTGAAATTCAACCACAATCTTCTGGCCTAAAAAGTCTAAATATTTTTTGAGCCTTGTTAAACATTCATTACTGCATATTTATTTAATGAAGCAAATCCAATTGCTTTAAAAATGAAACTTGTTTAACAGTAACAATATAAAATGTTTCAGATCTAATTTTTGATTCTGAAATTTTTTAAAAATTAACAATGTTTAGCACTAGTTATTTCAAAAATTTTTCATGGGATAATCATAATTCTTCTACTGTAAAAATTGCTGTTAAAAACTTGATTTTCTGTTTATGAATCAAGTTATCTTACAATATTTAAGAATTTTGTAAAAAGATGAAATCTAATCATTTACTGAATATTGACCCTATATTTGGAGCATAACAATTCGATCCCTATTCATTATTTACCAAATTAGATTTCAAATTTAGATGATTTAACCTGACCAATGATTTGATTTTTATTTCTTTTAGTTCTTTTCCTATCATCAATCCGTTGCCAATCATTCCTCATCACCTTTTTATAAAAACATTATTTTTAAAATGAGATAATTTTATGTTATTCATTTTTTTAACAGCTAATGTTAAAGTTGATGTGAATAGAAAAAATGAAAACACATTTTAATCTGGATAATTTACAAACTACTTTAAGTCCTTTAAAATTATTAAATTTTTCAGATGAATGGCAATAAAGAATATATTTACCCTATTTTTTTTTTTTGATATGCTTCTAATAACAACAAATATTGAAAATAGCTGCCATATCAAGTTAGACATAATTAGGTAATGCTGTTTTTTTAAATCTTTATAAGATTTCTCAAAATTAAAATAAATATTACTGCAAATTATTTGGTTAATAAGGAAAATAAATTTCAAGGATTGACTATATTATTTTAGACACAACCAATGACTGAGAACTTACTTGCGCAGCATTTTGAAAAATGTAAAATTAAATACTTAAAACTGTTTATTTTTCTAATATTAATTCCAACCTAAAGATAAAGAATACTGTTAATAACTTCTTAAGTAAACAATATAAACGAACAATTTCTCCTATGTACATTACAAGCATACTTATAAAACATAAGTAAATACTTTACTAACATACATAAACAAAGAGGAAAGACAACAAAATTAATAGGTGCATGCATATAAATGGCAAATAAATGAAAGAAAAAAACAACAAAACTGTAACATAAACGTTGCCACCATTAAAAAAAAAAAGGTTCAATTTAGGAGAACAGAACACATACATGTATCTGCCATATTAATTCATATATATATATAAAAAGATCTACATATTTAAAATGAGCAAAAAAAAAAAAAGCTTTCAAGGTAATCAAAATGTGTATTATAATAAAGTATATACATACATGTACTTCTGCACCCTAAAATAGAAAAAAAAAAAGGATGTTAAAGTTTTTTTTTCCAATTTGCTATAACTTAATTTTGAAAAAAAAAAAAAGAGGCCAATCACTAACTATATAAGCAAGCAAATTTATGAATCTTACAAAAATTACAAAGCTATCTTATAATTTTTGTTTAATGTAAAAAAACAAAAACATAAAACAAATACATATAGACATTGAAGTAGCAAAGAACATCAAGCACTCACATCAACACTAACATTAGTTTTAATACATTCATAAAGGCTTGCCAAATTTAAACATAACCCTTAATTAAAAATCCTTCATCAGCATTTGCTTGTTAGTAATAGCAGCAACTTGCAATATCTGAAGTATTATTAAGATTAGTAGAGCTAAATGATCATATCAATAGAAATTTAATGGTTTTGACAATAATTGATTGGTGCAAGAAAATCTTTGCACACTAGCACAATACAATAGAAGAAAGAAAATAGTTTGGCAAATAGTGTATACCCAAACAGCAATATTCTTACAATATTTGAAAATTGTAAATATGAAATGATTATACACTTTTGTATATGTACTTAAAAATATATATATGTGGAAAATTCTTTGGGAATATAAACTATATATAATATTTTTCTAGAAAATATAAAATATATCTATATACATCACCAAACATCGAAACACTTTTTACCAACAAAATTTGATAATGAAATCCGCGATAACACCTCTTTGGACTGATACCATTTAAAAGCTAAAAATTTAAAGTTTTAAAATATCTATTTTTTACTTATCTTTAAAGCATTTATGAAAAAAATAAATAAATTAATATATACTAACTACACTACAATAGGTTGTTAATTAATATAAAAGTTTAGCAAAAATGACAATGAAAGTCAATATTGTATCTGGAACCAAAGTAGCTTGCCGAGTTGCATGTGACTCACTGTTGTTATATAAAGCAAAATTTAGCATAAAAAAGGGTATATTCTATAAAAGTGACAATTCATAATGCTTTCATAAAGTTAACCAAAGGCTCAATGCCTGTATAAATACGACATATTTACTACCAATAAATGAAAGTTGTATTTTGTTTTAATCATATTTTTTATTTTTATAGATAGTACACTGTCACTGATCTGACCAATCCAGATTATCTTAGTATCAGTACTTCTTATTAAAATATAAATATTTTTTAACAATTAACTATTGGATGGCTATAAGTCACCTGACAAAAGAAATACAAATCTAAGAAAAATTTCAAAACCCACCTGATCTAGATATGAATCTCAAACCATGGTAGATAGATGCCCTAATCACAAAGACATTCCAATGTTGCCATAGCAACTATTTATTATTCTTACTAATAATAAAGTGAAGTTAACAAAAATTTGTACATAAAAATAAGCCTCATTTTTTATTAAAAAAAATAATTGTTCAACTCTTGATTAATTAATTAAAAAAGATCAAATTCTCTTTTAAATGATCTGTAGTTAATAGATCTCCATGTTAGCACAACTTGTTACAATGGATTAAACAAATTATACCAAAATAAATAAAAAGTAATGGTTAATTAGTATTGCCAATAATCAATAAGAGTTCTTTACAAATTAAGCTGAGATTTTTCTTATCTTTAATAATTAAAATCTTGATAAACAAATAAACGAAGACAATAGTAATTTTAATAATACCCCCCCCCCAATTAAATTCTAACAATAAATCATCTTAATGCACTTACTTAATATTAGTATTAAAATCAAATTTTTGTCACCATTTCAAATTAATGTATTATAAATAATGTTTATTTTTTTGCCAAAGTTAACATATTCAATTATCTAGAAATAATATTACAAAATGAGATGAACATTGTTTGATTCACATATCTAAACTTGGAGGAATTTAACACACACACACACACAATATTGAAAATCTTTTGAAAAATATATGTCTGTGATAAAAGTTTGCAAATGAAATATAAAATATTATTTCAGGGTATAAAATAATACATTTAGATACAAGGAAAGTCATTTTGGAAGTTTGGAGTGGTGTTGAGGTGTGGCGACAGATAGCTGGGAATTAAATCTTATGTGGAACAAACTAAAAAATTTTTTTTTTAAATTTATAACAAAATTGAAATGGATATTACAATGTTGTCAATATATGCAAAGTAAGTTTGATAGCATATATAAAATCATAAGTTTAATGTATATTAAATAAAAAAATTGCTTGTAAATTGTAAATAATCATTCATTTACAATATTGTTTACATTTATTTTTTTTGAAAAAAATGGAAGTTAAAATTTAATTTATTAAAAAGAATATATATATTTATTGTATGTTATCATTAAAAAAAAAAGGTAGAAAAAAATCTTGACTATTAATAATAATAATTAAAAAAATAACACAATACATTACATATATATATTTTTAAAAATAAATTCTTTTACATATAGATTTAAATATAATACAGAGCACAAATATATAAAATCTATTAATGAAAAAATTTCCTTTTTTTTGAAAGCTGTGTTAATCTTTGAATTAATCTTCTTGCTAAAAAAATTAATATAAATTGATTTTCAATTATAAGTATATAGATATCTTAACTGTTAATAAATAATTTTGTACCTGTTTTGATTTTTAGATCAGTCAAGCATACATATATAAATGGTGATGAATAAAATTTTTATAATACGGAATGTTACAAGTTAGTTAAAATTGAATGAAAAACCTTTACATAGATAATGGACATTTTTAATTTGTAGGTTATATCAATATATATTTTTTAACTTAGAACATAACAATTTGCTTACTTTACAACGCAGCACTCTTCGCTGAGATTCTAAATATTCCTCCAATTCCTTTTCAGTTTCTTTAATTTGTACAATAGCTTCATCATATTCTGAATCGGTTCCTAAATGCAAAATAAAATAAACAACAGAATAACAGCTATTTTTAATAAATAAATATTATACAATAAGCACTTATGTAAATAAAACATTTATTTTATATAGCGCTATGCTTTTATAAACTGTAATATTAATAAGCCAATAAACTAATGCACATGCGTTTTGTAGAATTAACTATATAAATGAATACTCTCACTTTCCAAACACAAGATAAAGTTTTGGTGAAAAGATAGAATGAATCCATCTATCTTTTCAACCCAAACGTTTATGTATGGGCAAATCTTAAGAATTTGGAAATGAGAGCGTGAAGATAGATGTTAATCGATCATTTTAAATTACTTTTTACTATGCCTGAATGAATGACGCTTGAGAAATTTCTAGAATTTACGATACGTCATATCATTCTATTTTTTCACAAAGACTTTATCTTGTGTTTGGAAAATGAGAGTATTCATTTATATAGTTAAATCGACAAAGTGCATTAGCTTATTAATATTAAAGAAGCACTTAATATATTGAGTGATAATTTGAATTCCAATTTTTAAATGAAACGGTTGCTCTAAATTATATTTTAAAAACCATTACAAAAAAAAAAAGTTTTTGAATAAGTTTTAAATTATAAACATTCTAAGATAGCATAGCAAAAATTTTTTTTTTTGTGAAAGGCATGCAAGACCACATATAGCAGGAAAAAAAAATACTACAGGAATTCAGGCATAATGCATTAAATTTGAGGATTCTATGTGAAAAAAAATCACGTGTTAATCTTTGATAGCATTTCAATTATTGGAAATGACTAAATAAGCAAATAAACACACATTTAATATCTTATGAACTGATATTATACCAGAATTGAAAAAACATATAAACTGAGTACTAATTAATATTAAGGCTGATTATTAATTTTACTTTTGTTGACAGACTTTCTGTAATGAAATTAAGATTTCTCAAACAGGATTTCAGATTTAATAGTCCTAGATGAAAAAGCTGTTTTAGATTAATTTTTAAAATTTCCAGAGATTAGCTTCTGATATCATGTATGAAACTAAAAGTCAAAGATACTCACGCAGTCACTTTAAAATCGACATCAACTCATTGTATTTCATTATTCAGATACAATATGTGGTTTTTGCGAAGGCATTTAACAGTCCTACATATATAATACACCTATAATTTGACTTACAAGAATCAAATTTTTTGCACTCACATCTTAGACACTATCCACTTATATATATATATATGTACACACAACAGTCACAATAATGGTAAAATGATGTCCAAAATCCTTCATTGTTAAATGAAACAAACTCATGCTTTTTTCATCAGAAATTATATAAATCAAGACTATTTTCTTACATATTACTGCATGTTTTTGAGAAGAAAAAAGAAAGTTACTTTCTTGAAATTGAATAATCTAGTCCAATTAGCATGAAATTCAACTCAACAAATTTAAAATCTTGCTGAATAACAACTTAGCTTAAAAAATATTTTGCATGATTTGATCTTTAATCCACTTCATTTATTTCTTCCATTTTTGTAAAGCAATTATCACATTTTATATGAGGAGCATTTGCAATCGATATTAGCATATAATCTAAACCAGGACTATCTAATCTTTTGGTCACAAATTAAATATACAAACATTATTAAAAGCTGATAAACAATAATTCTCATTATACAGCGACTCATTTGGAAAATCTACTAAAATCGTTGAGCATGTTATAATAAGTTTATAATCATTAATACAGAAAATGCATGTATCTAAGTAATAAAACATCATTGATATTTTTAATATATTATTTTATTTTAAAAGTAAAAGAGGGAAACATAAAAAACTAGTTGAATATTTAACATTGTATTCTAGTGTGTATATATATATTTTAATCATATTGCAACATGTAATCACTAAAAATCTCATGTTTTAAATAAGTTTCTGATTTTGCATTGGCTGCATTTGGCCTTCGAGCCCCACATTGGCTACCCCTAGCCTAAACTTGCCTTGATTATTTAGTTTTAATTTGCTATTTAAAATAAAACAATTATAACCAAACAAAAAGATGTTTTCAAAATATCAGGATAAAATGCATCTTACATCACGAATGTATCACATTTAACAGTAAAAATAGGAGCATACCAATTTATCTAGTAATTATATAAATCACTATATAGTGGAGCCATGAAATTTGCTATATTTTGTTTCAAGCCCTCTTCCTTACATTATATAAAATTGTTCACGTCTTGATAACAAATTTTGATTGTAATAGAAAATATATTGTTTATAGAGTTGCACATGTACAACACTTTTCAACACACACGTATATATAATATGGGCCCATTTTTATGTTTATAGCACACATATATAAATTATGTTATAATATAAACAAAATTTACAAAAAAAAAAAACTAATAATAAAATGAAAAAGCTCATTTGCACATATATGTATTCAGAGTACATTCATTCATCATTCACTCAAAAAAAAAAAAATAACAAACATATTGAAATAAAATGAATGAAATATCACACTTTCATTGCAATTTTAATATTTTCTAGACTGTATCCTTTTAATTCAATAATTTTTTAGCAATGTCATTAATTATTAGCCTTTAGTTGTTTTGAAATTCATGTCAACTTAATAATCTTCACGGACAGTAGCATAGCCACTAGCAGCAGCTGATTCGTTGAAATTTTGTTTCCTTTTTAAAACTGCAGGAAAACTATAAGCATGACTTTTACAAAAATCCCGGCATTCTCTGTTTGTATTGCTTTTTAAAATGGCGTATTGTATGTTAAAATTAGGATTTTTTTTTATTAATAGGTTCATTTATTTATTTTTTTCGTTTATGCTCAGTTTACTAGATTGCACGAAAAAGGCAAAAGCACAATTTTTGTTTTGGCAAGACTTCATCTTGATAAAAATGTAATATCGTGAAGTATGCAATTTTAATTTTTTTTTTGGGTAATACAGCATCGATTGATCCACGCCATAAGAAGGCACTGTTGCTAGTGAAAAACGAATAGATATAACGTTACCAGGCTGATTTGATTATTATTATTTTGTAATGTTATCGTGACTTTTTTTTTGGGATTTTTTTTTTTTTTTTGGGACCGTATTTTCTTTTTTTTTTAAATAAATAAATTGATTTTTAAATATTTTTTTTAATACGTTTTGTAAAACCTTTTTTTCCTTTATTTTTTTGTAAAACTTGTTGTTTAACAAAATTAGATTACGGTCTTTTTTTTTTTTTTAAAGTAACTTTTTTTTTTTTTTTTGGCTTTTTACTTTCATTAAACTACCACAAAGGCAGTTCTTCTGGGTGAGGAGAATATTTCTCTGTTGAAGAAAGGCCACTGCATCTGCTTCTGTAGTCTGCCATTGAAATGTTTTGATCTCGAAAAAGTCTCGGAAAGTGCACGACTTGATCGTGAACTTTGCTGAATTGTGACTAACATTCCTCATTAACTGAATTCTGACCCCTGACAACGAAACCAAAAGCATTTGGATTATCGTTACAATTTTTACGAATGAAAATAAAAACAAATACATCGAAGCCAAAAAAAAAAAACGTTATAATATAGTTTTCGACATTCAAAATACAGAAACCATCACATCATATGCTGTACAATAGTTAAGAGTAATGTCTATAGAGAGTCTTGCATACTCGTCGCTAATAATGTTCAACATACTAGAGATGTTGGGGTAATGGGTGCACTTCAACATCTTAGCACAGTTTACTAGGCCGTAAGATCTATGAGCGGCCTTGTAAACAGCACCATCTTATGGTGTGGATCAATCGATGCTGTATTACCTTTTTTTGGTATTTAAAATTTTTTTATTATTTGATAAATTATAATTTATTAACGTGTTGTGTGTGTAGTATATAAATTACACTTATATTCAAATATAATGTAGTGGTTTATTAATTTTTTTTTGGTATTTAAAATTTTTTTATTATTTGATAAATTATAATTTATTAACGTGTTGTGTGTGTAGTATATAAATTACACTTATATTCAAATATATATGTAGTGGTTTAGGTATAATGTAATTTTGGTAAGTATTCAATTTTTTTTATTATTTGCGTAGTATTTTAAATTTTTCTATTATTTGCATAGTTTTATTACTTGGGACAATAAATGACAAAATACCATCACTGGTGTGCACAAAGAATAAAAATGTAACTGGTGTACACAAAAAAAAATATAAAATGAAGAGATGAAACTCATTTTATCATTGATACAGACAGTAGCCTTCAATTTCTAGTTTTATATAGACAAGAAGCCAATTGCTATGATGACAAATGCATATTCACACTCTGGAAATGATTTATTTTGTATCTTTTATTAGGACGGATCTTTTTCTTATAGATGCCTCGAGATTTGTTAACTTTTGAGATATAAGATAAAAATAAAGAATTCTTATGCAACTTTTTGGAGCTTCTGAAGAAGTATTATATATGGTTTGAATGAGAATTTTGTGAGGAATACAAAAAAATTTATCAATGAAGCTGTAATTTAAACTTAATTAATGATAAATTAGAAATTATAAAACAATAAAGTAATAATTATTTTGGATATTGAAATTTTTTTTTCTTACTTTTTTAATGGTAATCACTATTTGTCTTAGTGTTATTGTTTTCCTTAGTTTTTCTATTTTCTGTCCATATATAGCATTTTGCTCTAACATTATTAAAACTAAAATTATTGTGAAAATTGTGCCTCAAGACAGTTTTTTTAAAAATTCAATATGGCGCCTAGGTCCCTGTTAAATCATTGTTACTCATTTTTGATTATCATTTAAACTCTCCAAACTTTAAGTTTTTTGACATAATATAAGAATGATTTAAAATGTCCTTTTTTCTGCATTACTAAAAATAATTTTATTGCTTAAGAAACATACTTCACAAATTTTATTGGTATAAATTTCATATAACTTTTAGCTTTATGCTTAGAAAATATTCTATTACGTGAAATATTATAAACATTGAATTTAGAAAAAAAAAGAAAAGAAATTGAATAGTAAAATGTGTTTTTACTGCAAGCCAAAAAAAACATTAATAAATGTTATTGCATACAGTATTCCAAGGTGGTAAAATGGCTGCTGCTAAATTGTAAACTATATTAAAATTATGAATTTTGATATTTTTACTTCTTATTTATTTACATTTTTTTTGGAGAACATATAAATGAACTTATGAATTGACAATCAGTAGTGTTCAATTTGTGAATAAAATTGTAACACTGTCAATAAAAGATCGTAAAGCTTGCATTAATAGCAGATAATAATATGCGCATTGAATTATTATGTAAGGAAAAGCATTTTTACTTATACAAATATGAAATTAAATAACATTTATTTAAAATAAAATTGCATATTCTAATTATGATAATATGACAAATATCTTTTAAAATGATTTTTGTTTTAAAATACAAGCTGTTATTTTGAAACAGAAGTCACAAATTCTAAATAAAGGTGCTGTTTAGTTAATATAAAATATTGAACACAGTATTTACTAATTTTAGCTATTGTGACTGCAATGATGACTTGTGACATATTTTTTACGAATTTTGACCAATCATAGAATTTAAATCACTGCAATGATGACTTATGACATATTTTTTAAGAATTTTGACAAATCATAGAATTTAAATCAATCTAGTGCATAAATGGTAAAAACTACATGTGAGTGTAATACGTCATTCTCTTTGTTATTGAATCAGCTTTCGTATGGTGTTTTTTTCTTCTGTATGTTTTAGTGAAAGTTTTTTACTTTTTTCTCTTTGTTTTTTAAGCATAAAAGAAAAGAATGAATGATAAGTTTTAAATCTTCCTAAAATAAAATACAAATCCGATGCATATATGTATAAGAGACCTTAGAACATAAAATAATCATAATTTTATATGAAGCTTCAATAATAACATTATCTACCAGTTGTAAGTATATTATATTTTCATATTGTAGAATAAGACTGTTTTGTCCACTAATGCATATATATGTAAGTCTGAGGGCTTAGACCCTAAAACAATTGTAATTTTATATATTTACCAGCTATAAGTATATAATATTTTACATATTGTAGAATAACCATCTGTTTTGTGCTCCAATAGATATATATGTAAATCCATGGGCTTAGAATATAAAACAATCATAGTTTTATATTATAAAATGTCAATGGTAATGTTATTTATTAGCTGTGAGAACAAACTATTTTTCATATTTTTTTTTGATATAATTTATAATACTGTAAAATAATGATTTGTTTCATATTGTAGAATAAGTCAGTTTTGTAGCTCAATATATATATAAAACCCCACTTGGGTTTAGAATCTAACCAGCCGTAAATATAAAATTCCAGAAATAATATTTTCTATCAGCTGTAAGTACATAATATTTTATAATTAATAATGCTGTAAAATAACAAACTGTTTTGTGCTATAGAGTAAGTCTTTTCTGTTTATAAAAATATATTTTTTGTAAGTAATATATCCAAGTCCATGCAGCCAACTAGATAATTAATTATATTTTTTAAATAAGATCAAACAACAAAGTTTAAATAAATTTCAAGAATTTCTTTACTCTGAATAATAATAATTATATTAGTAAGATTACTAATTTCAATTCGCTATTTGCCAGTTAAGAACAAGATCACTTATATCTCTTAATAGTTCATATCTCCTTAGAGGTTTAATAACTATAAAGTCTTTTTAATTCTGCAACTATGTAAACACACAATTGCTCACACACATTCTGAGGTAATAAAATTAGATTCTTGACTATAGCTCTTCTTTACTAACTTTCTAGAACAACTTCACTTTCACTGACCCATTTAATTCTTCCGCAGACTCTTTTATCAGCTTTGGAATTTGCATAAACTAAACTTTTCTTTGCATGCAAACTAGTCTGTTGCAATTTACAGGATTTAATTTCTTTTTCTGCATACTTATTATTTATTCTATTTCTGGAGTATTCTATTATTCTTTAATAAAATATATGTATACATAGTAGTAAGTAATGATTACAATGAAAAATCAAATTTATTTCATAGTCATATCTATTGCTGCAAGCAGTGTCTCGTATGTCTGTTTACTATGTATCTGAATCATATAACTTTATAATATACTTATAAGCAATTATATTTCACTTTTTGCAATCCATGAGTGTTTTTTTTACTTTTTTATACAATTTTTTCCAAGTTATGCTTATAATATTTATTATAATTGATCCTAATTTTTGTAAATCCTGAAAAAACTTTATTCTTTCATTCTGTCACTTTTTCTCTTTTATATTGTATAAAAATTTTTTTGCAATTATTTTAAAATTTATTTTCTTTTTTGATAAATTATAGTTTTCTCAAATTCTCTTTGCAAAATATCTGATAAACAATACTTAATGTTAAATATTATTTTTTGCCATTAGAAAGGAATAAATTTCCAGATATCTTGTATAGAAAAAAAAGATCCGAGTCAGCTAGTGAATATATTTTTGCAAGTTTTATAATAAAAAATCATGCTATATATCATTTTTTCCATAATTTTATAAAGATTGTAATGAAGCTGACTATAAAAATGTGACCAACAACATTTAACTCACAAAATTTAGAATTTGTGAATTTTTTAGAAAGTGTAAAATCTTTTTTTTGTTTCTAAATTTTTTAAAATGATAATTGTATATTTTTAGTTTTATTACATTCCTTTATATTTGCGCTTTCTAACAATATATATTTGTTGTATATTTTTTTTGTAAAATTCAATATGGTGATTAGGATTCAACAAGTTAGAGTTAGAAAATTGATGTTTGCTAATATGTATATTGCTGAAAAGCATATGCAGGCATAATCTATAAGTAAGTCTATTATTAAAAAAAAAATATGAAGTGGAATCTGTCAATGAGGTGCTATTATACATATATCTGTGCAAATGCACACAAACGACAAGATTTGTAATCAAAAAACCAATGATTACTATTACTAATAATGACAAACTAATAAATAATATTTACCACGAGATGGAATAATAATCCCATCTTTCTTGGCCTTATCATGATTGAATGCATTCTAAAAAAAAAAAAAAATTGACAAAAATTTAAAATTTCTGGTTAAATGTCTGTAATTAATAAATACAAATATATATATTCACATTAAAACAAAAATTAAAAAACATTAGTTACTAAGAGAAAATTATTAAAAGAAATAAAACTCACTTCAAAAAATGATAAGGTATCTTTAACATCTGGAAATTTTCCCGGTTCATCTGCATCACTGGTTAAAGTAACACATTGCTTTAGTAATTGAGAACTGTAAAAAATAGGATTTGCAATTAAAAAAAAATAATATAGAAAAAAAAAAAAGTAATAATAGGAATAAAAATAATTACCAAAAAGTTTTCACATTGGACTCAAATCGTTGAACAATTTTCAAGCCAATTTTAAATCCATCTAAAGCTGCCAAGAAATCGGCAATTTTCTTTTTACTACAAAACATTGAACAAATTAATATGTAATCATTTTTAATATTTAAAATTAGAAGTTATACCATCATATAATTTAACTTATATAAAAATCAAAATCATATATATACATGTAAAAGGCTTTATGTATAATGATTTGTAAAATGTTTTCTATGATAAGGGATATGAATATGAGTGAATTTTTTTCTAGTAATGTTTTGATTGACAAATAAATGCGCATCTAGTTATTTTTGACTAATGAATAAAATAAAAATCCTCCAATAACAAGTAGTTGTGTATACATAATGTACATTGAACCATAAATGCACACAGCTAACTGATTATCACAAGGTAATCACACGACCAAAGGAAATTCATTTATTATCTGAGTATATTGATGTATGAATGTTATATATACATAGCTCTTGGAGATGTATTTCTATTTAAATTAATATATGTGTATTAAAGCCAATTTTGCTCAAAGCTAGACTAGTTTATAAATGTAAATCACATGAAAAGCAGCTGACATTTATCAACTTAAGTAACTTCAATCTGCTGTCAACCTTTTTTATTAGAGGTGATATATGTGTGACTAATCAAATTTTGCAATTTGCAACATCTCCAATATCTTTCTCAGTGCACATGCATTTCATAAGAAACCCTTGTTTCTGAGCTAAGTTAGAATCTTGAAACACTCAAACACCCACATAGAAACAATAGGCACTCATTTCTATATAAATTCATCAGGTGTTTTAATTTTGTAACTCATGTGTAAAAATGAAAGTTTCTAATGACATGCATAAATAATAAGAAACACTGGCTTGGACAATTTTGTATTAAACATTATTTACAATCAGCATTGGCTCAAAAATCACAAAAAAAAAAAAAACCCGATGAAAGTGGCTGACCTCCCCCCTAAAATCAAAATTTCTTCACTTAAATCGAAAAATAAAAATGGCTGAAGATATATGTACACAAGAAATAGATAAAAAGTGCAAATTATTAAAAAAAAACAACAATAAAATGGTATCAAATCCTGTAATAATTCAAATTTAAAAAAGAAATAAGTCCGTGATTAATACAAAAACAAACATGGCGGACAAAACGCGGGAAATCCAAAGCAACGGTTATACAGAATAAACTAACAAGAATATTACTGGTTTGAAATTATGGCGTCTAATCAAACATAACCCCCCTCCCCTCAATGAAGACTTTCTATCCAAAAATAACTACGTAAAATTATAATGAAATATGGCAACCACCGAGTAACTTTTCTAAAATGTACTAAATCTTATCAATATTTAAAAAATCAAAGACTATTTGCAGATATGCTGTGCATTATTTAAGTAACAGATATAATAAATGGGCAAATTAAATCAAAAAAATACTTCTAAAATACAAATAAAAAAAATCCGATCAAAAATAATTAAAAGCAACGGTTATATAAACTAAAAAGAATATTACTGGTTTGAAATTATGGTGTCTAATCAAACGTAAACCCCCCCCCTCCCCCAATGAAAACTTTCTATCCAAAAATAACTCATATTATTTAGCTATAAAGCAATTAATTGTTATCTGGCTTTCAAATTATGGCATATCTAAATTGATTAATAATATTTAAATAATAGTCAACATAAAAAAGGAATACACAAAAAATAATTACCAAAGTCCTCCCAATCATTTGTAGTAGGCACTTGAATGTGTTCAGCATAAAAATCCATTAAGAACACTATTTTGATGTAGAGTTTACATTTTAAATAGTAACAGAAGATTGAGCAACGGTGGTTATTTGGTCTAAAAAAATACAGCAAAGATGGCAGAATCTTGAAGCTTTTAACACAGTTGAATAGTAATACAAGATTAAGTAACAATGCTTATATTGATTAAAAAAGTACAGCACAGATGTCAGAATTTTGAAACAGATTTTAACACACTTGAATAGCAACAGAAGATTGTGTAACAGTGGTTATTTGATGGCAGTATTTTGAAGCTTTCGACACAGTTGAATAGTAACACAAGATTAAGTAACGATGCTTATTTTGTTTAAAAAACTACAGCACAGATGTCAGAAATTTGAAGCATTTTGGAACAGATTTTAACACACTTGAATAGCAACAGAAGATTGAGTAACAGTAGTTACTTGATGGCAATATTTTGAAGCTTTCAACACAGTTGAATAGTAACACAAGATTAAGTAACGATGCTTATTTTGTTTAAAAAAGTACAGCACAGATGTCAGAATTTTGAAGCATTTTGGAACAGATTTTAACACACTTGAATAGCAACAGAAGATTGAGTAACAGTGGTTATTTGATGGCAGTACCATGGAAAAAAATGACACTTCCAATTTCAGCTGCTGATTTTTCAGAGCGGGATTTTGAAATATTGCCTCAAAGTTTGTGCATATTTAATGTTGTATTCTTCTGCATCAGAAAATAATCCTTATTAACTTTGTCAAAAAATAAACATTATCCCAACAACTTGTATTTCTAGCAGTACAAAATAATTAACACGTCATAATAGAACGAAGCTGTTATTTCAAAAGTCTAGTTCACTTATGTTTTGATTAAATTTGTTGGCTTTGGAAATTATATTTTTTATGTAAAATGTCTATTACGTCATATTTCATTTCACAGTTTGTTCTTCCAAAGTGAAAGTGCATACTATAAATGAAGGAAGACATCGGTAATTATTTTTTGGTATCGTTTTTTAATTATTAAATATTATTAATGAATTTAGAAAGCCAGAAAAAAATTAACTGCTTTAAAGATAAATAATTTTCTTTTAAAAGTATTTAGTATATTTTTTGAAAATCTATACTGTCAATTATTTTGCAACTTTGTTTAAATAAAACATAATTGAATATGAATATAGTGGACAATCATTTATTATTTTTAAATTGAATTGGGATAACCTGTTCAATAATTTTTTTAATCTGTTGGGAATCATCATTGATAAAAGTGTTAAGAAATTTACCAAGAAAGCTACATTTTGCAGAACGTGATGAAGGTAATTTTTCCACTTTCTCTTTTAAACTTACTTACTATGTATTAATCCGTGTTATGAGTTATTATTATATCTGTTACTTAAATAATGCACAGCATATTTGCAAATAGTCTTTGATTTTTTAAATATTGATAAGATTTAGTATATTTTAGAAAAGTTATTTGGTGGTTGCCATATTTCATTATAATTTTACAGTTATTTTTGGATAGAAAGTCTTCATTGAAAAAAAGGGGGGGGGGTTTACGTTTGATTAGACGCCATAATTTCAAACCAGTAATATTGTTGTTAGTTTATACTGTATAACCGTTGCTTTGGATTTCCCACATTTTGTCTGCCATGTTTGTTTTTGTATTAATCACGGACTTATTTATTTTTTAAATTTGAATTATTACAGGATTTGATACCATTTTTTTTTTTTTTAATAATTTGTACTCTTGTGTACATATATCTTCAGCCATTTTTATTTTTCGATTTAAGTGAAGAAATTTTGATTTTAGGGGGGGGAGGACAGCCACTTTCATCGTTTTTTTTTTTATTTGTGATTTTTGAGTCACTTTCATCGATTATTTTTTTTTTGTGATTTTTGAGCCACTTTCATTGGGTTTTTTTTTTTTTTTTATTTGTTATTTTTGAGCCACTTTCATCGGTTTTTTTTTTATTTGTCATTTTTGAGCCACTTTCATCAGGTTTTTCTTTTATTTGTCATTTTTGAGCCACTTTGGTAAATAAATTTATCACTTGCAGGTTTCAGGCCGGTTGTTGATCGTATCGCAGCACCATCTGATGGTGGCAGTACGGTTTCTCCTCAACTACCATTTTAAGATTTATTTTCCCCTTCCACCTAAAGTGATTGATTGAAGTAAAACAGACATATAAAAAAAACCAACTTTTCAATAATCTTATAAAAAAAAAGCAAAATGTTTAAATTTAAGAGAAAATGATTCAGAGTTGAAAGAAAAAAAGATAAATCTTCCTCACTGATTTTTATAATTTTTAAATCACGAAACAAATACATCTTTAAGCATTTAAAACTGGCATTTATTAAAATATTATATTCTTAATTTTTGAAACGATGTTGTTGTATGAGGCAAGGTTTATCACATGGAAAACAAGGCATAATCTGCCCAATTCCTCATCTGTTCCCGCTAAAACTAAACTATCCAATCATAAAGAAGAGAAAAACACACAGGCTTAAATGAAAGCTTTTTGACAAATCAGATAATAGTGGAGTCTTGCTAGATTAAACCAGAGACTTAATCAGGATATAAATAATGGAGCTTGAAGTTCAAAAGGAGATCTATCTATATGTTGTTTAGCTGTTTAGTTGCCAAGTGGTTTTAGTGCAGAATCACCTTTGGAATTATATTTACGGCCACACAGCTCATCCCAGCTGAGAAATTCTAGTTTTATTAAGTGTGAACCATACAGTTGGTGGACATTAAAAAGAAAAGTATTAATATGGGAAGCATAAGGATGATAGGCTAGTCAGTAATAGCCTTTTCTCTCCATCTGCAGCCAAGAATCTCCAAGCCATGCTTGGATGAAAACCAGTGGAAATTAAATAATGCCATTCAGCTTAAATAAACCAACTCCTTTTTGAAATGCAATAGTGACTTGTAGTGGATGAACACATTGGATGAAAATGAAGGTAACATTTTTATGAAATATTAAATACTTATATGTTCATAATCAAAATACATCTTTCATGAAATAAATCATAAATGATTATATTTTTATATGCAAAATACATCTGTATTGAAATAAATCATAAATACTTATATGTTTATAATCAAAATACATCTTTCTTGAAATAAATCATAAATGATTATATTTTTATATGCAAAATACATCTATATTGAAATAAATCATAAATACTTATATGTTTATAATCAAAATACATCTTTCTTGAAATAAATCATAAATGATTATATTTTTATATACAAATTACATCTGTATTGGAAATAAATCATAAATACTTATATGTTTGTATACAATATATGTCTTTATTGGGATGAATCATAAATAATTATATTTTTAGGTGCTTGTCTTATAGATAAAGATTCCGTTGGATGGCACCATTTTCACGCTAAAATTATAAAATATGACCATTCTCGGGCCGTTGATTATAATAATTTTGTTGTGCTTTTTTTGTAATGCGAAAATAAAAACAAAACAAAATCGTCTTTTTTAAATATTATTTTTTACTAACGTATACAATTTAAATGATAATAATAAATGTAAAATAAAATCAACAAATTACAATTTGATTCGTGTTTTTTATATCGTATATTTTTTAAATTGTGTTACGGCTTTTTTTTTTATCAATTTTCTATCGGATATTTTTTTACTTGTGTTACGGCTTTTGTTACAGTTAGATTTAGCGTTAGTGTTCTGTTGTTTGTAATGCTAAAATAAAAAAATTCAAAATCGTAACCATACTCGGACAAAAGAAAGAAACTCAAACTTTTTTAAACAACAACAAACACATACAAATGTCTTCTTTACTTATTAAACATGTTTATAATATTTGCTTTTTATGAAATTTACAAAAAAACCTGTATATTTGGACTTTTCTTATGGATATTTATTCCGTACCGCTCTTTTTTACTTCAAAAATATACAGACGGTAGAATCTTCTTTGTCTCGTCGAATGTTACGAACAGTACGTTACTTGACACGTTACCTAACTGCAACTCAATAAAAACATAGATATTTAACATTTTTCCGAATAAAAGTTCAATACAGTACGTTGTAAAAAGTCTTAGAATTATTGCTTATAAAATCTCAACATTTCAATACTTTAAAATAAAAAAAAATCCAATGAAAACAACATTTCAATACATTTCAAATACAATCTCTCTCACCAAGCCGTAATTATTTTATAAATTGTGCGAATTCGGAAAATGTATTTGCTGCTATGCGACATACATGCTGTACTGCGACGCGACATAGCGGCCTGCATTCTGTAGCACAACAAAAAAGTTGTATTATAGAAAACGCGGGTTCGAACGTGTCGGCCGCGGAAACAGCATTTTTATGTGTTTTGGCACGAAAACCGCGCCATAGAGCGGCATCTTTAGCTAAAAGATGAGTACCTATTTTTATATACAAAATACGCCTGTAATGAAATAAATCATAAATACTCATATTTTTATATGCAAACACGTTTTTATTGGGATAAATCACAAATACTTATATGTTTGTATACAATATTCGTCTTTATTGGGATGAATCATAAATACTTATACATTATATATAGCAAATATGTCTGTATTGAAATAAAGCATAAATATTTATATCTTAGAAGCAAAATACGTCTGTAATGGAATAAATCATAAATGATTATGTTTGATATACAAAATATGTCTTTGTTGGAATAAATTCTGAATACTTATATTTTAGTCAAACGCTATGTCTGTATCGAAATAAATTCTGACTACTTATAGGTTTATGATCAAGATACATCTTTCTTGAAATAAATCATGAATACTTATATTTTAGCAGCAAATTATGTCTATGTTGAAATAAATCCTAAATACTTATATGTTTATTATCAAAATACATCTTTATTGGAATAAATCGTGAATACTTATGTTTTTATATACAAAATACGCCTTTAATGGAATAAATCATAAATGATTATATCTTAATAAACAAAATACGTCTGCACTAGTATAACCCTTAGAGACCGAAAACCGCTTTTTTCCGCATTAAAAAAAGTTTGCAATTTTGACCGCAATAGCGTGCAAACCGTATACGTCACAGTTACGGTTTTTTTTTCTTTCTCTCCGCCATTTTTCTATCTTTTTGTACGTCTAAAAATTTTTTCTGTGCGATGAAAATTAGATTTTTTATAGCAATTTTTGTAAAGTACGTTATTAAAATTTTATAAATTTTTTTATCTTTCTAGATTTTATCAACGTATAAACAAAATAACCGCACAAATGGCTTCTTTCGCCGCTGAACGTAATTTTGATTGATTCTGACGAAGACTTTTTTGTTTGTGTTTGATTCTGAGGTTTCGTCATATTTCACCATTAGCCGTGAGTATTCAATTCCTGATCTATTTTATTTATTTTTTATACAAAATTATATATTTGCAGCTGATCTATTTCATTTATTTTTTATACAAAATTATATATTTGCACTGAAAGCAATAGGTATGTTTCAGAGTGGAAGGCATTACCGAAGTAGGTTGGTCTGTCACCCGCTGAGTTGAATGCATTTTTTGGTATGATTATTCATGTTTGTACTATATCACGCATACCAAAACTAAAATTTATTTGGTCTAAAAATGAATATTTGCATCAACCGGTACTTGCTAACTTGCTAGAGTTATAACCCGAGATCGATTTTTTGGTATTCTAAATAATTTACAATGCCTCCCAATGCTGAATCAACAGTCATCATCATCATCTCCCACTGATATATAATAATTGCTTGTAATTCCTTTGGGTTATTTATTTTATTTTATTTACTGTTTTTATTCATTTCATTGTAGATAAGTTTTTAATTACTTTGAAACATACTTTGCTATTATGGTCTCCTGTGAAATAATGCATAATTTAGCTCACCCTCATGATATTTCAATAATATAGTAATTATTTTTTACACCCATAACTTAGAATTTACTATGTTTTTATTCATTTTATTTTAGAAACAAATTTTTAATTTATTTCATCACATACTATGTTTTTATTCATTTCATTGTAGATAAGTTTTTAATTACTTTGAAGCATACTTTGCTATTATGGTCTCCTATGAAATAATGCATAATTTAGCTCGCCCTTTCTCCCATGATATTCCAATAATATAGTAAGTATTTTTTACCCCCATAACTTACACTTTACTAAAGTTATTACTGTTATTTTTTTTTTGATCCACACTAAAACCTTGCATTTCTAATAGATATCCCGCATAGAGGGCCTAGAAAAACAACTGCTTGCAAAAATTGAACATATAGGCTGGTTAGTAAAAAAGCGAAACTGAAATTGTCACCTTTTGCCACATTACTCCAACAAACTGTAACTCAGGTAGGTCATGTTATATATATATTTTTTTTGCATTTTATGACGAATGTGATGAAGCTGTCTATGAAATTGTAATTTTAGGTTATACATTTCAAAATTGAGAGTTTGTGAACCAATATAAAAATAAAAATTTTTAAAATGTGAAAAATATCCTTTTTTTTATTATTTTTTTGTGGTAATGACTACTTTATCAGCTTTATTACATTCTTTCATATTTGCACTTTATAAAAATGTATATATATTTTTTTATTTATTGTAATAAATTAGACATTTCATTAAAATTGTATGTCCTGTAATTTTTTCTGGGAATTCAAAATGGCTGTTCAGGCCTCTAAGGGATAAATCATATATGCCACATATATCAATCTGAATGAAATATAAACGTTATATAATTAAAATATGTCTATAGATGGTGAAATAATAAATGTTATGTACAAAGCACGGTTATACTGGGAAGGATTAGAAATGCTTAAGAAAATAATACACATCTATAAGAGAAGGAATTACAAATTCACAACTAAAAAATTAGGACACCACGGATAAATACATCACCAATGAGAAGTAACTGATCAATGAAACCTAAGAAAATATGCACATACCAGAAAATGATCCTAAAGATGAACTATATCAAAAATGAACTAATGATAAACTTTATGGGATTATTGTCCAAAATAACTATGGAGAACGAATGATCTTAACAAATGTTATGAAATGAATTTATTGTTATATAAAAGCAATCCAGTTGTTCAGATTGCATCACTTGTCATTCATTGCACTTGTTCATGAGAATCTCATGCCTCCTGAGCTATGTTCGGCGTAACTAGACATAGGTAAATCAGATTGTAGTGAGATGGAACTCTAGTGGCGCCGTTTGGGGAAACCAAACATAAATTTCTAGATGTTTCCAGTCTCTATAGCGCTACACCTTCTAATGAGCAGAAAATATTGTTGTAGGTGGGGCGACATCTGTATTGGGGAAAGCCAATCGATGGTTTCTTCCTACAATATGCTCATCAGAAAATATTTACAACCGATGTAAAGAGGTTGTATGGTCTTGTCCTGTTACAATATATACATATATTAATCAAAAGTACAACAATATACTGGTTTTATATTTTGATGATTCAATGCTTTAATCACTGTAGAAATGTTTATAAAATCAAATGTTTTTTCATAATCTACAAATGCAAAGTATAACTCATTCATTGTTCCTTTCTATAACTTCTCTTAATACTGGATATGATCAACAGTGCCAAAAACCACTTTTAAATCAGATTTGTTTCTTTGGTTGATTAAAATCCAAATTTTGCTATATACGAGTTATAATTATTTTGGTAAAAGACTGATAGAGCTGTAATTTCTAACATCTTCTTTATCCCTTTTTTAAATATCAATATTAATACTACATACTTCTAACCATATGTTACATTGTTACCATTCAGATATTTGGTATATAATTTTCCTAATACCTTTTCTATTTCACCTGCTTTTTTTAAAATATCAATTATAATTCCATTATTTTTGGAGTTTTCCCTTCCTTCATAGGTTTAATTACATATCTCACCTATTTCATTTAAAATACTGGGCAATTCAGATGTTATAGTGGATACTTTGTTATTTTATAATTTTTTATAGACCTCTTTTATACATTTTAAGATGTTATATCTTTTTTTAATAATAGTTCAATCTCTTCTTTTTACTGCAAATAATTTTCCTTCCAATACCAATATGTTGTTTTATATTTTTGAGAGGCAACCTTTTGCATATATAAATATCTAAAATATTACCTATAAATTACTTCTTCATAGAAGATAGCTCGACTATCTGGATGATTTGAATTCCTCCTCGAAGAACCCAGTGTGTGAATTCTGGAAAAAAAAAAAAAAAAGTATAATATTAAGTATATATGAAACTACATATTTTGCAGAATATTAATCTTCTTTAAACTATTTTATTGTTACAAGTTCTCTAAAGTTACTTTACTAAAAACTACAAATTATTTTTGTATCAGTCAAAAAAAGTAACACAAGATATACGCATGTTCAATTTATTATACAATTCACTTTAAAAATTATTTTAAATTGCAGTCTATTAAAATATCTCTAGGAGAAGGCAACTACACTATTGTAAATTTTAAATAAAATAAATAGTCATATGATGAAACATGAAGATTTTAATATGTATATATATATGTAATGGATCCTGGCTGCCTTTTGATGATTTTTTGAATTGAGATACTTATTACTATAGATCACCTTACACAAATTATAACTAATATTAAATGAAACTTTGGTACATTTTGTGAAATTATAAGAAAAGATGGAGAGACAACTGATTTAAAAAGTGGAGACATAATTTACTATAAAAGCATGAAGAAATAGATTTTTATATTGATATACAAAATGCTTTTGATCAGACAAAATATTTTAAAATTATCATGTGAGAAATTAATATTAGAATTAGTAAACTTTGCTTGTGATGACAAAAATGACATAGATCACAGACATATAAAGTTGCAGAAAAAGAAACATTGTTTTTCTTTTTTTGAAAAACAAACCACTAAGTGAAAATAGACATAGAAACATTCAAGTAAAGTTGCACACAGAATTAGATATTTTGATTAATAGTAAATATTGAAGCAGTCGGATCTAAGTTCGATCTGAGCTTCGTGAGATCCCACCTCTAACTTAGTTCAAACCCTTCACTAACAGTGAATATTTCCGAATAATGAGACTTTATATTATCTTCAATATACGTTAGGTTCAGTTAAAACTGAAGTTACTAGTTAAGTATTTATTGAAGTGAATTATCTTATGTTTAAATTTGTTAATGTTATTAATTACCTCATGATAAAATACTCATGAAAACATATATATTTTAATTATGTGGATTGTACACATACATATTTGTAAATAGTTAAATATATATTCGTTATAAAGTTTTATTACATCGGAATGTTTTAATTTCATATTTTACTATTTTATTCAAATTTATATGATTAAAAGTTACATTCCTTCAATAAGCTTTCAGATCATCCTTTCCCAAAGACAATAAGGGAATCTTTTATTAATTAGTTAAAATGATAAGTTAAAACTTTAAGGATGGTGCAGATTTTACAAATTCATTTTCTAAATAGAAAATGAATCCAAAGTTAATGGATTTGAAAGTCTTATCGGAGGAATGGAACGGAAATCAATTAGAGAAAATTTTGGTTTGTAATAATGTAAAAGCTTTAGCCTTAAGGCATCAAAATCAGAATGGGTGGGAAACCGTAGGAAAGAGTATAAATACCCGGAAAAGTTTCTATACGAAAGCCATTACTATTAATTTAAGAGGAGTTACCACTAGAAACTACATTCTTTTTAAATTTTAATTTTAATAGTATTTTCAGCATGGTTCACAGCTAATTTCGGGAATCTGATTGCTGGATCCCGGAGTTCTCCAACAAATCTTCAAAATGTTGCTGCTAAATTAGAACATTTCAATACCGATCGTAAGCTGCCTAAACTCCAAAAGAAAACTAATCTATAAATGAATTCTACGTGAATCAAGTGCGCACCTATGTTGTCTCCTAAATCCAACCGGACTCTATATTCCTGAATCAATGAGCGAGCCATGGAAAAACTGGTAACCTTTTATTTTATAAACCGGTCTGTTCATGAACTATATCTCAAATCATGATTTAAATTAACTACTGCCTGAAATTTCTCTATTCACTTTATAATGAGTTAAATTTTGTTATAGTAATTCTCTATTGTAGTATATGTCTCTAGTCTTTTAATATCTTGTTAATTTTCTTTCTTCTACTATGGCGGTTTGTTTTAACTAATTCTAGCTGTATTTATTTGAATGATTATTAATATCATTTATTTGCGATAATATGCCAGTAATGCTTTCAACTCGATAGTAATCTCTTTCATTTAAACTCACCTTAAGAAATAATATTGCATTAAATTTTATAGCGTAATTATTGCCCGTTAGAACTAAATTAATATGGTTCTATTAATTATCGAGTTGAAAGATTTATTTAATGTTTGATATGATTTTACCAACGGCTGATAAGTATTATTAGCTCAGTTTATAACCTATGCTCCCGGCTATTTTATTTAAGTTATACAAAATTATCTATTCATATTGATTGATCACATTTATTAATGTTTTACGAAAAGTTAATAAGGAAAATAAAATAAAATATATTCTAATTTAAATCCTGTATTTTATATTTGTATTCTGGAAGGGCATGATATAAAGGGTAATTATTATTATAATTATATAATTGTATTTAAGCACATTTGCTCCGAGTAAGTTTGATTTTAATCTGATAATCATGATCAGGACATTAGGTTAAGCATCTATTATATAATTTGGGTTTTATTAAACAAATATGATGATCACTATATCATCACCATTCAGAACGTTGCTAATGCGAGCCATCCTCCTGCTTGGTGATATTACTGATATTTTAAATATATAGAAAGAAATCACTTCCTCCGTCACTCGTCGCTGTATTGGAACACCAAAGATTCGTGGCTGTGTCCCGACCTGGCTTTCCCCGTGTTCCATGGATCATTTGTAGGGCATAAAGGACTTGTTAAATACAAGCCACCCTTCTACTTCTTGAATCACCGGCAAACTATTTTATTTCATATTTGTTTTGCTGCTCGTAATGCGTTACTACCGTTTTATTTCTTAGTTCAAATAAAGGCCCGCTCTTTTGCTTTATAAACCATAATGAATTGATTTCATTAAAATCAAACAATTTTATATTTATCGATGATTTAAATAATTTTCTTTGTTAAGTTATACCCTACATATTTATCATGCTGTTCATGAATTGATTTATGAATGTGTAGAAAATAACTCTCACCTCCTTCTTACATAAAATTAGAATCAGATTTTCTTTTCCAAATAAAATATCAAATAATGAGTAATGTATATAATTTGTTCGGCACAAACGCCATAGGTATCGTTATTTACACTTGTCTACTTTGTCGGGGCATAGATAAATATGTTTCTTAAATACTTACGTATTAATTATTGGTATACGAGTACAATTGCCATTATTTATTGTACATTGTAATTCACGCTGCAATGACTAGAGATAATTTATAATACTCATCATAAATATTTGAACAAATATTTGCTTATTATTAAATATTTTATATACACTTGGTTTGATTGTTTATTATTTATTATTTAATTTTAAATATTCATGCTCACTGTTTGTATTGGCAACCCAAATATACATATGTGAATTTATTCAGTAATCGTCACATCCATTGAGCTAGTTCATGGCGCATAGTCTCATGTGCCGTCAATATGTATTGTCCATTAGGTTTTGATCTGAGCTCGTGAATTGGGTTCGAATTCAGTTTGGTCTTTGATATAATTTTTTGGTTTGACTGGGTTTGAAGTCCGGTTTCGTGGATTCAGGTCGTGTTGGGTGGAGAATATCTTTTGACCAGTTCAATATATATTTCAAGATTGTAATGTTCACAATAAATTCAATAGTGATCACTGATCAGTAAGATATAAGATAAGGGTTAACGTTAAACTAGAGATGAATATTATTGAAAAAAAAACCCAGTTGACATTCTTAATCTCCAGAAATACTACAATAAATTTAAATTACAAATCGTTTTAATATATTATATTAATAGAGTTTTATAGTTCAGACATGATTGAAATGAATTAGAGGATAAATGATACAAAAAAATAAAACAAAGCACAGCAATTTATCAGCAAATTTTCTACTAAGTCACGACCCTGAATAAAGGGAGGGGGGGGGGGAAATTTTTTTAAAAAAAAAAAGATCCATAAAAAAAAATTAAATATCTTACTAAATTTATAGAATGGTATGAAAAAAGTTAATAATAATATAAAAATAATAATTATGAAAAGGAAGAAAAGTTGTTTCAACAATACAATTAAACTTACTAAAAAGAGGGTTGACATCATGAAATATTTGGAAGCATTCTATAAAGAACTATATAATAATAAAAATCAAACAAACAAACAAACAAAAAAAAAGAATGAAGGGAAAACTTCCAAAACTTTTTGCAGCACTTGTTATTTCAGTTATCCAGATTATATAGATTAAGTTGTTTTTAAATAATGCTTCAGAGCTTAAAAAAATTAATGCAATTAGTTATCAGATAAAAGTAAGACTATATTTTCTCCGAAGAAAATAGATTGATAACAAAGCATTAGAAAAAACAACAACACTTTGATTAGATTATTAATATAGATGCAAGAATAATGGACAAATTAATCATAGAATTAAACTTGGATAAAGTGCTTTTGACAGCAATAACTGTATTAAAAGGAAATATATTTATGTGTTTGAAAAAAAAAAAGATTTTAAAATTTATTTTATCAATTACTACTTATAGATCTGAGATTTGGATATTTAAAAACATCATAAAGATTTCAGACCAATAAATGAAATATGGAGAGATGTTAGGAATTACAAGAACAGAGTGAAAATGATATACATGAATGAGACAATTAACAGCTATTATAGATATTACTGAAAGAATTAGGAAACTGAAATGAACATATTGCTAAAATAGAAGAAAACAGAAGGACAATTGAAGTTTTAAATTAGATCCCAAGAAATAAAAAAAAAAACAAAACTAAAGAGACTACGTATGAAGTAGACGAATTAAATAGGAAAGTTTAGTGATGTGATGAAGCTATGGACAGAAGAAACTGGAATAAACTTGGGAGACTTTCATCCTGCAATAGACTGATAACAATTGAAAAGGATGACATGCACACACAATTTTTAAATTTTATTCAGTGATGTAATAGTACTATGGTTATAAATAAATAAGGATATAATACTTAAACAATTTTTTTGTTTTTAATCTTTACATTTAAAAAAATTTAATACTCATTTATTCTAATAGCGATTACTATATGAAATGAAATATAAATTTAATAATATTTATTAAAAATTCAAAGTGTTACTGTAATTTATTTGATCAATTTATATACATTCCTATGGTCTTTATAGCAATTTCCATTGCAAAAATTATTTACAATGTAATACATATATAACCTGATTTTTCATATTTGCAATCTCAAAAACCATAGATTTGCATAATTATAGTTTGTAGAATATATATATAAAATAATAAATTTCATGCAAAGCTGCAACCATTTTCTTATCTCGCACATCTGTAATGCTGTAAAAAAATGAAATTTTAATTTTTTAAGTTCATTTGTTACTACACTATTGCTGCAATCACAACTTCATAAAAAAAATTGATGTTACCAATCAAGCAAATATGCTTAAATTGATGGATTTAACATCAATAATTTTCATCACAAAAAGAATGAAGACAATAAATGTTTCAGTTTTTATTACAATTTTTTGAGTATGATTGAATGACTATATTAACACATGTAAACATATTTTCTCATTCTTTTTATGTGTTGCAGATGTAATGGGTATCATTTTTAAAATAAATTGTAACATAGTTATATATAAAGTAAGTTTAAAAAAAAAAAGTTTTACCTATTATTCTTGCATTTCGCTGTCCATACAAATGCTTAGAAGCACATGGCGCAGATATATAGGATAAACTATATATAATTTTTTTTATTTATTTTTAATCACGAATAAAATTTTTAAATGCAGTGGAAGATTTTATAATTATAGTGTTTTTTCTAAAAAACTTTTCTAGCAATGATTTTGTGATCACAATTCGTTTGTGGCATAAACAAAATATTTGATAATAAATATACAAGATATATTATTCTAATAGTTACCCATTATTTTTATGACCTGTTGTATTTACTGGACATCTAAAGTTCAGTATATACATTATACTTGTATTCAAATATTAAACCGTTTTTATTATAAATTTGATTATTTATAATAGAAAGCCAAATCATACACAATTAAATAATAATATGCAACAAAAAAATATCTCAAAATATGGTGTACATACATAACTTACTTGCTTAATAATCTTTCCAAATCTGGAAGCTTCTTCATTAAATCTATAATTTCTGGCATATCAATAACACTTATAAGATCTTCAACAGCATCTAATCTAGCTTGAATGGCACCAGGATTGCACAGTGGGGCACACAACCATTGACGAAACAACCTCTTTCCTGAAATGGTTTTGTTTTTATAGTCAGATGTAAAAATGTTAAAACCTAATTTAAGCAGATATTTATTTAATACAAAATTATTTTTTCCCTACTATATATACTCAATTTTGATTTGCAGATCAAACTTGTAAGTCAGTGCAATGACGAAAGATAATTAGATTGTTTGTAATTATTTAACTTTTGTTTTAATAATTCAAATCCATAGACATTAAGCTCCAGCTTTGTCTGCCACCTCCTACTACTGCACCAAACCATGTAAAAAGTATTTAATTTGTCACTTATATAAAAAGTATAAATTTACTTTCTTTTGTACTGACTAACTCAGTGGTTTGCAAACTGTGGATTGCGACCCCTCAACGGGTCAAAGAAAAATTATTGGGGTTGTGAAAATTTTGAGAAGTTCTTATGTTGGAAAATAAATTTTTAATTGAAAAAAAAAAAACAAACAAAACCTAAATACTATTAAAGAATACAGGAAAACTGCTCAACTTATTATTGTGCGTCTGATTACTTTTGTGTTTAAACATTTCCCTGTTTTTATATTCCAAACCACTTTGTATAAACAGTCACCATAACAGCACTTCACTTATATTGCTCTATTCACTTTCAGTTTTTTTTTTTTTGTGCTAGTATCTTCCTAACATTGATATGTGGTATTACGTTTTTGAATGTACATTTTCTAAAATAGGCTAAAAAAATTGTAATTGTTACAAATCAACAGATCTACTACGAACCAAGTATTATTATATATTTTTTGTTAATATACAGTTTTTTCAAATCGTATGTATTGCAATATAATGTAAAGATATAAATTTGTATATGGTAAAACAACCTTTATTATTACTATTCTTATATGCTTATAATAAGATGATAACATATAATGGGTTGCGTAAAATTTCAGTCGGAGTATGGGGGCTGCAAGTATAAAAAGAATGTGCACTAATGAACTAAATGACAAAAATCAAATACTCTATATATTATGTTCATTCTCTTACATGGTTAAATGATGATTTTCCAAATACCAACTATACAATTTTTCATCACAATATTTCTGACAACAGTCAGTTATTCTTTTCTACTATTGGCAGACATTGTCATGCAGATGTTTCCTTAATGCTTGGTCTAATGATCAATGATACATATATTCAAGTATATTAAACTACTAAAAATGATTAACATTTCCAAGTTATGCGATAGCAGCATTAAAGAAAAACATCTATAACTTTACTTTTATTCCTAATAAAAAGCCATTACAGATGGAAAAATTCATCTGATTGTTATCAAAACATAATTCTTAAAATAGCCTGATTGTACTTGAAAAAATTTCTATTTCCATGACCACAAAAAATGTGTCAGTGAAGAAGATGCAATGTCTGTGAACCAAATTAATTCTTACTGAAATCTAAAAAACAATCGCCTGCATATTCATTACATTAATAATAAATATGTTTCACATCTGAAGAATGTCAAGAAAAACTCTACAGTATTTGAAAAACACTGTTATGTATAACAGGTGACATAAACAACTCAACATCGATAGATTTATTGGCTACAAATTAGCAAAAGAATTGTGGATTCACTAAAACCATTATTTATAATATTAATAAGCCAATACACACTTGCGCTTTGCAGATGTCACTATATAAATGAATACTCCTACTTTTTCAAACACAAGATAAAGTCTTTAAGAAAATATAGAATGAATCCATCTATATTTTCGACCCAACCGTATATGTATGGGCAAATCTGAAGTGTTTGAAATGAAGAGCATGAAGTTATTAATTGATCACTTTAAATTACTTTTTTACTATGTAAATGAATGACGCCAATGAAATTTCTAGAATTTACGATACGTCACTCTTATAATTAAACATATGTAAACACTTCAGATTTGCCCATACATATACGGTTGGGTCGAAAATATAGATGGATTCATTCTATATTTTCTTCAAGACTTTATCTTGTGTTTGAAAAAGTAGGAGTATTCATTTATATAGTGACATCTGCAAAGCACATGTGTATTAGCTTATTAATATTATAGATTATAAAAACATCGCGCTATATAAAAAAATAAATGTCTTAAAACCATTATTGTATTTAGTGTTTAATGTATGAATAAAAGAAATAGTAGAACCAATTATGAAGTCGTATGCTAATCATATTTTCAAATGTACTTATTAGTTTTCAAAAATGCAATACATGTATTGTAGCGCATATGATATTCCTTAAAAAGCAGCTTGTTTATAAACAATATTTAATGGTTACTGACAATATAATCAATATATCCAAAAATTGTGATCCATAAACAGGAATGGTATTTTGTAGTTAATTGCGAAGCTGTCAATCTATTTATGTATTCTGCATAATAACTTGGAGGTTCTTAAAATCAATTTGCAATTCTGAAATAGTTTCAATGGCATCAAAATCATTTTCCAACGCATGCTTTTGTGATTTTTGAACATCCAATAATTTCTATGGGGAAAATAAAATAATGCTTGAAATAAAGATTAATAACCAACATATTTGCCAATTAATTTTCAAGCAAAACACAGAATACTCCATAATAAAATTGCCCATCAGTAATACTTCTACAATCCCATGAAGCAATTAAATATTTTATATGCAATATAGTATTGACAAAATGTTGATCAAATCTCTATTTCATGAATTTATTTATTTATATAAATACTATTTTATTAAAAAAAATTGTCAAAGTATAAAGTAACTTTTGCAATGTAATACCTGGAAATGATACTTGATATTTCATAATTTTATTAATACAAAATTCATGTAAAAATAAATAATACTTAATAAAAACTTTTTTATTTAATGTTTTTTTTTTTTTTTTAAAAAAAATTTGATTAAGATTCTCTTTATAGCAAATATATATATATAAATGTTTTAAGTACTAAATTAATAAGTATCAAGTAAAGAGATATGGCTATTCCTTTATTGAAGGCAGGAATCTCTCAGCCAATATGTCCAAGACAAACCTGTTGTCACCTTGCCTTCCCATTGTCCACTCTATCTAGCTCTATCCCATTTCCAGAACATTATCTTTGCATCAAGATCCGTTTATCTTTTTCTAACGCCAGCATAAAGACCAACAACCCACTTTCTGTATAATCACTTGATCTACATTTATTCTCCCACAACTTCATTATTTGTATCCCTTCTGCTTGTAAGCATTTACATTCTATTAGCAAATGCCTAATATTTTCCATGCCTTCCTTACATAACCTGCAGACTAAATCGCCAACATTTTTCTATTTATGCGCATATTCCCTTATTGTTAGCGATCCTCTTTGAGCCTTAAATAGTAAACAACTTTCCTTGCTATTATAATAAATTAGCTCGTCCCCAATATTTTGTTTACTTCTATATATATATTTAAACTTTTTACTCTCCATACTAGTTCTCCATCTCTCCAACTCCCTATTTTTTATTAATGTATCTATTCTTCTATCCCATTCCTTACCACAATAACATTCAACAATTCTCCTAACACAATCATCCCATCTTTCGCATAAGTATACTAACATAAATTCTTTATCCTAATCTTCTGCATACTGTACTACCTTTCTCACCCATCTTTTTCCTGTCCTTTATTTATAACCCAATTAAATACTATTTTGGCTATTCTCTTATTATCCATAAATTGCAATCTACCGAATATTTTCATTTTGCTTCTCTCATATAAAAGTTGAACATTCCACTTCTCCTTGAATTGCCGTCCATATATCTGCATGTCTTCCTACTTATCTTTGTACTTTTTGAAAATAATCTAACACTCCTTTACTAATACATAACGCATTGTAACCATATGTTAACCCTGCTCTTACCACTCCTTTCCATACAATTCTGGCTGCATCATATTTATTATATGAAAACAATTAATTTCTTTATCGATCTCTTTCTTTCCTTTACTTTATTTATCAATTTTTTCTCCCATTCATCCAAGCAATTTCTCTGAATACTTCTATTAACCACCCTTAACTTTATATTCCCGAATAAAAATTCTTTCTCTTCTCTTTCCCCAGTATTTTTTCTCCATTACATTTAATTCCCATCTCTCTACCCACCCTTGTGTATGTCTTCAGCATAACTTCCATGTCTTCCTATTTTCTGTGCACAAGAAGACATCATTCGCAAATAAAAAACCTATAATGTATATACTCCCTTGCCATCTATTAATGGTATCTAAGCCCCTCTTTCTATTGCACTTTCCATTTCTCTCAAATACAACAAAAACAAAATAGGTGACATAGGGCATCCTTGCCTTAGTCCCACCCCATTTTTAACTTTAACTGATTCTATATTTCCTAATTGATAGATAAAATAATTATTTTCCTACAATCTCTTAATAAGATTCACTAAAACTTCATCCATTCCCAAATTTACTAAAATTACCCATAATTTATTTCTATTTACTCTATCATATGCCTGCTCTATATCTATAAAAACCATATATAACCGTCTACCTGTATTCCTACTCATATCTATAAGTTGTGTAACTACAAATAAACTATCTCCTATATCCCTATCTGATTGAAAACCTCCTTTCATTTCTCCCACTATATTATTTTCTTCTATCCATTTTACAACTTTTCCAATCACCATATATGTGAAAACTTTATATAACACTGGTGTTACTGCTATCGGTCTATAATTGCTTAACTTTCTATCATCCTTATCCTTTCCTTTAAATAATAGTCTTACTCTTGTATTACTTCAACGATTCGAAAAATCTTATCTGTGCCATCTTATTAAAACATGATAATAGGTTTAATTTTGCCATATTTTCTAAATTTCATCACCATTTCTGCTGCCCATCCTTTTCAATTTCTTCCCTGGTTCATTCAATTCATTTTCTATAAACCCAATATTTCCATTACTATATGCTTTTGTTTGTTATCACTCTGTCCTTCACATCTAACAACTTTTCTATATCCATTACATACTTATTTAAGATTGTCTCTAATTCTTCTTTAGTTTTACTCTATTCCCCCCATTAACTAATAATAACATTTCTCTCTCCCCTGCATTCCTTCTTTTATTACACTTTTTACTCCCATCTCTTAAATTTTTATTAATAACTTCCAACAATTTAATTTCATTCTCTCTCTATAATTATCTATTTTAGCCAACTTCTTTTTTAAATATTTTCTCCATTCACCATTAACATCTTCTTCACTTTCTTTGTTCTTAATAGCACACTTATATTCTCTACATGCTTTCCCCCTTTCTTTTACACTTTTACTAACTTTCACTCTTCTATTACTTTTATTCTTCTAAAAATTCTCACCTAAAACTTTATTTGCCACTTTTTCTACATCCCACACCAGCCCTTATATTCATCCGCAACCAACTCTTCTATGATTTTTTTAAACTTTTATTTTATATTCTTCTAACTTATTTTTATCATTCATTCTCCATCCACACCCTTCACTATTCAATCTACTTTTATTACTATTTTCCATCACCTTACTAACCACTTCTATTATAAAGAAATTATGATCACTATTACATATTCTCTCTTCATTATTAAATACTTTAATTTTCTGTACGTTATTCATTCCATCTTTCTCTACTAATACATAATCTATTGTGTGAAATATAATATTTCTAGACCATGTGTATTGTCGTCCTTCATAAATATTTGATAAATTTCCAATGCTTAAATTCACTCTGACAAAAATTCTTCAAAAGCTGTCTATTCTTGTTATCTACATCATCAATTTCATATGTTCACTACAGAGAAATCTACTACAAGTTTGAACAATCAATTTATACCAGGTAATATTAAGATATTCAGACTGCCAAAAAAAAAGTCTCTGATCACTGTCAGTTTTCAATGAGAAACAAAATAAAAATGGCTAGAAATCTGACACAATACTACCATCTACTAGCTGTTGATCACTAAAGCTTACAATAGATGGCTCTAGAATAAATAAAATGAATTACTGCTCCTATTGCAGACATTTTGCATAAAATTAAAAAATATATACAAATACACCCGGGTCTCGTTTTATGCGGATTTATTTAATGTGATTCATGTTTCTTCTTAATATCTTTGTATGCGTTTTTCTTTGATGTGATAAAAATTATTAGACAAAAAGTCGAACTCCGATAATGCGTTATTACTTTAAATATTATAAATTTCATGAACTCACACGTTATATTTAAAGTAATAGCGTATTATTGGAGTTCGACTTCCATCTAATAATTTCAATATTTTCACCGCTTTATAATAGTACTGTAATAGATTTTATGCAATAAAGAAGTTCAGAATTCACTTAAAATCAGGATTTTCCCATTTTATATACACACATTTAATTTTACAAGACTATAATGTAAATCTGTTCAAACGTTATAGATGAAAAATACTATGTATGTTGTTGTTTTTGCATTTTAAATCACATTCTATTTTTGCTTTTTAAAAAAAAGAGTACGTAATCAATTAATCATTTAGTGTCCGCAAGTTTATTTTTAAAAGATGAGTAACAGCATTGGGCACAATTAAATTTGACAATTAAAAACTAAAATCTGATTTTTAAACGGAATTGAAAAGTAAAAAATTAAAGACAAAAATAAGAATTTAATTTTTGTTAGTTTTAATTAAATTTTGCCCAATAGCTGTGAGTAGATGTCTTTTTATTATCATAAGTCTAAGTTCTTATTTTTAATTTTAAACTTTTACTTTACTCTAATGGAGACGAAAAAACACCCAAGAAAGTAAATTTCTTTGGAAACAAAAATTTCAATTTTAGATCGCTTAGCGAAATGGGAAGGATCAACAGCGATTGGAAAATGTTTTAGCGAATCCACTATAACAGCAATTTATTGGGATTTAGATATAAAGTTGCCAAAGATTATGTTGTGGAAATAGGATGGAGCAGAATGTGAGAAAACTTAGACTGGGGAATGTAAAAATAAAGTAGCTAACAGGTTTTTCTAAGCATAATTGCTGAGAGATTCTTGACTTCATTTAAGGAGAAGCTACATGATAAATCTGATGTCTCAAATAGCGATAATGATTAAAATACCGTACATGTATGAAAAAAATGTAAATTACGCATAAAAATGTTGTTTTGAATAAAATTAAATACTGTAGTTAATAAAAAAAGTTTGTCTTGTATCAATTTTTTTCAAATTTGAAATTTTTTATTAGTCATATTTTATTTCCTTATATTTTTTTTGCACGAATTTTAAAGTAATTTTAAGTTGTTGCTTTGCTTTTATGCGATTTTTGGAAAATAACAGTACCTATCCCCCATTTTTCAAGGTAAGTTAAGTCTATTTTTGTGCGTGTTTTCTGAGGAACATATCTACCGCATAAAACGAGACCCAGGTGTATAACATATTTTCTATAAAATATAGACCGAATAATTTATTTATTAATGAATTAGATATATATAAAAATAAAATATCAAGTGCTTTGTTGTTTGCTGCAAAAGACTAGAAAAAATAAAATTCTATATAGAATTAAAAATTAAAAAAAAATGCGGATATTAATGCAAATATCAATTAAAAGGCATAGTTTACATTTATGAGTTAAAAATGCAACTTCTTATACAGTTTTCCATCAAACCTAATTCTAAATAATCGTTAAAAATAAATAAATTAAGAAACAAAATCTTTAAGTTTTAATTTTTTTAAAAAATTCATCATTTATAAACCATAATACAAACAAGAATAAATCAAGGATTATTTTCTATTAATAAATACAGAATGAAAGTAATTTGAATAGGAAAAAATGTATAAATATTGAATGACTATTTTTATTCCGACTTACTGTTATTTGATAATACACACAAATTTTTTAGATTAAAAAAAAACATGTTTCTGATGCATTCCTATATTGTAGACATACTGGTGGTATTTCAAAATTAAATTATGCCACTGGTGTCCTAAATTCAGCATTGATCTTATATGGGTATCAATACACTTTTGCGGATCTTAAATACAGAGCAAGAAAAAACAAATCTAAATAATTCTACTTATAGGATGTCAAAATCTATAAAAAGTCATTGCAAAATTTGACAGCATTAAGAATACCGAAAACACAGTTGTATTAGCAAGTTTATTAAGCAGTTTAAACAGAATGATCATAAAATGAATTTAGCAGAAATCAACTGGCTGCTACCCTTATTCTATTGGAGGTTCCAAAAATCTTTTAATTCATTACCTCGAAGAGTTGTAAAAAATTTCAGATATGAAATTATGGTTAAGGCTCACAAATAGACATCAATTTCTATAAAATTAAAATTGGACGATTTTTAATCCATAGATGAAATTTCTGAGAGAGTAAATATATACATATATAAAATAGAAATAATGAACATATGCTTTATATTATAAGTGATCAGATAGATAAGACAAAGCTACTCAACTGTTTTACTTGAAATAAGCATATGATATTTAGTTGGGGTGCCAAAAATAATTTTGTCAAGGTAGAATGTTATTGCACAAAAATTAGTTAATTTTAAATTTTAGAAGCAAAACTTTAAAAAAAAAAAAAAAAAAAGGTTAACAAGCTTCAGTAATATAAGACAAATATTAGTTGTTGATAATTGTCTTAGTTATGTGGGCATCTCTTCTTCACAATTTTTATCCCTTTAAATGACTTGATATGACAAACATTTATCATTCTTATCTTCTCCTTTTCACGTTCGTTGCATCTTCCTTCATATATATCAAACTTTTCTATATACTCTCCTCATATTATATAAAAAAATTGCATTGAAGTGTCCATGAAGAGAGTATATAAAAAAGTTTGATATATATGAAACACTTATCATTATAAATGGGATTTTTTTTATTTTAGCGTTTTGTCCATACTTCAGTAATACACTTTTAAGGTACGGTTGTCCTTTTAACATTGAAACTAAATATTAAATGTACAATAATAGAATGCGACTTTTGCTTAGATGTAGTCTCATGTTTGCCTTACCCTATCAGCTAATCTTCAAATTAGACTGTGATGATACCTATTAACAAATGCATAAAAACATTTATTAAACTTCTGAGTGTTTGCAACAGATTTTCTTATGCACGTACTAATTGATATTTCAGGATAAATGCAATACATACAGAGCAAGCTCTTTATTAATATTAAATGAATAAATTTAGTTAATATGCACAATAATTAAACAAACAAAAAATACCAAAAGGACTTGAGCAATGATCCATTTGTTCAAGAAGAGTGCCTTCAAGAGTTCCAGTCAATGGGTTTTCAATAATATCCAAATTATTTAATGTGACACCATCTAAAATCTATATCAAAAATAATTAAATGAATAATAATAATAAAAGATATTTTTAAAATAAATATCTCAAAAGAATAAATAAAACAATTGTATGGAATTAATAGAATTACTAACCATATGTTGGCCGGTTGCAAAACTGTTTTTATTAACAGAAGGCACAGCTCTATGACTACTATCCAAAGGAATATAGTATTCCATGTTTCGAAGAGACAGTAATTCATACTCTAAACAACACTGTTTTAAGTACCTGAAGCAATCCAATAAATAAAATTAAAAATGATAATAAATAGAAACATTTAAATTTAACACTACTATACTCTATCTTAATAATATAAAAAGTTGTTAAAGTTCATGATGCAATTCTTTAACATTGAGATAGTTAAATAAATTATGTTCAGAAATCTGGTAAGTAATGGTAACCTACTACAGACAATGCCATAGTGTTACAACTTTAATTTCAGTAAGCAATTTTTTATTAACTTGAACTTGCTTTTGGTCAGAAAACAATATATATACAAGAATAATATTTTAATATAATATATTAAATCATCTATACTCTTTATTACTGTTTTACAATGCTTTAATTACACCCCTCTATGATAGTTTCAATTGCCCCAGCAATCTTCTTCAGAACTTTCATTTCTATCTCCAAATCTCAACTGCTAAAATAATATTTTGAAGATAACATATTCCATCCGTGTTTCTGTTATCTTATCTAAATCAAAACTTTTTCTTTAGAAATACAGATAAATTCAAATATTTACAATTATGTTAACTTAAGAGAAGATAAAAAAGTATTTTCTGCCCCTTCCACCCATGCAGTTTTCCTTATATATTTATATCTCCAGATGTGTTAAACACATTGAAAGATTTCCTGAAAAAGTAAATAAAAGTAGATAGATTACATTATTAAATCAAGATTTTTGTTATAATTTAAAAAAAAAAAAATTGGGGAGAAAAGAAATTACATTTAATTTGATAATTTAAAACAATACTAATATTTAATTCACTTCTAGGATAATAGAAACACTTTAAGAAATACTATTATTGACTATCAATTAAAGTGCTACATCTTTAAAAAAAAAAAAAAAATCATTTACTACCATCAAAAAATGAGATAGTTTAAATCCATATAAATAAAAGCTAGTTTTATTCACATTTAAAAACCTAACAACAAATTATTATACAATATATCATATATAAACAAATCTTAGGATAATATTTAACTTTTTTCTAAATAAATATGTTCCTAGATTGATCTTTTTTTCATTAACAGATTAGAATTACTAACATAAATTAAAATAAGTTTTTATTTTGAAAAACAATTAGATACTGTTTAATCAAATTCATTTAATACACTTCTTTCATTAAAAACTTGATGTATTTTCTCGATACAGAAACATTCTCATCTGAGGATAGATTTTAGTCTCAAAACCCCTCCCCCAATCTTTTTCTATGGAGTAAAGATATCCAAAAAGTAATAGCCAGGAGTATTCCAAAAACTGTCAATTATTTTTAATGAAAATTTTGTTTATAATTAATAAAATAAATTGTTGAATCTGAATTGCACTAAAGTAATATACAGCATTAAAAAAGAAATTGCTTACAGCATTCTTTAATATAAGTTTTATTCTTACTGAAATAAGTCGAAGAATTAACAAAGCTGTATATAAGGAAGATCACAAGCCATTTTCTGTTCACTGAAAATATTCCAATAAAAAAGAATATTATATCTATTTTCCTTTAAACATAAACAATCCCATTTATGTATGCACAAATTTCTGAAACTTTCATATAACTGTAATATAACAATATACAAAGTTATTTACATGAGTTTGGCAGATAATTTAACAAACATGAAAAAAAAACAACAACTTTAAGTCAAGCAATTGTATTTGATAAAGGAGTATAAGAGTAAATTTGTTATAAGCCAAACATTTTCCCTTTTCTAAACATATATTCATCTTACGTATGTTTGCATTTGTATTGGCTATTAATTTAGTTCTTTATGTTATATATTAATTAATAAAATATATGCATACCCAAGTGAAATGTCAAGTACATACAGAGAACTCTCCATTCATCAGATCCATATATATATTGCTTTTTGACATTCATCAATATTTTTTCTTTGGTCCAAAATTCATACCATAAAAATGTTATAAAAATATGCAATCATCGTTTTTGAACTGTTTTTGTTTGTATCTATTGTTGACAAATCACAAAATTTACCCACATGGCTAACTTTTATTTTTTTTTTTAAAAAAATTTGATTGTTATTTTCATTTATTAAAAATATATATATTAACAATCATATCTTTTGTCTCTTAATTTTTAAAATTCAAAGATTTATTTTACTTTGAAAGTATTAACTTTTAGAAGAGAGATTTATAATTCTCTCATTAAAAGATATAACATCTGCAAAGGTAATATTTGTTGAAAGCAAATAAATGTCATTTTTTTTTTTTTACTTTTTACAAAAGTTAGATAATAAAATTTTTTTCACAGACTAAATTGAAAGTTTAATGAGATTTTCAATTTTTTTAGTGAGAGTTGTCATAGTGAAATTAAGCAAGCAACTAATTAAAAACTGGATTGGTAAACTGAAATTTCACCCAGCAGAAGTATTCATATTTATCTGATTCTTTCTTTATATATATATTGTAACCTAGTGTTATTGACACTTGGTTTACTTGGCATTATTTCTGCAGGAAAACAATGCTATTCTTTAAAGAAATAAAAAGATAAAATAACAATAGTAATAATTGATTAATAAAGTATGCTATTCACTCACTTTGGCATGTTTTGGGTGAATAACTAATAGATTTAATAACTCAATGTCATTTTGAAAGAGAGAACATGAATAATTTAATTGAGATATTAATAATTAGAGCAAATTAATATGGTATAAAAGCTAAACAGTAATTGATTTTGGATGGGTAGAGGGGAGAGTGGTAGAGTGTCTTATCATAAAGCACAATAACTTCTGGTAATTTCTTTTTGTAAAAAAAAAAAAAAAAAAAAAAAAAAAAATAATGTTTAAAGAATTATACATCACTGATTGTTAATTTAATGTATTTATTATTATTTTTTTTATATTGTCAAATTACTTTGTAATCCAGGTAAATAATACTAAAACTATATGATTGTAATAGGTTTTTCCTTTCTTTTGTTTATGTTATAATCAAATGATTATTTTTCTGGAAGAGGTCGCTAAAGTCAAGATCATTTTTTTTTTGAAAAAAAAATAGTCTGCTTTCAGTTTCAAGGAAGGAACAGTGCTGAAATTTGGTAACTCAATTTTTTCATTTTATTTTGCAGAAATAAATGTAATCAAAGTAAAATTTTAATAATATAATGTGTGGCTAAATTATTTTGATAAGATATCCCTATTTTCTTTGCCATCTACCTATTTAAAGACCTTTTATACTTAAAAATTTATTGTCTCACGCTAAAGTTCAAAAATGACAGATGTAACTAAAAGAATCACGAAAAATTATATTATATCTAAATTAAGGAAAAGAAGCGATTTCCAAGAAAAGATTAATTATTTATTAACTTTATGTCATTTATTGATATTTTCTTGGTACAGAAAGAAAAAAAAAATAATTGAAAGAAATATTTTGAAACCAAGGAAAATCAACTAGAAACATTTTCGCGCTCTTTCTCAATATTGTCTGCCTTTACAAGTAATGTAGTTACATACGTTAAAATATGTTTTATTCACCAAGAATTGTCTGGAAATAATAATAATGATAAATAAGATTAAATTATGCACCTGTAAAAATATAAACTTTCTCAGAGTAAATATAGGAAAAGTTATATAGGAGCATTCTTACGGAGAAGTTACCGTTAAAAAAATTTATAATTCCTAAAGTATGAACAAAACCAAATATCTTAGTGACTTAATGATAAAAATAAATGATATATTATATTATACATCAGTTGGAATTATTAAAACTTTATGTACACGTAAATTGACTGCAGTTATTATCATAATAATCTCTCGGAAAATTGCGCATTTCCGTCCATAAGTAAGCTAGCTAATATGAATGGTACATATCGTCAATCAAAAAAAAAAATATTTTGTATGTTTATCGTCTATAGTCAAATATTCGTCTATGTTAGAAGTCTATTTTTTTTTTATGGATCCCAAAATTGTAGTAGTTTAATTCAAGTAAGAATTAATCTTCAATTCTGCTATATGTTTCTTTACCTAATTTATTAAACGCACAAAATAAGAGAAAACTTTTATTTAAAGGAAATAATACCATGCGTTTATTGTTTTTAAACTTGCTTCGTGAAATACGACTGGATAAAGCTCTTCACCTGGACCAATTGCTCAACAGAAAAAAAAAAAAACATTTTCTAATGAGAGAGAATGCACTTGTTAATTAATGATTGTTTAAAACTAAGTTATAAATGATATGTATTTTTTTGTTATATCACATAGGTTAAAGTCTGTATGGTCAAGTGATATTTAATAGCCTTGTAATGACAAAGGTATGTTTTAATATAATTATTATAGGTTAAGTTGATATTTAACACGAAAGAAAAAATCTATAAAATATGTTTTAATTATTACATACAATTGTAGGTAGAAACTTTGTATGTTAGATACGTAAAAGAAAAATATTTAGATATTTAAGGGGTAAAATAAATATTGAAAATTATCAGAAGTAAATAAAAAAAAAAAAATGCTATAACAAAATATTTCTTGTTAAAGTTTTGAAACGAATTTATACTGTATTAATTGAGGAATTTATTCCTAATTATTCTTAACAACACATCCACTTTATTTAGTTTAAGATAGTATGCTACCAACTATTTTGAATGTTCCTTTATTAAAATTAAAATTATTATACTTTTATTTTATGATGTCCATTGATTTCAGATGTTGATCAAAGTATACCCGATAACATAAGTTTATTATAATCAGTGTATTTACTTATCCTGCCCAGATATAGCATTGGTATATGCTTAATATTCGCATAAGTAATAATTATAATGTATTTATTTTGTGGGATGAAAAATGATCTCCCCAAAAGCTTTGTTTTCCATGAGAGGAAGATTTTAAATATAATGTTCAGGTATGTTTATAGCCCAAGTGATCGATTCTCATAGATAGGACGATCAAGAATTTATCTAGCATTTAGTATGCTTCATTCGTTTAAATCCCAGGAGAGGATTGTATTTGGTGTGTGTTCGTTGTATGCCCAAGTAAGAGGCAAGAAACCACCAAAATATTTTAATGTAGTAGATTACTCTACAGACCTTCGTGGTTATTCCATATTCCTCATGTGAAAATAAAGATAGCCCCACCATGGAAGGTGTTGATTATTGTGCTTAATTTTGAAAGTTCGGGCAAGATAAAGGTTATATTGGAGGTGTTAGTTCCTCAAGATCCACTTTAGTATAAATAGCGCGTTAGTAACTAGGATCAATATCTGTATTGTGCTGCTAAATATTGCTAGTATTTGACAAGTAAATCAATGGAGAAAGTAATTAAAATTGCGTAATTTAAAATGCTTATTTACTGAAGGAATATTCAAATGCAATATTTAATTCTGGTTAATAATTAAATAATACTCATATTTAAAATTATACGTATGAATAAAATTTGTATCATAACTTAAGTTAGCATTAAGTTAAATGTAAGATGGTAAGTGTAACTTCTGATAACTGGCCTATAATTAGAATAGGTTATCCCATTAAAGACCATAAATAAAGGAAATGTATTAGAAATAAAATTAATATTTTGCGTATTGCATATGATGGGATTAATCATTTTAAAAAAAAAAAACAAAAAAAAAAAAAATAGTTAGTCAATAATTTTGAATAAAAGCTTCTACAAGGTTACTAAAATTTAATAAACAATGTATTAGTAATGAAATGTACTTTTAGTTAATCTATCCATATGATTGCATACAGGAGAAGTAATAACCTCTAGTCCATAACCAAAAGAGTATACAGATTAATGTCAGTTATATCTTATATTTTGTATTACTATGGGATTATTGAATAAATGTTCATATATTTTTTTTTTGTGATAATAATAAATTATAGTTTTGTTAAAATTTGTTGTAGATTCATTTTTTTTTTTGTTTTTATATGCTAAATATGAGTGTTTGCACAATATTTGCAAAACCTTTTCTTGAGTCCGAAATCATTCCAAATTCTTAAAAACTTAATATACCAGATAAATAAAGTTAAGCAGATCGGAATATGTCATTATATTTTAGTTTAATGATAATTATTTATGGAGTTGAAAACTTAAGACTAAACATTCACCTTTGTGTAAAAAAAAAAAAAAAAGAATTTATTCCCAAACCATTAACTTTGGTTGCACATTATTCCATTCCCATTTAGTTAAATTGTCTAAGTAATAAATCTTAGTTATATTATTGTGTTGTCATGGATGATGGAAGGACACAAAAAGCACCCTTGTCTTTTTATTATTCTGACTGAGATTCTGAAAAAAAAAAAAAAAGGCTGTGTTATTCAAAATTATACGTCATTATTGAATAGAATTATCATCTCTTTAAATAATATAGCAGTGGATATGAGAGATGAAGACACATTCAATTTAAGTAAAATAAATGTTTCCTATAGCCGACCAGAATGCCAGTCATATGTGACAACACAATACTGCCGAGCATTTCCTTACATGAAACAAAGAACCCTGAGATTAATATTATTATAATTATTCTTTAAATTAATAAGTGATCAATTATTGTTGTTATTACAATCGTGGCATGGCTTAAGAGAATTGAATGTACAATTGTATTATATGAAAAGTATTTTAGATCATATTGGAAAATTAATGGATATGTTGCTTTATTTTGGTTGCCTTAACAACAACCTGAAAAAGTAGTGTCACAAGTGCAAATAAATTTCTAATAAAAGATTATTGGGTTAGAAATGGCGAAAAGTGCAAATAAACTAAGATAAACTAAACTTACTGGGTTAGAAAAAATTAGTGTCATGGGTGCAAATAAACTACTAAACTAATAAATAAAATAAACTAATAAAAATATTGGGTTAGAAATAAATAAATTTATAAATAAACTTATTGGGTTAGAAATGGCCGCCCAACTACAGGGGCCATCGATGGCTATAGCTGGCCACGAGGAATTTAGTAAACTTTTCTTGAAGTCAATATTAATGTTGTTTGCACTTGAATGGATTAGTTATTCATTGATTAAAAATATTTGCCAATAATGAATTGGTTTAGCCATAAGATATTATGTGAATATCTATTATATGATCTAATCTTTTGCCACTGAAAAATAAATAATTAAATTGTCAGTTTATGATGTTGTGGTCTGTAGGCAATTCCATAAAATACTGTAACGATTTTATCATTTATGATGATCTGTTTGTCTGGTGTTGTGATTGGCACTTATGCTATATTACATAATATCTAATGAGATTTATATGGACCAAGAAGCATGTAAAAAAACAAAAAAAAACATATTTAGTAGTTAATGTTGGAGCTTTAGGGATATTAAATGTCAGAGCATAGTTTTTGGTGTAGATTGTTTTTGGTAGGAGAGGCATGGAGGCAGGATGTCTTGTCAATAATTTCTTATCGATAAATTTATTAATAGTTCATTGCTAATATTTCAGTACTGTTAAATACTAAAAGAGTTAGAATTTTAATATGAGTGAAAACAAAGATAATCATAGTATTTCTGAGGATTTGGGAGGATCCCAAGAGTTACAATCCCCTGATACACAGACTCCATATTTTAGTGTAGAATTAGAAGAGGAAGATTTGGATATAGCTAACCCAGAAGAAGCCACAATAATAAAGGGAAAACATGAAAATGAGCCAGATCAATTAATGAGAAATACATTGGAGGAATTCTTGAAAAAATTAGAAAAATCAAATAGTGAATTAAAAAGTCAGATCCAAAACTCAAATAGTAAATTAGAACAATCAAATAGTGAATTAAAAAGTCAGATACAAAACTCAAATAGTGAATTAAAAAGTCAGATACAAAATTTAAATATTAAATTAGAGAATCAAATGCAGGAGATCAAAGAGACATCTCAAAATCAAGTACAGGAGATAAAGGACTTAAGGGAAGATTTGAGAAATCATGTAGAAGAATCAAAATTGGCCTCTGAAAAGCTGGAAATAAGAATAAGGAAAGAGATCGAAACAAATTCTGAAAGGGCAGAAAATATGATTGAGGCTATCCAGCAGGACTTTAAAAGTCAATATATTGTATTAAACAATGAAGTACAGGAAATAAGAAATTATCAAAAGGAAACACTAGTATTTCAAAGAGAAGTTCAGGATAGAGTTGAATCTATTAAGGGAGAATTAGACAGTGCTAGGAGTGAAGTTAGTAATTTGAAAGAGGAAGTTAAAAATATAACTCTAGCACCTGACAATGTAGTGAAAGGATGTCAGAGCCAGATTACCAGATTAATAACTAAACTAGAAACTCAAGAGTTAACCCAATGTGAGATTAATCAAAATCTAGAAAGTGAGCTAAGTCAAGTTATGGGAAGAGTAGAAAATTTTAATGATATAATAAAGAGTAATGCACAGCTATTACATAATAATCTCCAAGATGAAATAGGGGAATTAATGACTCAGTGTGAGAGTAAAGTCTATCAAAGGTTAGAAGATAAATTCGGGATAGATAAAGATGAAACTATTAACCAATTGGAACAACAGATTAAACACTTAAATGTAGGCCTAAAAGATAGTTCAAAGAGAATAGACTGTGAATGGCAGAACTATAAGTTAGAATTAGAGAGTCGAATGCAAGCTATAGACTATAATAGGGATAATTTTACAAAAAGTAAAAAAGTTGTTCAAAGTAAAGGTTTATCTGAAACTCAAGTAAAGGAAACAAATAATGGTCATAATAACCAAGTAATATCTGAGTTACATACGGTAATTAATCCAGTAGAATCAATATACGATCCATTAAATGAGGCTAGAAGTAAAGTCATGCTAGAGCCAGAAAGTAATAGCTCCATAGCCTTAAAATTCTTAAAAATAAAATTTTTTAGAGGTGAATATCTGGAGAATCCACACGAGTATCTCCAGAATCTGGAGGAGTTATTCACCTTATGTCATTTATCTGAGATAGAAAAGATTGCTATTGCCGCTAACCATTTGTGTGCAGCATCTAAAGACTGGTGGCAATCATTATTTATTAAACCAGAAACATATGGAGACTTCAAATATCTTATGTTAGCCAGTTTTTGGGGGGGAAGACCGCCAAGATAACCTGAGATATCAGATATCTCAGGAAAGATATCATGTAAATAAGGGTAGTTATACTCAGTTTTTCAGGAGTCAGGCCGTCAAATTGAAAACCTTGACAGCTTATCCTTTATCTGAGACACAAATTGTGCGAATAATTCGCCATAATCTGCCGAGGCATATAGAGTAGATCTTGATTGCTGCTGACAGACATACCATAGAAGAGGTAGTAGAAATTTTAGATTCGTTAGAGACCAGCGATAGGAATATTGATAATAGAATTAGGGTAAATAGAGACACCCATCCGATGGTTAGTAATATCAATTTCGCAGATAGGTCACATATGGGAAGGAGGAAGTTAGTTAGAGAAAAAGGATATTATAGGACGAATCCCTATGGTAGACAGAATAGCCACCTCAGTAGGCCAACAGTTAAGAGTAGAATTCTGAATGAGAATCAGCCTTCTACTAGTGGTATCCCAACAATACCAAAGAAAAATATAAAAGGTAGTAAAAGTAGCGGGGCATTAAATTAAAAAGGACCTCGCAGGAACGTTCCTCACTTCGGGGCCCTATTTTTAAACATATGGGGAACAGCATGATGTGGATTATCAATAATATAGACCTTGACAATGATTATTTGGAACCTGGCAAAATGTCTGAGCCACCTATCTTGTACAACTGTCCCATGATAAAGATTATCATTTCAGGAATTGTTGTCAACACCTTAATTGATTCAGGCAGTCAAGCTTCCTTGTTGTCTGAAGAAACTTACTTGAAAATTCAGTCAGCTGACCAATCTATTCCAATTTTACCAACTAAGGTGATTAGGGTAATACTTGCTAATGGAAAGAAGACTAAGTTATCTAACAGACAGGTTTTTATTACATTAGAAATTAATTTGTGCAAATTTGAGCATGTCTTTTTAATCATGCCAGGTTTGATTCATGAAGCCATAATTGGTTCGGATTTCATGACTCTAAATAATTGTTATATTAATTATAGAGATGAAACTTTTGGATGTAAAGAGATTTGCCCCTTGTAGTCAATTGTAATAGTCAGATGAATCAATTAATGACCATACAGGAGACAACAGTTGATGTAAATATTAAAGTTAAGTTGGATGGTTCATGTATTATTGGCACAGAATACTATAAACCGTTTTTCCAGTTGTTGTTTCAGTATCGTTGTGTTCTCTTCAAAATACCTGGTATATTAAAAGGGTATGTCCATAGAATCAATTTGAAAGATAATGAGCCTTTCCAGCAGCGTACTTATCCCATTCCTTATCAATACCAGGCAGAGGTTCAACAGCAGATTAATAAGATGATTGACTGGCAAATAATTAAGCCCAGCCCTTCGTCTTATGTGAATCCATTAGTAGTAGTCAAAAAGAAAGATGGATCCATTAGAGTCTGTCTGGATGCACATACACTTAACCAGCATACTGTCCCAGAGCATGACATACCATCACCTATTCAGGAATTATTGCCGAAGTTCAAAGGGAAGAGCATATTCTCCACATTTGATTTAACCGCCAGCTATTGGCAAATCCCACTCCACAAAAATGATCAAAAGTATACGGCATTCCGTTACCAGGGCCAATCTTATATTTTTCAAAGGATGCCCTTTGGTTTAATCAATAGTGGGGCTGGCCTTATCAGATGCTTGAATATGGTCTTTTCAAAAGAACTGAAAAATTTGTTAGTTATATATGTCGATGATATTGTCATTGCTTCGGAAAATTTAAATGATCATTTACAGCATCTTAGCATGTTTCTTTGTGAGTGTTCAGATAACAATATAAAAGTCAACTTAGAAAAATGTATTTTAATTGCCCGAGAAATCTCTTTTCTTGGTCATTTAGTTAGTGCTGAAGGGGTCAAACCTCACCCAGACAAAATTGCCGCCATTCAAAGGTTTCCCGTCCCTAAAACCAGAAAGCACTTGAGATCGTTTTTGGGACTGTGTAATTACTATCACAGGTTTTATAAAAAATTTTCATATGATACTATGCACTTATCTGTTTTATTAAAAAAGTGTGAAAAGTGGAGGTGGACCCAGGAACATACAAGGGAATTTCAAATTGTTAAAGATAATTTTTTAAAAACAGTGATTTTAGCCTACCAGATTTAAATAAAGAGTTCTATTTGCAAACCGACAGTAGTGGGTTCGGTTTAGGGGTGATTCTATACCAATTTAATGAGAATAAGGAACCTAGAGTCTTATATTTCTTAAGCCAACATTTAAGGGGAGCGGAACTTAACTATACCGCCACAGAAAAAGAGGCATTAGCTGTTGTGTGGGGATTTCAAAAACTTAGACAGCTTTTGTTGGGATCGAAAATTATAGTATTAACTGATCATCGTAGTTTAGAGTTTCTCAACAAGAGTTACCTTAATAATGAAAGATTAATCAGATGGAGCCTCTATCTCCAACAGTATCAGTATGAAATCATATATTGTTCAGGACAGGATAATGTCATTGCAGATATTCTTAGCCGCAATCCTGTTTCTGTTAATTATCAGAACCCCAGTACTGAAAATATAATTATTTGTAATATGTCTAGTTTGTTAGAGGAAGAAATAGTTAGAGATTATACAAATTTAGAATTACTGCAAGCACAGGATGCTAGGCTGGAGAGAATAGTTCACTTCTTATCAGATCCAGCTAAATTAGGTCAGAAAAGTAGATATGCTGATAGAATTAAAGAGGGGTATAGGTTTAAAGATAGAATTTTAATGAAGAAATTAAAAAGGGGAGATGAAAATTCTTGGAGAGTGATTATTCCTTTATGATTAGTCAATAAACTCATAGACTATGTTCACACCCAATATGGACACTATGGAATTCAGAAAATTGAACCTATTATTAAAAAGCATTTTTATTTTCATAAGATGTCTGAATCCATTGCCCGTAGACTTAGGGAATGCGAGATTTGTTTAAAAACTAAGTTTCAAAATAAATCGTATGTGGGAACACTTCAACCCATACTGCCCAGTCAGCCCAATGAATTATTGGCACTGGACTTTTATGGACCACTTCCACCTTTCAACCGTCAAAAATTTATTCTTGTGATGTATGACGTTTTTACCAAATATGTCTCTGCTTACCCAGTTCCAAAAACAGATGCTAAAAATGTTATTAAGTGCTTGGAAACTTATCAAATTCCATTAATAGGAAAATCAGCTTCAATACTTACCGACCACGCTACTGCATTCATTTCTGGTACATGGAAAAAGTGGGGTAAGAAGCAAAATATTCAACATATCATGTGCTCGATTAGAAATCCCCAATACAATCCAAGTGAAAGAATCATGCGTGAGATAAGTAGGTTGTTCCGAGTATATATGGAACAGGATCACAAACAGTGGGTCAATAAGTTGCCACAGGTGATTAATTATATAAATATAACTATTAATGAGTCTACTAGGATGTCTCCAATTCGGCTGCACTTTGGTAGGCCTGAACCTTTACTAATCAAAACACCGTTACCCGTAATAGTGGAAAATATTAATGTGGAACATGATCAAGCACTGGCCAGAATTAACCTTAAAAAGATGGGTGATAAACGCACTCGTTATTCCAAAACCAGTCCACATCCTTTTAAAGTCCATGATTTTGTTTTAATTAGAACTCCCCATGTGAGTAATCTCCGGAAACATATGTTTAGAAAATTCATGTATCTTTATGAAGGCCCCTATAAAATTGTGAAACAAGTGGGTGAGAATGCCTTTTTAGTCTCAACCCCTGATGGAACAAGAGGTACCTATAATGCCCGAAGCTTACTACCATATCCCAAGCAAAATTAAATCCTTTAAACTGTATTTATTGACATAAGAAAGAAGTAGGATATAAACTTAGTAATACCATAAGAAGTGTTAAAAAATGCATATATTATTTTATTTTTTATTTATTATAACGGTGGGAGAATTGTAACCTAGTGTTATTGACACTTGGTTTACTTGGCATTATTTCTGCAGGAAAACAATGCTATTCTTTAAAGAAATAAAAAGATAAAATAACAATAGTAATAATTGATTAATAAAGTATGCTATTCACTCACTTTGGCATGTTTTGGGTGAATAACTAATAGATTTAATAACTCAATGTCATTTTGAAAGAGAGAACATGAATAATTTAATTGAGATATTAATAATTAGAGCAAATTAATATGGTATAAAAGCTAAACAGTAATTGATTTTGGATGGGTAGAGGGGAGAGTGGACGAGTGTCTTATCATAAAGCACAATAACTTCTGGTAATTTTTTTTTTTAAAAAAAAAAAAAATTAAAAAAAAAAAAAGAAAAAAAATAATATTTAAAGAATTATACACCACTGATTGTTAATTTAATGTATTTATTATTATTTTTTTTATATTGTCAAATTACTTTGTAATCCAGGTAAATAATACTAAAACTATATGATTGTAATAGGTTTTTCCTTTCTTTTGTTTATGTTATAATCAAATGATTATTTTTCTGGAAGAGGTCGCTAAAGTCAAGATCATTTTTTTTTTTTGAAAAAAAAATAGTCTGCTTTCAGTTTTCAATGAAGGAACAGTGCTGAAATTTGGTAACTCAATTTATTCATTTTATTTTGCAGAAATAAATGTAATCAAAGTAAAATTTTAATAATATAATGTGTGGCTAAATTATTTTGATAAGATATCCTGATTTTCTTTGCCATCTACCTATTTAAAGACCTTTTATACTTAAAAATTTATTGTCTCACGCTAAAGTTCAAAAATGACAGATGTAACTAAAAGAATCACGAAAAATTATATTGTATCTAAATTAAGGAAAAGAAGCGATTTCCAAGAAAATATTAATTATTTATTAACTTTATGTCATTTATTGATATTTTCTTGGTACAAAAAGAAAAAAAAAAAAATAATTGAAAGAAATATTTTGAAACCAAGGAAAATCAACTAGAAACATTTTCGCGCTCTTTCTCAATATTGTCTGCCTTTACAAGTAATGTAGTTACATACGTTAAAATATGTTTTATTCACCAAGAATTGTCTGGAAATAATAATAATGATAAATAAGATTAAATTATGCACCTGTATATTTTTTTAAAAAAAAAAAAAATATAAACTTTCTCAGAGTAAATATAGGAAAAGTTATATAGGGGCATTCTTACGGAGAAGTTACCGTTAAAAAAATTTATAATTCCTAAAGTATGAACAAAACCAAATATCTTAGTGACTTAATGATAAAAATAAATGATATATTATATTATACATCAGTTGGAATTATTAAAACTTTATGTACACGTAAATTGACTGCAGTTATTATCATAATAATCTCTCGGAAAATTGCGCATTTCCGTCCATAAGTAAGCTAGCTAATATGAATGGTACGTATCGTCAATAAAAAAAAATATTTTGTATGTTTATCGTCTATAGTCAAATATTCGTCTATGTTAGAAGTCTATTTTTTTTCTATGGATCCCAAAATTGTAGTAGTTTAATTCAAGTAAGAATTAATCTTCAATTCTGCTATATGTTTCTTTACCTAATTTATTAAACGCACAAAATAAGAGAAAACTTCTATTTAAAGGAAATAATACCATGCGTTTATTGTTTTTAAACTTGCTTCGTGAAATACGACTGGATAAAGCTCTTCACCTGGACCAATTGCTCAACAGAAAAAAAAAAACATTTTCTAATGAGAGAGTATGCACTTGTTAATTAATGATTGTTTAAAACTAAGTTATAAATGATATGTATTTTTTTGTTATATCACATAGGTTAAAGTCTGTATGGTCAAGTGATATTTAATAGCCTTGTAATGACAAAGGTATGTTTTAATATAATTATTATAGGTTAAGTTGATATTTAACATGAAAAAAAAATCTATAAAATATGTTTTAATTATTACATACAATTGTAGGTAGAAACTTTGTATGTTAGATACGTAAAAGAAAAATATTTAGATATTTAAGGGGTAAAATAAATATTGAAAATTATCAGAAGTAAATAAAAAAAAAAAAAAATGCTATAACAAAATATTTCTTGTTAAAGTTTTGAAACCAATTTATACTGTATTAATTGAGGAATTTATTCCTAATTATTCTTAACAACACATCCACTTTATTTAGTTTAAGATAGTATGCTACCAACTATTTTGAATGTTCCTTTATTAAAATTAAAATTATTATACTTTTATTTTATGATGTCCATTGATTTCAGATGTTGATCAAAGTATACCCGATAACATAAGTTTATTATAATCAGTGTATTTACTTATCCTGCCCAGATATAGCATTGGTATATGCTTAATATTCGCATAAGTAATAATTATAATGTATTTATTTTGTGGGATGAAAAATGATCTCCCCAAAAGCTTTGTTTTCCATGAGAGGAAGATTTTAAATATAATGTTCAGGTATGTTTATAGCCCAAGTGATCGATTCTCATAGATAGGACGATCAAGAATTTATCTAGCATTTAGTATGCTTCATTCATTTAAATCCCAGGAGAGGATTGTATTTGGTGTGTGTTCGTTGTATGCCCAAGTAAGAGGCAAGAAACCACCAAAATATTTTAATGTAGTAGATTACTCTACAGACCTTCGTGGTTATTCCATATTCCTCATGTGAAAATAAAGATAGCTCCACCATGGAAGGTGTTGATTATTGTGCTTAATTTTGAAAGTTCGGGCAAGATAAAGGTTATATTGGAGGTGTTAGTTCCTCAAGATCCACTTTAGTATAAATAGCGCGTTAGTAACTAGGATCAATATCTGTATTGTGCTGCTAAATATTGCTAGTATTTGACAAGTAAATCAATGGAGAAAGTAATTAAAATTGCGTAATTTAAAACGCTTATTTACTGAAGGAATATTCAAATGCAATATTTAATTCTGGTTAGTAATTAAATAATACTCATATTTAAAATTATACGTATGAATAAAATTTGTATCATAACTTAAGTTAGCATTAAGTTAAATGTAAGATGGTAAGTGTAACTTCTGATAACTGGCCTATAATTAGAATAGGTTATCCCATTAAAGACCATAAATAAAGTAAATGTATTAGAAATAAAATTAATATTTTGCGTATTGCATATGATGGGATTAATCATTTTAAAAAAACAAAAATACTTAGTCAATAATTTTGAATAAAAGCTTCTACAAGGTTACTAAAATTTAATAAACAATGTATTGGTAATGAAATGTACTTTTAGTTAATCAATCCATATGATTGCATACAGGAGAAGTAGTAACCTCTAGTCCATAACCAAAAGAGTATACAGATTAATGTCAGTTATATTTTATATTACTATGGGATTATTGAATAAATGTTCATATATTTTTTTTTTGTGATAATAATAAATTATAGTCTTGTTAAAATTTGTTGTAGATTCATTTTTTTTGTTTTTATATGCTAAATATAAGTGTTTGCACAATATTTGCAAAACCTTTTCTTGAGTCCGAAATCATTCCAAATTCTTAAAAACTTAATATACCAGATAAATAAAGTTAAGCAGATCGGAATATGTCATTATATTTTAGTTTAATGATAATTATTTATGGAGTTGAAAACTTAAGACTAAACATTCACCTTTGTGTAAAAAAAAAAAAAAAAATGAATTTATTCCCAAACCATTAACTTTGGTTGCACATTATTCCATTCCCATTTAGTTAAATTGTCTAAGTAATAAATCTTAGTTATATTATTGTGTTGTCATGGATGATGGAAGGACACAAAAAGCACCCTTGTCTTTTTATTATTCTGACTGAGATTCTAAAAAAAAAAAAAAAAAAAAGGCTGTGTTATTCAAAATTATACGTCATTATTGAATAGAATTATCATCTCTTTAAATAATATAGCAGTGGATATGAGAGATGAAGACACATTGAATTTAAGTAAAATAAATGTTTCCTATAGCCGACCAGAATGCCAGTCATATGCGACAACACAATACTGCCGAGCATTTCCTTACATGAAACAAAGAACCCTGAGATTAATATTATTATAATTATTCTTTAAATTAATAAGTGATCAATTATTGTTGTTATTACAATCGTGGCATGGCTTAAGAGAATTGAATGTACAATTGTATTATATGAAAAGTATTTTAGATCATATTGGAAAATTAATGGATATGTTGCTTTATTTTGGTTGCCTTAACAACAACCTGAAAAATTAGTGGCATGGGTGAAAATAAAGCAAATAAACTACTAAATAAACAAATAAATAAAAATTATTGGGTTAGAATATATATATTGGATTTTGAAATATAGGTAGGGTGATTAAAACTAGCAGTTTGTCGTATTCTATTAATATATATATACACACAAAATTTTTAGAAATTAAGTGAAATGTTTTGCATAATAATATCTGAAATGAACTCTATGATTAAGTTACAGTTTATATGTATTACATTTCAGCGAATAATCATTAAATCTCTTCCTATCTATACTTTTTAATACAATTACATCATTTTATGTATCTATTATTTATTTTTAATGTTTGCCTTGAAAAACAATGAATTGAAATTTCAAAATATACTTTTCTACACTTAATCCCCAATCTGGTCTCTTATAATTAAATCCTTTTCAAGTAGAAGTAAATCAGTTATTTGAATGAAAATCCAGACTAATTTCATTAATACAGATGTAATATACTTAACCCAATGTGCAAATTCCACAATTTCTGTGGATTAAAATATTTAGTTATTCAAAAACACACAGAATAAATTCAACAATTAACATTGTTACAAATTTTCTGTTAAAACTGAAAAAATATTAAATGTAAATACAAAAAGTAAGTTATTATAATCAAACAACCATTTACCGACAAGCCTTTTCTCTTTCCCATTCAATTTTTCCAGTTAAGATTTATCAATAAAACATAAAAAACAATGTAACTATTAATTTTAATACTTATTGGGTATACATTTGAAATACATTAAAATATGCATTAAATAGTAGAGCCATTTTTTTATCAATCCAACAGCTTTTACACTATTATGAAAATAATCATTTATCAATAAGCACCCCCCCACCCCACCCAATTTCATTTTTCTTATTAACAATTATCAACAAAAATTTATCTTTATATTTTTTTGCAGTAAGATTAGTTTTTTTAAGTTTTGAAAAAAGACATTGATTAAAGTTATTATTATTATTATTTTTTAGAAAAACAAACAAACAAAATCACAAATTACGTAGAACAGTTAGTCCAAATAAAATATTGTATTAATGACAAGTGAATTATTATATGAATATTTATTGAACTGAGTTAATTTTTTTTAATGCATATTTTAAAATGTGTGCATATTATTTATCGTAATTTGTTATTACTTACTGTTTTTAACGGGTATGGCTCAAGATTAAATAAAAAAAAATTAATTAACCACAAATCATGTTAAAATAATGAGACAATCATGAAAATTCAACAGATTTAATGATACTGCATTTGTAAGAAAATTGTCACATTATATATTTCATATTACTATCTTCAAAATAAAGACTGCATTGATATTATTATTGATAAATTATTTGGTCGCATCAAACAATCATTGGACAATTCTCCAACATTCATTTAAGAGATAGCATTGTCAAATTAAATCTTATGGTGTAAATCTATCATTGTATCAAAAAATGTTTTTTATCCCTCCTTCCCCAAAACAAAAAGAACTTGGTTTCTCTAATACTGCTTCCATCAAAAATAAAGGAGAACAGACATGATAAAATATTAATCAAAAACAAAACAATAAAAATAGCAAAAATATTTTATAAAATGAACTGATTGCAACAAAGTATGTTGTAGCAATTTTCACATGAAATCAGATCTAATATGAGAAACCCACATATTAAAAAAGTCGTATCAATTTTTCATTGCAAGATTCATTATGGGTATTAAAAATTTAACCAAATGCAAAACTGAATGCGACGAAAGTAAATATTTAGTATTGGAGAGTAATGTTAGTTTATATTGCACCAATACTTTTGTGTGGCCTACTGCTCTCACTCCTCCCAATCCCAGGGTTTTAGATAATTCATTTATCTGAAAGCAAAATATACTAGACATAATTCTTCTGCAAGTTCTGTAATTTTTAAGAATTCAAATACTTATATTTGAAAAAAAAAAAAACCTGTAAAAGATTTGGTAATCACAAACGTTTATGAATAAAAGGATTTAAAATTTTTTAAAAATTAATCAATCAGAGTAATTACAAATGTATTTAGAATGGATACAGTATCATTGGTTAACAGATAATGAATAAAACAACAGCACTTTCTGAATACCTACATTTACCAATCATCTCCATAAATGAATGGCAAGTAAGCTTTAGTAAAAGATTTCATAAAGATTTGCCACAGATTCTTCTCTTTGTATATATATAAAATATTCTGCAATCTCAAAAAATTGTTCTGAAATATTTTATATTTTTAATTTTTGTGTGCTTTAATTTATTCAACCAGAAAATATAAATCTTGAAATTCAGGTAAATAACTTGATGTCAATCAAAACAAAAATCCTTGTGCAATATAGGAAAAATCTGACATTATTTTTCATACATAAGAAACTGTTCTTAAATAATTAATTAGACTGCTAATGTGTTAAAATCTGATCAAGAGTTTAGGAATGGCTATAAGTAGATTTGGGCTATATAATCATATGGTCCTTTTAAATATCAAGTTTCAAGGACTATCATAATAGATATTCATATTTATCAATCACTGACATTTAAAAAAACTTAATTCTGCCCTGGGAGAGTAAAGTGGCTTGACCATAATCTATCAAACACAGGCAAAATGAGTTTAGAAACATTCTGCTCAAGTCTTTTACTGGATATTTTCCAAAGATATATGTCTCACAAAACTATAATTTAGTGCTGATATTAACCCATTGCATAGATAATAAATAAAAGAAAAAAAAAAATAGCGAGTAAACATTTTAACATTAACACTACAGACACAGAATTAAGTTTTTTAATGTATTATAATAAAATTTTTTGTATAATTCAAACCCAGCCTAATAAAGTTATTTTACATTGAATTTGTATTTCTTTTATTAAATCAGTAATATTACAATATTGTATGTTCTTTTATTGTAAGACATATCAAATGAATTATTAAAATGGCATCAAAGTATATTTCAGCTGCTTTTGCACTAAAAGTCTTTGATGACTTAGCTGAGGCAAAACTAGCCATACAGTGGTGCCACTTAATGCAAGCCAGAGTAATCAATAGATGCAAGGTTTATGCAAAAATCCTATCTAGTGTCTACTCATCTAATATCCCCCGACTGATTTCTAGCATGTGGCTTTCATCAATGAAAAGACTTGGATCTGAGAACACTGCACCTAGATTTTAGGATCTAATGCAACTCTCCAGGAGCCATTCATTACCCTTTTAGTTAAGTGTAAAGCTTTGAATGCAAAAAGTTTTCAATTCAAGCTCATTTGCTTGTATAGTCATAGATCTGAACTCAGTTTAGCATCTACACATTTTGATGTCTTTAGTTCTTTAATAACCACAATCACCATAATTCTATTGGGCAGGATTGGTATTAAACCACTAAACTTGACATAATCACCATTCCCTATGCTTACACAATCTGTTAACACAGAGAAACTTGTCTGTGGATATTGGATGAGTAGGGATTTTTGCACAAACCATACATCCATTGAATACTCTGGCTTGCATTGAATGGTTGTACTGTATGGAGAATTTTGCCTGTGTTAATAGCTTGTGTAAGCTTAGCGAATACAGATTATGTGATCTTTGATAATTTGTTTTGCAACATACAGCTTCCTTTGCCAAAAGTACACCAGCATATAATTCGGAACACTAAAATATAACTTGATCTAATACAATTTGTGTAGCTGGATAAATACATTTGACTGGATTCAAAACCTCAAAGTCAACAGATTGAATAGCATATCACACACACAAAAAAAAGCTATTGGATGGGCTGCATGTAATCCAGCACTCTTCATGGATGACAATCAATATACAGAAAGCATATAATTTGGTTAGCATAGCTCTTTACAAGTAACAAAATCTGAACACATTACTATTTATGCAAGTTAGGAATGGCTTTATTTTGTGATATTATAAAATTAATATAGCATTTTTATAATTGCAAAAATAAAAAAAATTAAACAGAGATGAATTGGATATACCAAGACAAACATATTGGATAAAAATATACTTTAATGTAAGATCAAAAGTTTTTTAAATTATTATGAAAAAGACTGTGATAGAATCTATGATAAAACTAATGAAACAGGTTTTGAACTATGACATTGATTTCTTTATAGTAAAATAAAAAAACTTTAATTTTTTTTCTATTAAAGTATGTTTTTTTTTTCATTACCAAGTATCATACATATCCAAATTAAAAAAAAAAAGAGAATAACTAATTACCATGTGCAAGCACCCAATGCTCTAACAGCTAAATCATATTCTTCACGAGCATTGAATCCTAAGGTGTCAGCTAAACAATAAAAACAAAATAATTATTGAAATAATAATATATTTGAAAAACAAGATTAAAAATATTTAATTAAGCATGACATGAACATACACAAAAAGAAGCAATATAATATACTTAATGAATATGATTAATAAAAATAGATATTTATAAACCAATATAATTTATGGTAGTTCGTATAACGTTGATATACAAACAGTATATAAAAAAAGACCAAGTCAATAATCAGTATAGTAGTCCATAATCAATGCAAAGAATCGTTAACAATTCATATCTTTAAGGAGTACAACAGTTCTTATGCTTGTATATTTCAAAAGCATCAACTACTTTTTAGTATTACTTCTGAATTTTCCCATATGAGTTTAAAATAAGTTAAAAAATAAATATAAACTGAAACATATTGGCTATTTCATCTTAAAATTTTGAGATAAACTAATAAGAAAAAGAATATGCAGAAAAATAATCAAAATCATGATATACTTATTTAATAACAAAAAAAAAACAATTAGTTATATGTTTTTCCCCAATAATTTTAACATGATTTACTGTTTAATTAAAAAAAAAAAACTAATCTAGTTATTAAAATAAGAATCATTTTTGAATCACAAGCATAATTCATATACTTGGGAATTTAAATGTAATATAGAGTTTTTGAACACAGATCTTCAAGCTCCCTTCAGCTATCCACTCTATCTCATATAACTGATACACATGTGATAAAGATAAATGATGTCCAATATACTTATTTTGTGCTTACCCAGCACTCATCTCCCACATACATATATATATACAGTGCTCAGTTTATATTAAGATAGTAAATCTTCATACTTTTATGGACAGGTATCAATCTGCTTCATTTTTCAACTCTTCAGCTGACCATACCATTGAAAATCTGATGAGTTGGAAGCTGGAGTAGACTGAACCTGTTTAAAGATTTGCTATCTTAATATAAACTGAGCACTGATTATATATGTATGGGAAATGATCTGACTAAGCACGAAATATGTATATTGGAGATCATTTATCTTTATTATGTGTGTGGTCATGTTTATTTTTTAGAGGAAAGAGAGTGGATAGCTAGAAGGAGCTTGAAAGACTGTGTTCGAATCCTCTATATTATAACATAATAATCAATAAATACATGAATTATTATCAGCTCTTAAATAAAACACTGGAAAATGCTAGATTTTTGCTTGTATACTATACAAATGTAACACAAAATAATATTGTTAATCTGGCCTTTCAGATTTTTCAACTATCTCAGAGTTAAATCACTTTATAACAGTAACAAAAATTTAAAAGCTATTATTATCAGAGTACATTATTAATTAAACAAAAATGAAATTGCAATTTCTTAAAAAAATATCACTTTTCTATGATAAACACTTCACTGGGGTAGATTTCTTAAATCAAGGATTATAAATCTATATTCTTTAAAAAAAAAAAAAAAGAGTTGTAAATGTTCTCACAGTTTTTTTTTTACTAGTGATTAATACAAAAAAAAAAAATTATTACTGCATTAAAGAATAATAAAGCTAAAATATCTGTATATATGAGGGTATCTACAAATAACTGGAATTTTATAATAAAAAATTGTTTATTTTTAAGTATTATAAATTTAATCTCTTTCAAATTACTGTTCATGTGATACAAAACCCTGGTTTAAACATGTTTTTCATTTTTCAAGGTAGTCCGAAAATACTTGCAAAGTGATGCCTTTTAATAATGCTTCTGTCATCCTACCATTTCCAAGTCCACACACACACAAAAAAAAGGGTCACTTTTTCATTCGAGAGAATAAAAAAAATTGTACATGAAATCGGACAAATATGGCTAGTAGATAAGCTGGGTCATGCTGAATTTAATTAAAAAGTGTTTTACATTCAAAGCTTTGAGAGATGATACTTTGTTGGGGTAGACCTTGCATTCTTATCTTTGCCACATAATGGGATGTTTATATTTTATCGCATCATATAAATGCTTAATTTGCAGATAAAATGCATGACCGTTAATAGTAAATCTTAGAGAAAAATGTCGTTTATGGCAAAAAAACAAAACAAAAACAACAAAAAACAGCTTTATTTTGACTTTGGATTTCATTTGTGACGCTTTTCAGGGAAATGGTAAATTTAACATTTCAATTAAACCAATGTGTTTTTATGAGATCAGTTTGTTTGTAGTATGTTTTAAGCATTATAACTGTTTTTGCTACTGTTTTCTGTAAACAAAAACAAAATTTAAAATTCTTCAAACTTTTCTGTCATTGAAAAAGTTGATATATGAAATGCACTTTACAAAAAATGTGCTGAATGGTACCACAATTTCACATGGTGATGCTATTTGGCAGATTAAGCAAAAGAGTACCTGCAATAAGTATCTAACAGTTGAACAGTGTCCTACAACAGGAGTGTAAATCAGAGAATGGTTCCGGTTATTTTTGAGTCTTCCCTTGTATATTCATAAATGCTGATTGTAGACATAAAAGTATCTCAATTCAATTTTTTCAACAATTCAACTTCTTTAAGAATTGATAAGATCAGTACTTCCAATTATATGATTAAAATAAGTATTGAGATTTTTGAATTTATTAATAGCAATCAAAGTGACAACATATTAATTCAAATATTATATTTTTATCACAACCCACATAGTCAACATAAATTAATATATTTTGCACATGATGGTTGATATAAAAATGCTCGGATATTAGAATTGCTGAATTTTAGAAAGATTTATTGTATAATCTCTGCACATATATAATTATATTTTGGAAATTTGTTGGTAAAATGTATTGTATGTTTAATAATGAAATAAAGTTGAGATACATCTAATTACTTACAGGTATCACTCATTGCTCGTAAAGCTTCAGGCCACTGGACACCAAGTTCTTTGCTATTTTCATCAACGAAATAGTCTCCATCTATTAAAAACTTCAATGTTGTTGAAGAATCCCAAAATTCTGATCCCGATATTAGAGGAGTTTTTATAACATTAATTAAAGTAGTATTAAAAACCTGTAATGTTTTGGATGATAATTTCATTCTCTCGAATAATATCTGTAATAGTAAAGCAGTATATAAAATATAATAAATGTATAAAAATTAACTATATATATTATTTATATAAAATATGCAAAATTCTCTTCTTCAAATATTTATGTTATCTTGATCCTGTATATTTCATGACGGAATAAATTTTAAATCGAAGGTAATTTAAAATAATGGTATTTAACTCTTGAGAATAACTAAAATTAAACACTTGAATTGTAGAGATAATTTATATTTTTAAAATTGATTAAAAAATAAAATCAAGCTATTAAATAAATATGTTAAGCAATTTGCGGAAAAGCACATTTTTCAATTCCAAAGGTAAGGATATCCAACAATGATAAACTCTTAATAAAAAACATTAAACGATTTATGTACATTTCATATTTAAAAACAATAAACTTTAAAGTTTTATAGTAACTTTAGAATGTGATGTCTAACAAATAGAAATAATATTGACAAATACTATTTCAAATATTTTTTAATATATGAAAATTTGTAATTATTTAATCAAAACTATAAGTAAAAAAAAAAATAAAAACTAAAAAAATAATTTGACATCAATTTTTAATGAGCAAATCTTTTTTTATTTAAACAGTACAACAATTACTTACTCATATATAACATTTTCCAAATATGATAATTTCTCCTCTATCATGGATTTATTATAAATGATAAAACAAAAATATAAAACTGTACTTCTTAATGCATGAATTGCATAGTGACATGTACAGTAGTTATAAATATCTGAGAGTGTTTTATATATATATATTTTGTTTCTGATGAAATATGATTTATAAGAATAAATAATTTATATTTTCACAGCTTTAAAATTTTCGAGTTATTTTTTGGGAAAGAGTTTGAAATATATATTTTAAACAAAATCATATAATATGATGGAGTAAACAATTAAATGACATCTTTTAAGTAAAAAAAAACTATTCAAAGTAATTGTTTTCTGACTAAAAAAATTACAATAAAAAAGTTAAACACTTTCATAAACTTTTTTCTAATTATTTACTTGAATTGATAAATTTTAAAATCCTTTTTGTAATATAAAAGAGTTAAATCTGACACAAATAATAGTTTATAATTATTTTTATTATCATTTTCTATTAAAAACTATTCTGTCCTAAATTCTAAAAGTTTATTATACTAATTAGCTATACAACACCCCCTCCCCCCAACCACTCATGATTTGAAATAGTGTTAAATAAAAAAAATTAGATATTTATAAATTTGAAATCATGAATTCACATGCAAATAAGGATAAGTACTTTACTATAAAGGCATAAATATTAGAAGAATAGTAAATGGAATGGATTTATTATAAATAAAAAAAATTAAGAGCAAAATTATGAAGATTGCTGACATAATGAAAATGGCTAGAATAATAAAGCCACCAAATGCAAATAATTCAAATTTATGTCCAAACAAGTTTTCATTATGATGAAGAATTAAAAATTTATATAAATGTATAAAATCCTTTTTATCATTTCAAACAAACTCTTAAAATTGTCATAGAAAATTTTAATGTTAGAATTGAAAAATGAATAAAAATTTTGTTGGATAAATTTTGTTATGAAAATAGAAATTAGAGGACATACAGATTTAAAGAATGTGCACCCCCCCCCCCGTATATTATGAATTCCTTCATTGAAAAAAATGTTATCAAAAATAATAAATGTAAGCATCCAAATGAAGGTATAGCAAAATAGGATTATATTTTGACAAACAGGAACTATGTATTATGGTAAAATACAATAATAGATTTTGAAGAGTTCATTACTTTATTGAATGACTAAGAACTGCTCCATAAAAACCTAATACAGGAATATATTTTTAACTGTGAAAAAACAATTGTGAAGAAAGGAAGAAATACAAAAATATTTGAAACTGATCAAACTTAACTAAGTTAAGGCTCAAATTGTAAGATAGTTTTTCATATACATAGCCTTCAATCTGAAGAAATTATGATAAAAATATAAATTTTATATATTTATTATTAAAAATTATCTTCCAAATAATTAGCAAGTGGTAAAACTAAATTATAATATGAAATAAGAACGCTTACAAACTGGTTTCATTAGAAAAACCTAAACAATTTATTTATTTTAATGAGTATGTTTAGATATATCAAAAAAACATATTTTTAATATTATACATATATTTTACTTTTCTATAATTATATTATGTCCAAATTAACCAAATAAATTTAAAATTGAAATAATTGCTATAGAAATACATAATTTTTTTCCTTCATAAAATAGTATAGTTAATCCCGGGAAAATTTCTAAAAGCCGGAATCAAAGTTTTAGTGATTTTTAATTTCTTCTAACATCGAGAGACAAAAATGAAAATTGAGATACAGAGCCATTAGCATTAAAATATAATCATTCAATGCAGCAAGCATTGACGAAAATTTTTTGGCTTTCAGTAATTCTAATGCCATTGTGTATCAGGACAAAAATAGCACAATTCTAATTTGCAGTGTTTTTACTGAAAAGATTAAGAATTTAAATTATGAAACTCTGTAAAATGATACAAAAAAGAATAAAGTAACATAATATTAATGCAAGAAAAATTGGCACATATTCAAATGTATAAAAGTTCTATAATTATTTAATAATAAAGAATAAGAAAACGATATAATTCTATAATGACAACTTTTGAATTGCCAAAACAATTACATATATGAAGAAGAAAAAGACTTCCAAGAAATAATGAAATTATTATTGATATCCTAAAAAATAAAAAGTAGATCAAGATATAAAAAATCTTGGCAAAATTATATACACGATGCTTAAATAATAAATATACAACAGATGATTGAAAGAATGCAGCAATGGTATTTAACAAAGTTAAAAAAAAAAGAATTACAGATCTACCAGTTATATGTACGTTTTTTAGCAAGATAATTATATATAACACATCTATAATGAATTTTGAACTGAAAATCTGAAGCTAAATTGCAAAACGGGTAGAGCACAACTAGTTACATCAAAGTATTGAGAGAAGTTATAGAAAGAACCAATAATAATTGTTATTATGCTTTGGATTTATACATTATAAAAAGGCATTTGCTTGTACAAGCATTTATAGTGATTAAAACTTTGATCCATAAGAATACAGATTACACAATGGTTATAATCCCAAGAACATTTATCAAAATGTAGCAGCGATAATTTATATGGCGTCTATGCTCAAAACTTTTTACAGCAGTTTTACAAAATATATTTTATAAATTAAAATAGAAAGAGAATAAAAAATATGTTGTTAATTTGAGCTATCTAGATTTTTGCAAATAACACACCAGAGTTCAATAAATGTTATATAAGAAAAAGGGCCTAGAATTAAAGATAAATGTTAAAAAGACATAAGTACTGTTCAATGCTATTTGCACAGAAAACAATAACAAAAAAAAAAAGATAATCATAAATTATAAAAAGTTAACAACTACAAATATCTTGATCAATTATTAATACAGAAATGTAATAAATAGAATCAATCCTGAATTAAAGTTGGCTGGAGTGCTTTTGGTAGAAATAATTTTATACTATAAGAAAATATGCCCATTTGTTTGAAAAAAAAAAACCGAGAACAAACAGGTATCACTGACACCACTGAAAGAATTTTGAGATTGAAATGAAGCTTTGCTGGACATATGGCTAGAAAAGATAATAGACAGATAATAAAATCTTAATCTGGATTTGAAAGGAATGTAAAAAAAAAAAATCTAGAAAAAAACTATATGTGAAAATGATGGATGAAACAAATTTTCTGACATATGTGGAGAAGAGAGGATAAAAAAACTCAATTTAATTCAGATAGACCTTCATCTCACAGTGAACTGATAATAATTGAAAATAAAAATAACAAATAATTTATTGCTTAGTAGTTCACAAGAAATTTGACACTGGTAGTGACAAACTGGCTGTGATCCATGAACTTTGACTTCCAGAATGTACTACTCTACTATTATATCAAATCATTCAGGGCATGTCTATATTACGATCACATTGGTTCATTATTATCCACGGAAATGTGTGGAAAACAAATGGTAACAGTTATTTATAAAAGGAATGAACACATGCTTTATTACCATATTTTAATTTTTTTACTAAAAGAGTTGGATCCCAGGATAATATAGATAAATGAAACAAACATGGGTTATCTGATTATAAAAAAAACACACTGTAATATAATACATTATACTTCGTTATAGATGAGATCTTATACAATCCATACAATACACATCAAGATTATCATTAGTATTGTACTTCTCTTCAATAAAAGACTTTTAGTTCTATTTTTTTAAATCAGAAGTTTCATTTAGCCAAAATTCTTTATAAATGGGACATTTATGCTAAACTTCACTTACTTAAGATTATTTTGCACCAACGGGGATAAAATATACAAAAATAAATGTATTTCAAGTGCACAATTTTCTTGTCTGAACAAAATCATGCAAATGTGAACATTCACAAATATATGAATCAATTAATTAAAAATAAAATATTTAACAAATTACCTCTACTGGCGTATAATGAGCCACTAAAGTACGCAACCTTGAAGAATGCCGATCATCAGAAAACTGACCAATCTGAAAATAAGGAAAACCTTAAAATTTCTGTGCATTTACAAATATTATACTTATGTATATATAAATACACAATTAACAAAAAATAATTCTCACATTTTGAAAAAAAAATATCAAAAAATGCTCTCTCAAAACTACAGACATTGCAATTAATATTACTATGTGAATATATAACTAATATATTATAATGTAAATATCTAAAACTCACTGTTACGGATGAGTCATTTATGCCCAGAGAAGTACTAATGCTGACCAACCCTCAATTATTATTGATATTTCCTATATGGCCACATTTAGGATTGATGATAATAATAGAACAAGTATCTATTCAATCTATCACTCCTCCTATATGTCCATTATAAACATGGACTATATTTCCTAATGGATCTTTCTGATAGTCAGTCATAAGATCACTCAAGTTGATAGCTTAACTTAGAGACTTGTGATGATGTCCAGAGCTTCAAGGCACAATCTTCTATCACAGAAATCATCAAATGAACATAATCAAGACAGAACTGAGCCTCACAATCGTACTAATATCTCTGTTAATATCCCGGCAATAGTACAATTTAGAGAATGGACTTATTCCTGATCCAAATAATATGTTTGACTACAACAGTAATAAATGTTTCCTATTATATTAATATTCTAGCACGTGTGCAGCACAAATAGCTTTTGGGAACAGTTGCGCCGCACACATGCTAGAATATATACATTTTCCAAAAGTAAAAAAATATTTGACTTAATCCTATTATATTAATACAAAATTCATTTAATTAACCAATAAAATAATAATGATAATAATAAGCATCATAAAATTGCAAATACACTGATTAGCATTCCTTTTCTAAGAAGTATAGACATAAAAATAACATAGCCGAATAATTACCCACGAGAAAAACAAAAATCAACTATCTGATAATTCAATACATTCATAAATAACATATTGTTTATTATAATGTATAACAGCCAATCTAAATTTACAAATACATATAAAAATAACAGACAAATAATTATCCACGAGGAAAAAACAAACTATTAACAGATGATTCAATACATTTATTAATAAGACTGTTCATTATAATGTATAATAGCCAACATACATTTTATATTAAATAATATAACACACTAACAAAAAAAATCAAAAACAAATAAAATTAACAATAAACATATAATACACTAACAAAGATAAATATCGTGGATTTTGCAATAATTCATGTTTACAGATATGTTATGGGATTCCTACAGGCCAATACGCTACACTAATGTCTTTATGACTTCAGAATGGTCAAGGTTACAATACTTAGAAGTTCTGTCGCTTCGGGCTACATTCCGAATTCCTTTATAGCTTTATAAATGATGTAGGCTTGTTCACAGAATCTTATCAATTAAGCATTGTTTTTTTTAAATATACTTGTTACAGGGTTTTCTTTAAACAGGCAGTATTCTTTTACTGGCAATACTTTGGCAAACAGCAGGATATACAATCAGAGCATCTATGTGTGATATCTACATAAGCAAAGCCTTCATTACGATTTTCAGATTAACATGAAGGCAATATTAGACAACTACTTAAAACATTTTTAGCACAGGCTAGGAGGAACAAGCAACCACCATGACTGAATTGATATCCAGCATAGTCAAATTATCTGCAGCGATTGCTTAATTTCAATTTTGATAATTGCTTTGCATTTTCTCCTTTTCAAGCTGCTCAACTTCTTGACTAACTAATATGTTCCCCTCTCCATTCATGCCTCTTCTATATATGTATAGTCGCTGTAACATCATATTTAATTAACCTTGCATACCAAAATTAGAATTATCACATTTAAAAACATGACAATCTTGTCTAATGAGTCTATATTGCTAAAATAGCTGAACAATATAATCCCTTTTAATCAATATGTGGATTACCTCTAATAAATAATTTTTATTCTTCTTTTTAATCACTAATCATTTCCCTTCATTTTTTAGCCTCATACAAAAGGAATTTGTGTCTGAGCTAAAAAAAAAAAAAAAAAATTCAAAGTGACTTAATTTTGAAACAGTATACATTTTCAGTATTTAATGTCTCATTAGATAGATCTTTTCATTCTCTTTAGTAATTCTTATCATTCGTCTGATATTAGAACCCAGACTTATTAAGAAATGAATCCAAAAATGGATATTAATAATATATATTTTATTATTTTATGCATTATCAAATGTATTTCTTACTTAAAATGAAGCATTAAACTAATCTGGGATAAGTTGCAACAGTTTTTAAATAAAAGTGCAGGCATTCCAAATCTTTTTTATTACAATAGCTGTTAAATGTATAAAATTCATAGCAACTTAAAGGTACTATTTTTTCTTTCGTTTTCGTTATATAATCAAATACACTTTGTGCCGGATTTCTACTACAATATAGTGGATCAGGAAAGTGTCTGCCGAACAATGTATATACAGTTTATTGATTAAACCCTATGTCTAGTTCCTTATAATTTCAAAACCGTTGCATCTAAACTTAAGATATACATCATACATGATGATTAAATAAAAAGTATCTTAAGTTAATAGTAAAATCTTTTTTATAATTGGTTAATATAGAGTGGAATTACGAGTTTCAGAAATTTCATCCTTTACTATCATTAAGATGATTGATAATTATTACTTTCGGCTTCCATAACATACATATATGGTTATTAATAGTTTCATTTCCTGATTATTAAAGTAGAAAAAAAAGTTTTGAGTCAGAAAACTGAATTCAAAAATGGATTATTGCTATCAATTTATGTTAGAAAATCTGATTGGAAAATACTATATTTATAATTATAAGGTATATATGATCTATAATAAAATTATAAGGTAATAATAGTCAATGTCAAAACAAAACTCTTCATACAGCAGTGCCATCCAATAAAAGCCAAAGTAATCAATAGATGCAAAAAGGTTTCTGCATAAAATACCTATCTAGTACCTACTCGCCCAATATCCCCAGACTAGTTTTGTTTGTGGCTTTCATTAGTGAGGAACCTGAGTGGCTGCAGTATAGAATTTTACCACTGTTTTAACCGCATGTGTATGCATATAAAATAATGATCATATGATGTTTAGTGGTCAAATACATCAAGTAAAATTGATGCTTCCAAAAGTAATGCAAAAATTTTTCTCTTAAAATTTTTATCTCTGAAAATTATTCAAAAAATTTAAATAATATATTCTATCTAGTAACTATACTTAAAATACTTTAAAATGAGGTATCAAATTTCTATTAGATTAAAATAAGTAGTATCTTTAACACAATCAGAAAAATTTAATGTATTATAAAATTCAAGATCATAATTTTTCATTAGTAGCTAGCTTTTTATTTTGGATGTCTGCAAAAATATTTAAACTAGCTATCAATGAAAAATTATTGAGAAGATCTTGAATTTTGTACTGCATTAAATTGATCTAATTCTCCATTTTTAAATATGGCAGTATTTCCAGTCCAGGCCAGTTGTTTTTTTTTTTTTAAATTTTTAGTATAACAAAGGCCATAATTTTTCACTTTAAATATAAAAATATATTCTATCTACTAACTTTACTTGAATACTTTAAAATGAAGTATCAAATTTTTATTAGATTAGAATAAGTATTTTTAACACAATCAAAAAAATGTAATACAGTATAAATTTCAAGATCTTCTCAATAAATTTTCTTTAGTAGCTAGCTTTTTATTTTGGTTCTCTGCAAAAACAAATATGCTAGCCACCAATGAAAAATTATGGAAAAGATCTTAAATTTTGTACTGCATTAAATTGATCCAATTCTCTATTTTTAATTATGGCAGTATTTCCAGTCCAGTTTTTTGTAGTTTTAAATAGTATCACAAAAGCCATAATCTTTTATTTGTTTACATCTATCATTATAATATCTCTAACTATTATCAAGCGGATACATTATTTCCTCTGACCTTATTCCTAGTTCAAGAATGTTTGATTCTAAGATGTTATGTGTTGACATAAATGAAGGCCTTATATGTAGTTCATTAATTTAGAGTATTATTATTTTATCTACGATTCTTTTCATTCAAAAATAAAAATAGTAGAAAATAATTTGAGGGAAATTGAATTAAATCAATATTCATTTTAAAATTTTATTTTGAATTTATTATGATAATGTATTATTATCATATACTTTGCTAACGAGATCAATACTAAATGTTTCTATCTCATTAATGGGAATTTTTATTTTAAATATGAAAACCACAAATTAATTTATGTAGCTTCCTAAAAAAAAAAATGACTTGAGCTCGTACTCACATAATTTAAAAATTTAATTTATAATAAGATACTGATATATTTACATGCAATTCTAAATTACGATGCTTAATATTGTTCTTGATTAAAACTATATAGTAAAAGCCTTTAGATTCTTCAATTATTAAAACACCTATCCATCTCCTGAAATATTATATTACCTTTTTAAATTTTATTTTATACATTACTTTTATCTATATGTGGAAAAGATTGCCCATTTGCAGTATATTAATTACTACCTTTTGAACACGGCAAATCCTGTTTTATATTTTTCTTAAGATTATTATATACACCTGGGTCTCGTTTTACGCAATAGATAGGTTCCTCAGAAAACACATGCAAAAATAGACGTAACTTACCTTGAAAAAGGGGGGATGCGGACTGTGATTTTTCAAAATTCGCGTAAAAGTAAAGCACCAACGTAAAATTACTTTAAAATTCGCGCAAAAAAAAATAAAAAAATAAAATATGACTAATAAAAAATTTCAAATTTGAAAAAAATTGATACAAGACAACCTTTTTTTAACTATAATATTTAATTTATTCAAAATAATATATTTTTATGCATAATTTACAGTACAGTAATTTACATTTTTTATACACATTTTAATTATTAACGCTATTTACCGATAAACAGGTTCAATTGCAAACTGGTAAAGATTCTTCACAAGAGGAACTACAACTAACAGACATCGTAATTAGTAATTAATCTTTGAGACGATGATTTTATTAATTGTTTATGAAGCTCACGATATCCAGACATACAACCATTTAATTCACATTGGAATTTAAGAGCACGTTCGTGATTAGTGTCATTAGTAAGAAAATAATTTGCCAACTGATTAGAAAGTTGAAGACCTTCTCGAATCATTTTTGAAGTGAAAGGAACAGGTTCCACTTCTGTTACATTATCTTTTTCTACATTTTCTTCTGTATCTAAACTTTTTTTTTTGTCTTTAATTTTCAAATCAGTTTAAAAATCAAATTTTGTTTCATTGCTATTACTCACCTTTTAAAAATAAACTTGCGGACACTAAATGATTAATAATGGATTACGTTCTTTTTTAAAAAGCAAAAACCGAATGCGATTTAAAATGAAAAATTAAACACGCACAATGTTTGAACAAATTTACATTATAATCTTGTAAAATTTAATGTGTGTATACATAAAATATGGAAATCATGATTTTAATTTCATTATTGCATAAAATCTTACTATTAAAGCACTGAAAATATTGAAATTACTAACATGAAAGTCGAATTCCAATAATGTGCTATTACCTTCAATATAACATAAGTGTGCGAAATTTATTATTTAAAGTAATAGCGCATTATCGGAGTTCGACTTCCGCTGAAACACGAATCGCGTAACTTCAAAATCGTGTTAAATAAGTCCGCGTAAAAAGAGAACCAGGTGTAATCAATTTTAATAATTTGAAATGGTTGTAACAAACTAAATGAAAAACTGCAATGTACTATCAACAACAAAGATGCTGATAAAAATATGAATTCATAATTGCATACAATTACAAAATAAATATATATTTAGTGTAAAATTAATATAAAAAGGCAGTTTATAAATATTACTTTTTTTCTCTTAGAAATCAAATTTATAATATATGACATGTATATTTACATATACTCAAATATTTTAAAATTTCTAATAAAATACTTACAAAAATAACTTAATACTCATTCACATGTTTACTTCCTTTTTGCTTGTTTTAACCATATACATATAAATCATATATTACACTTCTTATGCTTAAATAAACCAATGAAATTCAAGTAATCTATCATCAAGGCAACATTACAATTACACTTAATGGTTTCCAATTATTACATAATTATAGTATTATTTGATAAGATTGCATTTATTCTATTAATTTATTTATTAAACATGACCCTTGAGATTTCATCATAATCAGTTAGCTATTGACATTTATGACTTAATATAAATGATATATATAGTTTAAAATAAATATGAATAGATTTACTATATGCCTGAAAAAATATTGATCTGCTGCCTTATGCCAAATGAGATTGACCAACATTTTTTCCCACCATAGAATATAGTAGCAAATAAAAAATAAAATTTGTTTTTTAAAGAGATATGTTTTATTCTTATAAATGCATTAAAAAGTAAATTCCTCAGCATGTATTTATTTTACAGTTCATTTATATGAATAAAAGCATTTTTATATTTTTTACTTTTTAGTTTTATATATGATCATTCTGTTGATCGACTCTGTTGACTTTTTGATTGTTCTCATTTTCGTTCATTCGAATATAGTAGCAAATAATCTATATTAGAAAAATTTGGGGCTTAAACGTGTTATCTGAAAGAAAATAAAATTCATATTTATTAAGATATGTGAAATCAAATATAATGAAGTGAATTTATTTAAATTATATTTGAAAATTGTTGGAATTGATACAAATTCCAGTCATTCAATTTTTAATTACAAGGAGTGCCACTAGATATCACTAGTATCAACATTAAATAAATTTTTAAAAAACCCAACTAGATTAAGATTTTGATAATGGGTAAAAACTAAATTATAAAATTTTATCTAGACAGAAAGACTAAAAAACAGAACAAGTTAAATAAAAATATAGAATACATAAAATTTTTATTTAATTGCTAACAAGTACTTGAATGTCAAAGTTTCCAAACACTCACATGGCATAAAGGAGAATAGAGCAGACCGATGTTTTTTTTAAGGCATATAATAACTTAAATGGTTTAATCATATATATGGAATTCCTTGTTGAATTATTATATTTTATCAATAAAATATTCAAATTAATAAGTATTATTTATTATACCATATTCTTGTGAGGAATATCATTTTTCACATGTAAATAATACATATAATATTGCTTTTCTGAATTCATATTAAAACAGAATGTGTTAAGGGATTAAAAAAGCAATATGCAAATTATAACCAATAAATAAATGCAAGTAACTTGGGTTACAATATCTTTTTTTGAAATAATTGTACCAGAGTGCAGACAGAACTTATAAAATAGTAAGCAACTCCTTTTTAATGCATTTAGTATCTTATTGGCTGAAAATAACAATTTGTTTTAAAGTATTAAATAAAATAGCCGACTATAACTAATACATATTAAATAATTTTTTTATCATTTAACATGTTTCTTTCTAGTCATGCATGGATAACATTGTCTCAAATTTTAAATATTTGCCTTCATTCAAATTTATGGAAAAATTGGATGCCTTTGCACACACAAGTTGCATTATTCTTTTTGTTATCTTTCAGATGGTGTATGCCATGTTTTTCTAAGATAAATTTTCAATTTCTTATAAATTTTTATTTAAGCAATAACACCCCCTCCCCCAATTAGATTTTACTAAGAAAAGATCACAATAAACTTTTAAATAGTAAAAATTGATTCAGACACACATTTGATCATCAACGTTATTTTTCTAATTTCAGGCTATTGGTTTCTAAAAATACTTTATCATCAAGCAGTTAAAATTAATATTTCAAAATATATTCTTGGAAATAAACTAATTCAGTTAGCAGCGAAAAAAAACAAAGGAAGTTTCTTGTACTTACAAAAGTTAGTGGTATATCAGGATCTCGATACTGACAACTTCCGATAATACCACCAAATATAATGGAAGTGTACATCTTTTCACAAAATCTCCAGATGTGACACTTTTCATTATACACGAGTAGTAAATTTTATACTTTTTAATTTACTTTTTATTTATAATATACCAATAAAAAATAAAAATATTCTGTCATGAATTATTTATTTTTGCTATAATAACAACAAATTCCTTGCAAGCATATGTAGTTCAGTTGGGGGATATTTAGAATTCATATTCAGGTATAAGTCACAGACAGTTTTATTTTGCAGCCATAGTGACCTGGAACAGGTTTCAAAATTTATTTAATATGCCTGCATTTCAATAATGTCAAAAATAAAAGTAAAGACTGACTGAATATATAAAATTAAGACTATATATGTAGATCAGTATAACATAAAATTCAAAGCTGCAAAACAAATGTATAGATAAATAGTTGATTGAGCAATAATTAGATATATTGATTGTAATACAATGCAATATATCATTCAAACCTAATAAAGTGAGGCTTCAAATGACAGATATGTGAAAATAGTTATGAATGCATATTACCAAGTGTCAAGGTACTCAAGCTAGTGCTTTCAGCATTAACAATTTTGTAAATGTTAGTGTCGCTGACGCTGATTCGTTGAAATTAAAATTTCTTTTGTCTTTTTAAAATGCAGAAAAAACAAAAGGACTACGTATATATCAATACCATCATTCTCTGCGGTTTGAGTTCCTTTTTAAATTGGATATGGCATGTTAAAATTGGACAAAATTTCAGTTTTTGATCAATATTTTTATTACTAAATTCATTTAATATTTTTTTCTTCTGCTCAGTTTACTAGATGGCACGAAAAAGACAAAGACACAAATTTTTTTATCTGCTAGAGTCCTTATTAAAATGGATTCAACATGCTTCAATGGTTTTACAATTTCAAGTCCTTCATCCTAGAAATAAACATAATATAGGTGAATATTCAATTTATTATTTGAATATTATTATTTTAAATTTTTTTATTATTTGATAAATGTATAATTTATTAATGTGTTTGTATTAGTGTATCTATGTAGTTTATAAATTATACTCATATTCAAATTCTAATATAACGAAAATAGTAATTTAATTAATTAAGTACAATGTAATTTTGGGGGTCTGATCCAAGTTTGAGGTAACCATAGGTATAATGATTCTCAAAAGGTTTAATAATTTATTAGTGTGTTTGTAACTTACATATTGTGTTAGTATAACAAGTAATAATTTTTATATATAGTTATGGTATTATGGCGCAGTACAATGTAAATTTTGAAACTGATTATCAGATGTACAGAAAGGTTGCAGTTGATAAAGCAATCACAAAATTTACTGGGCATAGTACCATGTGAAAATATAAATTCTTAAAACCAATAAATAGAGGTTTCAAGTGGTGTGTGAGGTGATAGCCACAATGATTATGTATACCACATGGAATTGTATGCAAGCACAGAATCAATTCCTGATGCTTGTCTATGCCTTGGTACTTATGCTGTGGAGTCAGTAGTTTTGCCACATCTTATATCACATTATTTTCAAGTTTATAGCTAGCAAATAAGTTATATATAAATAAATGTATCTCTGTGGGACAATAAATATAACAAGAAAGCATCACTGGCGTGCATAAAAAATATAAAATGAAGAGAGCAAACTCATTTTATCATTGATACAGACAGTAGCCTTCAATTTCTAGTTTTGGATAAACAAGAAGCCAATTGCTATGATTACAAATGCATATCCATCTTCTGGAAATGATTTATTTTGTATCTTTTATTAGAATAAATCTTTTTCTTATATACACTTTGAAATTTTTCAACTTTTGGGGTACAAGATAAAAATGAAAAATTATTACACGACTATTTTTGCAAATTCTGAAGCTATGGATTACCTCAGGTAAGAAGTATTATAAATGATTTGAGTGAGAATTTTGTGAGGAATTCAAAGAAATTATCAATGAAGATGTAATTTGAATCTTAGTTAATGATAAATTAGAAATTATGAACAAACAATAAAGTAATAATTTTTTCGAATATTGAAATTTCTTTTTATTCCTTATTTTTTTTAATGGTAATAGCTATTTGTCCTATTGTTTTCCTTAGTTTTTCTATTTTCTGTCAATATATAGCATTTTGTTTTAACACTATTAAAACTGAAGTTATTGTGAAAATTATGTCTCAAGTCAGTTTTTTAAAAATTCAATATGGCACCATCAATGTAGAATAAGTTAAAAAAAAAAAGAATCTAAAAGAATTTTAGCTGTATAATACAGAGATAATCATACACCAAAGGTGATGCAGGAGATTGTTCTATTTCTTAACAACTAAAATTGAGACAGGTGATGCAGCTTTTCAAATTCTGCCTCACTTATCTTCTTCGGGAATGTTGATTGTTGTGCTAGTTCTATTCTACATCTTCCTGTATAACTGATTAGACGTTGTGATCAGAAAATAATTTATTCATTTGCTGTATGGTTACAGTAAATATTTAATTAATTGCAAGCAATGATTTGATTTTCATTTTAGGTAGATTCTGTCTAACAAAATGAAATATTTTTTATGATGCAAAAGACAGATAATAAAAACATAATTATTATTAATATCCTACATTGCATTAAATTTAAATCTTTCCTGTTTACCTACAACATGTATTGAATGAGCCATTTACAGCCTGAAAAATATTTGGATTAAGATTATTCATCTCTGCTATTCTATCTTCATTACATGAAGACTCCTGCAAGGGAAAATATCTTAACAGATTTCTTAGAAAAATGAAAAGCATCAATTACGCCAATGTTTGATATTTGGGCTAATGAATTGTGAGATAAGTAATGTTATATGTTGTTTTATATGATGAACCAATTAAATGAAAAAAAAATCTATTAAATTTTTAGAAATTCTGAAGAAATATAAAAATAACTTGAAAATATTTTAAAATCTTATTTTAAAATTTCGAATGTGTAATGTCTATATTTTTTCAGCTTTACATGACATTTTATTTTTTTGATAACATAAACTAATGACTTGTCCCTAAAACTAATTAGTTATCTTAAAAATTGTGTCTTACACCATTTCTCCAAAAATCCAATATGGTTGCCATTTCATTGCAACAGTTAATTGCATTGACCGGTACTGATAAATTCATTAACTATCAAAATTTACTTCAATGAAATAATCTCAAAACTCTTAAAATACAATAAAAGTTTTGATAATAATAAAACTTACGTGGAATTTGCCTATTGATGTATCAATAAAACAGACTCCATATTCACCTTCACCTGCTATAGGATCACCGGTAATCTAGAAAAATAAAGACATTAGCACAAACTTAGGCATACATTTAATATACACATGTATTAAATCAAACTATCTCGAAAAACATAGACATTAATGCAGGCTTACTATAGGAAAAATTCTCAACAAATACCTGCTCCTTTATAATGGGTATTACATTTTCTAGAAGTTGAACACATTAACAATATGTTTGTACAATAATTTAAATTAATTTGATATTATTGAATAAATTACCCAATGAAAATTTTTAGCCAAATACTTAATATATATATATTTAGATAGGGAATGTGCAAAAAACAAAAACAAAAAACAAACAACAACAAAATTTGTTAGGAAAAAAAAGTGTTAATAAATTTTGAACCAGTTCTTTATTTTTAAATCAGTAAAACATTAAAATAAAAACTATTACATACAAAATCTTTTATATCGTTAAAGTTACACCACTTCATTAATTTGGTTGAGGACATTGTTGCTAAATGATTATTTACAGTAAATTAGTTTTCATTTCACTATTTGTACTGTCTTGTATTTCAGATATTGATCGTCATTTATAGCATAATCTAAAAAACAACAGACAATGATTATTTATTGGTTGAATCTATATATTATTTTAAATTTATGAATAGCACATATGCATTTATTACATAGACATTGTCATTGAGCATTAGGATTTCCCATTATTTTTTTTATTTTCAGTAAAAATAATTTTTATATTTAACAATATCCTAAAAAAACATTTTTTTATTCATTAAAAAAAAATCAAGATTAATTATTTTTATGGAATTTTATTTTTTTAAAAATTTAATCTGAAAACCTTTTTTGCTTTTCATAATTAATATGTTAATTTCCAACATTATATTCAAGACAAAAATGATTAATTTTATTCTTATTATTGCTAATTTATGATATAACAAAGAAAATAATTAGTGATCAATTAAATGGCAAAGACAATTATCTCATCAATATATAAATATATATTTAGAACAGCTATACATTAAAAATATATATTTGCTCAAAAATATGTGAAACATTTAGATTTTGTGCTTTAATTTCAAAATTACACTTCTCTGGATCACTTTAATTAATATATTACCTAATTTTGATTCTATCTTCAGGATGCATTTCCGATTTCATCATTGCTCATTATTTATCCGCTGTACCTTGTCACAACTTAATGAACAAGTACAAAACTTCTATACAATCTTAATAATAGCTGTTATTATTTTAGATGAATCATTATCTTATCTCAATATTTATTAATTTCAAATTACAGTGGAACCATGAACTATGCTATATTTTGTTCCAAGCCCCCCATATGTACAAATATATAGTGTATAATAGTTCATGTTTTGATGATAAACATTGAAATTTTTCAACATTCATATATATATAACACAGATTTTTTTTTTATATATATAGCATGCATATATAAATGAATATTATAGTATAAACAAAATTATAAAAAATAATCACGTACATTTTACTGAGTGTGCATTCATTCATGCGTTCACCGACACAATAAGAAAAAAAAAGCGTGACTTTTGTCACTATTGAATGCATCCTGGGAGATATTCTGTTTTCTACAATAGCTTTTTTCTCTTATAGAAACATAATAGTAGTCTTGTTAACAAAAAATTAGAATCTCTCTAATGATTTTTAGTATGTTCTAAAACTTTAGCATTATACTCAGAAAATATTTAATTAAGCATTATATTGCACATTAGTCTGCATTTCGGAAGAAATCCTATACTCATCAAAGTTCCATTACCCATCAATCATGATAATTTTGATAAAGAAAGGGACAAGGAAAGAGCTAGGATAAAATTAAAGCACATGGCAGAATTGCACGTAAGGCATGAAACTGGCAATCCCTGCCAATTCAACACTGGTGATTGGGTTTTTGTCAGAAAACCTCATGTTAATATAAAATTTCCCCCCCGATATATGGACCTTTTACTATTAAAAAAAAAAAAAAAAAAGGGCAGAATACCTTTTTTTCTGGAAAACAAGTCTGGAGTTCAGGGATCCTATAATGCTATGTTAAGTAGTAAAAATTATCATAGAAGTAATAAAGCGTTTGGTTGTAGTTAGCACACGGGACAAACATTCAGCTGGGATTTTAACGTTTAAAAAAAAAAAAAAAAGCACAGCAATGGGTTTTTTTTTTTATCGGATGATCGGACAGTTGAGCTGGATAGTTTATCCCTGTCAAACATCACTTTAAAAAAATAAATAAATAATAATAATAATAAAACCAACTTTTGGTTTTATTAAATTTTAAAAAGAAAGCTATGTAAAAGTTTGTTTATAAAACGTCTAATGACACACATACTTAATTCTTTAAAATTTGGTCATTTCTATTTTTTTAAATAGATTTTAATTCTAAGGTAGTTTTTTTTTTACCGTTGGTTTTTTTTATGGAGTGATTAATGGCAAACATACTTTTAATTGTATTCTTATTCTGATTATAATTAATTTCTAATTATTATTTTTTTTTACTAAGCTGAGACTTGTTTTTAGATATTTTGAATTAATTATAAATAAAATTTACCCTGGAGAGAATCTTTAATTAGGATTAAGACTGAGATAAGGTTGCTCTGTGAAAAAAACCACTAATTAAAAAAAAAAAATGTTTTGGAAAGATAAGATCTTTGTTTGCTTAAAAAGAGACCGGGGATTGCAGACTGGAGATTTTACCAGCTATGATTACTGCCGCTGCTAGTTAGTTGGAGGCCACTTTTGTATACCAATTTAAAGACTATTTGACTTGCTGTGCGGTTATAATTGCTTCTATGACAAAACTATATTCAAGAAAGAACTGTCTCAATAGAATTTTTGCCATGTCTGGATAGACCAACTCAAGATGGATCTCGGAGCCAAATCATTCCACTAAACATGCCTTAAAACATATACAGAAACTGGGCATTGCCTCATGCCTTCTCAACAAAATTGGAACCTAAAGTCTTCACCAAAGTTCCCATGGAGTGAATGCTATACATGCCACTGGAAGACATCAGCCAATTTTGAGTTTATACCTCGAGGTAACGTGTTTCCTTTATTCTTTCCAGGGTAGAGTTTTTAGTCTCAGCTTAATCTTAAAAGTAACTTATTTTATTATATTACTTGTTTATTAAATTTAAAATATTTAGAGCATATATTGTTTGCTTTTTGTTGTATTTATCGTAGCCATTGGAATCTTAGTTTTTAAGAGTCCAATTTTTTTTCTATTTTAGTTATCAGAGAGTGTGTTGTGAGACTGTATGTTATATTCCTAATATTTCTTCTGTTTATTGCAGTAATGATTGCTAAATGCTTTGGTAGTTTTCTTAAATTTTTTTATTTACACACCTGTCCTTAGTTTTCATTGTCAGATAGTTAATTTTAAATACGTTTAGTTTGCGGTTCTTGCAAACTTCAAATCTTTTGGCTGGCGGTTTATCGACTTTATTGTTCCGGTTTTCTGAAATGAGAGATTTCTTTCTAGATTATGAAAGATTGTAATCACATATATATTTTTTGGTCTTGTATGTGAAATCAACCCTGTTTGCTTTAAATGCAGTATAACATGAAGCAGTCCTGCGGCGTTATAACGTCATTAGTTAATAAGCTAGTGATCGATTGTCCGCTCTGGTTTCGTTGATTTCCTACAAGATCATAATTGTTTCCATATCTCTGAATCAAGAAACTAGAGTTGCTGTTCTTTGCAATTTTATAAATCGTCAGCAGGAAGATATTATCCAATCCATTTTTGTTTTTAAATTTATAGGTGAGAAAAATTTTACTGCCAAGGCATTAACATTTTCATGTTTGCTGTACTTATGTGCACTCTCTGATAAATATGCGCAATCAAATCTAAGTCAAATTTTTTTTATTTGTGGTTAGATTTAACTTTATTCTATTGTCCTGATTTTAATAAAATTTACAACTGATTTAAACTTAATTTGGCTGACATTTGTCTTAATGATTTTATTTCTCAGTTGTCTAAACAATATTTAAGATTTCTTGTTCCTCCCTGAGTTTAATCTGGCACATTCAGGTTCGTATATCCTGTCCACCCTTAAAATAAATGTCTAGTTCCGAATTTTCGGACTGGTCAGTATATGCGAAATCAAAATCTTTTATCCGGTACAATATATTTGAAAAGATAACTCTTTTATAAGTATAGAAAATACATACCCATGTTCTTACTTATGTTATTTTTATTACTTGTTACCAAAATCTCAAAAGAATATTCATTCCTGGATTACATGTAATTCATTATTCAAGTAAATATTATACTTCATTTTGGGCAAAAAACAAAACAAAAACAGACACCATGTTATTTTCCAAGAAATATGTATATCCATATTAGAAAATTGACAATTTATTATACAATCTTTAAATTGGTTTATAAAGATTGCTTCTTTAATTTTTTTTATTTTTATGATGCCTTTTTTCATTAAATATTCTTGATGATCTGGGCTAAAAATAAATCTAAAATTGCAGATTTTTCATAGTCAAAGAAATCCTAGGCAGTATTGGACTGATTATTCTTAGCCGCTTTTACATGATTGTATAGTAGTTGGTGTTCTTTTAGTCTTTTTCCATTCACATATAGTTTGATATATAATGCTACTTTTTAGCATTTAAAGAATAGTATTTTTTAGAATTATTAAACAATCATTTTACATTTGGAAGAACAAAAAATGAAACATTGACTTTATCACTTTTTTAATAAATTTGGATTGAATATTATTTAAAAATGGCATAGATATTCATTTTTTATTATTTTTACTTTTTAATAGTAATATAACTTACAAGCGTAGTTTTTGTTAGTAATTCTTAATCAGAAGTTAATCAGCCTTCAACATGGGCTGTTTAATCATGTTATTAATTCACTGATGTAACAGCCATTAGGGAATCAATCACCCCCTACACATGCACTGTATAGATTTATAATGCTTGAGGAATACTCTCATTTTCTACACAAAAGATGATTAATTAAGACTTTCACATTCTCATTTCTAAATGCTTAAGATTTGCCTATACATATATGTTTAAGTAAATAAAATATGATGGATTCATTATCTTTTCAAAAACTTTATACCCTAATGACTGTTAGAAATAAAACATGGTGCTAGATAAATAAATGACTTATTATACACATCTAATATCGATTTGCAGTAAATAGTAAAAATTTTCCAAACGTCATTTATTAATATTGAAACAGTGTAAGATATGCCTTACCAATCTTAGTTTCACCTTGCCTTCCCGTTTCCTACCCTCATGCCTTATTTAAAACCCTAATTTCATCGTATTGTGTGTGTACTGGGTATATTTACCGAAATCCCGCCTAAATTTATATGTATAACGGGGTTTAATAATAATTAAAATTGTTTTTAAACGGTTTTATTTTCAAACCGTCGAGTATATATTACGTATATATGCTTGTACAATAAAGTAGGCCACATATTCTCATCTACACACATACTGCGATAATATTTAAAATTTATCAAAATATTTTATTTAAAAGCTGTTGTTTTGAATCAATTTATTTGTGATGTTATTTCGCTATAATTATTTGTATTTAAGAAATAATATCACTGAGAAATATTTCTGAAAATTAAATTCAGAAAGAGTGTTTTATAAATGTAAAGTGTTACTTAGTTTTCAAAAACATATTTTTTTAAATCAGTGAGGGTAAGAAAGAACAATAGTGGCTAATTTTAATCATATTGGCGCCAGTTTTACTAGTAGATTAGATAAGATTAAAACAGTGTTTACAAACAGATTTTAATTAGAAAATGCAATCCGTGTTTTTCAAATGTGTAATAATTAAAGAATGGATTTTACCACCGCAGGGTTAGATTGTAATCAAGGAGAGCATATAAATAGGGCTGATATGATTGTAATTATTATTATTAGACAGTTATTAATTAACCTACCTGATTGTGATAGCAGAAGTTATATTTTCTGTAATTTTGAAACTATTTTTCCGATTAGTTTTTATTTGCATTATCGGGCTGACCGGCTTGTTGGTTAGTTTGGGAACTAGTTTTAAAATCGTTTAACCTCAGAATGTCGGGGTAACGGACCAGTAGGTTGTCTTTCCCTCGGGATCCTGTGCCTCGGCCGTCCATCATTCAAAATCCGATGTCCTGTCACCATATCATCAAATCCAACTGAACCAGCCCAAAGAAATGCTGCTCCTAAAATCTACTAACTGCTGCTGCGAACCATGAACCAAAAAAACTCATAACTTTACTTAAGAACTTTGCTATAAGTTTGGAAATGCCCACAGACAGAGTTAGAAGAACAAGGTAATTAAAATCAACCCGAGATCTCGGAAAACTTCAAGCTATAGCTAATAAATTTTGTATATTTTTTAAATGTATTTATTTAAACGCTTTTCTAATGCATGCTGAACTTTTGCATGGGTTGATTTTCTATTATATTTATATATGTCTTATTTAAATGTGTTATGATGAAATATATAATTAATTTCTTTAGACAACTGCGAGTTACGTAGGGAAGTTAAATGATGTATGATTGCCATCTTAGTTTATAAACTGCAAACACGCATTTCCCCCCTCCCATCATTTATATTTAAAAGTATCTCTTATATATGTTTTAAAGTATTTTTGCATATAAAAATTTTGTTAAATGAATATTTATTTATCTTAAGTTTTGTTGAGAGTCTTCTGGCCATTTAAATATGAAAGTCGAGAGCGAGCTATTTCTGTTCCTTAATGAATTGCCTTTTGTTTTACTAATTCTTTGAAAATTAAGCTGTGTTGCTAGTAAATATGCATGGGTGCTGGAATCCTACTGTTGGCAAAGGTCACCATCGTTCAAATCCGTTCCCCCTTATTTTACTCTGCGGTTCCCAGTCCTGTGCTAAAATGGCACATGGGAATTATTTCGCGTATGTCCCCACAGTTACGAAGCTCCTGGGTGCGGGCCAAGCTTGAGCTGTGAGTGGGCTTGAGATGTCCCAAATAAAAGGCGAAATGCCTATCCAATGCCAAGACCTTTCGCCAACTTTTAAAGTTGCATACTCATAAACTGCACCCCTCCTCGGCATATACTCGCTAGCACCACCGTATATTTCCCTTATTACTTATTAAAAGAATTCTATTTAAATGAATTTCAAATCCGTTCAGTATAGCTCGATCTTATAATCTATTCGTGAGCGACTCTCGATCTCCATTTAAATCTCCAATTATAAACGTTTTAGAATATTTCAAACTCTGTTAGACTTTACATGACTCGCATATGCCTACCGCGTCACCATATTTTACACACGTTATCTAAACGAACCCAAGTACGAGGTATCAGCCATCATGTTGTTTATTATATAACTATCCAATTTATATCACTAAATTATTTTACTATCAAATTATTAATATCTTATTTGTAAATTTATTTCTTTTCTTTATTTATTCAGGGTGCAATCTAAATTACATAGCACATTAAACTTATCTTGGGCACATCTATAAGTTATTGTTAAATTAACCTAGAGCTATTTTAGATATAGTCTTTTGTTTTCTCCCTGATCACTGGCACCGGCATGAAATTATACTATTAGTAGCATCAAATGTGTTATCACATAGAGGGCGTTGTGGAGTTTGGACTTTGGATTCGAACTTGGGATTTCTGGGAGGTAACTCTCCTAGTGTTGAGTTCTATGCCCTGGATTTAAATTCTGCAGTGTGTTAGCGAGATAGACATGTTTTGACTGTTACAATATATAGTGAATGGAATTAAAAGTGATTAATTGAGATCTTCACTATCATTTCTAAATACTTAAGATTTGCCTATACATATATGTTTAGCTAAAAAAAAAAGAAAGTGGATTCATCTTATCTTTTCAAAGACTTTATCTTGTGTTTAGAAAATGAGAATATTCCTCAAGGGTTGTAAATCCATACAGCACATGTGTAGGGGGGTGATTCCCTAATGACTGTTAACTCACTCTTATAGTGAGTATGCAGGACACTCCAAAAACTAAACAAAAGACAGAGACTTTTAAAGATAAAACCACTGTTTTATATTTGTATCTAGAGTGTCCTGCATACTCATTTATAATATTGGCAAGTTAGTATCATAATTAAACAGCGCATATTAAAAGCTGATTATCTTGTGATTAAGAATTACTAACAAAAACTGCACTTGTAAATTATATTGTTATTAAATTGATTGTAACATCATCTAATATTTACCAGCCATAAATTTTAAAATTTCGTTAGTTTTAACTATAAATTAATAATGCAATGAACGTAAAGTTATGAATATTAAATCTTCATGCTCTCATTCCAAAATGTTTTAAAGTCTCTATCTTGCATTTAGATTTTGAAAGTGTCATGCATACTCACTATAACATTGGTGAGTTAGTAACATGATTAAACACTTTGCATGACGAAGAATCATACCTTCTGATTAAAAATATTTTTATTTTTGTTAATTTTATAAGATTTAAAATTAAATTTACTCAAAGTTATAGAATTTGTCTTCCATCATATCTTACTTTTATAAGTTCTTGAGCAAATAATAAACCAATTGATCAATAATTTTAAAAATATTATTCTTAAAATGCGAGTAATATTATATATCTCACAAGATGTATCTGGTTTATGTAAAGATCATCTTTTTTTTTAATTGGTTGCATTAAAAAAAATTTTTTTTTAAGAGTTAATATAAATTAACCAAAAGATTTTAATATTACAGAAATAAATGTGAAAAAGCAATCTTTTTTTTTTAATTGGTTGCTTTAATAAGTTTTTTTTTACTTTGCAGAATTACTTGCTTTGAATAAAATGCTAGTAATCAAATTTAAGCCTCTAAATTCAAATTAAATTTTTTTAAATATACCGACACTACTATTAATAATTAGCGTGAACTATATGTGATATCAAACTACTTGACTTCAATTATATGCTAGCCAAAACTAAATGTAAATATGGTATTATAGTATCTACTTTTTTCCCTCACTAAATATCACATTTCAAACATAAATTTGTGTATTGTAATTATATTTTCTCGTGATTGAAATATTATATTTATTCAGTTCTCTACTGTAGTTTTTTAAAAACACATGTATTGATTTTTTTCAGTATTTTTTATTAATAAGGAATTACCTCTTTCGCATAAAATATTCTTTGTAAAAAAAACGATTATTAAATATAAAGGGTGGAATTACTTCCCTTCTTTTGCATAAAATGCTTGTAATATAAATTATAGTTTAGTTAGATAGAGATATTCATTAATTTTTTTCCAACACTGTCGAATTGGTAGTTTTTGTAATTTGTTAAGGCAACCAATTAAAAAAAAAATTTCTTCAAAACCAATTAAACAGCGTTGCAGAAAACATTCAGACTACAAATAAAATAAGGATTTTATATATCATATTGTATGTGGATGCAAAGAATCACACATTGGTAAATAGATATGTACGTTAAAAGAACACCAACTACTACTATATAATTGTATAAAGATGCTAAGAATAATCAATCCAACACTGCCTAGGATTTCTTTGACCATGAAAAATCTTGCAATTTACATTTACCTTTAGCCCAGATCATACAAGAATATTATTAGATGAAGAAAGGCACTATAAAAAGAGAAACTTTAGAGCCAATCTTTATATACCAATTTAAAGATTGCATAATAAATAGACATTCTGTTAATACTGATATACACAGTTCTTGGAAAATTATGCAATGTGTTGTTTTTGTTTTATGTTACTTCAATAGATGATTATCATAATGTAATCGAAAGTGCTTTGGTTTAATTAATATATATATATATTGTTGTCTATTGTTATTATAATTTAAAATTTACATATATATATATATAATATCAAGTAATATAAATATAATAAACAATATTTCTAAAAACATTAGATTTTAAAATCAGTTATAGGTAATATTTTGGCCTTTTAATTACTGATATGATTATATTTTAGTCAGTCCAAATAAATTACCATATAAAAGAGTTTATATAACATTTTCTGAAAAAAAAAATTCAAAGCTGTGTAAATATAGGAAATAATTCTAAAAGATACTGGAGGAAAAAAAAAGTCAAATTTACCTTTTCAGCAATTGCAAGAAGATAATTATTTTGTGGTTCTGTAATTTCAGCATCAATAAAACTTGGGGTCCTTGTGCCTTTACTCATTATACGACAGATTTCCCTTTTCACAACCTTATCATATTTAGTAGGATTTCTCATCACTAAAACATAAAAAAAATTTTTTTTGCTGCTGTAAGAGATGTAATATATATAACAATACAGAATTAAAGAAAAAAATATTCCTAATAAAATCAAAATAATAATTTATATTTGTATAAAATTTTCATTTTTTAAAATATAAAATTAACAAATTTTTATTATCAAATATTCTTTAAACATATATATATATTGTGCCGGTCAAAATATGCTTATCCATCCAACACGAGCTGGAACTCACAAAATGTACTTCAAACCCAGTCGAGCCCGAGATTTTGGTCAGGGACCAGCCTGGATTCGAACCCACTCTCCAAGCCCCAGATCAAACACCTAATGGACAACATAACAATGATGGCCCACGAGAATTAATTCTTAATCCGGCCCACTAGCAAATCGGAGAAACAAAAGACTCATGGACTTAAACATCTATATAAACAACTTAAACACTAAAGACATTCCAAAGATAAAATCTAAGATAATTAGTTAATAGGGGTTTTACTAATGAAATAGCTATGGGAAATTAGTGAATTGGATTGATTTAATAATGAGACAGAAACTGATATATGATGAATTAAAATATATTTATTGACAATTGTTGTTGGCAAATGCACGCAGGCATTTTATTTATAAAGTAACATTACTCTAGACCATTGAAACAATAATTGATACGTTGGCTATTATTTAATTGCTCCAATATTATTTAATGGAAACAAATAGCCCTACTATATAACTAATCATTACATTAACTTTTATTAGTTATGCCCTTTCATCATCAGTTCGTGTGGCTATTGTACGTGAAATCAAACCAAGTCTGGAGTGAAACTTAATAATACATCTGACTATACTAATTTTATATCAACTATGGGCTTATAAAGCATCCCAGATAGCTTTAGATCGAACGGGTTTTCAAGAATGCTTCGGATCAACGCCGAAGACTGCATATTAGGGAGGGAGAGTTGGCTATAACGATTTTACTAATACGCTAGGCACAAGTAAAATATAATAATAAAGTGGCTCTGCGGATGGAAGAATAGTTTTAGGGTTTTTGTGACAAACAACGGTTTACCCAATAACCGGTCGTCATGCTGCAAAAGGGAACCTTTATTTGGTTCATAAGAAGCGGGGGACTTACGTGCTAATCTGGCCCGTAGCTCAGACTTCGCTACTGCACTACCCTATAAGAGAAGATGTGCTGGCAACGCCGTGGCTCCATCTTATATATAAAACAGCACAACGAGAAAAATATTAATAAGTTTCACATCCGCCAAGCCGAAGGATATTATAAATGAAATATCACATATTAAATGAACACAAGTTTATCAGCTTGATCAAAAGAGCCAACTCTTCTGTAGCATGAGAAATATGTATATGCTACTGACGGGAATATATACAAACTTTACTTTATCCCGTTCAATCTCTTTAGTTATCTATAACTACTAAACTTTTAAAAAGGAGGAAAAGTATATTTAATAAGGGACTTACGAATACTTTACTAAAAAAATATACTTATGATTGCACTCCAGGCTAGTTTAATCTTTAGTAATATAATAATTAAAGGTTGAAAAGCCACATTTTATATTTATATTAATTAATTTATTAAATGACAAAATATGAATTTGGGTTTCGAAACAGCGCACGAAATGACGCTATATAAATAATAATACGAAGATGTTAAATTTATATGTTTAAAAACATATTCTATAATTAAATGCACGCCGTTTCGAAACATAGGCACAACTAATAATAATTAAAAATAAGCAAAAGAAAAGCAAAATATAACTGCAGTGATTAAATTATATAGCAAAACATTAATTAACACAGAAATTTACAAAAGTATTTCATATTATAGAATTTAAAGATTATTTGAAAAACAATCTAGAAAGAAGTTTCGATAATATGGTTAGCTAACCTGTTTTTGAAGAAACCACGATTGTTTTTGAAATTCACAGAGCTCTGCTATTTTAAATAATATTATAACAGTTCTATAGCTGGACTGGATAGATTCGAGCTGGAACGAAGGTGAGTTCTTTGGCGGCTTATGGCATGTTCTTATTCAGTTGTGAGACGATTTAAAATGGTGTTGGAACGACGGCAAGTCCCTTTTAGCGGCATACGGCATCTTTCATTTGGTATAAGCTTTTGGTTGTTGCTTCGGCATTTGATGGATTGAACTCGGCGTTCCATCACGGGAACAGCAGCAAAATTGTGCCTGACTTTAGCCAGACATGGTAAAATTAAACAATTTATAACTTGGATAATAATAGCTCTTCAAAAGCAAGATGGAGTATATCTTCCCGCTTAAAATAAGCCCTATTTATACATTTCGACTAAACTTTAACACCTTTTTGGAATTTCATTAGCCTCGGAACCAATTGACTTTTAATTAAACAAAATAATATAATCCAATTTCTACAACAGATAACGTCTCCGAGGTGTTACATTTAATTACTTAAAATTATTAAAATATATAAATTATATAATTTGATTCAGTTTCATTAATTAAATTCCTTTTTAGGTGTTAAAGAATGTTAAAGCTTAGCAGAAGGAACGGTATTCTGATTTAATGATAAAGTCTTTTGTTGCAAACAAAAATCAATCAGTAAACTAGATTTTACTTTTTACCCGGGGTGCAGTCACTAATTGATATCTTGTTTACACAAAATTCTCATTTTTAATTACAAACGGATGATTTTTATTTTACTGAAATAAATAACTTTTAACATATTTGTTTTTACAATATTATTTGTTTATAATTAAAAAAAAAAGCAAATTTAAAGAAAATACTTTAGTTTCAATTATATATGTAAAACATTAAATCAGAAAACCGTTAAATATAATTTAAAGAAAATGTTTTACAGTATCTTTATTTAAACTTAAATATATATATATATCATTCCAATGTTTAACTTATCCATCCACATACGAATATAATAGCGAATATAATTAAGAATTGACTGAAAATTAATAAAACATTTTATAATAAATTATGAGCATTTCTCCGCTATAATTTTATCAAACCTGTCTAATTATAGCGTGTTTTCGTATGTAAATGGATGATGCAATTCAAGCGGCCATTATAGCAAAGTTTTCCCGCTCGACTTATATATAACATTTTTACATTTAACATTTTTATATTTAAGATAGGTTCGAAACTAGTTCAGACGAGTAGGTCATTAGGTTGATGGTGAAACGGAATGGGAGGTTTCCGTTTCAATATCAAACATTATTTCCACAAAATATTACTTTATATCTAGCTTTTATTCCATATCATGCATGATTATATTTAAAAGAGAAGACTTGTTTATATATTATAAACAATGTAAAGTGGTCTTTCCTTAAATAACGTGCACGTTTTGGGTATAGATTATAATAGCAGAAATTATGAACAATTGAAAAATTTAAACACTATTTAGTGTTTTTGACAATATCAAAATTCTATATTGTGAACTGTAGCAAAACAAAGTTCATATCATCGGTTTCAAGGAAATCACTTTCACCAGTTGTCTCCTCAAGTATGGCCTTGAATATTATTTATATTAATAAGATTTTACTTGCGTTATTTCATAGTCTAAATGAAACAATGCAAACACTTATTAAAAATATACATGTAATTATATTCTGAATTGATAGAAATTATAATCAATTTCATTTTTTTCAAACACATTATTAATATATATATACCATATTTCCCACTGTATAGGATACCCCCCCCCTCAAAATGTCTAAAATATAGGGTGCGTCTTATGTATTGGTAATGAAAATTATGAATTAAAATTTCAATCAGTCTAAAGTTTCTGGTTTATATTAATATACATATATAAATTATTCTATTGCACTTTGTCCTTCTGCGAAAGTGATTTTGAATAAATCGTTACTATAATTTTTTTTTGTTCTGAGAAGCTAAGTTTTGTGATGTATTTTATGCTTCATTACTGAAAGAGTGAGCATTCCAATAAAATAGAGCTCAGATTCATTGACATCTCAATGTTAAGATTCATTCAATGTATGCATGCATGATCACACTTTAAGAATGCACTGCATCGTTTAACCATTAAACTTGGTAGATTTCTTCAGAACCTTATAGTATTTTGAAATATTTTACATGTTAAGACTTATTGGCAAAATGGCTCAAAAACAACACAGATTTTATGATATTACATTCAAGTTATGAGCGATTGCTTATGCTCCTTTAAAAACATGGAAACAGTACAGCAGAAAGGACTTTTGGGTCACTGTCAACTAAAAAAATGATAAGAACTTGGAGAACCTAGGAACAAGACCTTCAAAAAGCTATGCATAGGAAACACAATCTGTGACATGGAATTGCAAAATGGCCAAAACTAGAAGAATTAAAAACTTAGATATTTGACCATGGACACAAGGAATTTTCAGTTTCCACAAAAATGATTAATCAACAAGCAAGACTGGTAGCTATTAATAGAGGCATCACTGATTTTACAGAATCAACATCATGGTGTTTTAGATTTATGAAGAGAAATGACCTATATATGTGGATTAAAAAAAAAAAAAAAGCATAAAAAATGCCAACAGAATATGAAGACAAGATTATTGAGTGTCATAGATTTGTCATTAATGCAAAAAAAAAAATTCTCAAACAAAATAGTAGATTCCCAAGGGAACAAAGTGTTATTGTTAAAACATGTGAACATGAGAAAATGCATTACACAGTCGTGTTATTCTACTATGTCAATGAAACAAAATTGCCACCTCTTTTGATTTTAAAAAAAAAAACCCTTTCTCAAGAAAAACACTGCTTAAAAGTGTGTTTGTGCGCATTCATCCTAAGGGCTGGATGGTTGAAGTCATTAATAGACAGTGTGTGGTCTAGGCAGCCTGGTGTACAGTTAAAGAAACCTGCCTTGCTAATATGGGATCAGTTTCAGAATCACAGAACAGAAGCTTGAAAAATAAAATCAACCAATTGAAAATTCAATTACCTGTAATTCCAGATGGCTCAATGAGCCAGCTTCAACCTTTAGATGTGTGAATTAATAAATCAATTAAAAGATTTATGAAGGAGAAATGGAACAGTTGGATGCAATCTACAAATTTTGAAGTGACACCATCAGGAAAAAAAAAGAGGCCTAGCATTTCGCAGATTTGTGAATGGGTCAAAACTTCATGGGATTCTGTGAAATATGAAACAGTTGTAAAGTTATTTAAACAAGTTGTAATTAGTAACTGATATGATGGGATAGAGAATGATTTATTATAGGAAAATTTCAGTTTCTGAAGTTTCAAGTGATTCTTCATTTAGCTTTGAAGATGAATTTCTGGATTTTGAGGATGAAGATTACAGGGTACCTAGCTACAGTAGTCCCTAGTTACATTTTGTATAAACAGAAATAACTATAAAATTAGTACAGTAAATCATTATTTTTTAAATTAAAAAATGTATATTTAAAAAAGTATCTTATACACTGGTAAATAGCGTGTATATATATATAAAAGATATTATTTCCATTATAAAATTCATAACTGTTAATGTGATGCCTTTTACACTATTAAAAAACTCATTTCCATATTCTAGATTTTAGTTAATAGCTTGTATCTTAGTTAAAATAGAGAATGCTTAAATGTATTCAATTATAATGACATAACTCTTTTGAAAATTACTATATTAAAAAATATTTTATATCAACAATAGTTTGTGACATATAAATGTGAAAACACATTATCAATGATGTAATTTTAAAATTTGATTAAATAGTGTAGTATAATTCACAAAATAACTTATCATATATAAATATTTTTATAGAAAAATGGTCTATTTTAAGTTAATGATTTAAAATTTACATTGAATTGCCATTCTCTCAAATTAATACCAATAATAAAAGCAATAATTTAAGGAGCAAAAACTAAAAGTAATGTTTGATTCCCACAGCAAGTTTCTGGCTACACAACATTCAGCCAGGCCAACAAGCATTCATTCAGATGTTAACAAACTTTTATTCCACATTATCCAAATTAATGGCAGAAAATTGGAAGACTAAGTTATGAAGTCAAGTCCATTCACTTATTCAGCTATATACTAGTTCGAAAAATATAAACCAAGCCAAACATAAGACAATTTAAAGTTTCTATCATCCTGCACAATGCAGTTTAGAGTAAGCTTAAAAAAACTGATTTCGTGATAACTAATTAATAAACAAATATGCAGGACATATTGAGCAAGCTTTAATAATATTAATTAAGCATAATATACTTATGCTTTCGACTTAGAAAAGTCATAGAAATTTATAATGATAATTAATTAAGTATATATTACATCTAAATGTTGGAAAAACTCAAACATACAATTAAAAAAGCAATTCTATCTGTACATGTACACATATGTACATAAAATTAACATAGATAGCTGATCATAATGTATTTGAATATCTTTTTATGCAAATCTGTGTTTCATTAAACTGCTTAATAGACCACCCATATATATATATATTATTAAAAGATAGTAACAGAATAAACAAAATATTTCATATCAATTAAAATTTATTTATAATAGATGCATTTAAGTATTTAACTTCATCACTAAAATATATATATATATAGATAACCACCTTCGATCTTATTTTCCACCTTGCTAAAGATTAGTCACAAAATGATGTACACTGGAGCTGCGGCATATGCTATATTTTGTTCTAGGTCTCCTATATTGTACATAGCATATAATGACTCATGCTTTGTTGGTAAAATGCAACTAGATGAGAGTACATAGTGTTTATTGAATTGCAAGCATAAAATACATTTCAACGCACATGTGGATATATAACAAACACTTTTTTTATAAAAAAAGTATGCAAATATAAATTTATTATTATAATATAAACAAATTTTTTTAAAAATATTAATATAACTATTACTAATAAAATAAGGGTCACACTTGCATATATTTTTCAATTACTGAAAAAATAAGAACACAGAAAAAAGTTTACTATACCATATTTTTATTTGTTAAAATAAACAGCAAAATTTCTGACTTTCATTGCAATTAAATATGATGTGAGTTGTCTAATTGTTTTAATGTTTTTAAGTCAGTAATAATTTTAATCATGTTTTAAAATTTTGTAAAACTTTTAATATTACATTTAGAAATCAAAGAATAAAATGTTATGTGCTTTTAACGTAAACCACAAAAATTTTATTAATGAACATGTTAGGGTGTGGCATACTGAAACAGAAACAGCTGCTGGCATAATTTAAAATTTGTTTACAAATTAAATTTTTTTAAAAAACATGATCATGTATGGCATTCAGAAACACAAATCATAGCAGCTTGAGGAAAATAGAATGCTTTAAATTTGCAAATTTTAATGTTTTTTTTTTGGTTTATTTTTTATTGGATAGAATAAAATTGAAATCGTATATATTGATACAATAGTTTATGGTTTCATTGTACACTCAATTCTTAAAAACACATCTCTTATTCTACTTAAGAACTGTTGGCAAATAATAAAAACAATTTTTTGTGAATCAATTACAAGTGCAATATGGTTTGTTAATCTATAGCCTTTCTGAACGAAAGATTTTTCTGGATTAATATAGAAAGAAAACAACAATACATCTCTTATCTCTTCATAATAAGTCTGTGATTTTAAGGCATATGGATTCATATGCTGGTAAAAAATATAAATATATATACTTGGAGTTTAGATGTAATTATAGGGGATTTGAATACAGACTTTCAAGCTCCCTGCAGCTATCCATTCTATCTCATACAACCGATATACATGACCACACACATGTGAAAAAGATAAATGATTTCCAATATAAGTATTTTATGCTGAACCAGCACTCACCAGTTGGTCCAGATCATCATCTCCCACACACATATATAAACGGTGTTTGGTTTATATTAAGATAGAAAATTTTCACACTTTAATGAACAGCCTTCAACTTATTCCACCCTCCAACTCTTTAGCCATTCATATTATTAAAAATTACACCTGAACTCCAAGCATATAAAATATACCTGTATTTAAATATTATATATTCAGCCTGTATCCTGCCCATCCCTCTTCTGTGTATTTAAATTGGCAAAGTCCTATACATGAAGTGTCAGAGACTTAAAATCATCATAGGCATGACAATAATATTGGCATCATCAAGGGATTTGGGCACTCCATCATGAGATTTTCATTGATATGGATGGCTGAAGAGTTGGAGGGTGAAGTAGATTGAAGCCTGTCCATTAAAGTTTGAAGATTTGCTATCTATATATAAAACTGAGCACTGATTATACATATGTGTGGGAGATGATGATCTGAATCAACTGATGAGTGCTGCTGGTTCAGCACGAAATATGTATATTGGAGATCATTTATTTTTTTTATGTGTGGTTAGGTGCATCGTTTGTATGAGATAGAATAGATAGCTGAAGAGAACTTGAAAATCCCCTATAATAATCAATATATTGTAGAAATAAAAAAAATAAACATTTACTGATTAGATTCCCCAACTTTATTAATATAACCATTAAATAACAGTGGTATCTTACTAAAGATTTTTATAACAATAAACTTATTTAAAATACAGTTTAGCTTATTTAACAATTTGATTTTTTTTTTTAAAAAAAAAAGCTCAAACAAACTTGCATTAATTTTATTACATTTATAAAATCATATTTTATTCATTAGTATGTAGGTGAGATTGCTGTGTGCTTTTTTAAGGTAAAAAGTATCAAGGGTTGAAATGGAAAATTCATATTTATACATTAATCAAGTAAAGCTGGGGAAAAAGGTATTACTTAATACTGGATAATTTTTTTGTCTTTTTTATACTTATATTAATATGAATATAAAAATTTTGTATATAATAAGTAATAAATATTAAACCTGCTACTGCAGTTCAAATAAAGCAATGATGATCAGAATACAAATATGGTACTATTTAATTGATACAATAATTAAACATTAGTGAGCAAAAAAAAAAACAACAAAACAAAACAAGAGTAACAATATAGAAAACTACAAATTCTTTAGCTTTTCCATCTTCCTACATTTTTAATTAACAAATTTAAATTTTTATTTCATATGTTAATAGTAAATATTTCAAATCCATTTTATATATATTGATTTTAAATAAAATTTTTCCAACTTTTTTTTTTTTTAAAGTTTTTGGATAATGTATTTAATTCTGCTAAAATACCATATTTTTGGCAGGATGTTCAAGTTACATTCTCAAATATACCACAATTTTTTTTTTTTTATTATTATTAAAAATATATATATATACTTACATGTTTTACATCTTTCCTCCATCATCTGAGGAGTCTCAGTTTGTTCCACTCGGGCAACTTTATAGCCTTTTTGAATTAAAGTATCTGCAAAACGACAATATGCAGTTTCTGGAAATCCTGAATGAGCATAATCACCCTTAATTAAAAAAGATAAAATTACCATTTTCATAAAGCAGTAATACAATATATATATATATACTCATATACCAGACCCCCCCCCCCCCAATCTATATATATTAAAAAAACTTACGTTTGTTTCTGATTAGAGGGGGAGGAGGAAGTAAAAATAACAAGAGATTGAAAAGTAAGTATTTTTAACAATTCAGATGAACATGTGAATATTACAACTATGATAGAGAGAGAAAAAAAGAGTAATATATAAAAAAACAAGCTATCAATTTTGTGAAAAACATCTGGATTAAGCTTATTTTGTAAAACAAAGCAATGTTTTAATAGTGAGATTAGCTGATAAGATCAAATGATTTTCAAGCTTCAAAGTCGTAGAACTTTTTTAACTACATAGCTAGATCTCAGTTTAGAAATCAATCTTATAAAATGTTTTAACTAGTTTCTTAAATTCTTTAGCACATAAACCATTTTATCTTCAAAAAATTTATTCTGACTTTCTTGCTGACAAAAGATAATGTAATTAAAGATTTTTATCTCAATTATGATTATTATATGTTTAAAATCTTTTAACATAATAAAAAAAAAAAAGTGGAACTGTTACTATTTAAAAAGCTCTTAAAAGCTAAAATAAGAGGTGCTTCTCGACTTCAATAAATTTTTCAAGTTTAAAGTAGGAACTGACTAAAATCTATAGCAGAGCAACATTATATGTATTAATTTTAAATGTATATATATATTTTTTTATAATATACAATTTAATTCGGTAATAACATGAATACTAAACCCCACCGCTTGATGGCGTCGTTTTTCACAAAATGCACATCAATATACCGTTTTAGCGGCCTTAATTTACGGCTGAACACTACAATAGGTGTTTTTTGAGCCGTAACAGGCAGCCTATAAGGGCGATGTATTCTACGATTACGTAATAAAATACTACTCCCATTGCACTGCGACAGTATTCATCAAGTGAGCGCTCTTGAACTCTCGCTATGGCCTGATTTAATGAAGGCCGTATTTGAAAAAGATGAAATTCTGCAAAAATTCATTCTCGGAAATTTTTTAGAAAGCATAATGGAATTAGTATTCTATATTAAGAATTGTCATGTCGTCATACATGCTTTTGAATTGCACAAAACTTGAAAAGGTTCTTCTTTTCAGCAGATTTGTTTCTAATTTAGCGCGCAAATGATCGATCACGCGTGAATTCGTGCGAGAACTGTGAGGGAAGTTGGTTCGAGGGCTCCAAAATCCCGTTACTTACAGCTTTGAGGCTTCCCTGTTATTTTATTTGCTTGTGACTTTTGTTATTTGTTTTGGTTCACAACTTGTCCAAAGTTTCGTTTATTTTTGATTCAATAAATTATTTTATGGGAAGCTGTTGTTTTTTGTTGTTGTTCACATAATTAGAAAGTAGGTAGGTAATATTTGATAAGTTTCATTAATAGTTAATTAAAGTAGATATTTTATTATACCAAAATAAAAAAAGAAGTATTTAAGAGTTTATTCAAAAGGTCCCACCCAAAAAAAAATACAACTGGGTCTCTTTTTACGCGGACTTATTTAACACGATTTCGAAGTTACGCGATTCATGTTTCACCGGAAGTCGAACTCCGATAATGCGCTATTACTTTAAATAATAAATTTCACACACTTACCTTATATTGAAAGTAATAGCACATTATTGGAATTCGACTTTCATCTTAGTAATTTCAATATTTTCAGTGCTTTATAATAGTAAAAATTTTATGCAATAATGAAATTAAAATCATGATTTCCACATTTTATGTATACACACATTAAATTTTACAAGATTATAATGTAAATTTGTTCAAACATTGTGCGTGTTAATTTTGCATTTTAAATCACATTCTGTTTTTGCTTTTTAAAAAAGAATGTAAGCAATTATTAATCATTTAGTGTCCACAAGTTTATTGGTTGTCATCTGATCCTTTGTGTCAGCCGCTAGAGGCGGGATTTCTAGCTAAATTTCTAGAAATATGCCGTTTCCGCGGCCGCACCCAAGCCTTTAAGCATTCTTTCTAAAATAAATCCTAGAAAGATTGTTAACTCGGAGTTAAGTCTTCTTTCTACGCTAAAAAGGTAGACTGTTAACTCGGAGTTAAGTCTTCTTTCTACGATAAAATGTAGAAAGAATGTTAACTCGACTTAGCGGCTAACGGTGTGGCTTTTTCCGATGCTAAAAGCAGGGGAAAATGCCGTAGTTGTTTGTGTCACGCACTATATCGTAATGCTGTGTTATGTATTTGATGTAACAATATCATACAAGGGTGTATTAATTTGATCCTGTCAAAATTATTTAAATTTTCATTGGTGCCTTTAAGACGAATTGATGTACTGTTACATTTTAAAAATTTTAACAGTATCGTGATTGTTCCTCATAAATTTATATTCCTCCTAAAATTTTGATTACGGTGGGTTAGCGTAATATTTTCAAGATCACGCTTTGAGTCACGTTTTAGCGACAAATTTTCCGAGACAAAAAGTATGGCAAATTCGAAAACAGAAAATATGAAAAGATGGGAATTGCCAGACACGGAAGCCAGTGCTGTAACATTTCTACAGCAGAAAAACATCCTGCTTAAAGAAAAGAGATGTTTGTGCGGCGAATGTATAAGACTTGAGGTCCATAAAGATCTTTGGACTTTCATTTGTAAGTCTCGTTCTTGTCGAAAGAAATGTGCACTTCAAAAAGTTAGCTGGTTTGAGAGATTTCAAATGCCGTTCGTCAAGTCTTTACGTTTGCTGCATTACTGGATCCGTGACGAGTTGACCGTACAGCATGCCATTAATAATAGTGAAATGTCTACCAGTAAATATTATTAACCAAATTGATAAAGTAACATAACACACACACACACAATAATTGTTGTTAAAAAAATGTAAATTATTATTTAAAAATACACAAAACACCCCTTCCCACTAATTGTTGTCAATCAAATGTAAACAAATTAAAGTAATGAAAATTATTATTTAAAGATCCATAAAAAAAAAACCCGTTGTTTCTTTAATTTTGTCACTTAAATTTTTAATAACAGTATTACTATTTAAACACAACCCAAATTACTATTTAAACGTACACCAAAAAAGATCCGTTCTTGTCAATAATAATGAAATTAAGAACTATTATTATCCCATTGTCAAAAATGTTATGTTTTTGGGAAACCAAAACAATAATTTATAAACGAAAAAAAAGTCAATCGGTTGTCAATCAAATGTAATAAATAAAAGTAACTTCAATTTTGATTTAAACATACACAAAAAACTCCAAATAATTGTTGTCTGCAATAAAATGTAAAATAAAAAGGAAGGTAAATTAGTATTTAATCATCATCCAAAAATACCCACCCCTCTCACTAATTATTGTCAGCAATCAAATGTACACCACCACTAAAAGTAACGTAAATTACTATTCTTTAAACGGTTACACCTCTCCCAATAATTAGTGTCAATCAAATGTAAACCAATCAAAGTAAGACGGTAACTTATTATTTAAACGTAACCCAAATTACTATTTGAAACTACACCGAAAAACAACCTTTTGTCAATAAAAATTAAACAAACAACAACTATTATTGTCCCATTGTCAAAAATATTTATTTGTAGAAACAAAAATCATAATTTATAAACGAAAGGAAGTCATATCGATCGGTCGTCAATCAAATGTAAACCGATAAAAGTAACGGTTTTAACTTTTATTTAAACATACATACGCACACGCGAAAAAAAAAAAAAACCACTTCTCCCAATAATTGTTGTTGGCAATCAAATGCAAACCTATCAAAGTAACGTAAATTATTATTTAATCGTACACAAAAACACCCCTCCCACTAATTATTATCGGCAATCAAATGGAAACCTATCAAAGTAACGTCAATTATTATTTAAAGATCCATCCAAAAAAAATCCATTCTCTTATACCATCGTCAATAATATTATTTGGGAAAAATAATTCAGAAACGAAAGAAAGTAAACTTTGTAAACAAACAAATAAAAAAAAAAAAAAGTCAATATTAATAGAGAATCGCTGGCCCGGGAATGTTATATTAATGTGTTTTTGATTAGAAATCGCGCCGCTAGCGGCTGACACGAAGGATCAGATGACAAACAGTTTATTTTTAAAAGGTGAGTAATAGCAGTGGGCACAATTAAATTTGACAATTAAAAATTAAAATCTGATTTTTAATTGTAATTAACAATTTAAAAATTACTTACGGCGACTTGAAATTAATGTGATGTGAAATTTGATTTTTAAACAGAATTGAAAATTAAAAAATTAAAGACAAAAATAAGAATTTAATTTTTAGTTGTTAGTTTCATAAACAATTAATAAAATCATCGTCTCAAAGATTAATTACTAATTACGTTGTCACCTGAAAACCATTGACACAACATGAGTGTGAAGTTGGCACTAGTTGTATTTCCTCTTGTGAAAAATTGATTTTTTACCAGTTTGCAAATGAACGTGTTTTTCGCCAAGTAGCGATAATAATTAAAACGTGTATAAAAAAAATGTAAATTACTGTACTGTAAATTATGCATAAAAATACATTATTTTAAATAAAATTAAATATTATAGTTAAAAAAAGTTTGTCTTGTATCAATTTTTTTCAAATTTGAAATTTTTTATTAGTCATATTTTATTTCCTTATTTTTTTTTTGCGCGAATTTTTAAGTAATTTTACGTTGGTGCTTTGCTTTTACGCGAATTTTGAAAAATCACAGACGTGCACACCCCCCCCTTTTCAATGTAAGTTACGTCTATTTTTGCGCAATTTCGTTTGCGTGCGTTTTTTGAGGAACCTATCTATCATGTAAAACGAGACCCAGGTATATATATAAAATGATAATAAAAAACTGTGCAGTAACATAATTAAATGTTCAAAAAGAAAATGATAATTAAAAATCAAAACAAACCTTCACCCACTACCCCACCCCACATCCCCTAGCTTAAAAAAAAAAGTATTCTTTAAAAACGAAATGTTTATCTCTTTTTTAAAATTAAAGGCCCAAAAATTACGGAAGAACTTTTCACTATCATATAATATAGCTTTCTGTAGCATAAAGATTTGAAACAAAAAAATAGAACAGCCTCATAATAAATTAACAAAAAAAAAAAAAAAAGAGACGACAATTCAAAATCAAAACAACCTCTCCACCCTCTGAAAAAAAGTGTTGGTTTATTCAAAAGTACCAAATTGTGGAAGTCTTTCAGCAAATCAAAATATCAACCAAAAAAAGAAAGATAAGTTCAAAGTAAACAACCAATATCCCCTCCACCATCTAAAAACAACAAAGTGTTTGTTACCGTATTTTTGTGTAAATAAACTGACGGAGCATTAATCGATAATTTCAAAGCAAACCAACACCCCTAAACCATAGTGTTTGTTTCTTAAAAAAACGAACCAAATAAAAAAAACCGGGTGAAAAAAAAACTTTGGTTTACCATAAGTAATATTATGTAAAGAAACCGAGAGTCAGTTAGTCGATAATTTAAAAAACAAACCAACACCCCTAGACCATCTAAAAACAAAGTATTTGTTTATTAAAAAATGGGAAAAAACCCCCCGGATGGAATAAAAAAAAACTTTGGTGGTTTACAGTAATATTATGTAAACCAAACAGACGGGCCGACAACGAGAAAAAAAATTAAAAACAAAAATCTTTTACCCTAATATTATGTAAACAAACAGACGACCCGTGAATTGGTATATTGATGGGCATTGGGCGAAAAAGAGCACCATCAAACTGTAGGGTTCAGTATTCATATTATTACCTTTAATTTATTGTCAGATACCTAACCCACACACATTATCAATAAAATATGTGACAGCACATTGCATAAATTTGATCTCAACTATTACTCATTTACAAGTATAGATAATATCACAATTAAATACTTCAATAATTTCATAAAATAATGTATATTGTCAATTACAGAAATTTTGTAATGTATTATTTTATATGAAAATGTTAATCTTTAAATTAAAAAAAAAAAAAAATCAAAGCAGGTATTACAAATTCATCCAAAAATATTTTAGGAATCATTCAGATCTCTTGAAATATAAGTAGGCACAGTCTGGAACTACTGATTTAACACCATATATTTTTGAGATTTTTCAATTATTAAATATCAAAAGACTGCCACAAATATTTATTCTAATGATTTTCATCAATGGGAAAAATATAAATAACATGATATATTCTTATCAACCTTATTCAAAATCTGATTAGAAAATTAACAGGAAATGTCACAAAATAATTCCAGCTTTCTTATTATCATATAAATTGCCTTTAAAACAAGAAATATAGTACAATAAAAAAATGTAAAAAAAAAAAAGCATAAAATTTTTGAGTAATTTTAATTTCTAGTTTACGAAAGTTATCTTCTATTTGGTATCATAATAATAAATGGTACATGATTAGTTAATATGATTTTTTTTTTTCTTAAGGAGTGAAAAAATAAAGTCCAAAAGTTCTAAAAATGTTTTTAAGTTTCACAGAATAGATTTACTGTCATTTGGTGAAATGTTTACAAAGTGAAAACAACGATCTACTCTATAAATAAGTCATTACCCAAGATATCCTACATTGTAAATATATTCAAAAAGAAAAATTTATTTATTGTCTTTGTTATAAATAAAATGAACAGTAAAAAATGTTTATGTATATAAAATTTCTTGTAAAAATTTGTTTAAAAAAATCGCATAAATAGTAAAAATGCTTTTGATGATAAAATACGTTTAGGATAATTAGAAATGGGTCAGAGATGATCTACATTTTAGATAATCAATACTGTCTCTGATAAAATGCTTGCACATGTAAAAAACAAATAAAATAAAGAAAATGATCAATGTTTAATTATCCATAAAACTATGTATTATGATAGGCAATTATGGAGTATCTGTAAAATTTGTTCTAAAGCTGCTGAGAAATAATCAAAAGTCCCATCTTCGACAAATGTGCAAGAATATGTAAAGGTTAAAATAAAGTTGTATAATAAATGGCATCTTATAGTGTTATTTCTAAAAACAAAAGAATATATGTATCATCCAAGTAAGATAACTTTGAAGAGGATACTATGTATGTGTGTGTATATATGTATAACATAGATATATTCATTTATCTTCAGAATAAAATAAAAAACCACATAAGTTTTAAAATATTTCATAATATTAAATAAATCTTAATTTATTATAATATTTTATTAATATAACTATTTTAGTAAATTAAGATATTTATTGAATGATGATGATTGCTTTATATACTGGTATTAAACGGTATTTCTGCCATCTCAATACAAAATGATTTTTAGTACATTAGCTCTTGAAGATTCTTTTGAAACTTGTAATGCTTTTCTACTGACTCATCTGAGAAAATGATTCTCACTCATTTATGAGATATGTAAATATCGTAAAAGTAGAATATTTAATTACAATTTGAAAGATCACATAAAAATTTGATTTATGTGTAACATATTATTGAGTAGAGTAAAATTTCTTTCCACTTTTTATATGCTAGATGGCTTTATTTTTGCAGATGAATTAATTTTTCCTACTGAAATAAAAATCAACAGTTTTATATTTTATTCTTTAATGTTTATCATAAGCACTAATCTCAATTCATAAATAACTTTGTGTTTTATTAGATGCAAAAGCAAAGCTTAATTATATTAATTAGTGCTTTTTTTTTTTTTACATTCTTGAATATCATTAAAAAACACAAATTGGTTAAAAGGTTTCTAATAATTTTTATTATTAAATAAAACACATAAGTCTATACAATCTACTCGTGGAAGAATCAAGTCTGAAAATGTTAATAAGATAATTTTTGCTAATCAGACTACTCAAGAATCATTTAAATACAGTTATAAACAAGACCAACCTTTTCTTATACCAAGGTGAATCTTTTTATCAGATTTGGATTTGATTTTTCCACGAATAAATTATACCATCAGTGTTATATATTGGAAAAGTTGTAAAATGATTTGTCAGCTTGTTAAGAATCATTATAAATCAGTATATATATATTGTTCAAAAAAATCTATAAAAACAAAGGGTTGTCTGTATTCATTGGAATAATTAATAATTATTAAATGAATAAGATTCAATTTTATAATGATAATAACTTAATCACAATTTAAAAATTGTAACAATCTGATTTGGTTTTTCTAAGAAATTGTTGTCATCTTTGTTGTTATATCTATGAAATTATTATTTTTTCCTGCAAATTTTGTTATTGGTTATTACAAGTTTGAAGACTTCCCGAAGTTAGTTATTCAATATAAAAGCTAACAGTAATAACTAGAGAATTTATGTATCTTTATAACACACATTTAGAAAACTAAAGATTACCCTTTTTTTTTTTTTAAACTTTTTATGTTATTAGACTAAGGCCAGGTTGCAAACAATATGAACTCTAAAACATTCCAGAAAGTTTGTTTATCAAGCTAATCTATCCTAATGTCCTTGAACATTTTAGATATGCAATATTTCTTTTCTGATTACTCAGAACCCATAAAAAAATTTAAAATTATTTAAGTTTAATTCGAATATTATAATACTTTCACAATTACTTTGCTTGCTGAGTTGTTAAAACAACTAACTCACAAGACAGAATTTCCATATTTTACAAGAACCTGATAAAAATGTTAATTGGTTTGGGTTGCTTCTAATTACTCAATTAAATACAAATAATGAATTAAATACATAAACTAAATCTTACCTTCATATACATAAGACCCAATTCATTTACTCCTATCACTGCATCCATGTGGAATAACTCGTAAAATTTTCCTACCTAAAAATAAAACAAAACAAAGACTAAAATACTGCGTAAGGAAACATTTTGCATAAATTTGCATATTTTATATGAAACTATGCAATACAGAGAGCGTACCAATAGCTCAAACAAGCTCTTAACTAATAAGTGCAATCTGAGAAAACATTTAAAACCTCTATCCAGAATACTCTTATCTCCAGACCAACTGGTTTTGAGCTTATGGCTCAAGTATAATGGAGAACTAGAATATTTGGACACTAGATCTAAAATATCAACTCAAAACCCAGCACTTATTTCATACTGTGCATATCAATTAAGATGAGATATACCGTGATTTCTCCTTAAACGGAGTCAGAAATTTCTCAGCAACTATGCCCAAAGAAACCTGTTAGCCATTTTACCTTCCCCTTCCATTCCCCACTTTAATCTTTCCCATAGTCTGCTCTATCCCATTTCCACAACATAACCTTTGTCAACTCTATAGCCTTTATATCTAAACCCCCCTTATCTTTTCCCAAACACAGCATAAAAACCAATAACCCACTTTCTGTATAATCACTTTGTTCATATTTATTCTTCCATAACCTCTTTATTTGTACCCTTTCTGCTTTCAAACATTTACATTCAATCAACAGATGCCTAATATTTTCTATATCTTCCTTACACAATTTGCAAACTAAATCATCTATATTTTTCCATTTACATGTATATTCTCTTGTTGCTAAAAAGATCCCGTTCGAGCCTTAAACAATAAGCTATTTTCCTTACTATTATCATAAATTAACAAGCACACAATGTTCCGTTTACTTCTATATATATTTAAACTCTTTTTACTCTCCATACTAGTTCTCCATCTCTCCAACTCCCTATTCTTTATTAATGCATCTATTCTTTTATCCCATTCCTTACCACTATAACACTCAACAATCTTCCTAATTCCACCTTTTATACAAGTATACTGATATAAATTCTTTAGCCAAATCCTTTGCATACCACATTACTTTTCTCACTCATTTTGCGGCCTGACATTTACTCATACTCAATTAAATACTATCTTGGCTATTCTTTTATCATCCATAAACTGCAACCTACCAAATATTTTCATTTTACTTTTTGCATCTCTCATATAAAAACTTGACCATCCCATTTCTCCTTGAATTGCATCCTTTGCTGTCCATACCTCTGCATCTAATGCATGTCTTCCTACTTCCCTTTGTACTTTCTCTAAGTAATCTAATACCCTTTTACTAATACATCATTACCATGTTAACCCTGCTACTACAACTCCCATACAATTCTAGCTACATCATATTTATTACATGAAAACACTGTTAATTTCTTTACTAAACCCTTTCTTTTCTTTGCTTCATTTACCAATTTTTTCTACAATTCAACCAAGCAATTTTCCTGATTACGTAAGATGATTCCCAAATAACTATATCCACCCACCATTTAACTTTATATCCCCCAATAAAAATTCTACATCTTCTCTTCCCCATTATTAATCATCATTATATTTCATTTTTCTTCATTAAATTTAATCCCCATCTCTTTACCCACCCTTGCACATGTCCTCAGCATAACTGCCATATCTTCTCTTCTTTCTGCATACAAAAAAAATCATCTGCAAAAAAAGACCTGGCAAAATATATACTCCCTTGCCACCCATTAATGATATCTCTATCCCTCTTCCTAGTCTTTCTATTGCTTTCTCCATTTCACTCAAATATAACAAAAACAAAATAGATGACATAGGGCATCCTTGCCTTAATCCCACCCCATTTTTAACTTAAACTGATTCTATATCCCCTAATTGGTAAGTATAGTAATTATTTTCATATAATTTCTTAATAATATTTACTAAAGATTCATCCATTCCCAAATTTGCTAACCTTACTCATAATCTATGTCTATTTACTCTATCATATGCCTTCTCTATATCTATAAAACTCATATATAAAACGATCTACCTGAATTCTTACTCATATCCATAAGTTGTGTAACTACAAATAAACTATCTCCTATACGCCTATCTGACCTAAAACTTCCTTGCATTTCCCCCACTACCTTATTCTCTTCCATCCACTTTACAACTCTTCCAGCCACCATATATGAGAAAACTTTATATAAAACTGATGTTATCGCTATCGGTCTATAATTATTTAACTTTCTATGATCCTTACCCTTTCCTTTAAATAATAATCTTACTCTTGTATTACTCCAACTCCCCGGAAAAACTATCTTCTGTGCCATCTTATTAAAACATGATAATAACTTTGCTTTTGCTCTATGCCCTAAATTCATTACGATCTCTGCTGCCCATCCATCTAAACCTCTCACCTTTCCATTTTTCAATTTCTTCCCTGCCTCATTTAGTTCATTTTTTGTGAACCTAATATTCCCATTACTAAATGCTTTCATGTTTTCTATCACTAAGTCCTTCACATCTAACATCTTTTCTATATCCATTACATATCTATTTAAGATTCTCTCTAACTCTTCTCTAGAACTACACTCTATTCCCTCAGCATCTATTAATACTATCTCTCTCTCCCCTACATTTCTCCCTTTCATGTAATTCCAAAATTTTTTACTCCCATTTCTTCCACTTTTATTAATATCCTCCAACAATTTATTATTCAACTTCATCCTCTCTCTATAATTATCCATTATAGCCAACTTCTTTTTTTCTAAGTACTTTCCCCATTTAGCATTAATATTGTTTTCACTTTCTTTGTTCTTAATAGCACGCTTATATTCTCTGCATGCTTCTTTCCTCTCTTTTACACTTTTATTAACTCTCATTTTTTTATTATTTTTATTCTTCTGCATATTCTCAACTAAAACCCTATTTGCCACTTTTTCTATTTCACCACACGAGTCCTCATACTCATCCCCAACCAACTATTCCATGGCTTCTTCAACTTGTATTTTATACTCTTCCAACTTATTCTTATCAGTCACTCTCCATCCACATCTTTCACTATTGTTTCTAGCTTTATTTCTATCCTCCATCACATTACGAACCATTTCTATTACAATAAAATTATGATAACTATTACATACTCTCTCTTTATTATCAAACACCTTAATTTTCCGTATTTTATTCATTCCCTCTTTCTTTACCAATACATAATTATTGTGTGAAATATATTATTCCTAGACCATGTGTTTTGTCCCTCATAAATATTTGAAATTCCCAATGCTCAAATTTACTCTTTGACAAAATTCCTCCAAAAACTGACCATTCTTATTATCTACTATATAAGTTAAAATGATCATTACAATGTAGTAATTTTAAACATCATGTTGAAAACATAGCTCGAAAAGTGAGATGTTAATATAAATTAATATGATGGCAAAAAATAATATTTAAATCTAATTGATTGAGCATGGCATCCAATTGTTCACACTTTAACATGCCCTCAGGCAAAAAGTTAATACATAAAAGGAAAAAACCATTAAAAAAAGAAAATTATAAGTGATGTACTAATCAAATTTAACTGTATACTGTAATAATCTGTTTTACAAATACATAATAATTATTTTTAACTTCTAAAATGCAGACTGTCTGTGTAAATAAAAATGAAATAAATTTTTAAAATCAAACACAAGATGAATACTATATTTTAAAAATATATAATCAAAACAAATCTATCATGATATCAGCAACAAAATGGTAAAATACTTTACCCCATTTTTCATATTATTGCATGTGTGATAAAATCTATCTGGTTCAGGAAATGGAAGCTTTATGGTTAGGAAGGTCAAAAAAATGTTTACTATGAGTAAGCTTGAAAAAGTATGCATTCTTATATTTAAAAAAACCCTCACAAAAACAAGCTCTCTACAAATAAAAATTTAACATTAGTTTACATGTATAAAGTGTGATAAACGAAGTAGCTAAAATTAAAAAAACATTTATCACAAAAAACAATTTGCCAAGCGCTTTCGGTACTGTATACATCATGGCGACATATTGAAACTAAACGGTTGATATTCCAATGCATGCTCAGTGGAACACTAATGTTACACTGACTGATAACGTTTTTAGACTTCGCAATAAACCAAGTTTCTTTCAACATCCTTTTTCTATCATTTGATTCATTGCACACAGTAGTGATATTTTGAGGATAAAATTCATGTTGAAAACTAATTTCATGATTTGAAAAAACAGAATTAATCTGCAAATCACTTTAAAACATTAGGCAATGGAATAAACTACTTCAAACCTATTCATTTCTTCCCTACTATTCTTTGAATTATTTATTAGTCTATGTAAACACAACGGTGATCAGAATCCTATATTATAATCTTTAATTTTCTTATAGATGGCACATAAGCTAAAGAAAAACACTTTTTGTTTTATTATTTACATCCATTTTATCTTTAACCTTCACATTATTATAAAACAAATTCAACTGCTTGTGTAATATAGTTTTTTTGTATCCTACACATATCAAGTCATCAATATATTTCTCAATATTCCTTTTTCTATCTGCTTGAATTTCAGCTGCGATTATTATACGTTTATTTGCAAATGTTCAAGTTCATAAAGAGAATGCTCCATTAAAATTGATGATGAATTTTGGGGGTTGTTTTATCAGAAAGCATCACAATTAATTGCAAAATGGTTACAAGAGTTGGTTGGTTTTGGCAAATATACAATTAAATCTACATTTAAATTTGTTCAGATTTTGGAGTCTCCCAGGATGGCTGGCGATTGTTATACAGCCTTGGATGTGAGTTATATGGATCGGTGGACCGTAATAAATCGATAAGTGTGATTAAAAAACTTTTGTTAGATTATAATATGGACTTATAAAATTAAACTGAGAGTGTAAACCTCTCAAGCGCTTAGCCAATCAGATCACAAATACTGAGACAGAAAATTTAACAAGAAAAGAGTGGTTCCACTCTCATCTTTATTTATCTTTCTATATATCCAAGCCAGTCCAAAGTACTTAGATCTGAAAGTGTGAATCTTAAATATCTTCACACTCAACTCACTGAGTTCTAATTATAAACATACAGCGTGAAATCTTTCAATTTACTACGCAGTAGTTTTTAGATGTTATAACTTGCAGCAATATATGTAAATAATATTTATTTTACAAAGCGCAGACGGTATTGAAATTAAACTGAGAGAGTGCAAACCTCTCAAGAGCTTAGCCAATCAGATCACAAATACTGAGACAGAGAATTTAACAAGAAAAGAGTGGTTCCACTCTCATCTTTACTTGTCTTTCTATATATCCAAGCCAGTCCAAAGTACTTAGATCTGAAAGCATGAATCTTAAATATCTTCACACTCAACTCACTGAGTTCTAAGTAAAGATGAGAGTGGAACCACTCTTTTCTTGTTAAATTCTGTGTCTCAGTATTTGTGATTTGATTGGCTAAGCGCTTGAGAGGTTTGTACTCTCTCTGTTTAATTTCAATACCGTCCGTGCTTTCTAAAATAAATATTATTTACATATATTGCTGCAAGTTATAGCATCTAAAAACTACTGTGTAGTAAATCGAAAGATTTCACGCTGTATGTTTATAATTAGAACTCAGTGAGTTGAGTGTGAAGATATTTAAGATTCATGCTTTCAGATCTAAGTACTTTGGACTGGCTTGGATATATAGAAAGACAAGTAAAGATGAGAGTGGAACCACTTTTTTCTTGTTAAAATTCTCTGTCTCAGTATTTGTGATCTGATTGGCTAAGCGCTTGAGAGGTTTGCACTCTCTCAGTTTAATTTCAATACCGTCTGCGCTTTGTAAAATAAATATTATTTACATATAATGTGGACTTTTGTAAAGCCAGATTTATTATGGAAGTATTGGAATGACTTAATGGTGATATTAGTGCACAATATGGAAAGGCTTATTATCAAATGAAGAATGGTTGGCCAATGGGGTTGGCAGAGAGTGGTATTGTGTGTAGTTTGTGCATTTTGAAAATGGAAAAAATATATTGTTGAGCTATTTATAAGGAGTAATGATTTATTGTATAGAAGATAGGTGGATGTTTTTGTGTATGGTTCAAAAGACATGATAGTGAATATGTTCAATAAATTAAATGAGAATTATGGTTTTCATGGACTATTGAGTTTGAATATGATGGTGTCTTAAAATATTTAGATGTAAATGTATATAAATGCTGTAATATGTTTGGGTATAAAATGCTTGTTAAATCATTAAATGTAAGGGGTTTTATACAACCATCATCGAATGTTCCTTTGACTTATAAAATGCTGGATTCGAGAGTTTTTTGTATCGAAATTTGGACCTTTGTAATTTGAAGCAGATAAAAAAAGGAATATTGAGAAAATATATTGATGACTTGATAGGTGTGGGATACAAAAAACAACTATATTACACAGGCACTTGAGTTTGTTTTATAATAATGTGAACTATATTACACAGGCACTTGAGTTTGTTTTATAATAATGTGAAGTTTAAACATAAAGTGGATGTAAATAATAAAACTGTCAAAAAGTGGTTTTCTTTAGTTATGTACCATCTATAAGTAGGAAATTAAAAAATACAGTTGGTAAAGATTATAATATAAGATTCCTATCACCTTTGTGTTTAAATAAACTAGAAAAAATGAATGATTTACAGGTTAATTCTGTTTTTCAAATCATCAAAGTAGTTGTGGACATGAGTTTTATCCTCAAAATATCACTACTGTGTGCAATGAATCAAATGATAGAAAAAGGAAGTTGAAAGAGGCTTGGTTTACTGTGAAGTCTAAAAACATTATTAATCAGCATAATACTAGTGTTCCACTGAGCATGCACTGGAATATTAACCGCTCAGTTCCAATATGTCGCCATGATTTTGGTATATGGTATCAAAAGCGCTTGGCAAATTATTTTTTTTTGTGATTAATATTTTTTGAATTTTAGCTACTCCATTTAACACACTTTATACATGAAGAATAATTTTCATTAGTTTAATTTAAAAAAAAAAAAAATCATCATTTGCTAAAACTTTTTATAGTGGACTATAAATTATTCATTTTTTTTTTATAACAGTATTTAATTTTAAACATTGATTAAGAGAAAAAATGTAAATTTAAAATATTAAAAGAATGAGTCATAACTTATACAATAATATGTTTTTAGCATATAAAGTTAAAAATCCTGAAAAGTACATTTTTATTCAATATTTATTACCAGTTATTTGGAAATAAATGTACACACAAAAAAGAAGACAATCCTCATATTGTTGGGAAAAAAATTTAAATGATACTGGATAACTGAGAGCTAAAAAAAAAATAATAAATTTTATTTCTTATAAACAAATGTTTAATTTTTTCTTTTTCTCTCTTTAAATTTAAAGAATGGAATAGAGGAAATAAATGTTAACTCTGTATTTGTTAATCAGAATTTGTTAAATTTAATCCCTTATCTATTTTTTTTTAATATATACATACATATAATCCAATATTAATATTCATACATTTAATGTGTTTTATATTTATATAAAAAATAATTCTACAGTGTCACTGTCCACAATATTGATTAAGTTTTATTCCTACAAGAATTTGACTTTCATTATTTAATTATCATGTGATCTTAGAACAGATCTAATGTGAAGAATGAGTCTCTGTAAATATATTTAATGTAATTAATATATATATCATAGTTACAACAAACTGATGATATATTACAGATTTGTATACATCACAATATAGTAGTTATCTACTGATTTAGTTTTATCTCATCTAATGCGCATCTTTTTTTCTTTTCTATATATAAAAAGTTATATTCAAATCCATCTAAATTTGCATGATCAGAAGATTATCACTGTAATTTGGTGTACATCTTTATAAAAATGATAATAGCTATTTTCCATTAATAACAATGAATGTGACTCTCCGTATGATGAGGGCTGCAGATAACTATTTTTTCTTCATGAGGCAGCACATTCATAGTAACTAAATTAAACTAATTATCTGAAACTTCCTTTATTAAGCAGCTAAGAACTTATCCATGTATATAAAGAAATAATGAATGGGAATTTGGGATAGCAATAAGCTACTACTTAAAAAAAAATCAACATTACTCCAGGGGACTCAAACTCTAGGTCATGAGAAAATGCAGAAATTTTAATGTAATATTCATTAAAAATAAATCAAGATTATAGATGCCAGTAGAATGCTTTTTGCATAACTATCAGTTGTTTTCTAAATACAAACACACTAAAAAACCTATGCAAACAATATTTATAATGATTATGTACTCCAATTCATATAATCAGAAATATTTCCTTCCTTAGGACAATGACTATGCAATTTGAATTCATTTATATGAATCTATCCCTCGATTATTTTTAAAAGTAAAAGCTATTTTTTTTTTATCACAACATGATCATATTTTTCTGGAAGACTTGGCAATATATACATTGATGCAGCAATACAGGATGTGTCAAAACCTAATACAAAGTATTTGATCGGGTAATTTTTGTAACATTGATGCAACATTCCAGGAATCTGTTTCTGATCAGTACTATATTATTTTCTTTTGGCCCATCCTGCATTAACCCATAACAATTACAAACTAGTATGTTATACCATTATCAATTTTCAAATGCCTTCATTTCATATAATTTTTTAAACTGAAGAGGTATCCAGCTCAGTATTTTCTCCTAATTACATCTCTATTTTGCAAAAGTCAAATTAGTTTAAATTTATAGATCATGTAGTATGAGTTTTAAGCTCCCTGTTTTGGATTTAATGGTATGTCATATTGCTATTAATCATATAGAAATAAATTTTCTTCATCTCTTGCAAATCATTACTTTTTTTTTTTTTTACTTTGTAAAACCATCATTATAAAACTTATTGTAACTAATGTTAACAATATCAAAAAACGTTATTTCATTATAATAACTAAATGTAAAAAAGCAATCAACTTAATCCAGTTAAATAAAACCAATTTTACATCTATACTTTTTAAATTTTTTTATAGTAATACTTTTATTGTAAATAATGCTTATAATAAAAAAACAAATTTGAAATATTTATACAAGACAAATACTCTTCTTAGAAATATTATAGGATACAATTTGTAGCATTTACATTACTAAAACACATTGTAGTTGATGTGGGTTAAAATAAAAACGTTGCTATTGACCAGATCACAATTTTCAACACAAACAGTCCATCAGATTACTTAAATTTTTGTCATAAATATTCAATGATTAATAAATCATTACCAGTAATTGCCATGGGATTTGAAAAAGTTCTAGAAAAAAGGTATGAAATGTACAGTTTAAAATGAAAAATCTTGCTATTTACATGGAAAACAATTTCCACTGTGTCTCTTAATATCCATGTTTAACAATAATACTAAGTTAATTACGCCAGGCAAAGTCTATGAAATGTTTGTGTTATTGATTGATTTTAAGAGGCTATCTTGTCTCACAGTGCTGAAATCGATCAAATTCTACCTTGCACTATATAATATTTAATATACTGTAACTGAAAGATTATTTAGTATATCAATTATAATTTGCTTAATAATAAATGAAGACACATTAGCATTACCTTAAAAAAAAGAACTGTATCCAAATGTCTGGCTTTCATTTCCCACCATTGTTTATGAGCCTAAAAAAAAAAAAAAAATATTATTTAAATTATTTTTCTTATTGCTGTGTTATTTTGTTCTTCAAAAACTAGTTTAAAAATAATCAAGATAAGAGATATTTATAAAAAATAAAAACACATTTAAATTAAATCAATTGCTAATAGATTTATCAAGTAAGTTATAAACAGCTCGTTAAAAAAAAATTAACACCCTACATATATATATATTGCATTAAAGGTATATTTTATAAGTTCAATTAAATGATATATGCATTTGTTTTACTGACTCCCAAGATTTAAAAACAATTAAGAATATAAAGCAATGAAGTACAAAATATTAATAATACCCAAGCAATTCATTTCAAAAATACAGTAATCCTTGCTAGAATATGCTTCTGAAATTTCTTAAAATTTTACAATATATTTCTTTCTTTTTTTAAAGTTTGGAAGATAGTCATGCTTATCCATGATTCAGTTGACCAATGAGATATCTAAGCACGGATAATTTTCTTTTATTGATTTGACTTATATATGCACAAAGCAGTTAAGTTTGCAATTAAAAGATATTGATTAAAAATTTGAATTGGATTATTACAAGAATAGAATTATGTAAAAATTTCAAGATTTTGTAACATTTCATATACTGAAGGTCTTCATTCAAGTCTCGAATGACCATAATTGTAGAATGAGACAAAGTCTTTGCTACTTCATGAATAAAAACAGACCATAATACAATGTTATCATAATGCATAAATTTAAAAAAAAAAAAGCAGCAATAGATGTAAAAATATAAGATTTTTTCTCTTAACACAGACACTCCAGTGCATCATTAAATTATATTATGGCATCAATACTTAAAAAAAAACTGCTACATAAATTACCAATGAAATGTTGATATTGCGTAACATTTGAAAACATCAGCGTAACTAAGACTATTATTAAAATTTACAATAAAAAAAGTTAATGATTGACTAAGATTTAAAATTGTTAAGATTCAAGGAATAATCATAGTGGAAAAAAGAAGATCACATAATTTTGCTTGACTAAGCACATGGTGATAAAAAATATAGAAATGTTTGTAATTTATAGAAGAGAAAATTTTGAAAAAAAAAAAAAAAAAATTCAAATTTTTTAGTTCCAGATATTTGGAAATAGAATAAATAAGATAATGATTTTATTTATTTGAGATTCACTTTGTATTTTTTTTTAATTTTTTTGAATTTCAAAATGTGGTTGTAATTATAATTAGATTATTTCTATATCTAGTTAATTGTTAAATGTTTGTAGAAAAATTCAGATTTTTTAATTACATTCAATTGTTGTTAATAATACATATGTTAATTTCAAGTAAAATGCCATTATCACAAAGTTTCAAACATCATAATTTGTTTATATTACTAATTTTTTTCTTTAAAACAATAACTTTATCCTTATCAAATACATTTTTAAATAAATTTGTGTACTCTAAATGTCTTTGGGAAATAATCTATGATTAAGTTTTATAATAATAGTACAGATTTAAATTCTCAAGCGTTTGATATAAAAATATTTGAAAGTACTAATATCTAAATATCTACTGACTCACTTTAATAAATTTATTTGTTCAATATATGGCAGAGTGATGAAGTTATCCATAAATGATTATGCATGTTTCAGATATATTTAATTTTATTCTATGTTTAACTGCTGTTTGCATTAAATTTTTGTGTTTATAACTTAAAGAAAAATGCTTTTACTGGAAGGGAAAAAATTAAATAAGTTGATTAAATAATTATTATAAAAGGATTTTGAAAGTAAATTTTAATAGGTCCGTGTCATTAACTTCAATTATAATAAAGACAGTTTCCAAAGCACCATACCAAGAGGAATGGATAGGTCTAGTGAAGCTTGGTACAGACTTTTTTGTGGTACACGTAGTGAAAATTTAAAACCATTCACAATTATTTCATTATAAATTAATAAAATGTGATTCAAGTTGTTAAGTTTCCTCTTAATTCCCTTTTATATCATCAATATATTTTTGATATTATGTAATAAAAATATAGATCTGTTATCTCACAGATAGAATTCTAAGATAATAGGTGGTAAAGATTATCTGTAAAGAAGACAGAAAGACTTTCATTAATTATATATATAAAAAAAATGCGAGTTGTCTAAATTTAATGGATTCAAATTATTGGTACTCGATAAATTGGCATGTGTATGTAAAATTACTCAACTGTTTAATTAATCTATCAAAATTTAGTCTCTCATGCTATGACTGAATTTATGAAGAATTAGAGAGAAATCTATTAAAGCAACTGTAATCACAAATTAATAATCACTAAAAGGAACTAATAAACTTTACACTGTTTCACAATCAGAATATCTAAGGCCAAGTTGCTGTTACAAAATCATTTACTTTTAAATATAAAAACTATAATATGGCTAAGTAGTGCCATGAATATAAGAATTAGATAATGGTCAGAAACCATTTACTTTCCCCAATCATTTTCTTCTTAATGAGTTATTTTTCTCCCAATTATAAAATATAATGGTAAGGCTGTCATTATTTGGAAAACCATATTATAATATAGGCGCGCTGTCCTATCGCCAACCCATATCAGTTGCAGGCTTGCACAACATTTGGTACACCATTTTAATATTCATTTCCAGATAACACTATTATTTACAAGATGATAATGTTCCAATTGATATATACCATATTGTAAAATTTGAATTTAAAAATCATGAAAATATCAAACGTCTATAACTATTTGATTTGAATAGTGATTTACAGAGAGTCTTTTTGGAGTAAGTAAAAAATTGTTATTCTTCCATCAGTATTTTTCAGAGAACTAAGGAAATAACTTAGTATTTTTTCTGATTATTATCCAAATGCGGGGTATCACAAGTCTTTCTATTATTTTATTCAACCTCTATATTAGATAATAATAGATATTTTTAAATTTTCAAGATATATTTTTGAACCAACGAATCTTTTCTATAACAAAAAAAATTAGTACAATATAAAAGTAGTGGTAAGTAACAACTCAACTCACTACAGATTTTTATAAAGCTGTTATGGTACATTTTCAGATCAATAAGTATAGTTCTTTGTAATGTATCAATATATATAAACTTTAATTAATATATCTAATGCAACATTGTTTCTTCAGCAAATGTTGATTTTTAAAATCTAGATATGCACACTAACTTAACAATAAAACAAATAAATTGGAGACTAGATATTTGTGCAATTAGATTTTGACTGTTTTCTAGCTAACTGGTTATCTGGAAAAAGCAATGATTTGTATTTCAGTCATCAAATGATTATGTAAAAATGTTATGCTATTGTTCAAGCTACCTTGGAAATTTCAATTATGCTAAAGTTCTGAATTCAAGTCAACTTATTTGTACCGAAAATAAACTAAAACAAGAAATGTTATTGATCTCGGTTATAAGCTAATAGCAGGCATCAGATCCTAAAAAGAAGAAATGGCACTACAGATGAAATAAAAATTTAAGAAGTATATGATAGTTAGTACTGATTTATAATTTTGGAAATGAGGAAGCATCGCTTAACTAAAAGGCAAGTGGTGCCTATTAATACACATTTTGCTATGGCAAGAAATAAAATGTTAAATAATTTAATGTATAATGCCGATGAAAAGTTTTTCTATTTATACATTTTTATGAAGAGAGCATCTTGATAAATTAAACAATCCAAGCAATATCTACTTACTATTTATGCAACTTTCAAAGTAAAAAAATAATTAACAAATAATTTCATCTCCCACTTTTTCTATGGCATATGAAAACCACCCTGGCTTCTGATATGTAAATTTAACAATCTGAAAAACAAAAGCAATATTTGGTTTTCTAAATCAGTATTTCCTAATATTTTTATAATTAAGACTATTTTTTTCAACTACATGTAAATTAATCATCAGCTAATATATAATATCCCAATGCAATCAATATCTAATTATTTCATTCAGTATATAAATAGGCATATAATACAAGTAAAATGATTGGAATGCAATTTTTAAATAGCACATCAAATTTGATTGGACAGAGGGAGGGGGGGGGGATGCAAATACAAAGTATTATTTCAATAAAATGTTAAATATATCGTCATTAATAATATAGGATATATAACAAACAAAATCAAAGTACTTAATACCAAATCAACAATACAGCAATAGAGTACATGATAAATATCAGACTACAAAATTAAGACCACAATGCATGCATTATAAAGTATAATAATGTTTCTCCCCAAACAAAAAATCAATTTAACACTAACAGCAAACTAAGTTTGATCTAACTTTTGAACCACTAGATCTTGTTTATATTTACTGCAGGACTTTCTTTATAAATGATTTGTTTTCTTTTGTTATTTTGATCATGATTTTTGTTGTTCTTAAAGGAAAAAGTATCATGTTATAGGCTCGAATTTAAAAACAATTACTATTTTACAATTCCATCTGTTTGTTAAAGGGACTATAAATTTTTTATCAAATTGCAAAATTTCAAAATCATATAAAACATTTCAAAACAAAAATACAAAACAAGTACTTACAGGAGTAACTGTTTTCATAAAGGTATCAGGAATAAATAAAGTTCTTGGATCATGGTCTGGATCATAAACAGGTCTATTATGCATATCCCTATATTTATATAATATATAAAAATAATATTTACAAATATTAATTTATTCACAAAGTCAAACTCACTAATAAAGCAGTATTTAATATAAAAATACACCAAGACAAACACAGGCATTAATTAGTATCTCTATATTTTGATAAATGTGGTGTATGATTGTTGATGTTTTTATAAACAGTCTGCATAATCTTAATGAAAGATAATAAATTTATAATCACATGTTAAATATCAGTATACAAGCTCTAGGACAATATTATTTAGTAGTAGGATACCATGTGATTATACAGTAAAGTACATTGAATGGACATACGAGTAATAAAAAAGTTTTATCTCAGAATAATGAGCAGCAAAATCTAATTGTTCTGATTAAATACAATAATAATTTTGTTTTGAAAACATTCCAGAAAGTGATGTAATAAAGACAAACAATTGCAACAGACATTAAGTGCATGAGGCTTCTGCTATAATGATACAAATAATGTGATGATTTTAAGAGATTAAGTATTTGACTAAAACATGTTATTTGACTGTTTGTGGACTTAGAAGATTATAAGAATAACTGTGACAAAAGAGATAAACTGATAGTCAGAGTAAAAATCTCATAAAGCCAAAGTTGATGATGATTATTAGTAGCATATATATATATTGAACTTGCTACCTGCCCTCAAACTGGCTGTAAGGCAATATATTATGGTGAAACTTGGGCCACAGTAAACAATCGAGTAGCACAACACCTATATATGTACAATAAAGTGGTAAACAAAAATGAAAGCAATTTAATATTTGCAGAACACCAAAAAACATTTAATCATAAATTTGAACTTTCTAATGCCGAAATTGTTTGCAAAAAAAAAGAAAAGAAATAATACCAAAAGAAAAATAAAAGAAGCGTATTCATTGCGAATGATCCAAATGCCACCAATCGAAGGGATGCCTGCTTTACAATATCGCGAAAAAATGAACAGGATGATTTGCATTCATTATGTTTACACATAATAATGGCTATGAATATGGAGTAAACATATTCTGAAAGCGCTAAGCTAAATGTTATTTGTGAAAATTTTTATTAACTTCACCTATATACATTTAAAGCGCATTATAAGTATTAAGTTATTAAAGAAAAAAAGAGCCTAGAGAAAATTTTTTTGGATCAAAAAAAAAAGTGAAAGTAGTGTAAATATGAAAATCAATAAAATTGCCTTCAATTTCCTGATAAATCCACCCCAGAAGTTCAAACATCCAAATAATGTCTCAGCAAATGTTTAAATTTCTATATGTTAGTTATTTTAAAAACATTTCATTTTGTGCTTAACGAAATTATTAGAAACATCTTTCATAGAAATTTTAATGTTTACAAAAACTCAATTATTTATTTATCACTATAATTTAATTGTCGAACTGTATTTCTGCTAACTTTTGTTTTTGATGTAAAGATCAATTCACATAAATTTAAATTTTAATATGGCCAAATTTGATGGTTGCCACATATGAATGAATAACAGAATTATATATATGTGTTTATTTTGTTTACAAGACATACTCATTATGGAAGAGTCAACAGTATCAAGTAGTACAATAATTTCTTTTGATATATGTATATTAAACTCAAATCGACAAATAAAAAAAAATTTTTTTTTTCTTTAAAAATCTTAACAATAATTTCTTTTGATATATGTATATTAAACTCAAAAAAGCTAAATAAATCCAATTTAAGTTGTAATCATACAATAACTAAACATATCTGCTATGTCTAGAGGATATTATATTATTACAATTGATAGAGCATCAGTTACTTTGAAATAAATTTATTTAATATCAGTAAAAAAATAGATAAAAAATAAAGAGTAGAAAACAAAAATTACGTTAGAAATCTCTATAGTTTATTAATATGTTTTTGTGTGTGTGTGTTAATTTCTACACATGTTCAGTAGATAAATATAATCTATTGTAGTGCGTTTTACTTGAAGTTCTTCAGGCATCCATTTGGCTGTAACTGCAATATATATATAGGCATCACAACATTTATCATATCATTATATACAGACAATCCCCTGCTATTGTAATATGCAAAACATATTTGCAATTGTTACACTTCCTCATTTGTAGCACACACTAAATCTTGTTGAGTTTTTTTTAAACAAGAGTCCATTTATGCATAATTGTTTCTCATTTGCATAATCAATATGATTGACATATGCAGATTTTCTAGAGTATTTAATAATATCACATGATCACCATTTCTTATGCTAGCACATAACTGTTATTAAACAGGCAAAACTCTCCATACAGTAGTGCTACCCTGCTACAATCAGAGTAATCAATGGATGCCAGAAGGCTTGTGCATAAAATTCCCAGCTATTGCTTACTCATCCAATATCCCCAAACTAGTTTCTGGCTTGTGGCTTTCGTCATATGACTGAGCTTAGATTGAAAATATTATTGAGTTTTCAATTTCATTCTCATAGTTTTGTAGTTAAGTCGAGATAAAAGGTGATTGCTAGAGGATTGCATTAGATCCTAAGATCTAGGTGCAGTGCTCTCAGATCCAAACTCCTCACTGACGAAGGCCACAAGCCAGAAACTAGTTTAGGGATAATGGATGAGTAGGCATTAGATGGGGATTTCCTTCTGGCATCCATTGATTACTCTGGTTGGCACTGCTGCATGGAGAGTTTTGCCTAGTTTAATAATAATAATAATAATAATAGTTAATTTATTCATGCATTGTCTGCAGTCCAACATCACTAATAAAGTCAAGGTAATGCCCCAATGGTTCACCTAAAAACTTTTTGGAACTTTGAAATAAATGCTTACTTGAATAATTCTATCAGTTTCTTTAATTTATCAAGTGAAATGAACAAGTATATTAATAATTAATATACTTTCATTAAATGGTTTGTGTCAAAGTTTCTTTAATTTATCAAGTAAAATACACAAGTATATTAATAATTAATATACTTCCATTAAATGGTTTGTATCAAAGTTGTAAGGTTAGCAAGTTTTACTCAATTAAACTGTAATAATTTGCTATTTATATATACAGAGCAATGATAAAGATGTGGGTAAGAGATTGTGATATGGCTCAACTGATGAGTGCTGTGAATCAATCTTTTTCACATTCTTTAGTCACATGTTTATAATTACATCCTTCCACAAGGTGTTAAAAGCGGATAAAAACCACTCCCTATCTTGTGTGAGAATGATGTAGCGAAAATTATACTACAGAAATATTATTTATTAAATAAACAAGTCTTTTTAAATATTGCATAGTGTTCTTCAGTAAATGTCAAATTTACATATAAGAATACTATAAATGAAAGCAATAATGTTAACTAGTTTACTTAATTGCATTACAAATGTTAAAGAAGGTAAGTTTTTGGGAATAGATGAGATTCCTTGCCATTAACAAACAACAACTTTTTTTTTTGAAAATAAAATTCCTGACCTGTACCTTTTAGTAAAAAAATAAAACTATGCAATCAGCATTTGTAGCAATATGAAACCTATTCACAAAGCAGCATTTATGCAATGATATCAATCTGCCCAAAGAAGAATAACTGGAACTATTACTTTCTAATTACTATTATTAGTTAGATAATCATTTATGGATAAATGCAGTATGCCTAGGCAATTATTGTGACTACTAACCTAAGTCCCTCTCCACCTCACACTTAATGTTGCTTATGACTAAAAAAAATCATTTTAGCCAGACTAGACAAGAACTTCAGTTCAAGAAAGAAGATATAGTAACTAATACACTACAAGTTTCCTTAAATTCTGTAATGATTAGATAAAATTATCAATTAAAAACTAATTAGATGATATGGATTTTTTTTGGCTTACCATCAATTTATGTGAACCTATAAAAAAAGTCCACAGATTCTTATCGGGTAATGAACAATATATCAGTGTTATAATTAATCACTGCACTCCCCCCTCCCCCCAAATGCTTCAAATATCAGTTAACTTTTAACGTTTTGCCTTTATATATATAAATGCCCACTGACGGGTAAAAGCTTTTTGAACATTTCCTCATAATGAACAATGAAAAACCAATACTTGCATAGAATCGTGTAACTGCTGGGCAAAAAAAATTGGAACAGGCTTTCCCTATTGCTTTAATCTTTTATCTAAGATCCATTTAGCAACCCAATATTAGATAGTTAACTGAGTTGGATATGGTCCAACTATCTGCGATTAAAATTCTGAAGTATATTTAAAAACCTATCAAATTTATTTAGCCAAGATTCAAACAAGATTGTAGATATCACGAGGCCATCAATATATATATATATGTACACATCAGTGACGAAGCGTGACTTTTTTAGGAAAGGAAACACACTTCTTTTTTTAATAATGTTTTTATTTCACTTACCACAACAATTTTTACATAATAGCACCTAATATGTATATTACACATATCTAGAAAAATCTGAAACTCTCTTATCTGTAAATCAGAGAATATATTATCAATATATTTTTATCTTCCAAATTCCTTTAACATTCTTAAAAGTGTTAACTGTAAATTAGATCTTAGCATTGTTTGAACTTCTTATAATTAATGATAATGCATTAATCAAATTCATCCTTTGCATATATTAAAACAATTCAACTGTTGGTAAAAAAAGTGAATTTTAATTAAAGCTTTTGATAAGTTTTAGTGAATTTTTCTACGGAAGCACTCATTCTGTTCAATGAACAGACGCTTCATCCCTGGTACATATATTGAAGTGTGTAAATGTATATGCATGTACTCTAACACAGGCATACATGTGTTTAGAGCTAAATAAAAACTTTAAATACCAGTGACTTTAATTCATCTAATTGTTGAATATTATAGATAAAATAAGCTATAGAAAAAACAAAATGATTCCACATTATTAAAGCAGTTAGACATGTTTATATATTAAAAAATGTATTATAAATAAAGAATAACATAAGACATTTATTAGAATAAAAAAAAAGGGGGGGATTTCAATGAAATATAAAGAAGAACAATCAATAATTTTAAAACTAATATTGAAAAAATAATTATTAATAGTTTATATCTCCTTAGATCATTAACGATCCAACAGCCAAAAAATTAATTGAAGACTGATAATGATGTACAAAGAAAACCATTTAAAATGAGTATTCCTTCAGGCTTTTTAAAGATGTAAAAATTCTCTTCTGACATACAGAAAAAGTACAGAAGCTTTTATAAGTTATGATGATATTGAAAATGCTTTAGTAATATCATGATTAATATAAAAAAAAAACCAATTAAGTGAATATTTAGTCAGTTTAGACTTAAATTTTAGCTTGAAGATAATGTATCAGTGAAAAATCTAAAAAACCAAATGGGTGATATTTATTCCAAAATAATACCATTCATTTATACTAATACTGTTGATAGTATTAGACAATATAATACTAATTATTAATAAAATAACACATATCAAAGTAAAAAAAATAATTTCTATAAGAACTTACCTCCTTTTTTCATTTTTTAACCATTCAAAAGTAAGATGAACAAATGGTTTATCATCTTTTTCGTCCATTCGATTTACAGTAGGTGATCCCTACATTAATAGAAGAGATGATAGATCTACCTTATATATTATTTAAAATGTGGACATAAAATAGTTTGTGTCAAAAGTAAAAAATCTTTAAATTATATTAAAGAATCTAATAGAAGGAAGATATATGAAACCAATTACATTAATTATAACAAAAATAATTGTATGAACATATATAAAATATCAATTAATTTGACTAATAACTGGCTAATGATAAATAAATGGAAGGTTATATAATATACATTTATTTTTTTAATGCCTTAAAAATATTGTATGGTTTTAATAGGCCATAATTAATTTCATGTAAAACAGATAGATGTCGCTATGCATGCAATGTAGATCGTAACTGTAAATTAATTGAAGCATATTGAAAAGTGCAAAAATTAATATTTGACGAAAAGAGCTTTTATGTATATGATTATTATTATATATATTATTGCTGTTATATAAAGATATTTTATACAGATTAATTTAAATTAAATACATACAAAGACGAATGCAGAAATGTTGAAAATTTATCTAAGTGATAATACACACATAATGTCATATGTGAAAAATATAAAACATTTTAAGTCATTTTCTGTCTTCAACAATAAATATAAATAACTGATTAGTTATTGTGTGGAAAATCAACTCTTGAATCAATCATGCTAAATTCGGCTAAACTGCACAGAGCAATATTAAATTCAAGAATATAAAAAGTAATGAAAAGTTAAAAAAGTGAAATAACTGATACATATTCTAGACAAATGTGAAAAGCCTATTATTATATAGCTATTGGAATTGAATGTACTCATGACATGAATAAAAAAAAAATTCAAAGACAAATGTGATCAAAGTGGAAGAAGTTTCAACAATTGCTATATTTTTAAAAATTCAAAAAGATAATTAATTTAAACAAAAGCAAGTAAAAGCAATTAATGACGAACATCTAAAATTTTATATAAAACAAACTTCCATTAATATCTTAAATATGTAGTTTTAAAATATTTTACTACAAAATTGTTTTCATAAAAGTTGCTAAAGTCAAGCATTGGTGGCCTGCCTTCCAAACAGCTGGTCCAGTTCGCTTCCCGGTCAATGCTTTGACATATGGAAAAAACAAACAAACTAAAGTTTAATAATCATTTTCTCAATGTTATTGTGAATAATAATTAAGTTGTCTATTGCCCAGTTCATAAGAAGTTTAATCTCCGAAGTGGCATAACTAGAACTCAGATCCAGGGATTTTGATTTCCGGAGCTGACATTATAGTAAAGTATGTAGGAGCATTATTATAATACATGATGGATAATTTTAGAGTTTCTTGAAAAAAGCACTGTGATCAAGCATTCAACAAAAAAACACAAATCACTTGGTAGTTGGACTAATGCATTTCTATTAATATGTGAAACAATAAATATTCCATATGAAGCAATGACTTCAATATAAATCAATGCAGAATATGTTTTAAATATAATTTAGTAAAATTTTATTACGTATTAATGAATGAAAATTGTATAGACCCGCTTTTGTTTGAATAATAGAAGCAAAAATGATTCTATTGATAGGCATTAAGTTCAAGGTTACTTTTTACCTTTATACATGATCTTAGTATATGATTACAGTGGCTCATTTTTCTTGTAAATTTTAAGTTATAATTTTAATCCACTGATTAATGTAGTAGTTAAATAAAATATAAATAATTATGGCATATAAGTGTATACTACTAATATTATATTATTTCTCATACGCTTCAGAAACAATTATTTTTACCTACTTTAGAGCCATCTACAGTAAATTTGAGTTATCAATAGACACCAGATAATATAGTATTACAAAATCCATATCTCCAGACTGGCTTTTGACTTTACTAGAGAAGATTAGAATTCAAAGCTAAAAATAATGAGCTTATGCATTTAGCAACCATCTTTTATTCTTTTGTATTATTCAAATTAATAATTTGAATTTTTTTAAAAAAACCCCCATGAAGTTTTAAACTCGAGTTACTTCATAAATATCTATAATATATTAATATACTGCAGATAGAAAAATATTTACATTAGCAGAATTTGTATTAATAATTATGGAATAAAAGATCTTGAAATAAAATGATTTGAACCCAGAAATTCATATTAATAATATTTGCTTATTATTTTTTTTTATTTAATAATTTTTTTAAAGCATTAAGATACCCAATCTTATCATTATAAATATTTGAGCAACCTGATAAAATCTCTTAATTCAAAAAGATCTGAAAATCAAGGATTTTTGAACATTATTCAACATGTACTTGAATTGATGTAAAAAGATTATAAATCTGATTCATGAGGATTAAAGCCACTATGTTCCAAAAAATTATACAATGTAAGGAAAACTTAGAATGTATACTTTTTACCATATATAATTTTTACAAATTTTATTTGCTCTAATAATAAAGTGCTTGTATTATGGATTACAATATAATAAGTCTTAAAATAGCAATCAAATATCTATATTGAAAAAAATAATCCTATTATATTATTAATATTTTACATATGAAATACATTTACCAATATTCCAAATACAAGGACAAAATATACATGAAGATAATGATATCATTCACATACACATTAACATCTAGTGTTTTCTTAGAAATTTATTATATACAATCAAAAGATTTTTAGAAAGGATTCTATGTATAAAAAAAATGTTGAGGATTTGATTAACCAAATAAATTCAGGTGGACATAATTATAAGCTCTCAAAAATTGCTTAGCATGGTTTGTAAGAATGAACAAATCTTTGTATTTTAAAAAAATCTCAGAGATGAATACTGTATTCTTTATTTAGAAAATATTAGGCAAAAAACAAAAACATCTTGGAAGCAATATCATTATAAATATTAACCTGAATTCAATTACTGTCAAAAAAATGAAAAAAACAATTTTCTCTTTTTATGCTTAAGACAAAAAGCAATTATATAAGATATATTTTTGATTCATAGTAATGCAAAAGATTGTTGTTTCATGAATAATAAAAAATAGCTGTGAAAAAAAATACAAACACACCAATCTAATGTTCTACTATTTGGAACTATAAAAACTTGGATATTGGTTAAAATTTATAAGGCAAAATTATATCATTTTCAATCATTATCAATTTAGTATAGAATGAAGGTCTCTCCAATTTGTAACCTCTTTTTCACATCATACCAGAAACTTCCATATTTTATCAATGCATTTCACAACTTGTCTCTTTCTAGGTCTATTACAATTTCTTGGAATCGAATTTAAGATTTCAATTGTCCATCTATCATTTCTTCTAGCAATATGTTCAGCCCAGTTTCATTTTAGTCTCATAATTCTTTCTATGATATCAATAATACCAGTTTGTTTTCTTACCCAATATTTTCTTCTTATTGTAGAAATAAGTCATACCAATATCAAGATGTTTAATACCTATCATATAAGACTAAATTGTCCATTCACTTTACTACTGTTACACAATGCTTTATTTACCACCCTTCTTCAGAAGGGTGGTAAATAAAGCATTGTGTAACAGTAGTAAAGTGAATGGACAATTTACTATTATGTGGTATACATTTGGCAATGCAATAAGAAAGAGTAGTTATTATACTTCTTGAAGATGTTTAATACTTTTATTGAGATTTTTATTCGTTTCTTTAGCTTTCCTTACTCAAATTATATTTTCTTATATCATTATTAAATTTTATCATATCATTTTATAAAACTAGATATTCAATAGATTAAATTAAAAAATATATCAATCCGGCAACTTTCTTAATATAGTTTATTCCTTTCTATACATATATGTAAGATCTAACTAGCTTGGGTAAAACATAGAGACTCATAAGTTAATATTAATAAAATAACAGTAAACAGAAATTTTGAAGATCTAATTGAATTAACAAATACACACATTACTACTGATAATTAATCCTGCAGAGGTGATAGCTAATCTGAGATACACACTCTTTTCTTAAATAGTATTATATATATTGAGTGCATAGGTTAAGGCTTATAACTAGCTTACATGTCTGTACATAAGTAAGGTGAAGCGATAATTTTTTAAGCAGTTAGCTTGTTATTATAACACATATTTCAAAACAGTGTATGATATTCAATAGTAAAATCTGAGATGCTATATACTCTGAAGCCAGTATAGCTGTAAAAATTATTTATGCCTTGAACATAGCAATATTGTTCATAATGACTATTATAAATATTTTGCAAAACAAACTACATCTGGGTCTCGTTTTATGCAGTAGATAGGTTCCTCAGAAAACACGCACAAAAATAGACTTAACTTACCTTGAAAAATGGGGGATAAGTTACTGTAATTTTCGAAAATTGCATAAAAGCAAAGCAACAACGTAAAATTACTTTAAAATTCGCATAAAAAATAAAATAAAATACGACTAATAAAAAATTTCAAATTTGGAAAAAATTGATCCAAGCCAAACTTTTTTTTATTAACTGCAGTATTTAATTTTATTCAAAACAATATATTTTTATGCGTAATGTACATTTTTTTCATATATGTACGGTATTTTAATAATTATCGCTATTTGAGACATCAGATTCATCATGTGAGGTACTGTAGCTTCTCCTTAAACAAAATCAAGAGGAAATACAACTAAAACGTTTTCCTATCGCTGTTGATCTTTCCCATTTCGCTACGCGATCTAAAATTGAAATTTCTGTTTCCAAAGAAATTCATTTTCTTCGGTATTTTTTCCTCTCCATTAGGGTAAACTAAAAGTTTAAAGTAAAAATAAGAACTTAGACTTACGATAATAAAAAGACCCCAACTCACCACTGTTGGGCAAAATTTAATTAAAACTAACAATTAAAAATTAAATTCTTATTTTTGTCTTTAATTTTCAATTCCGTTTAAAAATCAAATTTCATCGTTTCACATCACATTAATTTCAGATCATGTTACATAATTTTTAAATTCTTTAATTACAATTAAAAATCAGATTTTAATTATCAAATTTAATTGTGCCCACCGCTGTTACTCAGCTTTTAAAAATAAACTTGTGGACACTAAATGATTAATTGATTACAGTCTTTTTATAAAAAGCAAAAATAGAACATGATTTAAAATGCAAAAACAACATACATAGTATAGGCATCTATAACGTTTGAACAGATTTACATTATAATCTTGTAAAATTTAATGTGTGTATATAAAATGGGAAAATCCTGATTTTAAGTGAATTATAAATTTCTTTTATTGCATAAAATCTATTACAGTACTATTATAAAGTGCTGAAAATATTGAAAGATGAGGAAAGTCGAACTCCAATAATGCGCTATTACTATAAATATGATGCAAGTGCACAAAATTGATAATATTTAGAGTAATAGCGTATTATTGGAGTTCGACTTCTGATATAATAATTTTTATCGCATAAAAAAAAACCGCATACAAAGATATTAAGAAGAAACATGAATCGCATAACTTCAAAATCGCATTAAATAAATCCACCCAGGTGTATTAAAGTTTCTGTTTAACTAATGTTAAAAAAATTTTTTGTTATATTTTTTAACAACATCCATGTTTCTATTATTTAAATTTTTTTTTATATTTTTATTCTTTTTAACGGAGAATGAAAAAAAAAATTAAGCAATTCAATATAATAAAAGCAAATCTGCATTGTTTTTTCTTATTTCAGCACATAAATAGTAATGAATTTATCTCTCAGATATATGCAAATTATGCTGCAACTTTTTTCTGTCAGTGACTTTTATAGGATTAATAGTTTATAAAAATTTGATTATTGTATTTCAAAATAACTAAATAAATCTAAATGTGAAAGATAAAATCAAGCTTCTATCCTTTCATGATTTTTTTTTTTTTTGATTGTTTCAAAATTTTCCAAAATAATATTTTTGAGAACAAAACATTTGTGAAATGCTTTATCTATATATTGTAACCATCGCCAAACACCTATCTTATCAACAAATAGCTGGGGTGCCAATTCTATTGATAATAGAATAAACTACTAATCTGATTTTGCTTTGAATTATTATTGAGACTCTTACAATGCTGTCCTACCATAGCTTAGTTCAGTGGGGGCTACAAAGATCTATAGGTGTAAAATGCATGGTAAACATAGGAGGAAACATTATGAATTAATAGGAGTAAAACAACTATTAGTTTTAAAATAAATAAATAATTGAAATTGGTAAAGTTCCACCATTTAAATTTATAAGTTATAATTTAACCTCATCTCCTCCCATCATCCAAATACACTTTTTTGTGTGATAGAATCAAATTAATAAAATAAAGATGCAATACTAATTAACTCTTCTATATGGTAAGGTAAAATTAAATACAAAATAGAGCACTACTTAACCTTTATTGTAAAGTAATTTGAAATAAGTAACTAAATTAATGTCTAATCTAAAATAATAAAGAAATATTTCAGGGAATTAATTTATTGTATGGCTTAACTTTTAAATCTATACTTTATAACAACTGCTAATTACCATCATAAAAGTAATGACATAAATTAAGCATTATCCTAATAAAATAATAGTAGCTAGACAATGAAAAAAATAGGATGCATTTTGATTTCAATTCATCATTTAAATAATAACTAAGTAATAAAATTTCCAGAGAATCATTAATTAGTCAAGCACTTCATCAGATCTGAACATGTTCATCATTAAATTATGGAATAGTGCAATCATATCATATTGGATATGTAAGTGTGTGTGCATGTGGGGAAACATAGAACATGAATGCACGCCAAAGAAGAACTCTGAACAAGGTTTTTAAATAAATAAAACATTTATTACAAGATATAACTAAGTAAACATTTCGCATTTCTAATTCACACATATACGTGTTTTGGATAATTCCAATATCGATGACTGAATTAAAAATAAATAATGTTAAAATAAACTTCCTTGTATTTTATTCCAAACATATACCAGCTCTCAGTCAATTCTGATAAGCTTATGAAAAGAAATATTATAAATACTACACTAGAATAATAAATATGAAATTAAATCTTTTTTGTATTTTATTTTAAATATACGTAACATATTAGCACTAAAATAGTAAAATATGAAACTAAACTTCTTGGTATTTTTACTTAAAATACACATATGCTATTAGCTAACTCCAACATTCTGCTAATTAAATCAGCACCGGGGTAGTCAAACACCAAAATAATACAATAGGGGTTTAAATCTATGAGTAAGAGGTCAAGCTACTCTTCATAAATCAAATAAATAATTCTATTAATTAGCTACACTTTCTTTCCTTTTGTTTGCTCATTCAAAATGAGGATGAAACATTCTGAGAATTGATGGTATAAAACTTAAAATATTGATTGAAGAATTACAAATCAGTGATAGATTTTCTCCATAACTTCAAAATTGATAGTATTTTATGCATGTTTCTGAATTGTGCTACACATTATAAAATAATTAACAGAGCTAAATCTGATCGGTTTATTTGAAATTGGGACAATACTATAATACAGATGATGCCATGGCCAACCAAGCTTTAACACTAATTCTAGTTCAGATGTTCTGTGAAAGAAGTCAATTCTACCTTTATTTTCTTTTATTATCAGCAAACTACATTACACTTGGCTATGAATAAATGATGGAAAAACATTCCACATGGATACATGAGGGATAAGAAGACTTTCTTAACTCTAATCATTTAAATAACAAAACACAGTGACTCCCTAGCCTAATTCAGAGGCTTAAATACTGGTGTGGACTTTGTCTCATCACCGAAAAACAAGGGAAATACACTACTTTACTTCACATAATATAATCATCATAACACACAATGACTTAATCTGAAAAATATAATTGACTCATGACGAATATTTCAATAAACTGAGGGAGAGTTCTCTCAATCCCTATAACACAATATATCATAAATGCTTTAGTTCTCTATAGCCTCAAAATACATTTCAATCTAAGCATAAAAAAAAAAAATAATAAATTCACTCTTAAATAAATCCATAATCCTTCCACTTCTTTTGGCACATCACACCATCTGAAAACAATTTGAAAGTAAGTCATTCTACTTTTAATTCAACAATTATATAAATGGATTAAACAATGGACAGATAGGCATACACACATAAAACACTTTCAAATCACATTGGATAAGGAAATATTGTAATGACATTAATTAATAAGATATAAAAAAATGAATCTCTCATTTATGATCAATTATATTTTAGATTTAAAATATAATAGTTACTGCTAAATAAACCTCATTATTCTAGCAAAGCACAGGTAAAACAACGCTTTTATGTATTTAATTAATATTAACTGATTAATTGAAATAAAAATTTGATTTATGATGAACTACAAATCCTTTAAATTTGAAGCAAAATAATTATTAAGAAATGGACCTCATAATTTCTGGAAACGCAAAGATAAGATAATTTTTATGCATTTACCCTTTCTTAAAATTAGTTGTTAGTTTCCTAATATCAACATCGCATATAGAAATACAATTAAAAACTATATTAAAATAATAACTAATTACCCAGTATAATATTTCTCCATATTATACTTTTCAGAGACATTCTTGAAAAGAGAAATAGTAGTTAAATAATAATAAAAAAATATAAGACAAATAATTGGTTTACCTATCTATCAAATGTTAACAAAATAATAATAATCATCATTAAGTTTTTTTTTTTTAAGCTGGAACATAAGAGTTCATTTACACAGTCCGTAAATAACACATCTTGGTCATGTACGAAAATGAAGATGATAGTTGTATAACAACAGATATTAGTAAACACATAATTTCCTGCAGAGCAAATAATACATATTGGCTCCAATTAAAGTGCATTTCAAAAGTTCATAGCAATAGCTAATGAAACTGCTGGCAATATCACATGTGAAACATTTAATAATGGCAAATCAATATTTATTACTGCATAAGTTTAGTAATAATATACGGTTTAATTCATTACATTCATCAAAGCACTTGTGCTAAGTTATCAAAGTCATCCATCAGGAACATAACTGATTAATTCATAATATCCACTTAAGTCTACATAAGGTTATTGGTAGTATATTTTAATAAAAAAAAATCAAATGAAAACGAGAAGAACAATAAAAAAAAAAAATTCACATCTAGTTAAATGCTCTTCCATTCAGTCAGTTATAAGCACATTTAGAGATAAGTTAATGATTCATTAATTATATGGGTCACACATTCTGTTCCTTAATTCTAGAGTGACGCAAATGGTTAGGTATATTTTTTGTCAATAATAATAATAAAGCATGTTATAAGTTATACACACACATCTTTTCATTTAAACTTTACTCCTTTATAGCTAGTAGAAATTATTAATACAGTTTTTGAAATGTTTTACAAAAACGTTCAGCATAAATTTTCCAGAATAATAGCAAAATTCACACATTCCAATTATTTTCTTAATGTTAGAGATTAAAATTAGGCAAATCAAATTTGAAATATAGACACACATTTCAATTGTTTCTTTTAGGAAAGCAAATTTATAATATAGACACACATTTCATCCCAAATGATGATTTTAAACCTAAATTAGTCAATTGGAAGTGTAGAGAAGATGTACCTTGTTTCTAAAGTTGTTTACGTCTGCATCTTAGTCTTCACTTTCCAAGAAGAATTTCTTAACTATTTTCATCTAGAAAATTAATAGAAGTTTGTACTTTTGAGTTTGAATTATGGAAGAACCAATTTGTAGAGAAAATTGTAGTAATAAAAACCCTTTGTGGAGAGAGAATTGTTGTAATAAAAGAAAGCCAACTTATTTACAAAGTATACCCCTTTTATATCTAATTATTATTTAGCCATCTGTTTCTTCCATCAATCCAAGGTCATTCAAAAGTTCAACTCTAGAAACAAAGGTTACTCCTCCTACTGAACTGAGATAATTAGTTGTAAATATGCAAGAAACTTTTTTTTTAAAAAAAAAAAAAAAAAAAACTTTTTTTTTTAAAAAAAATTAATTAAATTGATCCAATAATAAAATATATTTACATTTCTAAAGTAGTAAAAAAAAAAAATTATTTTAGCAAATAAAATAATTGATAGTGTATTTGTCTATTTGACAATTCACTGCTCCATTGATCTATTAATTCATTTAAAATGTATTTAAACTGGTAATCTAAGATATTGATTATGAAATTAAATATTTTACTGTGAAACATAATATTTGGTAGTTTAATGAAGTACATGAATGGAAAATGAAGTTGAAAGATGGCACAAGCATACATGCACATCCATAAATGCTGTACCACGAGTACTAAACCAGTCTGACCCAAATAAAAGTTCCTATGACTATGAATCAAATATATTGCACTAATTACACTATTGATTGAAGTATCAAAAGCAAATAAACCAGAAAATCATCAAAACAAATACCAATACTGTCTTGCAGACAAATAAGACAAACTTGAATCAATTTAAACTATATACTAACAATTTCTGTGACAAGCCATCCCCCTTTTCTGTCCTTACTGACTAAAGAAAAATATTAAATATCTCAAAACTTTCAAATAATATCTGCAAGTGCTGTCTAAACAGAGTTTTAGATTATTAATGAAAAAAAAAAATAAAATTTCAGGTTATTTCATTTTTTTTTAGTTAGATGCAACCAGCTGTTATAAACAGAGTGAAATTTGAAATAGATTTTAAAAATACAATTGCAAAAACAATCTTCTTTTAAAATAAATTAGCATATATCACTTTCATGAATACAGTTATTATATATAAACACTTGTACCAAAAAAAAAAAAAAAAAACAATCCAAAAACATTAAAATTGTAATCTAATTATAGAAAATTATCAAAACATTATAAAAAAAAAAAAAAATTACAGAAAATTATAGATTTGAATCTGCAAATTTATATGAACTTTTTGATGAATCAAACAACGAAGTTTCTAGGACTCATTTCTGATTATAAGCGGATAATCTTTTAATAAAACCATGATGATGGGGTTTAACCATTTTTCCAAAAGTGCGAGAGCAACCGATCCAAAGTCTTTTTTGATCTTTTAACTGAGCATGATTTTGGTATAGTGAATGATATAAAGTGCAGGACAGTTTATTTTAACTATTCTTTAATAACAATCTTAATGATAACTGGAAGTCACTGTTAACTTTTGAATTATTTTCGCATTTTATGAATTTTTAACTGCAATTAAACTTATTAAATTTGTTCTAATCTTTTTGTAAAGCCCATTTGTTTTTCTAAAAACATTTTTCAGTTATTTTTGTTGTTCAATTCCTTAATAACTTCACTTTACCTCTATGCAAAGCTGTTTCCATATTCTTTGCCTTTTAATTATAGAAATAGTTGTGCTCACCTTGCTATTACGAAGCACACCATTTGACAATACAATAAATAAAAAAAAACAATAATAATAATCAAAATACTTACTCAAATAAATATGTCAATTCTACTTACCTCATTAGCACAAAATGAAGCTAATTTTAATCTAGTTTCTTTGGATAATGTGGGAGAGTTTTTGATTGCTGATAACACATGACTACCAAGACTATTATTTAATTTCATTTTAGGAGTTGAATTTTGTGGAGTACTTCCATTAACTTTTCGTTTTTTTTTCTTTGGCTACAATATATATTAATTAAATAATTATTAATGCAATAATAAATATAAAACTGTTAATAAATATGCAATCAGTGATAATTATGATCTGTGTTTAAGCTAATATATTTTTTTAAAAATAACGTTATATATAAAAAATAACTTACAATCAATAGATTTTGTAATGATAAATAATATAATTATCATGTTTATTTCATAAACAGGTTATAAATATTGCTAAAAAAAAAAATCTAGATTGTACATGATTATTTAAAGTAATGTTTTAAATTTAGAAAATACTCATGTGTGGATGTCTTCTGATACAATACCGTTTTGACAAAATTCACAAAAGATAACTGTTTGGATTAAATCACAAAAGTAGAAGGCATAGGCAAAAAATACAATAAGCATAAAAATTAACTGGCAACTTAATACTTTCAGTATCTAAAATGTTTACTTTTGTCAGTTCTAGATAAAAAATCTCTAAATAAAATAAGAAAAAAAAAACAATTTGCAGTAATTTGCTCCAAGTATATTCTTTAGTGACGTACAGACAAATTTTAAATCTCTATTATATAAAAAAATTTGGCATTAAAGTAAATTCTGAAGTGACAAATATTAAAAAGTTACAATAACAATGCTGACAATATGGCTCAGATACTTAACTTGTATTTAAACACAGAACTTAAAATATAATTTTTAATAATTACTGACACTTTATTACAGTCTTCAAAAATAAGCTTTTACTTCATAAACAAAGAAATTATGTATAAAAACACAGCTGCCATAATTTTGCACTTGTTGTATAACATTTTCTTATAAATCACTGGTAGCAAAAAAGGCTTTTACTATGCATAAGACATAAATTTTGGATAAATTATCTCTTAATTTATATATTTTTATAGAAAACCTGTGTAAAATTTTTTTTATGAAGTCTGCTACCAAAAAATACTAAGCTAACTTAAGAACATATTTAATACTATGATAAATGAAATTAGAAGTAATCTTTTACAAAATTTAACTTCAGATGTTATACTCATTACAAATATACTAAATATATATGAGAAAGGTTTTGTAAACTTAAAAAAAAAAAAAAATCAAAACAAAGCAAAACTCTCCATATAGTAGTGCCATCTTGTGCCAACAAGAGCAATCAATGGATGCCAGAAGGCTTGTGCATAAAATCCCTATGTAGTGCCTACTCATCCAATATCCCCAGACTAGTTTCTGGTTTGTGGCCTTCATCAGTGAGGAGCCTTGGATCTGAGAGCACTGCACCTAGATCTTAGGATCTAATGCAACCTTCCAGCACACACCTTTTAACTCTATTTAACTACAAAACTATGAGAATGTAATTGAAAACACAATTAATATTTTCAATCCAAGCTCAATAGCTTATTAGCCATATGGGTCTGAACTCAATTCAGCACCCATACATTTTGGCACAAGATGGTACTACTATATGGAGAGTTTTGCTTTGTTTTGAATTGTTTAATAACAATTATGTGCTAGTATGAGATAGTGATCATGCGATATTTAGTGGCTTAAAAAAAATACTAATCTAATGAAGTTTAGTATCAGAATAATCTGAGATATACAACTGATGCCTATTTTTTGTCTGTTATTTTAAAAAGAGCTTAAGAAACGATATAACTTGACATAAACATGATAATAAAAATAAAATGATAACTGCATAAAAGTAAATAGTATGTAAACATCAGTGGGCTATGAGAAAAATGTTAAGATCACTTATTTTGATAAGAAGTCTGCATATAATACATATTTAACAATTTTATTGCAGCTAGGACATACAAAATTCATTTTATAATATAAACAGGAAAAAAAAAAAGTATTTCAAATGCAGATCAAGACATATCTGAATATAAATGAAATTCCTAGAATTATAGTAATTAGTGATCACCAGCAAATTTAATAATGAAAGGACTATATATAAAAAGACAAAACTAAGTCTTCACATGATCACCACTTCATATGCTTACACACACTGTTAATAAGAATAATGTGATGTACTGTGACTTCTACTTATAAGGAGTCATGAATCTCTTGGCAACAATGCCCAGAGAAACCTGTTAGCCACTTTGACTTCCCTTTCCATTCCCCATCCCAAGTTTTCCCATATTCTTCTCTACCCTACTCCATCCCATTTCCACAACATAATCTTTGTCAACTCCATAGCCTTTATATCCAAAACCCCCTTATGTTTTCCCAAATCCAGCATAAAATCAATAAGCTACTTAATCACTTTGTCAACTCCATAGCCTTTATATCCAAAACCCCCTTATGTTTTCCCAAATCCAGCATAAAAATCAATAAGCTACTTAATCACTTTGTTCATATTTATTCTTCCACAACTTCCATTATTGGTACCCTTTCTGCTTTCAGGCATTTATACTCAATTAATGGATGCCTAATATTTTCTATGCCTTCCTTATACAACTTGCAGACTAAATCACCCATATTTTTCCATTTATGTGTGTATTCCCTTGTTGCTAAAGATCCCGTCCGAGCCTTAAACAGTAAACCACTTTCCTCGCTATTATCATATCACACCCAATATTCTGTTTACTTCAATAAATATTTAAACTCTTTTTACTCTCCAACTCCATATTCTTTATTAATGCATTTATTCTTCTATCCTATCCCTTAACACTATAACACTCAACAATTCTCCTAACACAATCATCCTACCTTTTGTATAAGTATACTAACAAATTCTTTATCTAAATCTTCTGCACATCAATTAAATACTATTTAGGCTATTCTTTTATTATCCGTATAACTGCAATCTACCGAACATTCCATTTAATGCATGTCTTCCTACTTCTCTTTGTATTTTTCCAAGTAATCTAATACTCCTTTACTAACACATAATGCATCATTACCATATATTAACCCTGCTACTGCCACTCCCTTCCATACAATTCTATATCATATTTATTATACGAGAACACTGTTAATTTCTTTATCAATCCCTTTCTTTTTTTTGCTTCATTTATCAATTTTTTCTCTCATTCGTACAAGCAATTTCTCTGATTACTTAAGACGATTCACAAAGTTATATCTATTCACCACACTTAACTTTATATCCTTCAGTAAAAATTCTTTGGCTTCTCTTTCCCCAGTATTAATCATCATTACTTTTGATTTTTCTTCAATAAATATAATCCACATCTCTTTACCCACCTTTGCGCATCTCCTCAGCACAACTTCCATACCTTCCCTTCTTTCTGCACCCAAAAAACCATCCATCCGCAAATAAGACCCAGCAATGTATATAATCCCTTGCCACTTATTAATGGTATCTCTATCCCTCTTCCTAGTCTTTCTATTGCTCTCCCCATTTCTCTCAAATACAACAAAAAACAAAATAGGTGACAGAGGAATCCTTGCCTTAGTCCCACCCCATTTTTAACTTTAACTGATTCTATATTCCCTAATTGATATGTGTAATAATTATTTTCATATAAATTTCTTAATAAAATCCACTAAAGCTCCATCTATTCCCAAATTTACTAAACTTACCCATAATCTATTTCTATTTACTCTATCATATGTCTTCTCTATATCTATAAAAACCATATATAACTGTCTACCTGTATTCCTATTCATATCCATAAATTGTGTAACTACAAATAAACTATCTCCTATACGCCTATTTGATTAAAAACTTCCTTGCATTTCTCCCACTATATTTTCTTCCATCTATTTTGCAACCCTTTCAGCCACCATATATACAATTTTTTTATACAAAACTGATGTTACCGCTATTAGACTATAATTGTTTAACTTTCTATCATCCTTATCCTTTCCTTTAAATAGTAGCCTTACTCTTGTATTACTCCAACTATCCAGAAAATCTCTTTTCTGTGCCATCTTATTAAAACACAATAATTTTACTTTTGCCCTAAATTCATTACCATCTCTGCTGCCCATCCATCCAAACCTCTTGCCTTTCCACCTTTCAATTTCTTACTTACCTCATTCGGTTCATTATCTGTATATCGCATATTTCCATTACTATATGCTCTCATATGTGATGTGATGTACTGTAGCTTCTCCTTAAATGAAGTCGAGAATCTCTCAGCAATTATGCCCAGAGAAACCTGTTAGCCATTTTATTTACCAAACTCTCCATATTGTAGTGCCACCAAGTGCAAGCATTTGTAAACAATGGATGCAGGTAGGTTTGTGCATAAAATAGCATCCATTGATTATTGCTCTTGGTGATACTACTATATGGAGAGTTTAGTAATCTTATTAACTAAATCTAATATTAATTTAGAGATCATGTCACAATTTTTATTTTTAAAAACTTTTTTTCTAATATAAAGTTGATGAACATTAAAAGCAGCTCAAAATATTATTTAATGGTATCAAATTCTTAAGATTAAAATAGAAATGAATTAATTCACTATCACTTGTGATGCGCATCATTAAGTAAATATTTCTACTCTAAGTAGAAGCTAGTAAGTTTTTAATTGTAAATGTTTTTTGGATACTTAAAAAATGTAATAATATATAAATAAAAATTTAAATTCATCACTGCTAAGGCTATTTTGGACATAAAAACATCATTAGGAAGTTACAATTTCAGAAACACACAAGTTTTTATCTTTAGATTCTACCATTAATAGAATTTTTTTTTTTGTTGAAAGGTTATTATTCCAATGCAGCTACTATTCTGACTGATTGAAAAAAAGAAAGATTCTCTACTAACTTTACACTTAAGAAAGCTCCATAATCTGAATATATTGTACCGATATCTTATCTGTACATATATTAATTGTTGTCTAAAAATTATTAAAATAAAATTATCATAAATAATGCGAAGATTTCAATAAGTTTATAAAAATCTAAAGAGTTTTTTTTTATTAAACAAAATGCAGTTTGCTTTCAAAATGTAAAACTAAAAGTCTAAAATGTTTTTTTTTCTATTATTAGTAATTTGAAATAAAAGTACAAGTAATTAATCAGAAGGGGGAGGGAGATCAACTCAACAATTTTAGAAAGTAAATAAAAGTTATGACAGTTCAAGAATAAATCTCTCTCTCTTGTTTAAGATATTAAAGAAAAAAAAAGTAGTTTGCTAAAAACAATTAATTCATAGTTTTAAGGGGAAAATTAAATCTTAAAACTAAAAAAAAAAAAGGAAATCTCTTTCGTTCAAATTATTTACTAGAGTAAAATATACGTATGTGTGTGAATGATTGGATTAAAATAAATATGTGCATGTTCTCTCTCTCTTGTTTAAGATATTAAAGAAAAAAAAAATAGTTTGCTAAAAACAATTAATTCATAGTTTTAAGGGGAAAATTAAATCTTAAAACTAAAAAAAAAAAAGGAAATCTCTTTCATTCAAATTATTTACTAGAGTAAAATATACGTGTGTGTGAATGATTGGATAAAATAAATATGTGCGTGTTCAGTGTTAAAGAATAAATGAAAGTTAAAAAAAACATTCAGCAATGGTACTAAGGTAAACAAAATCCACAAAACAACAAGTATGCAATGGCTGCTAATTAACAGATCAAACAACAGGATTAAAAGCTTATCTAAGGAATTTCAACAACAAATATAGCTGGCGGATACCAAAATGACAACAGGTCATCCTAATAAATAGTCCAGTTTTTTCATCGGGCAATCAGTTCAAATTGCAGTTCAGTTCAGTCAATCGATCAAGCAATCTATTATGTATCCAGAATCAATCATGCATTGTTAATCGTCATCGGAATCATACGACTTTTGCTCCAGCTCGAGTCCAATGAAACAGCCAACCTGCCCAAGAAAAGTAATGCCTGCCTAACAATTTGAAAATCTGCTGTCAATATCTAACTGTATGTAAGAATAATGCCAAGGAATACTAAGCATAAAAAACCTCGAATCCAACCGGCTGGAAATATTTTCACGTAAAGTAACAACCAGCAAGAAGACAAAGTCTGATTGAAAATAAAGTTCACAGCAAACAGCAAGAAGTATCCACGTTCTAAAATCCTAGGTAACAATATTTTCTTATTTCCATTTAAAGTAGCCATTGCAATAATTTGAAGCCTCCCAGAGTCAATTAATAATGAACTCTATGGCTTGCATAAAGAACTATTGATGTGCGTGTTTGTGAAATGTATATATTAATGATTTATGATCTTATGAATTTCATGTATTTAATGTTCTCTTATATTTTATTGCATAAATTACGAATGTGTGTGGTTCTTATATGTTATTATCATTGTATAGTTTAATTAAGTTCCTATATAAAATCGTTAAAATTAGAAAAATAATGTTTAATTAAATAAATTATCTTTAAACTTAGAGCTTGTCGGTCAATTCTTTTTTTACCACTAATCAAAGCAATAATTTGTTATATATTACAATAGACTGATCTAGTCATGGGATGTTTAGGCGTTGACTTACTTGCCATTGCTCAAAGTGCATTAATTGCTTTGGCAATTAACTGGTGCCCGGGGTTTACTCCGAAACAAAAAAAGTGCTTTGAATGCAGTCGAGAAAAAATCTGTTTCCTTCAAATGTGGTCAGTTAGATATATTTTACATATATATCTGCTGGCTTGGATACAGGTACTCTTTGAGTACTCTCTTCTCTGCCTAAGGGAACGTGGTGGAGCAATATGTACATTGCATCAGGTGAAGATCCAATATATTAATAATAAATTATGTCTCATATTTTGTATAAAAGTCCAATAATTTTCCTTCATAAAGTTATTGTATTAAAGATAAAGTATATAGAGTTTGTCAACTCCTGCAGTGATCTTAGAAATGCTCCACCCGGTTCAATATATTGCTAAGATCATTAAGCATCATTCTATTCATTAGCTTTTTAGAAACAATAATAAATTTAATAGGCATATCTTCTTTGTGAAGGCATGTGCAGTGCATAGAATATCAGATTTCCTAAAAAGTATTTTATAGAGAACTTAGATGTAATTTTTGTGAGAAAAAAATCTTTCCTATTTTATCTCAAAAACATACTAAAATGATGCAACATCGATTGCTTTCACTGGAGGAAAAAGTATGATAGTTCCAATGCTTAAACTTTTAGCAGAAAAAAAGAAAATACTGACATGTGAGCTAAATGACAGCATTGCAAGATATCAAAGAAAAAACTAAAGAACTGTTTATGTCATATGGATGGACATATCAAAGTTTTTGACTTTAAATAATTATGGCAAAACTCAAATTGTTCTCTGTTTCTTTTTTTACATTTTCTTTCTGGTTAGAATAGCTATACTCACTGATAAGTGGATGATAATGATATCAGAATCAAGACTTAGAAATTTAAAAATCAAATCTGCTCGTGATAAATCTTAAAAGTATTTTCTCTCTAACAAAAAAAAAATCACTTTCTTAATAATATATTTTAATAATTTGGTGTTATTTTTCTTATGGGAAAATTGAATAATTTGATTTTACATAAAGTTTTAGTTTAATAATTGAAGCCCAAGAAATATGATTTCAGCCTACATTTTTTTGGACTTTAATTAAATTTTTCTGAGAATGGCTGTATTAAATGATAAAAAAATTACAATTCTATCTAAAAGTATCAAATTCTATGTCTATAATACTAAAATAATTCATTACAAATAAAAAACAATAAAATATCTCAATATAAAAAGAACCAATTTTTTTAGATAGAAATTTTTTTAATACAAAATGAATACCTTTACTGGATTATCACATTCACTAGTATTCGGTTCATCATCTGTTGTTTCTCCTTCATTTTCTTGTAGTTTAAATTCATCTTCTAAAAAAAAAAAAGGATAAAAATATGATATCTGCTTGTACAAAATATTTATATTTATTAAAAAATGTATTATGGTAGCACAAACAAAAACATGCTAACAGTAAATATTTTTGGAGATTATATTAAGTTAGTTAAGCTACATATTATCTGCAAGAACATGTTATATAAAAGTTTAGCAGGTGCTGTGTGCAGGCTATTGGTGGGTTCCACAGGTGATAGATAGTGAATGCGCTTTAGAAAATGAAAGCAACTGTGAACAACAAATACAGTCTGATCAAAAGCTTTAGCTGCCTTGCCGGATAGATATTGGTTTATCAAAGGCTAGGGACTATTTCTGATAGAAAATCTTTTCTGTCTCCTTTTCTTCTTCTTCAGAAACTTAACTTATTGTAGATCCAGCCATTGTGAGACATCTTATCCTAATTGGACAAAGAGACAGTGTGTTTATGCAATAATATTTCCACCCTTTACAAGAACAGCATTTCTGACCCCAACTACTCTTTTTTTTATTTTAATGTAAGCCCTTGAGAATTAAAACAGTAATGACAGAGAGAGGTTTAGTAGACCAGTAATACTTAGTGGTGATCTTTGCTCGGGGCAGTACAATCACTAATGAGTAGGTTTGGAACTGGAGTGGACTGAGACAGGAATTTCATCTGACAAAGATTGTATGACCAATAGCTGAGCTCTATTTAGGGATCCCTTGCATTCCACAAAAGTGGAAGGGCCCAGAAAATATATCCTAAACATGGCCTATATCACACAATCTGATTAGGTAGTTATGCCTAGTGGATTTCTCATTTCAGTGATAGAAATAATAATAATCATGTCAATAGTAATGGTAAAGCAAGACATAACGGTAATATTAAAGATAAACCTTAAAAATCTATTTTATTTTTAAATATAGATACATGGAACGTGCAAACCTTACTTGATATAACTTCTTCAAGACCAATATGAAGAACTGCACTGGTGGCTAAGTTGTCAAGAATGATAATCAATATGGTGTTTAATGAAACTTGTCTCCCAGAGGAAGGATGTTTAATAGAACAGATGGTTGGACACAAGCTTTTTTTTAGAAAGGCAAGTAAGTTGGTGAAAGAAAAATGCATTGTGTTGGAATTGTTGGTAAAGTTGAATTTCGTATCTTCTATTCTTGAAATTCCTCACTGCATCAATGAAAGTCTAGTGGTGTTAAAAATCAGTTTGCACAATGAGACTTCTGCTCATTCTATTAGTGCTTATGCTACGACCTTAGATTCAGAGAAAGATTCTATTACCTGTTGGAGAGCAATATTACAGCAATATCATTAAAAGATCAAACTTTTCTTCTTGGGATATTTTACCACCCCCGATGATACAGACAGTTGGCCAAAAGTTATTGGAAATACGCTCTATTAGTGCTGGAAATTTAAATGGTTTATCATCAAATTTATGCACAACACATTATCATTAATATTCTGCTTAGGCAGAAAACCTGTTAATAAAAAAACATGAATGCGTACATGTTCAAAACAATGGCCTTTAAAAGATTACATTATAATTAGAAGATTACAATGGAAGTTCGCATCATGTGAGCATATATGTGCACAGATTGTTGGATAGCCAACAAACGAATATGCTTTAAGATTTATATCAGGAATCGCGACTGGCAGCTCAGGAGCCGCATGCGGCTCTTTTAAATAGGAAAACTGCAGCTCTTATTTTGTATAAAAAGTAAATATAAATTTTATTTATGTATACTAACATGTAATTTTCAAATTTATTTATTAAGCCCATAAGGCGTATGTAATTAAATAGCAAGGATTTCATCTTTTCGCATATGCGCCATAATAATTTGTATAAACTCAATGATGCTGTGTTGAGTACAAGGTAATTTGTTACTAATTGTATTAATTTTATTATAATTTATTAATATAAATGTGTATAAATTATTGTGATGACTGTTGAGTGATTTAAATTTAAAACAGCGAATTGCACAGTTTTCTTTAATGAATTATATGAAAAGTAAACACACGAGCAGACCGATTGATTAAAGTCTGAAATCTGAAGAATTTATTATTATTAAAATGCATAAAATATACTCCAAATTTGAACAAATTGGCTGAAAACATAATAGTTCAAAAACAACTTTAGTAAATTTGAATATTAACATATGTATCTTTGTATTTATATAAATAATTTTTTTCACTGATAAAATTTTATAATACAAATTTATTGTATTTATTAGAAATTTAGAAAAAAAAAATCTAATTAAAAAAAAAATAAATTTTTTTTTCTGTTACGCACAAAAATATATGCAAGCTTGTATATGCATAATTAATGTTATTAAATTTATAAATAATGAAAAAAATTGATTTTAAGTTGTGGCTCCCTAAATTTTTATTTTTCTATATTTTTTGTCAAAATGGCTCTCTGCCTCAAAAATGTTCCTGACCTCTGATTTAATTAAATGATAATTGAATAAGAAACATATTATTCCAATGATATTCATAAGAAAATTGACGTTCATTCTTTAGAAAAATCTACTATGCATTCTATATTTCAGCAGCTATTAAACATTACAATTGTTAATTTGTATCTTCAGAATTATCATATTACTGAAGTATGGAATTCTCTTAAAAAGTGCATTATGGATGAAAGTAAAACTATTCTTGAGTTCACAAAAAAGAAAAATCATGACTGCTTTTCTGCCAAAGATCTTATTACTAACGACTTAATTAATTGTGGTATTTTCCACTTGGCAGAATAATAGATGAAATGTGAAACAATAATAAATATTAAGATTTGGAAGCAGAAATTCAATAACTAAAATGGTTGGTGGATAAAAACTGCAAAGAAGATACATATATTATCGTGATCATTCTAGATCTTTTTTTGGATGCATTGAAAGCAATATATTGTCCAGAGATGAGAGATCACAATCCTAATAAATCAAGCAATGACTCTTTTGTATGATGACAACTTTTAACAATATATTCATTTTATGTAATTTAGAACGGAAAAAAATATCCAACATATTTTGAAATCAAAACAGCTCTTTGTAAACTTAAAAATAGAAAGTAAATGGAGAATTTTTAAAAGCATTGGGATATGATAGCTTCAAAAATATTAGAATTTTTTAGAAGTATACGGACTTACAAAGTTGTATCACTTGATTTTAGAATGCTTTGTTTCAATTTTTAAAAACAAAGGGATTAGACAAGATTGCAGTAATTATCACAGAATATCATTAGTTTCTATCACAGGTAAGATATTTTCAAAAATTTTATTGAGAAGATTGTTTCTAGTTATAGGTGAGTGGTTTATCAGGAACTCAATGTGACTTACAGAAACAAGAAGCATTACAGATATAGTTTCTATTACCAGAACATGTAGGAAAAATGCCAATAAGAAAGGAGTGATTTATATATCGCCTTTATTGATTTGGTCAAGGCATTTGATTCAGTTAATAAAACAATTCTATGGCATTGTTTGAAATTAGTTGATTGTCCACTAAAGTTTATTTATGTTATACAGTTTTTACATGATGGGATGAGAAAAAGTGTTATTATTATAAGTGGAAAATCTGAGATATTTGAAATAAAAAAACTGGTGTTAAACAAAGATGTGAATTTGTTCCAACATTGTTTTCAACTGGAATGCTTTATAAGCGGCTTAATCAAACAGGTATTAAGATATGAAATTTTTAATTTAAATCGATTAAAAGCAAAAACAGTTTCTTTTGGATTCTAGATTTAGTGTGCTGATGATTGTGCTACTTTTATCGGTTCAAAAGAAAATGTACAGAATATTTTTGAATGCATCATATAAATACTGGTTTATTAATTGATGTTAAAAAAAATTAAAGTTCTTTATCAATCAATGACCGAAAAAAAATTCTCAGCAACTTTTAGCTTGGATAATTGTTAATTTGAGAATGTAAATCAGTTTAAACACCTTGGTAGTTTTATAAAAAGATAAGTGGACTTAGATGTTGAGGTACAACACAGACTGTGCTGATGCTGCTTTTAACAAGTTAAAAGGCAGAATATTTCATTACAGGAAAATCAGTACTGCAACTAAGCTATATATAGAATCATTATTTTATGTAATTTATTATATGAAAATGAAACATGGATATCCTACTGACGCAATATAAAGCATTAGAAGTTTCATTACACATATTCCTTAAAATTTTTAAAAATACAACAGGAAAATGAATCAGTATATTATTTAGCATGCTGGATGTGATAGCATTGAGTTCACTATTGTAAAATTAAGCCTCCATTGGATTGTACACTAAACAAAAGAACAATGGAAGACTACCTAAAAGTGTACTTTATGATCAATTCAAGCAGATCTCACAATATAAGGATTACCTCAAAAGGATTAAAAAAAGAAATATCAATTGTTTCCATTAGAAAAAAATGGCAAAGAATAGAATACATTGGAGAACTACAGTTAATATGGTGTTGAAGTATTTCAGAAAGAGTTAAGACGCACAGCAAAATATGAAGTAAACAGAAAAATAGCCTAGCATATTCTATATATGGATATATTTGTGATTCACAGATGGGTTTGTACAGTCATCACAAAAATCATTTCAAAAGTAGTTTTTTTTCTATTCTTTTTCATTATTTTTTTTTAAGAGTTGATTTCTGAGCTGGCTGTATATTTGATCTTACAAATATAAGTATATACATTTTGTTTAGTTAAAATTCTACATTCTATCAGTTTTAAAGCAACCAGATAGATGCTAATAAAAACTGCCTCAAGAAAGAATATTATTAAAATTAAATTATGCTATTTACTAATAAAACTAAATACAATAGCACCATTCCAATGTTAGAAAACTAAATAATTATTTATAGAAATGCAATGGAAGCTGCTTATCAATAACTTGATAGAAAAAATCCATGGTAGAATATATAATTTAGAAATAAATTGAAGCAGTAATTAAAGTTGCCTTTATTCAAATCATTTTCTTTTCCAAATATCAAATGACAAAATAATGGGAATAGTTTTTCACTGAGCAAAAATGAACTTTTATTATAGTTTAAATAATGAATATTTTAAGTTTAATATTAGAATGCTTAATTTTATCAAAATGTTTTTTTTACATTTTTTGGAAGACAAAAGCTCTCATATTCCTACTTCAAAGTCATTACTAACATATATTAGTGATATTAAAATATTACCATTCACAAACATAATTTTTTTACACAATTAGGATGCTGATTTCAATTTCCATAGATAGTGGACAAAAGTGCTACAGCTATCTTCCCCACAGTTACCATAAAATGTAATTATGATAGAAGCTTATTCCTATCTTCGTAGGTCTTTACTAAGCTCATGCCCGAGTTATTAGTGTTGGAAACTTTAGTAAATCATTTTTGCTGTATATATCATCTTCTTAAAAGAAATTCAAGAATCAGATTAAAATGTAGACATGAACAGTCACACAATGAATAACAATTTACCACTACAACCTATCCTGAATGGAGTTATTTTCAGAAACAAATGAGTTCTAATCAAATCACTTCCAATATTTAAAAATATAAAGACTATTTGTTTAGAGAATTGCACCCTCAATATTTGATATTACACAAAACTATTCTAATGACACTAAAAACAAAAACAAAACAACAACAATAATTTAAAAAATGATTTTTTAAATGTATAACAAGATGCACTATTTATGTTTATATACATATAAAAAAGTGCATAATAGTAAAAGGGGGATCCAAAAATAACTGGAATTGTTCTCTGGTAGGCCTGCCATACCTCTTGAAGGAACCCATTTGCATTAGTCTGCAGAAATTGTGGTCCATGTAACACATTTTTTTATAAAGTGCGTTTTGTTTATTTGTCAACTTTTGTAATGTCTGAAAAGTTGAAACAATGTGAAATTCTGTTTCTTATAGAGAAAAGTTATAATGCTTAAAACAACTTACAAGAAAACTGTTTTGGTAAAAACCCAAGTTTCTGAGGTTTAACAGAAGTTTCAAATTCACCATGTACCAAAAAAAGCATGGTGAGTGAAGTCCAATGTTAAGACAATGCTGATTTTTTTTTTTGGATGCAAACAACATTGTTCACTCAGAATTTGTGCATAATAATCAGACAATTAAACCTACAAGTTCTGAAGAGTTTGAGTATTGCAATAAATCATAAAAGATCTCATTTTTGGCTTAATAAAGAGTACAAGCTTTACCATGACAATGCGTCAGCGTACAAAGTTTTGAGTATGAAACAATCTTTAATTAAATTCAACATGATCCAGGTTATCTTTCGGCCATATTTGCTTGATCTCATTCTGTATAGCTTTTTATTCTCCTGATTGAAAAAATGCCTCAAAAAATTTTCTTTATGCGAACTTATGCAGGTGTTAAAAGATATGATAGTGCAAGAGTTTTCAAACTATTTCGAAAAATAAAAAATATATTTAGACTAGTACATTGCATTAAATAGACTATACTTTGAAAGGGATTCAATTTGTAACACCTAAATAAAAAAATACACATTTTTTTAATTATAAAATTCTGCCCCCTCCAAATAGTGAAGAGTATTTACTATGATAATATATGTTTGAAATAAAACATCAGTTTGCCTATATAGATCTGAAATAGCCTTTAATTCCTTAATAAGGGATTCAATTTGTAATATCTAAAGAAACAAATACACATTTTTTAATTACAAAATTCTGCCCCCCCCCCCGAACAATGAGTATTTATCGAGTATGATAAAATATGTTTGAAATTAAACACCAGTTTGTCAATATAGATCTGAAATAGCCTTTAATTCCTTAATAGCAATTTCAATGTTAAGATTTTATCACAAACAGCAGCTGAAATGCAATTAAGAATTATCAATGTGTAGGTCTATTTGAAGGAGGAATATCACAAAGCAATTTAGAAATATTGTGTTTTTTTTTTGCAAATTTTTTACTTATTATATTATACTAAAATAAAAATACTAGTATATTGTAAATAGTGAACTTTAAAATGTAATTAAAGAGGATTTGAACACAGACTTTTAAGCTTCCATCAACTATTCTCTCCATTTTATATAACCAATACACATGGACCACACAAATGTGAATAAGATAAATGATCTCCAATATACTTATTTCATGCTGAACCAGCACTGATCCATTGGGCCAGACCATTATCTCCCACACATATATAATCAGAGCTCAGTTTATATTAAGATAGTAAATCTTTAAACTTTAATGGACAGACTTTCAATCTTCCCCCAACCTCCAATTCTTCAGCCATCCATACCACTGAAAATCTGATGATGGAATGCTCAAACTCTTGTTGATGTCAATATTGTTGTCATACCCATGATGATCTTAACTCACTCTGATCCCTTATATATATATGACCTTAATACGTGCATTTAAATACAGAGGGATGGGCAGAATTCAGGCTGAATCTGCATAAATCAATACTAGTACATTGTAAATACTTAACTTCAAGATGTAATTAAAGGGGATTTGAACAACTGATGAGTGCTGGTTCAGCACGAAAAATACATATACACCTGGGTCTCTTTTTACGCACTTATTTAACACGATTTTGAAGTTACGCGATTCGTGTTTCACCGGAAGTCGATTTCCGATAATGCGCTATTACTTTAAATAATAAATTTCGCGCACTTACGTTATATTGAAAATAATAGTACATTATTGGAATTCGACTTTCATCTTAGTAATTTCAATATTTTCAGTGCTTTATAATAGTAAGATTTTATGCAATAATGAAATTAAAATCATGATTTCTACATTTTATGTATACACATATTAAATTTTACAAGATTATAATGTAAATTTGTTCAAACATTATGCGTGTTAATTTTGCATTTTAAATCACATTCTGTTTTTGCTTTTTAAAAAAGAACGTAATCAATTATTATTTTCTTATTAATGACACTAATCATTAATGTGCTCTTAAATTCCAACGAGAGCTAAATGGTTCTATGTCTGGATATCGCGAGCTTCGTAAACAATTAATAAAATCATAGTCTCAAAGATTAATTACTAATTACGTTGTCACCAGAAAATCATAATAATTAAAACGTGTATAAAAAAATGTCAATTACTGTACTGTAAATTATGCATAAAAATATATTATTTTGAATAAAATTAAATATTATAGTTAAAAAAAGTTTGTCTTGTATCAATTTTTTTCAAATTTGAAATTTTTTATTAGTCATATTTTATTTCTTTCTTTTTTTTTTTTTGCGCAAATTTTAAGGTAATTTTACGTTGATGCTTTGCCTTTACACGAATTTTGAAAAATCACAGACCGCATCCCCCCCTTTTCAATGTAAGTTATATCTATTTTTGCGCGATTTCGTTTGTGCGTGTTTTCTGAGGAACCTATCTATCGCGTAAAACGAGACCCAGGTGTACTGGAGATCATTTACCTTATACATATGTGTGTGGTTGTATAAGATGGAAAGAATAGCTGAAGAAAGCTTAAAAGTCTGTGTTCAAATCCCCTTTAATTACATCTTAAAGTTCAGTATTTACAATATTCTAGGATTAAGTCAAATATTGCGCTGCACACGCACTTGTGCTTGAATATTCTAGGATTGATTTATTACAGATTCAACCTGAATTCTGTCCATCACTGTATGCATTTAAAAGGACACCTTTAGGTCATATATATGAGGGGGTCAGAATGACTTAAAGTCAACATGGGTATGACAATAATATTGACATCAAAGATTTGAGCATTCAATCATCAGATTTTCAATGGTATGGATGGCTGAAGAGTTGGAGAAGATTGAAGTCTATCCATTAAAGTTTAAAAATTTGTTATCTAAATATAAACTGAACACTGATTATATATATGTGTGGGAGATGATGATTTGGACAAATGATGAATGCTGGTTCAGCATGAAATACATATATTGGCGATTATTTATCTTATTCACATGTGTGCAATTATGTGTATTAGTTATAAAAGATGGAGAGGATAGCTGAAGAAAACTTAAAAGTCTGTGTTCAAATCCCCTTTACTTATTATAAATTTAATTTTCTTTACGAGTCACGATTTCTGCCAAAATGTATAGTTATTATTATTTAAAAATGTGAAGATGATTAGAATAGTAATTCTCAAAGTTTTAGAGTTTGTAACATAATTATATACTGTTAATATTTTGCTAATATAAACAATGGGTTCAACAGATACATAAAAAATATCTCGATTTATATATTTCTAAAGTCTTATGTAATTATGGTGTAGCTTTTTTCTATAATGGATGCAATATTTTTGATAGATAGTGTCAAAAAATGCATTATATTTAAGCATGTACAATATATCAGGTATAAAAATTGTTTAGGAGAGAGAAAAAAATATTATCTTCACATTATATATTAACAAAAATTTATAAACATATATATTTTCTAAAAATAACTAAAGCATTTTGCGACATTCCAACAGGCCAGAACACATTGATTAAAAACAATTGTTCTACAATAATAATTAAGCACAGTATAAAAATTCTCTTTCCTCTTAATAATGTTTCTAAATCTAGTTCATATATGATTATATTTTCTACACAAATATTCATATTATTATTTAATAGCAAAATATGTTTTTAATTTGATTTTCTAAAATCTAACAATTATTAAATAATAAAAAATGTATTATTTATTTTTCAATAAAATTTTTATATCAACCATTATTATCACTTACTTCACAAAAAAACAGATGCAGATGTTGTACTTTAGCAAACCATGTACTAACAAGTCTTTCAGTTATGTGCAATATTACATTTTCATTAATGGCTTTAGTGATGGTAATATGATATTCGTTAGTGGCAGCTGATTTGTTGAAATTTTGCATTCCTTTTACAATTGCGGGAAAACTATAAGCATGACAATTACAAAAATCCAGCAATCTCTGCTGTTTTAATTGCTTTTTAAAATGCTGTATCACATGTTAAAATTGGACAAAATTTGAATTTTTTATTAACACTTTCATGGATCATTTTTATTATTGGACAAGTGACAAACTCTTTGATAGAAATATTTTCATCTTTTAATGTATATTAATTTTAGTTTCGTTTTCAAAAAGTATATTAATTATTTGTAATGTTAGGAAAGTAAACTAAAGTTATTTCAAAAATATATTTTTATTTGTATTTTATAGAAATATTCAAAAGCGGAAAAATAAAAAAAAAAACATTACGAGCAAATTAGAAGCAATGTAAATGTCATTTAAATCCCTCTCAGATTTGCCGTTACGAATTTTTTAGAAAAAATCTTAATGTTTTTCTCAAAATAATTATACTTTCAGCATATTATTAAAAAAATACATCAAAAATACATTATAATGCCAGAAAAATATTCTAAAACATTAATCTTTGTTTGAAAATCAAATAAACAGCTTGGAGCAATCTAAACTCTTGACAAGATGTCAAAAATTGGTGCTACAGCTGGTTTCCTTTTCAATTTACAATCGTGTAAAGTATACAATGTTTTAATAAAACCTTACTACTTTTGTAAAATAACTATATTTTTATTAGAAATATTTGATTTTATGAAAATTATTAATATGTACGAAAAATAATAAAAAAGACACTCTAAAACATATATTTCATTTTCAGTGGTGAAAAAATATTTATCAAAATCATCAGCCAATAAGAATTGAGAATAGATTATCCAACCAATCAGAACTGGCCTTCTTCTTTTGTAACTTAAAACACTCCTAGTATTGATTTTTTACTTGTAAAATAATTCAAGAGAGGGCAGCATCTTACAGGCCTTGCTCTAAGCTTAAAATTGCGCATATATTTATCATTGTAGCTCATAAAATGGCTGAGTTAGAGCAATATAAAGGTGACAATGCAAATTCGCGTTTCGGGCTATTAAAGAATTAATACTTTTATTAATAGGTTAATTTAAATTTTTTCTGCTCAATTTACTAGATTGCACGAAGAAGACAAAGGCACATTTTTTTTTTATCGGCAAGGCTCTGTAGATAAATGGATTAAAAATGTCACGATGATCCAAGGCCTTCATCCTGATAAAAATGTTATATCATAAGTATTCAATTTTAATTTTCCCAGTATTTAAAATTTTTCTATTATTTGCCTACTATTATTTGATCAATTATAATTTATTAATATGTTTGCATTTGTATTAGTATGTAAATTATACGTCTCTTCAAATATAACGTAGTGGTTTATGTACAATGTAATTTTGAGGCTCATAAGTATTCAATTTTATTTTCATAGTATTTTAAATTTTTCTATTTAATTGCATAGTATTATTTTAAATTTTCTCATTATTTGTTAAATTATAAATTATTACTGTGTTTAGTATATAAATTATACTTGTATTTAAATATAATATAGTGGTTTATGTACAATGTAATTTTGGAGTTCTGATCCAAGTTACCTTATTGTATAAACATAATGATTCTCAAAAGGTTTAATAAATTATTAGTGTGTTTGTGTTTGCACTTGCATGTCTGTGTTTGTATAACAAGTAATGATTTTTATATATAAAATTAAGGTATTATAGAGTAGTGCAATGTAAATTTTAAGACTGACTATCAGATGTACAGAAAGGTTGCAGATGATAAAGCAATCACAAAATTTACTGGGCATAGTACCATGTGAAAATAAACTCTTAAAACCAATAAAGAGAGGTTTCAAGTGGGTGATAGCCACAATGGATATGTATACCGCATGAAATTGTATGCAGGCAAAGAATCAAATCCGGATTCTTGTCTATGCCTTGGTACTCATGCTATGGAGTCAGTAGTTTTACTACATCTTGCATCACATTATTTTCAAGTCTATAGCTAGCAAATGAGCTATATGCAAATAAATTATATCTCTGTGGGACAAAAAATATAACAGGATAGTATCACTGATATGCACAAAGAATATAAACATTACTGGTATACACAAAAAATATAAAATGAAGAGATGAAACTCATTTTATCAATGATGCAGACATCAGCGTTCAATTTCTAGTTTTGGACAGACAAGAAGCCAATTGCTATGACAAATGCATATTCACCTTCTGGAAATTTATTAGAATAAATCTTTTTCTTATTGACGTGTTAAGATTTGTTAACTTTTAGGGTACAAGATAAAAATGAAGAATTCTTCTGAAGCTATGGATTATTTCAGATAAGAAGTATTATATATGGTTTGAATGAGAATTTTGTGAGGAATATGAAGAAATTATCAATGAGGATGTAATTTAAACGTAATGATAAATTAGAAATTATGAACAAACAATAATGTAATAATTATTTCAGATGTTGAAATTTCTTTTTTAATGGTAATCACTATTTGACCTAGCCTTATTGTTTTCCTGTCAATATATAGCATTTTGCTCTAACATTATTAAAACTGAAGTTATTGTGAAAATTGTGTCTCAAGTCAGTTTTTTAAAAATTCAGTATGGTGCCTAGCTCAAAAAATTCAGTATGGCGTCTAGATCCTTCATATAGTTAAGATAACGTTTTCATCTTTTCTCTTTTCCTTCTAATTTCCACATATCATTATATTTTCATAATTTTAACAATCTTTTTCACATAATCATTTTATTATAATTACCATTGAAAATTTAATCTATCAGATTGATCTTTTCCATTTAATTTCAAACCTCCAATCATTTTCATTTCATAGTTATCCAATTTTTTTACTCATTTAATTAAAGCCAAACTTCAGGTAAACATTTAATAAGTTCATAAACTTTACGTTTTTCTAATTAAAATTTTAAAACAAGCCACCAAAGTGATTAAAATAATGCCTGCTATAGCTGAGAATTAACAGTAGCAGTATTATTTTCACATTCTATGTTAATAGTTATACTTTCTTTAATGAAATCTCAATGAAGATCCTTTATAGAGAAATATTGCGTGTTCAGAATATCAAAGTTCGCATAAATATTACCAAGCTATTTATGACTGGCTGTTCCACTATTTTTATTATTAGTTAACATACTTAATAAAATACATATTATATTAATATTTTCTCTATTAAGTAAATAGCCTGGCATAATACAAAACTTAAGCCCTCTAAAAAAAAAAAAAGCTGGATCAAAAAACTGTATTTTCGATTTTGAATAGACATTATTTTGTCAAGTTAGGAAAAAATCTGCATAAATGGTCAAGTAAACAAAAACAGACCAGAAATGTGAAGGCCTTAACATTTATTGTTTCTTACATAAAAAAACTGTTAATAAAAAAAATATTCTGACTGGAAGAATGCAGTATTAATATTTAAAAAAGATGATAAAGAAGATATCAAAAATTACAGACCCGTCAGTCTTTGATTACTTCTATACAAAATTTTTCTAAGGTAATTACAATTCTTCTACAGCAAACTTTGGATTTTAACCAACCAAAAAAAAACAACAACAACAATAACAAACAAACAAAGTAGATTTAGTACAGTGGATCATATCCAAATATTGAGAGAAGTTATTGAAAGCTTTGGATTTGTAAATTATAAAAAAAACATTTGATTCTATAAAGATTTTTTCAGTGATTAAAGGATTGGATCATCAAAATATAGATTTAAGGATATTATCATATTCTGAAGAATATTTATAAAAATGCAACAGAAACAATCACATTAAATAATAATAATAGAAAGAGTAACATTGAGAAGAATGTATGACGACTTCATATTTCCAAAACTTTTTACAGCAGTTTTGCAATAAGTATTTTGTGGATTAAAATAGGAAGCTAAAGAAATAAAAATAAATGGCGATTATTTAAATTATCTAGATTTTGTAGATAATATTGTTTTTGCAAATAATGCTTTAGAGTTTCCAGAATTGTTACAAGAGCTAACAGATGAAAGTAAGAAAATAGGACTAAAGTTAATATTAAAAGGATTACAGTAATGTTCAATGGATTTTCTCAAAAATAAATAAATAAATAATGATAATGATGAGTTAGAAAGTTAACAACTACAAATATCCAGGCCAAATTATTACTACAAATGGAAATGTAATGCATTAAATTTATCATAGAATTAAACTTAATTGGAATGCTATTGGTAGAAATAACTAATACTAAAAGGAAATATGCCTACGTATTTGAAAATAAATTTTTTAATAAATGTGTTTTACTAGTTCTTTATTTAGGAATTTGAGACGGGGACACTTAGAAGAGCAATAAAGACTTCAGACCAGTTAAAGAAGTATGGAGAGATGATGCATGTTAGGAATAACAAGAAGAGATTGAAAATAAAATCATGGGTGAGAGAACAAACAGATATTACTGAAATCATCGAAAGAAATAAGAGATTAAAATGGAGTTGGGTTGGACATATTACCAGAAGAGATAATAGATGGACAATTGAAATCCAGTTTAGTATTACAAAACATTGTAAAAGACCTAGAAAGAGACCATATGTGAGACAAATGGATGAAATAAGTAAGTGTGCAGGGGTGGGGGTGGAGATAGACTGAACTTGGAGAAACCATCCTGCAGTGGATTGATGATTGAAAATGATGATACCAAAAGTATACTGGAGTTAGTAGAATAACAGCATCTTTTTAACAAAAACAATATTTATATTTTAATTTACCTTCATCTAAGTTGTACTTAAAATGGGTAAACAGTTTCCAGAAACTTTGTGAATTAATGACTATTTTATTTAAATCCTAATTTATAACAGTTGTATTCATTCAAATATCTCACAAGTTACACACAATTAGTGCATTTAACAATGTTTTGTTTGCTTATTATAGTTAAAACTGTTTCCTGATTTTTTTTTTTTTATAAATAAAAAAGTTATAGATCTCAAAAAAAAAAAAAGTGTAAATAAAAATTTTATGAACCTCTTGTGAATACTTGGCTTGGAAAATTTTTAAACTAACAGATCCATAACCTAGTGAGAATGAATCTTCCCTCAAATCAGATGAAGGTGGAATTCCAGCTAAAAGATAAGATTAACTTCTGTAAAAATAAAAATATGAGAAATATAAAATCACATGCAGATTGTGCAAAATAGTTGCCATTTGATTGTTTAACTCATGATTGGAACCTTTAGCTCCGAATTAATGACTTTAACACCTTATGCTAAACTTTACAGGAATATATATATATATTGGGATTCAATTAGCTAAAGTTCTGCCTTTTCTTATTTTTGAAGAGTCGGTTTTAAAATATTACATTTCAAGATTTACTGTTGAGGGTAAAAATAACACAATCTAAATGGGCAATTTTGAAATAGTCAAGGTTCACACAAAATATGAATAAAAACAAATGTAAAGCCACTACAACAACAGATTGGTTAAATTAATGCTTTCTTGAAAGGTTATCACATTCACAAAAAAATCAAATGGTTTTAATTTGCATAATATATTCCAGAAATTGCATTAAAACCAATCTATTTTGTCAGATAAAATATATTTGACAAAATATACTGAATATAAAATATAACAAAAGATGAGTGTTATTATTTACAAGTTCACTTAAATGATTCTTGAGCAGTTTAACTTTTGAATTATTTTAAGAATGTATTTGGACTTATTTGTTCCATGAATAGAATTAAATAGTATAAATGAAAATAATACATATTAATATTAGCTTATATAAAATACAAAACAATTCAATACAAATGTTATATTCTCATGCATTTTTTGAAAATTATAAATAAGATTATAATCAAGTGATGTGTACAGTTACTAAAAAAATAATTTGGTTAAATCATTTTATCAGTTCTCAATAAGATTTTAAAAATTTTATATTACTAAAAAAAAAAAATACCAGAATCCTCAGCACCAGATTCAATAATAATACGTTTGCGCCTTTTGTTATCAATTTGGTCCACTTGTTTGGTTTTTGGAGACTAAAATATATATATATAAAATTTAAACTATGAAGTAGTGATATCTAACTCGTTTATAATCACATTACACACTTAGTTTAAATTATAACAAACACTTTTAATTAAAAAGATGAAAATAAAACTAACTTTTGATTGTGAATCATCAGCTGGGTGATTTTCCTTACTATCGTCAGCTTCCATATCTTCATCATCTAAACCAAAAAAAAATATTCTCATATAAAATTATTACAACACTATGTGATAGAAAAATAAATATACACATATTACATAATCTTATCAAAAATTTTATGAAGTAAGATAACCAAATGCATTTATTTACAAGCTCAAGATTAAATTCATATAATCTTCCAAAAAAAATTGAAATACTTCTACAGATAAAACACATTCTCAGCAGATATATTTTATAATCAACAAATCATTTAGAAAATAAAGAACTTCAGTGCCCACATCTCTTATTAAGGAAATTAAATAAATATTTATACTTTAGTAAAATGATTAATGAGCATACAATGCAAATGAGATAAGTATTTATGCTTGTATGGCACTAAAAGAAATGAAGCTAATATATCATCAGATGTGATATGGTCACCTTAAAATGAAACCTTTTTATCTATTTCAATGTATGCTACTATAAATGGGTCTAAGGATGGGATGCAGATCTTAATTCCATATAGGTAAAAATCTAAAATCAGTTATCAGGAATCAGAATGTAGAGATCCAGAGAATATACATATCATAAAAATATCTAACAAGAACAGAATAAATACTGGAACTTTTTTTAGATTTTGGGTTTAGTTCAGAAGTGAATAAGAAAAAAAGATATGCAGACATTCTTGCAAACAATAATACTCTCTTATCTAAAAATAATTGAAATTTCATATTATTTTGATAATTTATTTTCTGCTTATGACGAATATCACAAAGGTTTATGATGGAAATTGTATTTCAACAATTATTAAATTGAACAAAAAGGAATTAGCATTTTATTTAATCTAATATATGGCAGTAATAAATAAATATAATTTCATATTTCCACAAAATTCTTGAAAAAATTGTTTTTATTCCTGAATAATTCAAAAAGACATATTTCAACGTTTCAATTAACAAAAATAGTCAACTTTGGAATAATTGTATATTTTCAAAATGATTCTAAAATATAATCAAGTATTGCGGGAAACTAGGAGAAATTATATTATTTATTTTTTTACTTAAATAAACTGGAATAAGTCAACAAGAAAGTATTTGGAGAAGATTCTTACACACACATATTGTTAATTATAGTGTTAATGCATACAAAAGACAAACAACATTGAAAAATAAAAACACAACCTATACTTTTCTTTATTATACTATGGAATATCTTCATATAATAAAATAATATTCTAAGTATATTTAATATATAAATGAATATAGCTTTAATATTATCTTAAGTGAGCACAAATTAAATAATTATAAATTTACAAACATATAACAATACCTTCTAAAGCATTGCTGTCATCTGGAGCATATGAAGTAACAACTTGCTTCATACGTTCTTCCACAGACCATTTTAAAGCAGCATCTGCATCTTCTGTAGCTCTTCTCCATTTTTTATCACTACTATAGTAAACTCCTCCAATACAAGCTTCCTTTACAGTACTACCTTTATATATTTTTATAAATCTAAAAAAATGTATATATACATAAATATATGCAGTAATAAAATTAATTTACACAATGAATATCAGTTATAAAAACCAAGGTTAAGTACAGCTCACAATATTAAAATAGGCACAAATTAGAATCACATTCAGGATCATGATATAAATTCAATATATGGCTACAATGGACTGTCATTAAATGACCTCAAGAAAAATCATAGGTAAAATATAAAAAAACTGATTTTTTCCACAATGCTAACAGCGGTGAACCAATTATATTACTAAAATTTTTCTAACTGGACAAAGAATGATTGTAGCCACTATCTTATGTTAAAATCAATTAATCTCTTTATACATATGGAAAGGTAATGACACAAAATGGATTAAGAAATATCCTTTAGGAAAATGTAACAGACCAGAAAAAGTAAACATCAACATGTCCAAAACTTTTTTAATATTTTTAAAAGTAATAAGGCAGTTGCAGTTAGAACAATCACATTTGAACACCATAATTCAATTCTATACACACCTGGGTCTCGTTTTATGCGGATTATTTTAATGCGATTCATGTTTCTTCTTAATATTGTTCAAATTTCACTATATTTATTAGATATCAAGAAATTTAAATTATTAATAACTTATTTTGATTTGAAATACTTTTTTTTTCTTTCAAAATATAACGTTATATTAGCAGCTTACGTTAATATGGCCATAAGCTGTATTTAGAAACTTAGCTTCTATATAAATAATCTACTTATACTAATGAGTAAATAATAATTAGATTTCTACATATGCATAAAAATATCGCAATAAATATTCAAAAATTTTAAACTTTTAAAGCATATTTTGTTAGATATTAACAGAAATAAATATTTTTTTTAGATTTTTAAAATAAATAGTAACGAAGACTTTATAAACTGAAAATAATCTTTCGAATGATAATGTCTAATCTTTTTGTTTTGATTGCTATCTCATTTTTTTAAATATAGAAACAGCACAAGACTGGAAGTGGCGCTAGTTGTACAACATGTCACGAATCTGATTTCTTACTAGTTCACAAACGAACCCACATTGTAAAATAACGGATTAAAATATGTTTGTCTTATATTAATTTTTTCCATATATTTGAAATTTTTTATTAGTCATACTTTATTTCCTTATTTGTTTAATCGAATTTTAAAGTAATTTTTCTTTGTTGCTTTGCTTTTATGCCAATTTCAGAAAATTATGGGAATCCATCCCCATTTTTCAAGGTAAGTTACGTTTATTTTTGTGCGCGTTTTCTGAGGAACCTATCTACCGCATAAAACGAGACCCAGGTGTATATGCATTGCAAATAGATGTACAACTCTGTGGATCATTTAATTTTTTACATGAACTTCTAAGCTTAATTATTACAAATTAAATTACTAAGAACATAATTATACAAAAAATTCTTCAACATAATTTATAATACAATATTTGTAAGACCCTTCCAATAAAAATAATTACAAGTCACTACATAGCACTAAAATGATCATAATTTATACATAATCACCAACATATTTGTAAATTCCTATTTTCAAAGAAGAACAAAAAGTTAAAGGTGATTAAATAAAGATTTGTGAACTACAAACACATTCATATACACCCCAAGCTGATCCTTTAGTCTCATATCAATCTGTCATCTCTTTATCATTTGTAGATAAAATTTTCTTGTGAAAACTTCAATATGTTGCTAAATGTAACTCTTATATTAATTCTATTTTGTATCTTAATCTCCAAATTAAAAAAAAATGTGTTTACCTCTTTAGAATATCTTTTGAGATAATCTTTAACAATGAAATAGGTTTGTCTCTTCCATGAAAACTAGGCTTAAGTTCACAATAAAAAACTGAACTTCTGTTAAACAAGTCAGTCATTTTTCATAGCCAAACCAATTAATGTTACAATTACATTCAATATTATATTTAGCAAGCTGAAGAATATATTGACTGATTTTATGCTATATTGGAAAGGATAAGCTACATCTTATTTCTATATAATAAATTAGCAGACAAAATATTTTCTTTGTTAAATGCAACAGACATTGTAGAGAATATGATATATTTAAACAATTACTTTTTAAACAAGATATTTAAAGTAATACAAATTCTAAAGCTGATAATCACTTAAAAATAAAAGAAGAAGCTATATATTATGCTTTTGTTAGTGGAAAACAATGTTAATTGAAATTCCTGAGATTTTATCAACAGCAATTATACTTCCTCCCATGCTTATCATACAAAAGATGAATATTTTTGTATCAATTAGTTATTCTCAAATATTGACACAAAACTTGAGTCAAATCGACAAAAGCAATACATGATTTTGTTCATGACTTACTACAATATATTTGTATTACTGAATTTCTGATAATCACTAAAAATGATTTAATAAAATCATTGAAAATATTTCTGACATTGTGAATAAACTAGATGTGCCATAATAATTACTGCCAAACAACTTCAGTCTCATAATATTCTTAAAAAAACTTTCAATTACTGAAACGAGAACGTATTTTATAATTCCTCTTAAGAATTTTATCAGAATTCACAGCCTTTTTAACATTACAAAATTATATAAAACCACTTCAAACTGGATACCTTTGTTCAAATTTAAAAAGATGAATATGCTATTAAATGTAATATTCTAAATTCTTATATTATTCAGAAGATAAAAATATCCTCTCTAATAAGCAAACAATGTACCCTTCATCAATATATAACACCAATGTAATTCAATTCAAAATACGAAATGATTTTTCAGCATTTAGCCAAAGAGAAAATATTTTCTTAAAAATATACTTTTGTACCATATTATGGAAATTATATCTAAGATGCATATTTCATTACGTTTTATTTAAACAAAGTTGCAAATGCATCTATATTTTTTTCTAATATGCTGAACTTTGTTAAATAAAACGTTTGCGCCTATATTTTTTTAATGTAAGAAAGAACTATTACGTCATATTTCAATTTGCAACTTTGTTTAAATAAAACGTAATGAAATATGCATCTTATATAGAAAATCATTTCTCTTGGTCAAAAGTAATCGGTAATTATTTTTTGTGTATTACTTGTTAATTATTAAATATTATTAATGAATTTAGATATGCCGTAATTTCAAAGCCAGAAAGAAATTAATTGGTTTAAAGCTAGATAATTTGATGTTGAAAGTCTTTTCTTTTAGAAGTATTTAGTATATTTTTTGAAAATCTACACCGACTTACTTTGTCAATTAAAGCTATTGTAGAGAGAGAGAGGGGGATTTGACATTGGTAATTAAACATCTCACATTAAAAAATATAGATGCATTTGCAACCTTGTTTAAATAAAACATAATGAAATATGCAGCTTATATATATTTACTATGCATAGAATATTATACTAAAGTATATTTGAAATTGCATTGGTTTATTATATATGTGTGCGTAACTTTCTTTAAATAACTCTGCTAGTGTTTGTAGATATTTTCTGTTAAACTCTTTTTTTAATCTGCTGGGAATCACCTTTGATAAAGGTGTTAAGAAATTTACCAATAGAAAACTAAATTTTGCAGAACATTGTGATGATCAACTCATCATTATGCAAATGGCGCTGAACCGAATCTGGAACAAGGTTATTTTTCCACTTTCTCTTTTAAACTTACTATAATTATATTTAATTATTTACTATGTATTAATCTGTGTTATGAGTTATTAATTGCTTTTCAATATGATCTTAGATGCATATTTATGTTGAAAGGTAAATAATTTGATCTTTTTGTATTTCCCGCTCTTTGTCTGCCATGCTTCTTTGTAGATTTTCAGTTTTAGGGGGGGGGGGGGGGCTCTTTCTCGTATTTTCATCGTTTTTTTTTTTTTTTATAATTTGAATTTTTTAGCATTTTCTTAGTTTTTTTTTTTATAATTTGTAGTATTCGATGTATTTGTTGTACATATATTGCCTGAGGCATTTTTATTTGTCAATTCAAGTGAAAAAATTTTGATTTTAGCTCTTTCTCGTATTTTCATGGTTTTTTTTTTTATAATTTGAATTTTTTTTAGCATTTTCTTGGTTTTTTTTTTTATAATTTGTAGTTTTCGATGTATTTCTTGAACATGTTGCCTGAGGCATTTTTATTTATCGATTTTCAGCCACTTTCGCAAATAAATTTATCACTTGCAAGTTTCAGGCCGGTTGTTGATGGTGTAGCAGTGCCATCTGACGGCAGCAGTTAGGTCTCCAAACTACTAGCGTATTAACAACTTATTATTTAATTATATCAAATTGAACATCAATTTTCAGTCATGATAAAATAGGCTCTAGATATAGGAAATATTAAGTGCAAAAGCAAAAAACAATAATGTCGTTAGTACACTGAATGCATTTCTCCAATATATTAGCTGGAGTATGAATGATAACTGTAAATCTGTGAAACTTATCTAAAATGTTCAAAACATCATGATGAACATTGCCACTTTAGTTTATTTGGAGCCTTTTTAACTCTTCTTTTTCAATTAGTTTCAAAAAATCACATTAAGCATACTTTCTATTTTATTAAAATATTAAATTCACTTCTATTTGTGATGGGTGTCAGACTTTTTAATAAAATTATATATTTACTCTACATCTAAATCAATGCTTAAAGACTACTTTAAGAAAGATGTGTGTTCTATCTGCATTTACTTGTTGTTAAACATTAATTCAAATTATTTAAATGTTATTTCCAAATAAAATTATTTCTCATCTCTCATTCTATTTATTATTATTTTCCAACATTATTACTGCTAAAGTTTAGCTTTTATCCAATATAGCAAGTTTTAATATTTCATTTTTACTTTCCTCAAGTTTCTAATCTTAAGTGAAAGTACTAAAAAAAAAAAAAATTGAAATGTATCATAATATGAATGCCAAACAAACAGTATTACCATTTTTCAAAACAGAAAGTCAATAAAAATAAAATAAGCTGTGATTGTCTAGTCTACATCAAGATTACTTTACAGAATAATATATAAAGAAGTTGAAAAACTGGAGAATCTATTTATGATATAATTATTGTCAGATAAATGATTGGAGAAACATGATTGTGTGATTAGATAGAATGAATAAACTAAAATAAGAGTTTGGAAGCTTGAGTGTAATAATAACTATGAGATTATGAAGCAGGTTTCCTGAAATTATAAAATAGCAACAGACTTCTAATCAATCGAAAGGTTTATCAGTTTGGAAGGCAGAATTCTAGCAAAAATTTACATTTAGAATGTTGGCCTGACTAGTTATGAAATTTAAATAAGAGTAAGATTATGCAAATTGTATTTAACACACAACAAATATAAATTTTTGTACAATAAGTTGGCAGAGATTTTTTATTCTACCCATGGCTATCTCAGAGCTAGTAAACGAACAGTTTAAATAAAAATATACAGTCTTAATTGGAGTTAAAAAACTACACAAATTTCTACCAATGATGACAAAAATAAATAGATAAAAAAGATTTTTAGTGTCATTATATAATATATACTGATGGATAAGACTTTTTAAGTAAAAATAATTACCACACAGTAGATTAAAAATCATTTAGATGAACAATTTTATATATAGCATTTATTTATTACTAAATAACAATAGAATAAAATTTTAATGACAAAAGTAATTTTTCACCACATACTATAGATTATATTATGTATTTCAAATTCACAAATTCATTATTCAAATTTCACTATTTTTCAAATCATTTACTTTTTTTTTTTTTTAACAATTTAAACATTTTCTTAAGAAGTTTTTGGCAGTCAAAAAATAAAAAAAAGAATTAGTCACTGATATTTCTGAAAATAAAAAATAGGACAAACTTTACCAAGGTAAAATAAATAAAAATCTATACTTACTTGCTCCTTACCCATGCTCTACTTGGTGGGGTATCATAAAATTGCACATGAAGTTTGTCATCCTTCACATGATTATTTTCTGAGGGAGGATTACAGACTAAACTGGGCCACCAAGGATAACCATCTAACTTAGCCCAGACAATATCACCTAGCTTGTACTGAGAGTCTTAAAAAAAATTATATATATAAAAAATTTCTTTTAATAAAAAAAAAAAGCATAAAACAATAAAACATTTCATCAGCTAAAAAAAAATTCCAATAAAATGTTTTTTTTAAATTACTACTGAGCAAAGATAATAAACATTTATTGTATTAAATTACTGCTAAAAGCCTTCTTGAATTACATCAAGTGAAATTCAAAACTCATTCTAAATACTATAGAAATCAAATGTTTAAAATAATAGGTTCTGATTAACAAGGAATTAAAATTTATGTGTACTCAACATATAAATGCTTTTCAAACGAAAAGTGGACACACACATCCAAACCAATTAAACAAAGACAAAGAATCTGTAATTGACAATAAAAATATTATAATTAATTAGTTTTTTGAATTTTTCAAAAACTAGCTGGGGGTGGGGGGTGGGAACGACAAAGACTATAAATTTGATCCATTCTAATTTTATCTCTTTTTAATATTTAGGGTATTTTTCACTAACAGATCACCTCCCTCCAATTAATAAATGTTAATAATGATCCATACCCAATAACTTCCTTTATCAATACTTTAAATAATATTTTGTCACCAGATCTAATTGTTCAGAAAAATGCTGAACCAGCTTTCACCTGTATTTAGAATACAAGATTTTAGTAGATAAACGTTAAAAAAAAGACCATGTTTCAATATTGAAACAGACAGATCGGAGAACCGATCTTCGTTTCAGGTGTTTTTATGTATGGTAATTCAAACCACTGTTCGCCCGCAGTGAGGTTTTGTCTATTTCAAATTATAATAAAATTTAGTTATGTAATTAAATTTTTTTTTTTTTTTTTTTTTTTTTTTTTTTTTTTTTTTTTTTTTTTTTTTTTTTAATAATTTAATTTTATTTAATATTAAATTTTATTTTTTTTATTTATTAATTTTTTTAATTAAATAAAATATAGAAGAAAAAATAAATTTTTTTTAAACTAAAACATTATATTATTTAACCCCCCCCCCCCAGCCCCCTCTCCTCCTAACCCCCCCCTTTCAAATTTCCTCCCAACCTAAAACCCCCCCTCCCCCACCCAAAAAATCATAAATTTTTTTCCATTTTTATTTTTTATATATTTTTATATTTAATTTAATTTTTTATTTTTTTTATTAATTTTTTTTTTTTTATCCCTCTTTTTTTTTTTTATAACTTTAAATTATTTAAAATTTTTTAATTTTATTTTTTTTTTTTTTTTTTTTTTTTTACAAAAATAATTTTTTTAAAAATCCTTTTTATATCTTCTTTCTTTATTAATTTTTTTTTTTTTTTTTATTTTTTTTTATTAATTTAATTATTTAAATATATATATATATTTTAATTTTTATTTTTTTATTAATAAAAAAAAATAACCTATAAAAATTTTTTTTTTTTTTTTTTTAAAAAATAATTTTTTTACCCCCCCCCCCCCCCCCCACCCCCCCCACCCCCCCCCCCCCCCCCCCCTACCACCCCACACACCCCCCCCTCCCCTAAAAAACCACCCCCATTTTCTTTTTTTTTAAAAAACCCCCCCTCCCCCACCCCCCCCAAAAAAACCACCATCCCCCCCCCCCCCAATAAAAACCCCCCCTCTCCCCTTCTTTAAATAAAAAACCCCCCCCCCCCCCCCCCCCCCCCCCAAAAAAAAAAAAAAAAAAAAAAAAAAAAATTTTTAATCAATTTCCCTAACCCCATTCCCTTAATCCCCTAACCCACCTTTCAATTACCCAACACCCCACTATTATTTTTTAAAAAAAAAAAAAAAAAAAAAAAAAACAAAAAAAAAAAAATATACTTCCCATATATTATATTTTTTTTTTTTTTTTTATATTACATATACATAATCTTTTTTTTTTTTTTTTTTTTTTTTTTTTAAAATTTTTTTTATTTTTTTTTTTTTTTATTTATTAATTACATTTTTATATCTTCTCCCTTCTTTGTCCTCCCCCTATTTATTTCTTTAATTTTTTTTAGCCATTTTCTATAAAAAAAAAAAAATAAAATAAACGACATACACAAATCCCGAATTTAAAATAAAAAAAAAATAATAAACATAAACAATAAACAAAAATAAGTTGAAAGAGGAAAGGAGGAAATACCGGGGGGGAAACCACAGTTCTTAAATGAACTAGCGATCGGGAAGGGGGGTTGTGGGAGTTGAGGTTTGGGATGGAATTTTTATTAACGGAGAAGGGGGGGGTCGGGAAGGGGGCAGGGGGAGGGAAAGGGGGGAGGTTTTTTAATAATATTAATCAGTGGCTTTAAAGACCACTCTGTAAATTTGTAGAGATTATAACAATTTTTAGACACACTTTGTGAAATAGCAAAAATTTTCATTTCCCCAATGTGGATTCATGCACACTGAATTTTTTAAGCATATTTGAGCAATAATTGTTCATATCTAAAGTTTTCTATTTATTTTTCAAATATATTGACATTGTATTTGGTCAAAATGTAATAATCTTTAAGAATATAAAGATTTTTTCTAGAAATTTTGGGCACTATTTTTTTTCTTTTTAAGTGTCATAGCATCGGCCGGGACGCGAACCCGCAACTGCCTGCAAGTGCAAAGCAGTCGTGCTGACCTCTCGACCACCAATGGGCAATAAAACCAGCTCATCAAAACAAAGTATTGAAGTAGTTTAGTATATATAAGGATAGTTAAAAAAGTATTATCATTAACCATATAAAAACAAAATAAACAAAAACTAAAAATCAATGAATAAAATTAAGATTCTTGAAATTATTAAAATTTATAATAAATAAGGTAAAATTGCAACATATAATAATCCCTAATTAATAACAGACGACAAAAAATAATATTAATAATAATAAAAAAAAAAATTATGCAAACTTAAAATTGTTTTTACAGTATTTAAATATTTCAAAATATTCAACAGTAAATTTATAACCTAAATGCAAAAAATATGTTCAATTTTAAAGCATATTCAGAATATTCAACATTAAAATTAAATTAGTTTTATCTTGTAATCAAACTCAATAAATTATATAAACAAAACCTTTTTTTGAAAATCACAAACATAAATTCAAAAATATTTATGCACTTAATAAATTCAGATTTAATTTTAGTCTTAAAAAAACTTCCAACTAATAATCGTGATAAATCTAGTTGAATTTAACTCTATCTAGGAGATTAAAAAAATAGTTAATTATTACATTTAAGTCCTAAGTAATATATTATTCCAAAGTATAATTTTTTAGAATTCACACTAAATTCACACAGCGCTACAATTTTAGTGATACATTATCAAACAGAACACATTTAATTACAAGATGTTAAATTTTTATAGCTTTTCAAATAATACTATCACAGCAAAAACACACATCATAGCAGGTGCAGTATTTGGAAACAAAAATACATTAAAATTTAGATGCATATTATTTTTCCCCCAAAAAGATAGTAGTTAAATTAAACTTCTACAGACATAAAATGCAATTTTTATTTATAGTAGACCAGAAAAAAGTAGGCTATCTAAAATGTTCATATCTAAATTGAAAATTATTAATAATAGATAATTTTATGTTCTTTCTGAGAACTATGTACAGTGTTAAATAGTTTATTCAGTTAATTTTTATTCTAGAACAAATTAAGTATCACCAACAATTTGTGTTAAATGCTAGAACCTATAAATTACCTAGAATACAATTCACACCTCAATAAAAATCAAGTATTTGATGGACAACATTATCAATACACTATCATAAAATTAGTCTCATTCCTAATAAAAATTATCAGGAAAAATAATTAATTAAAAATCTATTTAAGGATTTGACCGACCTGACTACTTAATCTGTACTCATTTTCACCCAATGTTTATACTTTATTTTTAAAAAATAATTTTTAACTATAAATTTAAAATAAATGAAGAAATCATCTTGTTAATAAAAAACTAATGTTTGTGATTACAGTAAATAATTAGATATCTTTTTTTTTTTTTTTAAAAAAAAAAATTAGTTGGCAGTTTGTATAATTAATTGCCTATATATTGTAACATAATTAATTGCCTATATATATATATGGTACTTTGGGTTATTATTCATGTACTAATATAAAAGTTATTTAATGTATTTTGTTAAATATAGAAGACTCTAAATTTGATTCTCAATTAATGATTAGGATGATCATCAAACCAAGCATTTCCTGTCTGAAAAGATCATTTGAATTATATTTTCTGATCAGCACCATCTATGGGAAGATCACTCATCTAATAGTTTTATTTTATAATTACAATTTGCTAACAGGTTTCCTGAAATGCCAATTCTCTTTAAGAAAGACGGTACTTGTAACTTACGCCCCATGTGGCCACAAGAGGTGCTGTTTCTGTGTCAACCGCAGAAATATTCAGAATAGGGGTCCTAATGTAGTGTTGCAAGTTCCAGTCGCTAGGTGGCGCTGTTCACCATGCAGCCGCACATCACATCATCATCCCAGGAACCTTATGCCAACTAGCTTCCAGCACTACTACCCGCTTGGTGGCTCTAATAGGCATAGATAAACACATAGGAGATATGAATGGACATATTGAAGAAATTGATGATGTAGACAATAAGAATGGACAGCTTTTGAAGATATTTTGTCAGAGAGTAAATTTGAGCATTGGAAACTTATCTAATATTTATGAGAGACAATATACATGGTCTAGGAATAATATATCCCACACAATAGATTATATATTGGTAGAGAAAGAGGGAATGAATAAAGTACGGAAAATTAAGGTGTTTGATAATGAAGAGAGAGTATGTAATAGTGATCATAATTTTGTTGTAATTGAAATGGTTAGTAATGTGATGGAAAATAGGAATAAAATTAGAAACAATAGTGAAAGACGTGGATGGAGAGTGAATGATAAGAATAAGTTAGAAGAGTATAAAATACAAGTTGAAGAAACCATGGAAAAGTTGACTGGAAATGAGTATGAGGATTGGTGTGATGAAATAAAAAAAGTGGCAAATAGGGTTTTAGGTGAGAATATTCAGAAGAATAAAAGTAATAGAAAAATGAGAGTTAGTAAAAGTGTAAAAGAGAGGAAAAAAGCATGTAGAGAATATAAGTGTGCTATTAAGAACAAAGAAAATGAAAAAGATATTAATGCTAAATGGGAAGAGTACTTAGAAAAGAAGAAGTTAGCTAAAATAGATAATTATAGAGAGAGAATGAAACTAAATAGTAAATTATTGGATGATATTAATAAAAGTGGAAGAGATGGGAGTAAAAAAATTTGAAATTACATTAAAAGGAGAAATTTAGGGGAGAGAGAGATAGTATTACTGGATGAGGGAATAGAGTGTAACTCTAGAGAAGAATTAGAGAGAATATTGAATAGTTATGTAATGGATATAGAAAAGATGTTAGATGTGAAGGACAGAGGGATAGAAAATATGAAAGCATATAGTAATCGGAATATTACGTTTACAGACAATGAACTGAATGAGGCAGGGAAGAAACTGAGAAGTGGTAAGGCAAGAGGATTAGATGGATGGGCAACAGAGATGGTAATGAATTTGGGGCATAGGGCAAAAGTAAAGTTACTATCATGTTTTAATAAGATGGCACAGAAAAGAGTTTTTCCGGGTAGTTGGAGTAATACAAGAGTAAGATTATTATTTAAAGGAAAAGGTAAGGATCATAGAAAGTTAAATAATTAAAGACCAATAGCAGTAACATCAGTTTTATATAAAGTTTTTTCATATATGGTGGCTGGAAGAGTTGCAAAAAGGATGGAAGAAAATAATGTAGTGGGGGAAATGCAAGGAGATTTTAGGTCAGATAGGAGTATAGGAGATAGTTTATTTGTAGTTATAGTTACACAACTTATAGATATGAGTGTAAATTCAGGTAGACAGTTATATATGAGTTTTATAGATATAGAGAAGGCATATGATAGAGTGAATAGAAATAGATTATGGATAAATTTAGCAAATCTGGGAATGGATGAAGCGTTAGTGGGTGTTATTAAAAAATTATATGAAAATAATTACTATACATATCAATTAGGGGATATAAAATCAGTTAAAGTTAAAAATGGGGTGGGACTGAGGCAAGGATGCCCTATGTCACCTATTTTGTTTGTGTTGTATTTGAGTGAAATGGAGAAAGCAATAGAAAGTCGAGGAAGAGGGATAGAGATACTGTTAACAGGTGGTAAGAGAGTATATACATTATCGGTCTTTTTTTTTGCGGATGTCTTTTTGTGTGCAGAAAGAAGAGAAGATATGGAAGTTATGCTGATGACATGCGCAAGGGTGGGTAAAGATATGGGGATTAAATTTAGTGAAAAAAATCAAATATAATGATGGTGAATACTGGGGAAAGAGAAGACAAAGATTTCTTATTGGGGGATATAAAGTTAAGTGTGGTGAACAGATATAGTTATATGGGAATTATCTTGAGTAATAAAAAAAATTGCTTGGATGAATGGGAGAAAAAATTGATAAATGAAGCAAAGAAAAGAAAGGGATTGATAAAGAAATTAACAGTGTTTTCATATAATAAATATGATGTAGCTAGAATTGTATGGAAGGGAGTGGCAGTAGCAGGGTTTACATACAGCAATGATGCATTATCTGTTAGTAAAGGGGTATTAGATTGCTTAAAAAAAGTACAAAGGGAAGTAGGAAGACATGCATTAGATGCTGAGGTGTGGACAGCAAAAGAGGGAATTCAAGGAGAAATGGGATGGTCAAATTTTTATATGAGGGATGCAAAAAGCAAAATTGAAAATGTTCGGTAGATTGCAGTTTATGGATAATAAAAGAATAGCCAAAATAGTATTTAATTGGGTTACAAGTAAAGGGCAGGCAACAAGATGGGTGAGAAAGGTAATGCGGTATGCAGAAGATTTGGATAAAGAAGTTATGTCAGTATACTTGTACAAAAGATGGGATGATTGTGTTAGGAGGATTGTTGAGTGTTATAGTGCGAAGGAGTGGGGTAGAAGAATAGATGCACTAATAAAGAATAGGGAGTTGGAGAGATGGAGAACTAGTATGGAGAGTAAAACGAGTTTAAATATATATAGAAGTAAACGGAACATTGGGTGTGAGTTAATTTATGATAATAGTAAGGAAAGTAGTTTATTGTTTAAGGCTCGAACGGGATCTTTAGCAACAAGGGAATATACACGTAAATGGAAAAATATGGGTGATTTAGTCTGCAAGTTGTGTAAGGAAGGCATAAAAAATATTAGGCATTTGTTACTTCAATGTAAATGTTTGAAAGCAGAAAAGGTACAAATAATGAAGTTATGGAAGGTTAAATATGAACAAAGTGATTATACAGAAAGTGAGTTATTGGTTTTTATGCTAGATTAGGGAAAAAATTAAGGGGGATTTAGATATGAAGGTCATGGAGTTGACAAAGATTATGTAGTGGAAATGGAATGGAGCAGATTATGGGAAAACTTAGGGTGGACAATGGAAAAGGAAGGTAAAGTGGCTAACAGGTTTCTCTGGGCATAGCTGCTGAGAGATTCCTCACTCCGTTTAAGGAGAAGTCACAGTACATCACATCTAGCTTACATCGTCTGCTACTAGCAACTACCAGCAATCTATATTGACATATTCACCAATCTAGAGCATAAGCCATTTAATTAAGTCATAATGGAAATGAGACAAGACTTAAATTTTAACTTTAAATAACAAAAATAAATTAATAAAATAACGACAGGCAAAACTCTCCATACAGTAGTATAAGAAAGTGATTATGTGATGTTTAGTAATAAAATAATGATTAATAAAAAGTTAATTATTCATGGTTATATGCACACACACACATATAATAAGATTATAATCCTAAAAAGTGTCAGGAATAATTTGCATGCACTTTCAATTGCAGAGAAAAAAAAATTATTCTAAGGGGTTGAATGTCTAGCCTTCATTAATCAAATTTAATCTGCTGTAAATTGGCAACATACAATTCTTTATACATTAAATATATAGATTCCCAATAAAGTAATCAAAGTATATCATAAAGCAATAAAAAATGTTTCACACATATAATACACACAAAAAAAAAAAATCGTGGATTTAATAATTCATAGTTATAATGTATCTTTCTAAAACTATAGATTTATCTTCAGCATAGATGTCTTAATATTTTTTAAATACTTCTTTTAGTTTTTTAATCTCCATCTACCAATCTCTTTGAATTCTTTATAATGTATACCTTTCACTTCAATAATTCCTTACATTTTATAATTTCTTCACTTCAAAAAACTAGGGTAACTTTTGAGCAATAGGAACAAATTTCTACCAAGACATCAGACTAAGATTCACAACTATTATTACGTCCTAAGTATGGTATATTATTTTTTCATTGTGTTTGCAATTAGTACATGCTGTTGAATCATTTTCATAGAAAAATTTTCCATGATGCCTAAAAACAAATTAACCAAAAAGTATTTTCTAGTTATACAATTTCTGCACCAGTTTCTGTAGTTATATCAATTTCTCACCTTTTTTAATCCTTGTTTTGCACTGCTTTATGATGAATATGACTAAATATAATCTAGTTGCCAATACTTTTAAGAAAAAATCTGAATCACTGTCCCTTTGAACAAAACTCTTAATTTGTGAAAGAATGAATGAATGATACACTTTAATTTCTTATATAAAAGCTTCTGACCTAGAAGCAATGTTTATTCTGGTTGCAAGTCCCTGCCTATTTTTCTTTTACAATCATTAATGAAAATCTCTAGCACTTAGAAATAGCAACTATTACACAATTAGTTGCACTTGTACAGGATTATGTTAGACTAAAAGACAAATTTGTTGAATTTAAAAATGACAAGAATTTGGAGTTCATTTTTTTTTTTTAAAAAAAGGGAGGGAAAGGAATACATGGAATTTTCGAAATTAGTACCTGAAAAATATAAAACTGACAAAAAGTGTGCATAAATGCTGCTCACATTTATTTTTATCAACATATCTTTGTGAATCATCTTATTCGAAAATGAAATATGCAAAAAACATATAAAAACAGACTTACTGATTGATACCTTGAAGATATATTAAAAATAGCACGTAGCACTTATAAACTCAATTTATCTAAAATTGTTAAAAGTTTGTCTCAATATCAAAAATGACATTAATATTTAAAGAAATGTTTGGATCAAGAAAAGATTTTTGCGTATTAATCTGTTAATTAAAAGATATAGTACAGTGGCCTACAACCTATGGTAAGCACAAATTGAAAAGTCAGACATTTCTTCACTTGATACCAAATGGGCCGACAACTGATATATGTTGCGACTTGCTTGATGTAATAAACAAAGGTTTGTGGCCAAGGGGGAGAAAAAGATAGAGTATTGCTGAACAAAAGGCTTTTCATCAGAGTAAACAACATTTTAAAATTGTTATGGCTGACTTTAATGCTAGAATTGGTAAACAAATGAAAGTGCTGTAGGTAATTTTGGTTATGGTAATAGAAATGAGAGAGGAGACAGACTTGTGGAGTTTGCAGAAAAAAAAAACCCTTTATATTATGAATTCTTTTTTTGAGGAAAATGTTAAAAGTAAATGGACATGGAAGCATCCAAATGAAGGTACAGCAGAATTGGATTATATTTTGATTAACAGAAAATACATATTTTACGATTGTAATGTTCTTAATAAATTTAAAACAGGAAGTGATCATCAATTAGTAAGATGTAAGATATGTGTTAATGCAAAACTAGAGAGACAAAAATTATTAAGAAAAACAATATTTACAGTTGATATCCCTAATCTTCAGAAACATCCTAATGAAATTAGAACTTACAAATCGGTTTCAAGTTTTTGAACATGATTCAGATTTGAATGAAATTAATATGAAAATAATTAATACACTTTTAAAAACAGCAACAAAGATAGCTGGTAAAAAAAACAGCAACTGACCAATAAAATTTCTACTGAGACTAGAGGATTTATGAAAACAAGAAAGAATATGAAGATTTACAAAAATGATGCATTAAAAAAAATCGAATATCTCAAATTTTGTAAAATGTTGCAGAAAAGAGTTGAAAGTGATATAAGAAAGAATAACTGTGAACTAGCAAGGAAAGCTATAGAAGAGAATAAAAGTCTGAAGAGTGTAAAACAGCATTTTGATATTGGAAGGAAATTTATATCTGCAATAAGAAAAAAAGATGGAATTATTACTAAAAAAAAAGATGACATCATGAAATGGTAGAAGACTTATATTAAGAATTATATAGTGATAAAGAACAAGTACCTCCTATATCTATTATATCTTCCAAATTGCCCAGAATTTTAAATGAAAAAGTGAGACATGCAATTAAATTTATGAAGAAAGGAAAGGCTCTAGGTAATGATGGAATTATAATTGATATAAAGAAGCAGGTAAAGAAATAGAAATTTTTTTTAGCAAAGTTATATACCAAAAGTCCAAATGATAAAGATGTACCAGATGATTGGGAGAAATATTAATATTTAAAAAAGCTGATAAAGATATTAGATATTACAAACCTATCAGTCTTTTATCAGTTTTATACAAAATTTTTACCAAGTTAATTAAAGCTCGTCTACAGAGAACATTGGATTTCCACCAAGAGAACAAGCTGCATTTAAAAGTGATTTTAGAATAGATCGTATCCAGGTATTGAGAGAAGTTATAGAAAGAACAAATGAATATGAGTTGCCATTATGATTTGGATTTGTGATTATGAAAAGGTATTTGATTCTATAAGCATTTCTTCAGTGATTAAAGCATTGGATCATCAAGGTATAGATCCAGGATATTGTCATACTGGGAAAGTTAACATTGAGAAGGATGTAAGGCAGGGTGACTCTGTATCTCCAAAACATTTTACAGCAGTGCTGCAAGAAGTATTTTGTGGATTAAAATGAGAAACTAAAGGAGTGTAAGTAAATGGAGATTAATTTAAGTCATTTAGATTTTGCAGATGATGTACACCTGGATCTCATTTTATGTGGATTATTTTAATACGATTTTGAAGTTATGCTATTCACGTTTCTTCTTAATATCTTTCATATTTCACTATATTTATTAGATATCAAAAAATTTAAATTATTAATAACTTATTTTCACTTGAAATACTTTTTTTTTTTTTTTCAAAAATATAATGTTATATTGGTAGCTAACGTCAATATGGCCTGAAGCTGTATTTAGAATTTTAGCTTCTATGTAAATAACTTATTTATACTAATGAGTAAATAATAATAATAGATTTATACTTACATATAAAAATATCGCAATAAATATTCAAAAAATTTAAACTTTTAAACCGTATTTTGTTATATATAACAGAAATAAATAATCTGTTAAATTTTAAAAATAAAAAACGAAGATTTTATAAACTGAAAATAATCTTACTAATAATAATGTATAATTTTTTTGTTTTGATTATGATCTCATTTTTTTAATATAGAAACAGAAAACCATTAACACAGCACAAGACTGAAAATGGCACTAATTGTACATCACATCATGAATAAAAATAAAGGGGCTAACAGGTTTCTCTCGGCATAATTGCTGAGAGATTCTTGACTTCGTTTAAGAAGCTATAATACATCACATCACATCAAGTCTGATTTCTTACCAGTTTACAAACGAACGCTAGCGATAATGATTAAAATATGTATGAAAAATGTAAAATTAAATATTGTAGTTAATAAAAAAAGTAAAAAAAGTTTGTCTTGTATTAACTTTTTTCAAATATTTGAAATTTTTTATTAGTCATACTTTATTTGCTTATTTTTTTAATGCAAATTTTAAAGTAATTTTTCTTTGTTGCTTTGCTTTCATGCGAATTCTGAAAATTACAGACCCTATCCCCCATTTTTCAAGGTAAGTTAAGTCTATTTTTGTGCGATTTTTTTTAATGCGTGTTTTCTGTGGAACTTATCTACGGCATAAAACGAGACCTAGGTGTAGTTGTTTTTGCAAATAATAATGCTTTAGAGCTGTAAAAAATGTTGCAGGAGTTATCAGATAAAAGTAGGACTAAAGATAAATGTCAAAAAAACTAAAGTAATGCTATGATTATGAAGCCATAGAGCTATGAAAGCGCTAAGCTTTAAATAAATTTAATAATATATATAACTTCTTTAACGAGCATTATAAGCGCATAATTATTGATAGTAATGTTTAATGGATTTTCTCAAAATATGAAAATAAAGATTGATTATGATGAGTTAGAAGAAGTTAACAGTTATAAATACCTTGATAAGATTATTAATACAGATGGAAACATAATGGATGATATTAATCATAGAATTAAACTTGTTTGAAGAGCTTTTGGTAGAAATAACTTGATACTAAAAGGAAATATGCCCATGTGTTTGAAAAGGAAGGTTTTTAATAAATGTGTTTTACCAGTTCTTATTTATGGATCTGAGATTTGGACACTTAATAGAAGAGCAATACAGAGACTTCAAATCACTCAAAGAAGTATGAAGAAATGCATGTTGAGAGTAACAAGAAGAGATCAAAAACACAATATATGGGTAAGAGAACAAACAGGTGTTACTGACTTCATTGAAAAAATTAAAAGACTGAAATAGAGTTGGGCTGGACATATGGTAGAAGAGATGATAATAGACGGACAATTGAAAACTTAAACTGGATTCCAAGAGATTGTAAAAGATCCAGAAAGAGACCACATGTGAGATGGATGAAATAAGAAAGTGTGCAGGGGTGAGGTGGAGAAGAGAAGCTAAAGATCGGAGAAGATGGATTGAACTTGGAGACCTTCATCCTGCAGTGGATTGATAATGGTTGATAATGATGATGATTACTGAAATAGATGACAAAAACAAAAATGAAAGTGGATATATATTTTACTGTAACAGCAGCATAAATATTGAAAAAACAAGTATAATGAGATTCATAACAAAAAAAAAAAAAGGAAGAACAATATCATGGAGGTTGATGGTATATCAGATAGAATCGCGAATATTAATTATTCACCATAATGAAAGATATCAAATATAGATAATTCAAATTCATGCCCCAATATTCTAATGAAGAAATCGTAGCTTTATATATATGTATACAAAATGCTTTTGATAAAATAATTTTAAAATTATCATAGAATATTTTACTATTAGAAATAGAGAAGTGTATTTTCAATTAAAAAAAAATCTAGTAGAAACAGACATAGGTCAAAACCATGATTTTCTGCAGATATTCTTTTACTCTACTTATGACTAAGTCTTGATTGGTTCATCCAGCATTGCAGTTTTTTTCCTTCGGCATTGATGACATTACATAAAGTATAAAGTAGATCTTACACAATAGTCCATTTCTTTTCCTCAAGGCATGATTAAACAAGGTAATGGCTGGTTTTAGCAAACTTCAGTGTCAGTCTCTGGATACAATTGCATCCAAGTGTTTTAGCCATACATAGCTGTTGGATTACATTCAGATTAATAGAAAATACGCATATCAAAACTGTATTACATTTAACAGAATTAACACATAAAATGATGGATAATTAATGAGATTTAAGATATGCATAATCCAAGGTAGATACAAAAGCTCTTACAAAAATACATTGATTTTAACCTTCAGAAATGCTCTAATAAACTTAAGACAAGATTTATTAAATGTTCAATAAGAAGAAAACTGAAACTCTACTAATAAAAGCTATAAAACAACCTTTTGGTATAAAATATTTCTTCAGGAACAAAAGCATTTCTACTAAAAGGAGAAATGATTCCATGAAGTAGGAGGAAGAGTTTTATAAAGATATATTAATTAATAAAGAATAAGATTATTTTTTTTGAAAGGCAAATATTTTAAATGAAGAGATATATAATTAAGTCTATGAAGAATGAAAAAGTTCCAGGAAATTTACTGATATCTCAAAATTTTAATTAATATATATAAAAAATATAAAATAAAACAAACCTATCTTCCCCTTCCCAATAAAAAAAAAAAAAAAAAAAAAAAAAAAAAAAACAACCACCCGAGCAAATATTTTATTTTTTTATTATTTTTCCTTCCTGCGGACTTAGCTCTATTGGTTTTAATTTTCAAAAGAAACTATATATCAAATGTTTAAATCAAAGAGGAATTGAAAAATAGTAACAATATATATATTAAAAAAAAAAAAGATAAAATATTAATGAGAACTATTAGTTCTATACAAGATCTACTAAGATCATTACAATTTGTTTAAAAAAGTTATGACGCTCAAACTAATCAAAAGAATAAAGGGGATTTAAAATTGACCCTTACTAAGTATTAAGAAGAATGATAGAAAGACTAATTATACTGGTCATATTTGTACACTCACGCAAATTACACCAACGCTGACCTAGATGCGGGGTTGAGACCTCGAATCTGATCGCACCTCAGCTCCTTCACCAATGCTCCAAGATTTACTACCCTATGAATGACATGAGGTTACACTTGGACTCTTCTAGATCGTGTGTCGGCAGTAGAAAGGGTAGAACATGAGACTCAGGGAATAAATGCCTCAATTACTATATAAATAACTAAACACACACATCTATGGCTACTTAGATAATGTATATTTGGACTTAAAACAAACATGATAATTTAAAATATTTAATTGAACGGTAATGAGCTATGAATAAGACATTGAACATGAATACATTTTATATAATTTTATTAAAAGAAATCTATACTAACAATATGGCAATAGTGTATGTGGTTACATAGCAGGAGTATAATGATGAGTGGATGGATACAAAGTCTCATCTCTACATTTTATTTATCAATTAATTATTGCCATTATTAATTTGGTTATCTACGGTTAATATGCCTGACTTATGCTATGTCATGGCAAGGTTAAGCATACAAGAATGACCACATTAATTATAACTTATTTATTAATATTGCATAATGAGCAATAAGTGTGGCCCCTATATAGATCATATATAAACTAGATCCGGAATTCAGATCAATGCTGAACTGAATAATATAAAGGAAGACGAACTGGCGCTTTGCAGCAGAGCTTCAGAGACTACGGCACTACCTAAGCTAAATAATGCTTGCGACTCGAATGTGCAATTACTCAGAGGATTCAATATCAAGTACTCGGTTCTGGATCCTTGTGTTCCAGTTCTAAAATAAGATAATGGGGCGGCCCTTAAAACCTAAGCCAATTTTTAAAAGAAAGCTGTCCAAACTATAGGGTGACCCTTATACCAAATCCCATTCTAATAAGAAATACATATAGCAAGGCATAATGCACAGATGTGCTTCATAAAGACATATTCGCAGCGCTTTCTAAAATATATACATTAAAATTAATCAAGCACTAAATCTTTAGTTTTTATTGTATGCCTGTTTGTAAATTAGCATACTAAACATGCTAAAAGGGGTTAATTAAAAGAGATCTAGTTTACCCAGTAATCCGTATTGTTTATAATAATAAACTAAGGGGAAGTAAAGCATATTTGGGGCTTAATTAACTAATTATTTATAATATGCCTTAAAATATCATTCGTTTATTATTTAACTAAATGCAATCATTTAACATGCAAACCTAAATTATACTAAGCTAAAACATAGTAGCTCAACATATATAAAAATAGTTTTCAGACCGGAGATTTATTTGAGCGCTAAAAAGCAATTTAAGATTATATGAGAGTCAAATTATCTCTCTCCTGTTATCATATTTAATAATCTCCGCTCTGGGGGATGGCATAGCATAATTAATGAAATATCAAATAAACAAAGTAAGGGAGACATATCCACAGATTGGATAGATTAAGAATAATAACTAAAATAGTTATTATTATTAACAGAAAGATTATTAGTTAACTTTTAATTAGGCAAGATTTTACATTATTATTTTAAATGAAGATACATTAAGATATTTAAATCAGTAAGTATAAATTCATTACAAAGTTTTAATTATTAATAATAATAACAGTATGTGCCCATTTATAAGCATAGCTAGCTTTAGAAAATATAAAAATGATTTATTAAAGCTTAGTTTAAAAGCTTTGCAGAAGATTAATTACTGATCATCTTCTTGCTGAGGTGGCTTACATAGCACAGGCATTAATATTCATTAATGGGCTGCTTCATTCTTAATGGCTCTTGGCAGACTGCTGTTTTGAACTCCCTCCATCTCCTAGACCAATTTCCCTGAGAGGAAGAAGGCATAATAGGCCTTCTAGCCTCGGGTCCTCATCATCTATTTTAGCATATGGCCTGGCTGTATTTGATCACAATTAAGAGTTAGCTAATTTTGAATTAAAACTTGGGGTTTTAATAGAACATCTTTCTTACTCCCTCACAAGCCATTAAAAGTTGTTTACGACTTTTAATTTTTAATATCCAGCACAAATTTAATAAGAAAAAAAGAATCTGGCTTAGCTATTGATAAGTGGTGCCATGCTAATGATTTTGTCTTTGCCCTTTGAACTTTTATTTTTAAATCTTTAAAATCCTCGGCTCTCAGTTTACATTTAAAAGGTATTTCTGAGAAACCAATGACCTTAATTCTCTTCTTTTTTTTTTAAAAAAAGAGCTTTAAGTTGTCAACATTCTGTTATATGTATAAAACAGACACCTCTGAATTTAAGAATTATATGTGAATATCAATGATTCTGTAAATTAAATAACAAAATAATTTAGAAAATCTGTAATGCTTACTAAATCTATGACATTAGTTCCCTTTACATATATACGATGTTCACAACTTATTTTAATTTTATTAATTTAATCATTTTAAAATTATAACCGCATATACATTATACGCACACAGACATTAATATGACTATTAGATGTACACGCAGATACAAATAGATGTAAATATATGCTATTATAAATAATTTAGTATTAAATTAAGTAATATACGTGGACTTGGACAGGTTTAAACTAGAGAAAATATACTACTATGGAACACAGTAGGTGAAACAGGATAAATAAAGCATACTGTTTCATGAGTATGAATATAGTTAAAACAGGCAAAACTCACTATACGTATACCACACACAGCAAGCTAGAGTAATCAATGGATGCCAGAAGGCTTGTGCATAAAATCCCCAGCTAGTGCCTACTCATCCAATATCCCCAGACTAGTTTCTGGCTTGTGGCCTTCGTCAGTGAGGAGCCTTGGATCTGAGAGCACTGGATCTAGATCTTAGGATCTAATGCAACCCTCCAGCAACCACCTTTTATCTCCATTTAACTACATAACTATGAGTCTTAAACTGAAAACACCTTAATGTTTCCAATTCAAGCCCATCAGCTTATATAGTTATATGTGTCTGAACCCAGTTCAGTTCCCATAAATTTTGGTGTCTTTGGTTCTTTAATAACCATAGCCACCAATATCCTATTAGGCAGAATTGATTTTAAAACCAATAAACATCATGACCACCATCTCTTATGCTTGTGTATAACTGTTGTTAAAACAGGCAAAACTCACTATACGTATGCCGCACACAGCAAGCTAGAGTAATCAATGGATGCCAGAAGGCTTGTTTTAACAACAGTTATACACAAGCATAAGAGATGTTGGTCATGTGATGAGTATGAATATACTTACATATTTTGAAAAAAATATGGTACAGAGTCAGGAAATTGCTAAATTTTATCAAAATATTTATCAAAATGCAACAATATGATAAATTACATATTGATTATCAATAACATAGTATGCAATATGTTGTTTTTATATCTTCAAAATTTTTGAGTTTTATAATATATTTTGGATTACAATGTTCAAGAAAATAATTATTTAAAGTCACCTACATTGTGCAGAACTGATAATTTTGGGAATGTTTCAGAAAATATTACAAAATATATCAAATGAAAAAAAGAAAAGAAAATTAAAGATGTTTAAAAACTAAAGTAATATTCATTGGATTGTCAAAAAAAAAAAAAGCTTAAGAAATATCAGAAAAAAATTTAGCAATTGCAAATATCTTGACAAGATTATTAATACAGATAAAAACATAATAGTTGAAATTCATATTGGTATTACAATTGAAATGTTTTTGGCAAAAAAATTTGATATTATAAGAAAATATAAATAGTATTTGAAAAATGTTTTCAATAAATTAATTTCATCAATGCTTTAGCACGGATTTGAGATAAATATACATGTAGAAATAGAAAATAAAGATTGAAAGTGAAAGTCAAAAAATGCAAATGATATTTACAAAATTAAAAGGCTAAAAAAATCTAGGATAGATTTGTTACCTAAGAGATAACAATATATATAGAAAGAATTTGCTAGATTTATACAAAGAAAAGCTAAAAAAAAAATCAAACTCAAAGTAGGTTGATAATCATGTCCAATATTTTATTTTGCCAAAATAAATATCCTTTGCTTAAGACATCATAATCTTATTTCTTTACATTATTTTATATAATATCTCAAATTATAAAAAAATTTAAATTGTTTCTGGCTTTAGCATGCAGTAATAGACTCCATAAAGTTTCTAAATTGAAGCTCAATCTATCATACCTGATGCTTGAATATCATAAACAGGAATGGTACCAACTACAACTGCAAAAATACATTGCATCAAGAGTTGAATACTTAGAGGCATTATTGCAATTCTCAACAAAAACGCCAATACATTTTTAAAAAAAAATTAATAAGTTATATACAATTACTGACCAAATTTAAATAATATGATCTCAACATCTTATATTTAGCACATTACATAAATCATTTAGGATGTGATTTACTTTTAATTGAAGAAATAGTTTAAATTATTTTCTTTATACCAAGTTTTGGTGTTAAAAATGTAGTCCAATCTCAAATTTTGTAAATCACAGTGACCAGCTTATTTTGAACTATTAGTTTGGCTGATCACTTTATTGTAATGGATGTTTAAGACACCATTACAAAAATTATACTTTTATAGGGGTAAAGAAAATAAAATAGATTTTTATATAAGATTTCGTTTGTAAAACTCGATTAAAAGTTTTTTAATGTTTATACAAATATATATGTATGTGCGTGGGAATTATATTTTAATACCACAGTTATATTTGGTTTTTAATTTTGATTTTAAAAAAAAAGAAAACTAAGATTACTTTTTTGTTAAATTTATGTAAAAGTAAAGTGTACAAATAGATTGCTTTACAGATTTGGGATTTATATTGATAAGAATAATTAAAAAAGAAAGAAAACAAAAAGAAAAGAATTTTTCATTAGTTAATTCCTAGATCTGTAAAGGGCAATCTATTTCGTTAATTAGATAACTATTGTTATCTAGATAGAGAATTTTTAAATTTTAATTAAAAAGAAAAAGTTTGGTAATTGGTTTTGGAGATATGATTCAGATATAACAGGCTGAATCAGGCCATTGGATTATCTTTGACTAGCTTTCAATACTTGCATGAGCTAGAATACTTGCACCAGCGCAAAGAGACAGACACCCACTCTGACAGGAGAATTGCACAACTATTCCTGCCAAAAATACTTGGAAAGAACGATTCCTGCATATTCTGAAAGCTGATCGGAAATTATTCTACCTAGAATGAACATTAAACCTACAGCAAGAATATTTTCTTTACCATGATGTGCTAAGCTTCTCGCCAGGACAGGTTCGGACATCCTGTGTCTCCATTAACTGCCTATAATGCCATAAGAACCGGCTCCAAAGAAACCACTAACCAACTCGCCCAAGCCTACCGTCAGTGAATCCAGAGCAACGGACTAACCTAAGAAGTCTAGTGCACTAGCATTGAAATAAATTATTAAGGTACCTTACATTTTTGCAATTTAAATAATGTTGTCTTAGATTTGTTCCCTTTTGTTTTTAAATATAAATGTTTTTCAAGTTGTATCTTATGTAATTCGATTTCTGTGTGCTTGATATTTTTTTTTTTAACGGGTGCTAGTTTCAAACCTATTACTGTCCGTCCTATTTAAGTCTTAGTAAGTAAGATAGTAGTTTATTCATAATCTCACATCCCGTTTATTATAGAAAGCTGTCTGGATATTACAGACTATTTTAATTGACTTCTGGCTCGTGACCCATTTTATTATTAGTTCTACTTATGTCGTGAAACTTTATTTATAATAGACTATTAAGAAATATAATAGTTCTTAGTTTTATTTCTTCAAGCTTCCAATTCGTTTATTAGGGGCACGTACGATCGTTTTAACCCTCTCAATAGGTAGATCGTGAGCTCCTAGCCTGTCTCACTCAGAGGAAGGTCAATCGATTGAAAGTAATAACTTTCAACACTCTTTTTATTATTATTAATGTTTTAGAAGCTACCTTCGTATTTCTTCTGTTTCGACATAAATCTCTTTTCCTAACTATGGGTTATAAGCAGGAAGCTAACCTCCCTTGTCTGGCGTGAGATCACTGTATACTTACTAATACTTCTGCTACTGCCAGTATTTTGCACTCTTTCACGCACAGGAAATCGCTCTCAAAGCCATATAAATATTTTAGTTCAATTTTGACGAATGTACGTGTAGTACATATTTTAAGTGTGCTTTAACGATTATTATTTAGATTTATGTTTATTTAATCATACTTTTAATAAAATTATTTATTTATTCATTTACTTAGTTGATTTTGTTTTCTGTTGCTACCTTTCCAACTCACTGAACAAAACATAGATCTCATTTGCTTGATTGAGCTAGTCCGGCGCATTCGATTCGCATATCCTGTAACCCCTTAAAAATAAATGTCTAGTTCCAAATTTCGGACTAGTGGCGCCCTGGCGGTCAGTTTATGCGAGTCTAAAGCTTTTGTCCGGTATATTATATTAACCATCTCTATACATCTAACCTTAATTTTTAATTTTATTTTACTTAAAACATAAATTGTTAACTCATACATTAAGTAAAGAAAGTAAAAAATTAAATTATTAAAAAAAAAAAAATACAACCTAAAACTACCATTACATAATATAATTTTTTTTTTTTCCAATAAATTTTCTATATTTTATATCACTATAAAACTTTAAAGTTTTATTACTTTAATTATTTCCTTTACTTTTTACAGAAGGGATCTACATTTATTAAAACCAAAATTTTTCATATATTTTAAATGATAAAGAATATCTATTAATTGCATTTGTATTGCTTTATACAAAAAACAAAAACAATGAAAACGTCAAATAAATACATTTAACTCCAATAGTTTTGATAGTGTTGGATAATATTTGTAGTCATAATTCAATAGACAAGACTGACAGATGACTGTCATCAATTATTGGGCTAACACAAACATCATATGCAAAATGCAATGCTCATTTAAATTTCCATTCATATTCCTAAATTAATTTCTGATTTATAATCATTATCAATGATAAGTTTTAAACCCGGAACTAATTATCTTAGATTTGTTGAATTCTTGCAATTTTGTTTTAGCAGCCATCTTTTACTACGTTTTGTACCATCAAATCACCAGTTTGAAATTCAGAAATCCAAACAAAATGCTTGCTATAACTATTATAAATCTGATATCAGTTCACTATCGATATATTGTTGGATCTTCAATACTATTGCAAAGACAATTCCATAAGATGTACATATGTATCAGTTTTTCTACTATTAACTTTGTAGTGACAAAGCCTGAAGGCATCAAATTATTTATTGTATTCATACAATAAACAACCTTGATGCTCCACTAGTCAAATGATTTCTTTGGAAACAAGTTATTCATAATAAACAATCTACATATATATATATTTTTATGGAGAATATGTGGATGGAATTATATAAATTTTTATGCTTTTTAAAATCAAATATACATTTATATAGACCATATAGTGATGAAATAAGCAGACAAAATCACAGCAGGTAAAGAACAAAAATTATAATTGTATTATAATGTTATAAGAGAAAAATCAAACTATTCTGTTTAAAGCAGAGACAACTTAAGGAGATTATGATTTACTTGATAAGATAATAAAAAAATGCATAAAGAAAATCCAGTTGCATCCTGTAACTTAATAGAATTTTATATGTAAACAAGACGGTCTATATTTGCCATTTATTTTTCTTCAATAAATAATGAACTAGAATTGATCTACAGCTAATTACAACAGTAGCTGGTGCTACACTTTGATTTCAACCATCATCGGTTGGTGTAACTATCTAATACATAATAATTTTCCTCAAAAAATTAACCATCTTTTAACAGTTTTTCCTGATAAAATGGAATATGGGCAAGTAACAACCCATATACTACGTCATGTTGTTTTTGAAATGATGCAAGTTTCCTGTCCACAAATAGAATAATAATGTAATAGGTGCGCTTATACACAAATATAGAGAAGTTTGTTTATTTCTATAAATTAAATACGGCTTAGCGTTTTTGAGAACTTATGGCCTTCTCATATTCGTAGCATGATAAATCTTGCAGTAGTTAATTAATTTATAAGCTTTTCTATAGTTGCAAATAAAGCGCATAAATTAATTACATTCCGTATAGAAGTATAAACAGTTAGCGTCAATGCAAATAGATTAAGAAAATCATCAATTGTTAATGTCCTATTTTCATTAGATAAAAATATAACATTTATCAGATTATCATTAGTATTCCAGACTCCTACATAATTATTAAAACATTTAAGAACTAAGAGATTATAAACATTAAATATAGCAAATCTATATGAAAAACTATAGCACCTATTATTTTTTAATAAAGAATCGAAACGTTTTAAATTCTTCTTTGTAAATTTGGTTGAAGTTTCAAAAATGAAACTTCCCTAGTAGCATCACTAATATAATTCTAAAAATATTTCAATAAACATATGTTTAATAAGTACAATATCTGTATAAAGTTTTTAAGAACTAATTTTTTAATAAAACAGAATTTCAAACAAGCATTATAAAATGGATATCTAAAAAAGAAAATCAATCTCAAACAGTAAACAACTGGGGGGGGGGGAGATAAACTGAAGCAAGTTGTTTAGAAAAAATAAAAAAATATATATTTTAATATAAATGCAAATTATTTTTATGGAATCAAGCTACCGATAAAATGTACTTACTAGATTCAATATATAAAAATAAATGTAAGCAAACTGATTATTTAGAGCTTTCAATTTAACGTTTACACTGAACGTAGAGTAAGCCTAAATAACATCTTACGTTTGTAGGTTTTAAATTAAAACTTTACTACTTCATTTGTTCTAATTTATTGATACCAACACAAAAGTCCATACGCAAAAAAAAAAAAATGTTTATTTTTTTTTTTTATGTAAGTAAAAGAGACTAATGGAAAATTCTATTTTATATAAATAGTTGAAGCAAATGTACGTAAGATTAAGTCCGTAAAAACTACTTGGCTTACCAGCATCATCAGGTTTAAATTTCTTAGACGATGCATCTCCATCATTATTTTTCTTTTTGGATCCACTACCTGTATTACTTTCTAAAGAAGCATTATTTTTTGAAGGAGGAGATTTCTGAAAGTATGATAAAATTGTATTACTTCCCGGTGGTTTGGAAGTCCTTTTCGACATGTTTTAGAAACGAGTGGAAGGACTTTTTTTTACCCCGACTAACGAGACTAACTAATAATAGGAAGGTAGTAAAGGTTTATATAAAAGTATTAAAATTTAATGAAAATAAATAAAAACTGTAATTTTAACACGATTATTTTCTTCTTTACTATTCATAAATTTTTTACTTTTAATGAAAAATGTTTATTATCATTTTACATTTTTCTTCACGGGTAAACTTAGTAACCCAACTCTCCTATGATTAAAATGAACTCTACTGCTGGCGGGAATGAGAGCTTACAAAATTTGGCGCCAGTTTATTATTTAAACTGAGCACGCTCAATTTTATCATGTGACTTGCTGCGCACTTAAAGAGAAAATTTGAGTGCAATAAAATTACGTAATTGATGTCCCGGATGTAGAAATTCAAATAATCAAAATGGCGCCTTAGTAGGACCCATTCTCGTGTTATGACCTTGGTTATAATAAAAAATGGATGTATATTTTATGCTATAATATGGAATCTTTGTATATATGTTAGATTAAGCTATAAAGGATTATATTTTACCTTGTTCAAGTGGCGGTAGTGGATAAACATGGCTATGGATAAGGTGAAAGTAGCGGTGCGCGTAAGGCCGCTAAATAGGCGAGGTATGTAATGTACATAAATACGTAAGGTAAACACTGATTAATGAAACATTAATCAGTACATTTACGGCTTGACATTGTTATAACGTTTTTGTTAATTTAATTTTTTTTTTCATCTTATTTTAGAAATAGAATTGGATACAAAATGTGTTGTGGTGATGGATAAAAAGCAAACAATCCTGTATCACCCTACTACAACGAAATCTGACAGGTGAGTTCATTTAAAATTTTTTTTAGTCTATAACATCATTTACTGTAATTTTTTTTCAAACATGCATATAATTTTTTTGAAAAGTTTTAATATTTGAACTTTGTTTTGTATTTTTTGGAAATAAAAATCGATATCTGTCATTTAAAAACTCTTGTGCGCTTATATTTTCAAAGCTTAACTAAATCTTTTAATTCTTCAAAATTTTAGTTCATTTACTTATTGCTATACGATTTACTTTTATTTTGATTGTTATTATTTTTTTTTTTTTGTCAAAAATTTGTTTTATTTTTTTTAATATTGAACGTTAGTGATCTTGATAATTTGCCTCTATTTCATTTCACAATGTCTGTCTTTAATTGTATTAAATTAATGTTTTTATTATTTTAATTTAATGCTATTGTATTTTTTTAAATATTAATTACTTTTATTTTATCTAATGAACTTGTATATATTTTTGAATAATAATAAATTGTTATATACTGTATATAGCTGCACCAGTGTTAACTGAACATGCACACCCTCTATTGTGTTTACCTCATCCGAATAACATATATATATATATTTATAACAATTTGAAAGATCAGATTTATTAGCATTTTTAAGATAATATGTTTTGAATAATTTTTTTTTGCAATTCATATTTATTTAACATCATATATGTGAAGATTAAATTTTAGAAGAAAATTGGTTTGAAAAGATTAATTATTCTTCATTTTTATATTTATGTATAGACTATTTTAATTAGAGAATATACTTTAATGAGTCTTTTATATATTTTTCATTTTTATATTAATCTTTCATTTTTGCTGTTTATTATATATCAAGCTAACATGAAACGAACTATGTAATAAATATTTTAGATTCTATTAATTAGCTTTTACAATTGATATTTTTCAGAAAAGAAAAGCAAAAACAACTTTAGATATATGAAACTCAGGTCTGAGCTTTTTTAAAAAATATTTTGGTTCATATTTTTCACTTCATCAACAAACTTATCATCAAGATTTCTTATGTCTGATTTACATGAGTAGATCCAAGATGCAGGCAAAAACACCAATATTTTTGTAGTATGTATATGTATAGCTTCTATTCTTAATAGCTAGTACTATACTTTAGCAAAAGTCAGCATTCATTTTACTCATTACTGTTTACATTTGTTTATCATAGCATAATCAAAAACACTTAAATTCCTTTGAAAATTGATAGTTTTAATATTTACAATTTATAGTATATTGTGGTTTAATGAATTTAAGAATCTAATATTTGACAGTGTCCATAATAGAAGATACAAAAAGCCATGACAAATGCTTATATAGCTAGCAAGTTGTGTAGGCCACACTATTTTATTGGAGAAGTTTTTTTTTCATTAAGGATTTTTTTTAGTGATAATAGGTATTTCTTTATTTTTTTCCCCAAGTATATGTCACATTTATTATAAAACTATACTCACACAATTATACATTTATAAATATTAATTGATAACATTAAATGATCTGGTTTAAAGGGCTTATGTGGATATCTTTTATCAAAAATTATTACTCATATTCTATTTAAACTATATAGACTTCTCATGGTTTAATGTATGTCAAATTACTTTTTGCCATCTTGTTTTCTTTTTTTTATTAATCATGATAAACAGATATTTATTGAAAAATTGATTTTCTTCTTAGCTCATATAATAATGCATTAGTCTTGTATCTATTGTCATCTTGGTTGCAAGTTTTCCTATGAATACCTGAAACTTATAATAGCAAACCCAATATAATTTATGGGTTTAATTTTTATACACATAGCTATAACACAATTTAATTTTAAAAATATTCAAAATTATAATAAAAGTTATGCAGTTAGAAATATTACATTTCAGTAATAAATATTATAGAGGGAGACAGATAGAGGAAGAAGGAGCATCAACTACTTAACTGAGTGTGCAACATGAGAAAATAGCTGAGAGATGATTTATGATGACACTCATAAAGGCGATGTATTGGTTATGTTTTAATACTTCTTTATAAATTGTGAATTATTGAATCTCTGAATAAGTAGTTTATGGATAAAAGGGAGAGATTGTTTTTTATTAGTAATTTATTCATCTATCTTTATACTATCAAACTTCCTAGTTATTAGTTATGCAAAATTGAGATATTAAATAGTTTTGGTTATTTTTATTCTTTCTCTATCACCTTTGATTAAGAAGAAAGATTCTGTACACAAAGTTTTATTTGAAATTAAAAATAAATATCAATTCTCCTTATTCACAGTGGATAATTTTATAAAAGATATGAATATCAAAAATGTGAATATAAGTCAGTATTAAATTCATTATATATATTTGGTCTTTTATTACCATAAAACTCATTAATTCATATATCCTTATGTAGAACAACTTAATTTTGTAATTTTTTTCATTTTATAAATGTAATTTTATTAATTTTTTTTTCTGAGGTAGTATAGAATGCGTAGATTTTTGATGTAAAAATACTCATCCTATCATTATTTATTCATCCATTTATTTATCAATTCACAATCATTGAAAAATAAATATTGAAAACATTTGTCACAATTTGAGACTTGTCAACTTTCCTTAATTAACCATTCTTATCTATAAACATTCACTTGAACTATGTTTGTATGCCATTAGTTCTTGGGAAAATAATCACATAAAGCATAAATCTGCAAAACCTTGAATTAAGAGATTTGACAATCATATCTGTTCAATAATAATAATGAGAAAGCATTCTCTCTCTACTAAAAGCCCATATTTAATTCAATAACCGTCTCAAAATTTGTTGCTTGCTTTATTTGGCCATGAATAACAATGAGTACCTATAAATGGCAAAAAAAAAAAGGAGAAAAATATATATTATTGTGTTGAATAGTTCACTTATATGAATAAGGAAAAAGTAAAAATTTACTATATATAAAATAATTGTTGGTCTTAATAATGTTTTCAAATCTAGTAATGTCATAAAGGGAAAATTGGATATGATTAACAGCAGAGTACTGAAGTGAGATATCTCTAATGAATGAAACGCAAGGTCCAATATTGGTTGTTATTCAAGGGCATTGCTTCAATTATGTAAATAGGTGAAATGCGTGATGTTTTTAGCTGGAATCACATTAAGTCTTGTTGAGCATAAAACATTTTTATTCAAGTTTTCCAAATTAACTATTTTGCTGTATTTTTTAAATAAGTTTGAATGTCTTTAGCAATGTGTCTTGAAGTCTCAAATGTTCTGCAAAAAGTTGAGTCATCTTGTCAGAAGCAGATGTGCAATTATGTAATACTGATCCCGTTAGTAGTTCCAATTATTATTCCTTTTCAATAAATGTTGATTCTGTGCAAGATATTATGATACTAGTTAATTTATTAATTTTTAGCTTACTAATTCAACGTCAATGCTTATAATATTTATTTTTTTTTAAAATTCCACTAATAAATATCTTTTTTAAATAAGGAAACAATATTTCTTTTTTTGTACTTTTAAATAGATTTATTCTGCTCTAAGATACTTCATGTTAAAAAAAATGCCCTTAGCTGCATTTGATTACTATGGTGGTATGCAGAATAATAAAGGTGCTAATTTATTCATTTATAATGTATCATGTAGCTGTAAATAATAGATGATGAAATAAATTTGTACCAACAAAATATAACCTATATTGATCTTATTCATAATACCTCAATGTTTTTGGGCTGAGAATATATTTACATATAGAAACACGTGCAGAGCTACATTCATCAGGAATTAATTTGTGAATTTTTGTTCTAAACATTGCAATGAATTATATCTAAAAGTTTTTGATGAGATCCTATGTTTAAAAATGTGATAAAACATCAGACAGGGGAACTAAAGGGTTTTAGATCAAAGCTCATTATAGCTACATTCATCAGGAATTAATTTGTGAATTTTTGTTCTAAACATTGCAATGAATTATATCTAAATGTTTTTGATGAGATCCTATATTGTTTAGAAATGTGATAAAACAACAGACAGGGGTACTAAAGGGTTTTAGATCAAAGCTCATTATAGCTACATTCATCAGGAATTAATTTGTGAATTTTTGTTCTAAACATTGCAATGAATTATATCTAAAGGTTTTTGATGAGATCCTATATTGTTTAGAAATGTGATAAAACAACAGACAGGGGTACTAAAGGGTTTTAGATCAAAGCTCATTATAGCTACATTCATCAGGAATTAATTTGTGAATTTTTGTTCTAAACATTGCAATGAATTATATCTAAAGGTTTGTGATAAGATCCTATGTTGTTTAAAAATGTGGTAAAACAACAGACAGGGGAACTAAAGGGTTTTAGATCAAAGCTCATCCCTGTTAATTTGATGCTTGAATATCACATGATTGCCTGAGTGATTACTCAAATATTTTAGATGTTTTTATATATTTTTATTTTTTAGCAGTTCATATCAAACATCAACTATTTGTTTTTTATAGTTTATCAAGACAGTAAAGCCACTTAATCAAGGCTTTAATAGATTTATAAATGTAGATGATAATCACTTTTATTGTTAAAGAAGGTTGCCTTAATTACAAATCGAGATTGTTGATAGCTTAAGTGTTGATAGTTTCTCAAGTAGAAATATCTATCAACTTTAGAATATGATATAATTAATATATATAAATATTAAAATGTCAATGATTTTCTTTTCTAATTGCAAGATTGAAATAATATTTAGAGCAATGTGGAGTGGATTTATAAAATAATCAAAGTTAATTATATGATTCATCAATAACAGTCATGTATGCAATATAGTTCAGTAACTTTCAATATCATGAAATAAGTGTTAACATGTCATGATATTTTAAAATTCCTCTCTCTAAGACCTGTGATAAGAAAATAAATAGATAAAGAAAGCATTTGTAATCATTTTCTGAAAATTTACATTTTTTTGTTATCGAAGAAAAGGTTGATGGACATTTATCTCTAATCTTATATAGATCTTTTCTTAAAAAATTTCTAGGAGTAATATATAATTTTGTGACATGGAACAAAAAATATAAGATAATTATATTTTCTTATTATTGTTGACTTTTATAAAACTGAAAGAGTAATGTAGTAAAGTTTAAGAATTAAATATTAAGATAAATCTGAAAACCATTTTGATAACAGTGAAAGTTTTCTGCCCAAAGTCAAGTTTAACTAGCTAAGATTATATATCATATTTTCATTTTAAAATTAAGGAAACATCTAAGCAGTTAATTTTAAATGGCGTAACAATATCAGAGATTAAGAAAATATTTTTTAATTGCCTATGATGGAATTTTATACAGTTAATAAAAAAGCATTTCCTTAAGGAACTTAATATGAAAGTCAAATTTGAAAAAATGAACTTCTCTTGTTTGAACACATGAATAGCTTAATGTTAATGTTAAGTAAGTACTGAATTTAGCAGCTATTTCAGGAAGAAAAAAATATTTTTAAATAATTAAATTCAATGAGATTAGTTTATTAAAAAATAAAGATAACCATGGAGTCATTCTATGTAGGAATATGATACTTTTTTTTATTATTAACAGTGAAGACCACATCATATATTTTTTAAAATTTTATAAGACCAATTCAGATATTCTTACTTCTTTAACTTCTAGTTAAAATAATTATTTATTATTGATTATTAGGTAGCTATCTGGATTGATTATAGATAATCTACTTGGTAAAAACTAAAACTATAAGCCTATTTGTGATAAAAAAAATTTATGGTTCATTTAGTCTAAATGTTTATAACAGGCAGATGCATTAATCATCAACTCTTAGGACTACTTTTGTTAAAAGATTAAATTATATTAAGAATTTATGAAAAGTGATCCCTTGCTCCATTTTTTTTAACTTTGCCCCATTTTCACTAAAGAATCATTTTACTTTAAATAAAGTCTGTAGGGAATAGCATTTCTGAAAACTATTCAAACTTTTTAAAAAAAAGATATTGAGAGAGATATAATATATATTTATAAAGTTAAAAGAATTTATTTAAATAGGTAACATTGTAATGCTCTCTAATCTTAAAATGGATATAGAATTAATTAGTCATATTTCTCTGTTTATATATTAAATGAAATATGTGATTTTTGTAATAGACTATGTGATAGGTATTTATTTTGCAGTTTAGAAAAACCTGTAAACTTACTGTAAATAGCAAGAACAAAAAAATTGAATTATGATAGAAGAGCTATAACTTGAATCCATTATATTTTATTATGATACATGAAATTATAAAATTATAATGCAAGAAAAATTCTTAGCTGGTGCAAAATTATGGTTGAAATATAAAGCAATAAAATTTTTGGATAATCCAAAGTTGAACATTCTTTCAAGTGAATATAGAATCAATTTCCCAAATGTTGGATCTATATGATATTTTTCAAAAATTTTTTAGGATCAAGTGAATCTTGTCTAAAAGTATAAAAAAAAATACTGTCATTATTTCTATTTTAAAGTGATGATTTAAATGAATTTTGTTGTAACATAGAAGCAATCACTTAATATATTTTAGATAAATATTTTAATATTCTAATGTAGAATTATTAATCTTATAAAAAAGTTTTCAGCTTTTGACTTGTATAATTATCACCTTGAAAATATGAATCTGTTGAAATATGTTATTTATTTTTTTTATGCAGGAAGATAGATATGGATTTTAAGAGGAGTACAGTCTAGTATGGGAGAAGTTAAAAGATTGATTATTTCATTACAGCATTATAATATTGATTGAATTAGTTATATTTAGACTGTCAGTTTTCTTATATGGTAGTGAAATATGGACTTCTTATTGATGAAACACAAAAGATTTGGAAAATTTTTATTTAAAGATAATTAACAATATTCAGAAAAATACTATTATTCAGTTTTAAGACAAAGGTATTAATTTTCCTTAGCTTGTTAAATGGAATGATGTTGAATATATAAATATAATTGCACCTTTGAGTTAAGCATATGAAGCAGATAAAATAACAGATTCTAAATAAGAATTTTATAGTGAACATGAATGTGGATTTTGTGGAAGGAGCAGACACCATCTCTGTCACAAATATCTTAAAGATGCTAAAGAGATACAGATGGCTTCCAGTATGCACAATTTATACTATAATTGAGATATAGACAAAATGTTAGTCTTTCAAAAAATAAATTGCCACAGAAACTAAAAAATTTAGTATCACAAGATGTTAAACAGATAGTGATCCAGCATATGATATCATATTTATAGTTAATAGGTTGGTTTGTATAATCAGTATTAAGCTTTTAATTTAATTTTTTTTTCATGGAACAAGAATAAGCATATTCATATATGAAAGATCGTTAGTGCTTATGATACGCATAAAGAGAGTAATTATACAAAAGAAATTATAATTAAATTCAATAATTAAACTGCAAAACCTACAAAAAAAAAAAGTTGTAAATTATCCTAAAAATGAATTACAGAAAATGTTTTACTATTAAGGGGGAAAATGTTGGTTCTTTGTAATAAATTTTTTATGTTGGGATTTTATATTATGAAAAATATTTAATTTTTGATTTGGTTTGATATTTAAAACACTGTATTTTAATTTTAATAGTGCAATTGCAAAAAAATAACTGCTCATATATATATTGTATTCAAAATGATGTTTGAAATTTTAAATCTGTTACTACTAAAGAAAATTTATTAGAAATTTACTATTAGGTATTAATTAAATTGTCATTAGGAAATGAGATTATTTAGGATTTTATATATTATACAATGAAGCACTTTGTCTATTTAGAAAAGATTAAAAAGGATTCTTTCAGCTTATAATAAATATAAAAATATTTTAATTGGAAATAAAAATTCCATCAAGATATAAAAACTGAAGATTATTATATTTAGGTTAAAATTTTTATTAAGTAATTATTATAATGATAGTGTTGACAAGCTTTATGTGATTTGCTAGTAAATGAATTATGTATCAGATGAAAAGAAATGTCAATATTAACAATTTGCAAATTGGTATGGATCCCTGGGATCCAATGGTCATAGTTTCAGAATAATGTTCTAAAAAATTTTCTATACAGTAATTTTTAATAATCACAATCATAAAAGCTCAAAGTGGCTAAGTTTTTAAGCATTTACGGAAGAATGATAATTATACAGCATGTACAATAGTTCTATTAGTGACATAGTTGATAAAGAAAATAAATTGTCACTTTCAAAGCCTTTGTTACAGCAATGAGCTTTGTAACAAAGAAATGCCTTTTATAATTAATATACTGTCTAGTTAGTTATACTGTTTAGGAAGAATGAGGTTAAATTTGGAAAAAGACAATTTAAATAGTAACTGTATAAATAGAAAGAAACAATTCAGAGATAATCATTTTTTTGGCATGCTTTTCTTTTTATAGATCTATTTAGAAGAGAAATATAAATTATTTGCCCTGCGTAGTATAGAGTAGTGGGGCAACATCAAACTGGAAATAAGATCCTAAGATTGATTCCACTTCTGGCACTCTGGTGCTTGAATTTCTTATGAACTCCTGAGCAATAAAGCCATTTGATTATTTTTCAACTTTAATTGATTATTTCCAATCTATAGTTTTTCAGATTAATTAGCATAATTTGACTAGCACTTTCAATTTTCTGCATTTTTTTTTCCTCCACTTTATAATTCCATGGTTAATACTATCCTCATCAAAAGTGATTTTTTTTTTTTTTTTTTTTGTGTTATAGTTTATTTATATATTTCTTCCATCTCTGTTTAATCTTAATCTGTTTGTTGGCATGCGTTTTTTTTTAATATGACAGCTTTTGTTTTTCCAAGTGTGATTCCATTTTCATTGTTTTACAATTATTAATATAATACTGTTTTTGTCTCTTTTAGATAATTCCTGGAATTTTCATTTTGTTTAAAATTTTTTTTGTATTTTTGGCTCTTCAACTAGTTTTCTGTAAGTTATTTATTCACAAAATCTCAACATCAATGCTAAATATTATTTAAAATCATATACATGTTTTCCAGATTATATGTAGAATATTGAATAAACTTATGATTCTTTGTCATCTTCACTTGAAATTTTCGAATGATTTTATATAGATATTCAGATCTACAATTTGGGCCTGATGATCTTATAGAAACCAATTTTTTTTTTCCCACCAGGTAGCAAAATTGATATTTCCGATGAATTTGATGGTGATATTCATATGTATATTTGGGATTTTGGCTATTTGAAAAATGTTTAGCAATAAAAGATTGAATTCACAAAATCTTATTACTCTATTCATTTTTCTGCTTTATTTGGTAATAGTATGAATACTGAACCCTACCACTTGATGGCGTTGTTTTTCACACAACGCACATCAATATACCGTTTTAGCAGCCTAACTTACGGCTAACACTACAACAGTGTCGTTTAGAGCTGTAACAGGCTGCCTAGAGGGCGAGCTATCCTATGATTACATAAAGAAATACTACGCCCATTGACTTGCAACAGTATTTCTCAAGTGAGTGCAATTCAACTCTCGCTACGGTCTGATTTGATGGCGGCTGTATTTGAAGGATGCGAAACTATCTAAAAATTCATTGTGGAAAAATTTTGAGAAAGCGTAGTGGATTTAGTATTACATATTAAGAATTGTCAGGCTGTCACACATGCTTCCCTATGACTTTGAACTGCACACA